>CM065598.1:90312179-91512179 GCA_033119425.1 Bufotes viridis | reverse complement strand
AAGACAAGTCGTGGAGACAGTGTTATACTCTGGGCAGTGTTCTGCTGGAAACCTTGGGTCCTGGCCAGGTCCTTGCTTTTGACTTTGGGTTTTATTTTCTTTGGGTACTTTTACACTGATTCTACAGCTGTAGAAATCACCATGATGGACCGCAGGGAACTTTAATCTCCTGCCAGAGTATTGCTTTGAGAGCTCATATAGCGGCATATTGATGTGGCGGTCATCTGTGTACTGTGGTGTAATCTTGGAGAGCACTGGCAGGGGCATTGGCTTCTCAGGGCTTTTCTGTCTGATGCAAGTGTATTAGATGTGTGTCAGTGTTTAGACCTATTGGGTCTTAATACCCATGGTGGTCTTACCTGGTCCTCCTTCTCCCCAGATCTTTTACGGCTGGAGGAGGACGAGGGTTGGGTACCCTCGGTGTACAGGTCTTTTACCATGTAGGTTTTAGAATTGCCTGTCATCCGTATATCAGCGGGGGTGTGAGATCTGAGCTCCTCTCAGAACTGTATCTGGTTTCCATAAAGACAAGGTAGTAATTTTATAAGTAATGAATCTCCTTGGTTGTCATGACAATCTTTACTTTCTCAGCGTATTGACTGCGACAAGAAATCAGCTTTAAGGACATAATATCTGGAGCTTATAACCTCTTAAGACCGATAATGTTCTGCAAAGCGAGACTCCGATCAAGTGTCCATATGTTGCTATGTTATATCACACGTATGCAGCTGTGGCTCCATGGTTAATGCATATAAATTTTCTAAGCCCCCATCAGAAAAATCTCACCTGCGTGCCACCAAGGCCACATCCAGACAGATAGGCCCTGCACCAATTAGTTATTTATGGTGCCTTCTGCTCAAGATAGAAATACCCCTTTAGTGTGTCCAGGGAAAATATTTAGGGGGCGGATGATTTATACAAGGGAGCTGGCATAGTTTAAACCGTGTCGCAGGGCCGGTGGAACCAAACCCAAACGTTATGTAGAGGCCTGCACTCGTATGCATCCACCACCAGCGCAGGAGTATTAAGATCGGTGATTTACTGTATATGACCCTCTTTGTTTTTAAATTAATCCCACCAGAAAAGAGGATTATGAGTCCCCCTCCTCAATGTGTGCCCCAGTCGCCAGTTTTCTGCCATGCAAAAGTTCCAAATTTTAGCACAAGTGCCATTTTGCAACAAAATCTGCAACTTTTTGTATCCTTCCACCAGCCACTCCAGTTTTGCAAAAAGTGAGCACCTTTACACCAGCTCCCTCGCTGGTGTAGACTTAATTTTTTGGCACACGGAACTGCCGACGATGCACCAGAATTATTACCGCACCTGCGCCATTGGGGTTTGTTATTAAGAATAGAGTAGAAAGAGGAAGTTTTAATACATTCCCTCCCATTGTGTCCACCACAGCCGTGACATCCCTATGGCCATTGCATCACTCCGCTCCAAAGAAACCAGACAACCACTGGTCGGGTTAGGAAGCACATCTAGTAATGCAAGGATATTTGTAAAACCTTTTCCGTTGCTTCCATGGTTGCCAATAGAAATGCATGTAACGGTCGTGTGACGCTGTTAAACCCTGTGTATTTAGCATGTATTTATCAGCCTGTGTGACATACCCTAGGACAAGGATGCTCAACCTGCGGCCCTCCATCTGTTGCAAAACTACAACTCCCAGCATACCCGGACATCCTACAGCTATAAGCCTACAGCAGGGCATGATGGGAGCTAGAGGGCTGCAGGTTGAGCATCCCTAGCCTCAGAGATCTCTAAATTGGGTTGTCGTCTGCTAGAATTCATGAACCATGTGGTATCCATTTCCCATTATACTATCCGAACCTGAGCCCCATGAGAGTACCTTCTGTTCAGCCTTTAAACCTACTCCGACCCCTCTGCTGTGTAGTCGTGGCCAGGCTGGGGGGGGGTGGTGTATCTGTGGCTGGTGTCATCCTGTGCAGTGTATGTGTGATCCAGTCTCCTGTAATACGTGCAGAATTGCAGGGTAACACAGGAGCTGAGTTGGGAGCCGTGCTCCGGCTTCTTAAACGAATGCAATAAGATACAGGAGTAATGGCTGCACATGATACAGATGCAATACTTGCAATTCTTTCCTGATTCAGTGGTATGACTTCTGCAGCGTCCCACTCCAGAGCAGCAGTGCACTGCAAAGTTCTAGAAAAAGAGTTAAAATGTGTTTGCTTTAGTACAGGCATGTCCAAACTCTGGCCCTCCACGTGTTGCAGAACTACAACTCCCATCATGCCCTTCTGTAGGTTAATAGCTGTAGGTTGTCCAGGAATGATGGGAGTTGTAGTTTTGCAACATCTGGAGGTCCGGAGTTTGGACATGCCTGCTTTAGTATGTATATTGCTTGTATCTGCGCATTGTACTAATAGGCTATATCCAAACCACCACTAGATGGGGCTGTTGTCACCCTCTGTATATAGAGGGAAGGAACATTCTAGAGCAGTGGTTGCGAACCTATGGCACGGGAGCCAGAGGCGGCACTCGGAGCCCTCTATGTGGGCACCCGCACCCTGGAAAAAGGTGGACCAATATGCATTAGACTTTTCCTGCTATGAACAACGCAGGGCACGCTATGAACAGCACAGGCAGCGCAGTGAATGTAGGCCGGCTATTATAGCTAAATGATAAAGTGCATGGAAGATATACTATATTGAACTGTAGTATTCAGGGTAAATTGCAGTGTTTGCACTGTGCAATGAATAAGTGGGTTTTGGTTTGAAGTTTGGGCACTCTGTCCCTAAAAGAGTCACGATCACTGTTCTAGAGTGAGTCAGAGAGTCTGAGCTTAGGCCCAGAAGTGAGAGGAGCACGTGTTGCTGACTCCTCAATCAGCCTGGACCTAGAACCATCCAGAGCTGGTCCTGAGAGAACAACTGCAAGATGTAAATGAGAGGGGTAGAGAGAACCCGTCAAAAAGCACTGGATGGTTCTATGGCATAAGTGGTCCAGAGTTTGTCTCCGGTGCCTGAATGCGCATTTATGCAGATTGGTGACCTGTGTGAGAATATCCCTATTGCACAGTGGATTTTGTGGATTGGTATTTAAAGTCCAGAAATCTGTTCAAAAACGGGGCAGAGTTTTTACCTTCCGTTAGGGAGAACCGCCCTGTTGATTGCATTGCCTAAACAAAAGCGTACACCCCATGCCTGGATGCTTATGTGTACAAATCAGCTAGTGAAGTGCAGCGTTGGGGTGCTGTTACACATCGCTGCTGTGCTGCGCCTTGGATGCGGCAGAAAGTGTGCATTTTCTGCAACAACGTATCCGCGGTTATGGTGCGTTTTCTTTCAGCAAAGGAAAAGCACAGAATAGATGTAAATTACATTAATGTAACTATTTTGGAATTAATGTAATTCAGTTTTGCTGTGTGTGATTTGCTTTTTTCCCTTTTGCTGGATGAAAACTCACCGTAACCGTAGGTATATTGTTGCAAAAACAACATGCATTTTTTGCCGCATCCAAGACGCAGCCTATTAACTATATTTGCAGCTGTGGAAAGTGCATTTTGTCAACCTCTACCAGTCCAGGGCATGCTAAGACTATCCTGATCTGTTTGGATTCTCCAGTTGTAAACTGTCCTGCTGCACTAAGACTTCCTCATCATTGCTTCCTACACTATAAACCGGGACGCTGCCTTATACCTCGAAACCTTCAACACCAAGGGCGCCTTAGCCGTCATGAGACAGGAGAACCCCAGAACTAGAGTGTACCCCGAGGTGAAGAAAGGTGTGCCCTTCTACATCACTGCACAAACCCAGGGAGCATCAGAACTGTAGGTATTACTACTACTCCTATGTGGCCACACACGCATGTGTCTGTATGTTGGCTTAAAGAGTCACTATACTTTCTCATAATTTTATTTAATAGAGAATGGTGTAACTAGCAAATTTTTAAATCGATTTATTTTAAAAAATATACACAGAAGACAGGTCATAGGAAATTGGGGCGTGTCAGAGCTAGTTGAGATCCTGAGCCTGATAAAAGAACTGCTTCTACACTGCTTCTGAACACCACTGGAGCCTCCTGCCTTTTAAGTGTGATTTATCCCCCTTATCTGTTCTGTGAGCTCCAGAGCTGAAAACAAACCTGGTGGGAAATAAGGGAAAGGATGTCACAGCAGTACAGTGCTGGCAGATTCCACAGAAGGGAGATGCCCCCTGCTTGTGAGAGATATCTATCTGTGCAGCTAAAATAGGGAATAATATGGCTGAGAAAGACATTAGGGAAACCCAAAAAAAAAAAGACCTGCTCCTTCATAGTTATGATTGTACAAAGAAGCACAGCCATTATGCAAATTTAACTCAAGTGCTCTTTAAAGTTTCAGTCTTCTTAAGACCTGCTTAAGTCATGACGATATCTTTGCATAGTCTTCCTAAGACCTGCTTGTAGGCCAGGCGGTCACTGCTACCTCCCCCTACTGCATCAGCCTGCTGGTGTTGTCACATGGACTGCCCTTGAATCCGTCCGAACAGACTGTGCGCCCAATGTACCGATTGCCAGCACCCTTATGGTGTCCGCCCAACCAGGAACAGAGCCTGGCTTCTCACTGGTCTGAAACAGTTCTATGGGCTTACACCCATCAAGGCTCCCCTCATCTCTCTGAATTTGGCAAGGACAACCCCTTTTAACAATTAGCCATTGGTCTGCACTCTCTGCTGCATGTACATGGGGCATGTATATACCCTAACATGAAGTGCGTATACTAGTATAGGCATGACGCAGACATTATGTAATTAGAAACCGAGCAGAAACACATTTACACTGAAATAATAGAGAGAAGTACTGTTAGAACTGTTCCATACTCTCTCTAGGATCCGATCCCTCATATACTTATTCATAATGTCCTGGTCCTGTGTAGTTTATGTCCCTGGGTGGGGGCGATCCCTCATATACTTATTCATAGTGTCCTGCATAGCTTATGTCTCAGGGAGGGGCGATCCCTCATATACTTATTCATAATGTCCTGGTCCTGTGTAGTTTATATCCCGGAGAACAGGTAATCCCTCATATACTTATTCATAGTGTCCTGTGTTGCTTATGTCCTGGGGAGGCGGCGATCCCTTATTGTTTTATTCATAGTGTCCAGTATAGTTTATGCCTCAGGGAGGGGGCGATCCCCCATATACTTAGGCCTCCTGCACACGGCTGTGGCTGTATTGCGGCCCGCAAACAGCGGGTTCGCAATATGCGGGCACGGGCCGTGTGTTCCCCGCATCACTTTGAATGGGTCTGCAATCCGGAACTGCGGTGCGGAATGGAGGCATGGAACCCCACAGAAGCACTATGGAGTGCTTCCGTTGTGTTTCTGTCCTTCCCTTCGCACTGAAAAAAAATAGAACATGTTCTCTTTTTTAACGGTGCGGACGGATCACGGACCCATTCAAGTTGAATGGGTCTCGATCCGTCCCGGCCAACGCACGAACGTTGCCCGTGCATTGGGGACTGCAAATTGTGGTCCCCGATGCACGGAACGGTCGCACAACGGCCATGTGCATGAGGCCTTATTTATAGTGTCCTGTGTAGTTTATGTCCCAGGGAGGGGGTGATCCCTCATATACTTATTCATAGCTTCCTGTGTAGTTTATGTCCCAGGGAGGGGGTGATCCCTCATATACTTATTCATAGTGTCCTGTGTAGTTTATGTCCCAGGGAGGGGGCGATCCCTCATATACTTATTCATAGTGCCACTCCAGCGCTCTTTACATATTCCCTTTCGGGTGGCTTTTCCCTCTGATTTTCCGTCTCGGGTTAATTTCCCAGGACGGTCACAGTTGTTCAGATCTTTAATTTGAAAAAGCTTATTTTCGAGGAATTAAAATGTATGAGACACTTGAATTAAATAGATTTGATGAAATTCATTCTTGTGAAAGTCTTAATGCATTCTGGACTCGAAAACAAGCTCGGCTCGGATGTTTAGCATAAGAAGCGGCGGCATTCCTCTCCCAGAAAATGGGAAATAGGGCAATATTTAAAAGGCCGGTAATTGAGACACGCAATGCGCCTTTTTATGGGGACTGCTGATAATGGAGCAAATATATGTGTACTCGCTCATATCACATGAACTGCATCAGGGGTTGTTGCCCGGGTAACAGTGCGGGAGGTCTCATCGGTGACAACCATTAACCAATGAAAGGCATGGAATAATATGGGAGATTTGCCTGATTAGCAAAAGGGGTTTTCCATTTTTACGTAATTAAGAGTTTTCCGGAAATACAATGTTCATGACCTATCTTCAGGATAAACCATGAATATCTGATCGGTGAGGGCCTGACTCCCATCACCCCTGAGGATCAGCTATTTAAAGGGGCTGCAGTTCTCCCGTGAAGCTGCTGCAGCCTACTCACAACATACCAAGCGCAGAGCAGTACATTGTATAGTGGCTGTGCTTGGTATTGCAGTCCAAGCCAATTTACTTGAATGGAACTGTAGAGGCACTTAGGCCATGGGACCGATGACTGTGACATCACTGGCCTAGAAAGAGGCCACAGCAGTGGCGTGCCTAAGATGCTTGGCACCTAGGGTGGGTCCTTTCTCTAGATCCCCCCCGATACTTTAAAAAATTGTGCCCCCTCACAGTAGTATTGCCCTTGTAAAACCTTCACAGTAGTTATCACTACATTTTGCCCCCCTTAAAGTACTTATCCCTTTATTGTACCCCTTTCACAGTAGTAATGCCCTCTTTGTGCCCCCTTCACAGTAGTAATGTCCTATCTCTGCCCACTTCACAGTAGCAATGCCCACTTTGTGTCCGCTTCACAGTAGTAAAGCCGCCTGTGCCCCCTTCATAGTAGTAAAGTCCTCTTTGCCCCCTTCATAGTAGTAAAGCCCTTTATGCCCCCTTTATAGTAGTAATGCCCTTTGTGTTAATAAAACAAAAAACAGTAACTACTCCCCTTGTCTCATTCCTGATGATCTAATCTCCTCCAGCTCTTCTCTGCAGACACAGATCGCTCTGCAGCACTGTGTGGGAGGAGCACAGGTAGATTCCCTGGCTAAAGACTCCTCCCACACAGGCCAGCAGAGCGATCTTTGCCTGCAGTCTGAATGGTGAAGCAGGGAGCAGAAGGCCCCGTGCTTCACTAGTCAATGTGGGAAAGACGGAGCACCGGGAGCTCAGTGACAGGACCGCAGCTCCTGGCGCTCCAGCAATGAGCACTTCCATCTGTATAGATGGATGCGATCATTGCTTCTGGCACCCCCCTGACAGTGGGCACCCAGGGCGGACCCCACCCCACCCCCCTTAGCACACCATGGTGCCGCATCCCTCATACAGCTGATCGTGGCATTGCCGGGAGTCGGACCCCCACTGATCGGATTTGGATGACCTGTCCTGAGGATAAGCCATCAATATTCTATTCCCAGGAAACACCTTTTAAGCTTAATCATCCCAGAATGAAAAGTCCTACATGTCTTGTATTCCACACCATTTGTTGAAATCTCTTCTTGCTGTCTGTGAGTGTAAAGCCACGTGCACACAGTGGATTCTTCCGTCACAAAAAATTCACTGCCATGGATTTGCATTCACCGGAAACTGCACCAAAAAGTGATGTCATTTCCTGATGCTGATTTCAAATCTCCGATGCTCCCACAGAAATGACCGGAGCTTCAGCGAGATTTCCCAACAAGCCGCTCCGTGCATTTCAGGGGGGCCTTCACAGGGTACAGGGGCCCGATCTGATAGTTATCCCCTGTGGATAGGGAATAACTTGTTATAACTGGAATACTTCTTTTAAAGGGTTTGACCATGTTTTGTAGGGGGGCGGTTGTTGGCAAACCTCACCTTCCTGGGCAGACCTGCAAAGGGAAGCACACTTACCTGCCGGGGGTTTCCTTGGCTCTTTACTCCCCGACCTCAGCAGCCTCGCTCGGTTTCTCTGCTGTCAACATCTGCTTTGCCACAGATGCAGCCAATCCCTATCCGTGACCTGCTCACGTGAACAATTGACGTTAATCAGGGGGTACGGGTCACTGCTGCAGCGGTATCAAAGCAGATGTTGACTGCGGGGGACCTGAGTAAAGGAGACGGGACCCAGCGGCAGGTAGCAGATAAATTTGCTTCCCTTTGCAGATCTGTCCAGAAAGGAGGGGGGTTGCGAAAAAAAAAAAAAAGGTGGCCATCCCCTTTAAGGTCCATACATACAAAATCTAGTGCTCTAGGTAATTATTTTTCTTGAAAGATATTCAGAAATAAATCTCCCTTGAACACAGCAATGCACAGATGTATGGCTCCCCAGCCGCATGTGCATTCAATGGAACCCACCGTGATTAATTTTCCCATCCGGTTTACTTGCCCTGTTATGTGGCCATGTGCAAGACTCATTGACAAGACAGTGGGGCACGTAGGAGCCCCAAATTATATGGCATTCAATTCACAGACTCTGCAAAAAGGGCATGGTAAAATCTAAGACAACACTGCCACCTGCTGGTGAAATGGTAGAATACTGAAATAACTTCTGCCAGATGACCCATTCACTAAGAATCACTTTTACTAATGGAAGAAAATGTGATAACGGTCTAATTATATATCAAGACCAATCAATATAAAAATCAATGATTTTATAATTAATCTGATTAAATCAGAGTGCAGGTCAAGGGCTGGTTAAAGGGCCATTTACATAAATGATGCAGACTTTATTATTCTCAATTATGGACGAGGATCTGAAATGTTACTAATGATTAGGCTTCATATACATAACTGTGTTTTTTGGGTCTGCATCTGATCTACATTTTTATTTTTATTTTTCAGATCACACACTGACCCATTATTTTGTACGGGTCAGCATGAAATAACGGAGGTCATCCATGTGCGGTCCGCATCTGTGTGGCTATTACTCAAACTATAGAGCAGGTCCTATTCCTGTCAACTTATTTGGACAAAAATAGGCAGTTCTATTATGAAAATGTGGCCTGCACACGGCTTTTATCAATATTTTTAAGATATGCAGTCTGCGAACCGCAAAATACATATGGTCGTGTGCATGAGGCCTTACTCCTAGGCGTAAAGGGATCCATGTCTCAGAGGTCCAGAGGTGCCCGGGGAAAGGATGGCTGAATGTGCGTGGTGCCTGAGGACAGATTAATTGAGTATCTGGGGGCTATAAGTCGCAATGGGTCCGCAATCTGGAAGATGTGGTGCAGTGCGGCCCGGAGAAGAACAGGGAGGAGGGGTGAGTACAGCGCTCACCGCACTTCACTCTCCTGCATACTAGTGAGTACTGGAAGTAATCACTAGTAATCACTTTATAAGACGCACTGCATCCTATAAAGCGAAACATATGGCCTGGCTTAGGGGCTCAGTCGTAATTGCAAACGCTGCGACCCCTATAGCTACGCCACTTACTGGTTCTGACCTTGTATTACATCCTGTACAAGATGAGTCAAAAGTCTCAGGACACCCTTGTATTTCAGAAACAAAAGGGAAAATGAAATATCTGAATACCCCAGCAACATGGCTATGTCCAGAACATGGCCGCCATCTTGAAAGGCACCATATTGGGGGGCCAATCTTTCCAATAGGAAGGGGGTAATGTAGCGTTGCAATATCTTTTGTGGTTTAAAAGTTATCAACACAGAAAGTTCAAAGCGACAAAGTTCTGAGTTCAGCACCAGGGACAGCACATCAGATAGCTCTGCATCATAGGGAATGTTCCCAGTTGTTGTTGCAACTTTCTGTGCTGATAACTTTTGAACCAGAGGAAATATTGCAAATCTGAATGTGGCAATCGATTTTTGAGAAAATTCTGGTCTACTTTGATATGCTATATGAACCCATTCCCATTGGAAACATTTGCCCTTGATCCAATATGGCAGCCTTCAAGATGGCGGCCATGTCCCATACATAGCCTAAAAGATAGGACCCCTTACCTATTACTTTCTGGGGTATTCAGATATTCAGTTTAAATGAAATAAAAGAGTGTGCTGAGACTTTTGACTCACCCTGTATTATACTAAGGAGGGGCACTCACTATTCTGCTGGTGGAGTCACACTGTACATACATTACATTACTTATCCTGTACTGATCCTGAGTTACATCCTGTATTATACTCCAGAGCTGCACTCGCTATTCTGCTGGTGGAGTCACTGTGTACATACATTACTTATCCTGTACTGATCCTGCGTGACATCCTGTATTATACTCCAGAGCTGCACTCACTATTCTGCTGGTGCAGTCACTGTGTACATACATTACTTATCCTGTACTAATCCTGAGTTACATCCTGTATTATACTCCAGAGCTGCACTCACTATTCTGCTGGTGCAGTCACTGTGTACATACATTACTTATCCTGTACTAATCCTGAGTTACATCCTGTATTATACTCCAGAGCTGCACTCACTATTCTGCTGGTCAAGTCACTGTGTACATACATTACTTATCCTGTACTGATCCTGAGTTACATCCTGTATTATACTCCAGAGCTGCACTCACTATTCTGCTGGTGGAGTCACTGTGTACATACATTTCTAATCCTGTAGTCACTGTGTAAATACCATACTTTGCAGTGCCCCAAGTATAATGCGATTGAAGTGCCTCTACATGTAATACTCACCTAGCCCGGTTTCCATGATGAATGGAGCTCGCCTCTCAGTGCAGGCCTCTTCACTACATTGTGTCTTCACTAGGCCGCTGACAGCAGTGGTGCATGGTGGAGCAGGACACTGACTGCCACCTGCTTCACCATCGTATTCAACTGTATCTGTGTCCTGAGGACATAGATTGAAAGTGTGACATGCTGCAGTCCTCCCACTGTGCGACAGTGCCCAAAATCCAGGACTGTCCTGCTGGATCTGGGTTGGTAGGGAGGCATCGTATTAGTGCACACATGTAGGCATACCACCTGTGCAGCCATTTCAGTAGCACAGAGGTCCACAGGCCAGCAGTGTGAAAGCTGTTTTAGTTGAATCTCCATCTTCTTTAGAGGAGAGCTGGTTAGTGAGTCCAGTAGGTATCGTTCTGATGCTGTCTCCTGCTGGTATGAAACACCAGGGGAGCTGGGGCCCCAAAATATGGATCACAGAGGCAGTTGGCAGGTGAAAGTGGAGGTGAAGTGTTTGGCATTCCTTCATACCTCCCTAGAAACTAGATTCAGTTAGGGAAAGAACTCCTCTGAGGTCCTGAGCAGGCATTTAAAGGGGTTATCCCATTACTAATAAAAGATGAAAATCAGAGCTTAAATAGTGCATGACAACGTCTGTCTGACAAAGTTAGAACCAGCCCTGTGCCTCCCATGGATCCAGAGATCTCCACATTCATTGCTCTGCTAGATTTATATCAAGCTGACAGCTCAGGGGAGTGTCTTTTCTGCTGCAGCTCAGGGGGCGTGTCTCAGCTCTCCCTATCACAGCTCAGGAGGCGTGTCCATGCTCTCCCTATCACAGATCAGGAGGCGTGTCCATGCTTTCTATCACAGCTCAGCATTTTCAGCAAGCAAAAGAGAGGTGCTCATAGGGTAAGTACGTCAGGGATATGTGAATAAATCAATGAAAAGGAGCTGAATTTCTCACCTCTATGTAGTTGCGTCCGTGTTTAGGGTGCAACTACGGTGGAGGTCAGGACTCGTGTGGAGGATCTTGTGGTTGGTGCTGCCAGTATTGGACCAATTGCTCTAGGTGGGTGCCACCCCACCGATCGAGCGTAATGAAACTAGTTGAAGGTCACCAGACTATTGTGTGTCAGGCTTGTGGCCAAATGAAAGGAGGCGCACGTTCATAACCGGATCTCTTTATACACAGATAGTTTTTTATTATTTATTACAGGACAACGCGTTTCAGGGTACAGGCGACCCCTTTCTCAAGTCTGAAGTAAGATGGCAAGAGCATACGTTGGTCTCTAGCTAGACCGCATGTAGCTGGTGTGAGCGGTGGTAGAAGCGTATTGGCAGGCTGCACAGCCGCATTAATCACATTTTTCCTCAAACTTATTGTAAGGTGGGGCCGGCGACGCATGCTTCCTTCGCAGCACTGCCGGCACCCTGCGCAAGGAGAGGGGCAAGGACGTAGCCTGCGTCCTCGTCTCCATGGCAGCAGGGGAGCCGAGCGCCGATAATGATGATCGGTGCTCGGCCGAGTTGGGCTGCTGCACCCAGTAGTGGCCCCCACTGCCCCCAGTAATGTCCCCAGTAGTGTCCCCCACTGCCCTCAGTAGTGTCCCCCACTGCCCCAGTAATGTCCCCTGTAGTGTCCCCCACTGCCTTAATTAATGCCCCCAGTAGTGTCCTCCACTGCCCCAGTAATGTCCCCTGTAGTGTCCCCCACTGCATTAATTAGTGTCCCCCACTGCCCCCAGTAGTGTTCTCCACTGCCCCAGTAATGTCCCCAGTAGTGTCCTCCACTGCCCCAGTAATGTCCTCAGTAGTGTCCTCCACTGCCCCAGTAATGTCCCCAGTAGTGTCCTCCACTGCCCCAGTAATGTCCCCAGTAGTGTCCTCCACTGCCCCAGTAATGTCCCCTGTAGTGTCCCCCACTGCCCCAGTAATGTCCCCTGTAGTGTCCCCCACTGCCTTAATTAATGCCCCCAGTAGTGCCCCCCACTGCCTTAGTTAATGTCCCCAGTAGTGTCCCCACTGCCTTAATTAATGCCCCCAGTAGTGTCCTCCACTGCCCCAGTAATGTCCCCTGTAGTGTCCTCCACTGCCTTAATTAATGCCCCCAGTAGTGTCCCCCACTGCCTTAATTAATGTCCCCAGTAGTGTCCTCCACTGCCTTAATTAATGTCCCCAGTAGTGTCCCCACTGCCCCAGTAATGTCCCCAGTAGTGTCCCCCACTGCCCCAGTAATGTCCCCAGTAGTGTCCCCCACTGCCCTAATTAATGCCCCCAGTAGTGTTCTCCATAAACCATTTTATAAAACTATCCCCAAAACCAAAACATTTGAGAACCTCCCATAAATAATCCCATTCTATACAAACGCTTTAATTGCATCCAGTGACAATATACCTTTCTTACTATCTTTTCCTCTATTTCCCTCTATATTAGTAAACACCCTACTTATATATTAGAACTTATTAATCTCCCAGGAAAAAATCTGTTTGATCTTCCATTATTATTGTTTTTATCAGCTTTGATAGTCTATCCGCTAAAATTTTAGCTAATATTTTCACCAGTGATATACAGTAGGTGTATGCGATTCTGGTTTTAATAGATCCTTGCCAGCCTTGGGAATTAGAATAATAGCTTCTTCCATTGAATCCGGCAACTTTCCCGTCCTCATCGCCTCACACAGGGTTTCTCTTGATTCTGATAGGAGTATTTGTCTAAAATCCTTATATATCTCAAATGGTAGTCCATCTCCCCCTGGTGCTTTCCTATCCCTGACGAATCTCAAAGCCCTTAGTAGCTCTTCCATCTGTACAGTGATCCCTCAAGATACAATGGCCTCAGAATACAATATTTTCAGCACACAGTGGTCTGTTCTGACCCATCGTAAGTTGAAACCAGACTCAACATATAATGTCTCAGACTCAGACCCAACCAATCAAGGCCACTTCTCTGGTGAAAAAGCTGTACCAGTTGCTAGTTATCAGCTATTCCTGACTGTTATATGTAAGGACTTGTTTTATCTGTCTTAGTTATCTGCTTATTTTTTTACATCTTCATTTTCTCTTATCTTAGATAACATTTTGGGGCTTTGGAACCGATTACTCAGCTTACAATGGTTTCAACATACAATGGTCGTCCTGGAACCAATTAATATTGTATCTTGAGGGACCACTGTATTTCTTTTCCAGTTGCTCTCTTTGAATCGCTGTCAATTTCTTAACCCCTTAAGGACCGGGGGTTTTGGGATTTTTGCGTTTTTGTTATGCGCTCCCTGCCTTCCAAAAGCCATAACATCTTTATATTTCCGCTCACATAGCCATATGACGGCTTGTTTTTTGCGGGACAAGTTGTACTTTTTAACGCTACCATTTATTTTTGCATGTGATGTAGTGGGAAACGGGAAAAAAATTCCAAATGGGGTGAAATTGCAAAAAAAAAGCAATTTCACCACAGTTTTACGGGTTTTTAAATTACAACGTTCGATTTGCGATAAAACTGACTGGTTAATTTTATTCTTCAGGTCAGTACGAATCCGGCAATACCTAATATGTATAGTTTTTCTTGCGTTTTGATAGTGAAAAAAAATTAAAAGTGGGAATTTTTTATTTTATTTTTTTGTCGCCATGTTTTGACCCCTATAACTTTTTGTAATTATGCGTACGGAGCAGTGTAGGGGCTCATTTTTGCGGGGCAATCTGAACTTTTAATTGATACCATTATGGGGTGCGTATGATGTTTTGATCACTTTTTATTCATTTTTTAGGAAATGAAGCGTCCAAAAATGGCGAATTAGCCATTTGGACGCTTTCTTTCCGTTTTTATGTTTACCGTATGGTGAATATTTTTTAATATTATTATAGTATGGGCGTTTTCGCACATTGCGACACCCATTATGTGTAATTTTTTTATTTTTTATTTATTTTATTTTCATTTTGGGGAAAGGGGGTGATTTGAATTTTTATATTTTTTTATTTAATTTTTATTTTTAAACTTTTTTTTTTTTTTACCACTTTCTTATAGTTCCCATAGGGAACTATAAGATGCAATCATCAGATTGCTATTCTCATATATTCCAATGCAATAGCATTGGAATATATGAGAAATCGCATATTTCTATGGAGCCTATTACAGTCATAGGCTCCATAGGAATATTGTAGTACCCTAGGTTTCATTCACAGAAACCTAGGGTACTAAATGCATGCTCCGGCTCCCCTTGTGGCCATCAGGGAGCCGAGCAAAACCGACAGTGAAACTTTCGGTTTTGCTGCGATCAGATGCCGTGGGTCAGGATTGACCACGGCATCTGAGGTTAAATGTCCGCGATCGGCATCGCTGCCGGTCGCGGACATGAGCTGCGGGTGTCAGCTTGATGAATCAAGCGTTTACCCGCAGCTCGGGCGCCATCTTTAAAGTGCGGACGAAGGGCGTACATGTACGCCCTTCGCCCTTAAGGGGTTAAAAGACACTCCATTCAAATATTGACATAATTCCTCCTTCTCATCGAGTATTTTTGATTTATAGAAGTCTTGATAGTAAGCCCCAAAAACCTCACTTATCTGAACAGGGGTTTTTACAATCTGGCCCTTGTTATTTCCTATTGCCCCTATTCATAATTTTTTCGGTTGGTTATTAACTATGTCAGCTAAGGTCTTACCCACTTTTTCCCCCTCTGAAAAGAACTCCGTCCCCTGGAAAAACAATGTTGTTTGAGATTTTTCCATGTATATATCTTTAACTCTCCCTTGTTCCTCCTCCCATTTTTTTCAGCTTTTTTTTTTCAGCCACGAAACTCGCTTTTTCTTCTTCTAACTCTTCTGCTATCTTAGTTTTTTCTTTTGCTTTTTTTTCCAATAATTCACTTTATTGAACAAGATTCCTCTCAAAAAAGCCTTCGCTGCATCCCATACCACTTGTTTAGATGAATCTTTATTAGCCTGAAAAAAGACCTTCAATTCTTCCTTCTCGTTTAACAGAGTTACCGAATGAGGGTTAAACTTAAATAATAGAGGGACCTTCTTGACCAGGAGATCAATCTCTATAACAACCGAGCAATAGTCTGATAGGGCCATCATTTTAGTATATTTTTTCCCACAATTTCCTATTTCCCAGGATCATATCTATCCTTGGCCAAGTTTGATGTGTTTTTGAATAATAAGAGTAAACTCTTTCTTCTGGATTTAAAGGGTTTCTGTCACCAGGATTACACATTATAAGCTGTCTGACATTAGCTATGTGCTAATGTCAGATCAGCTTGATAATGTGCTTTATATGTATTTCTGATGTATATTTAGGCTAAAAAACGTCTTTTTATAATATGTAAATTAGCCTCTAGGAGCAGGGGGGGCGTTGCCCCTGCTCCTAGAGAGCAGGGGGGGCGTTGTCCCTGCTCCTAGAGGCTCCGTGCGCCAACCTGCTGCCATGCCCCTTCTTTCTTTGATTGACAGTGCCGGGCAGCGATCCTCTCCTGCCTCCGGCACTGTCTCCCTGCTAAATCCTGCGCCGCCGCTCTGTATTCGGCACAGGCGCGGTGAGCTGAGGACGCTGGTGACTGCTGTCCTCAGCTCACCGCGCCTGCGCCGAATACAGAGCGGCGGCGCAGGATTTAGCAGGGAAACAGTGCCGGAGGCAGGAGAGGATCGCTGCCCGGCACTGTCAATCAAAGAAAGAAGGGGCGTGGCAGCAGGTTGGCGCACGGAGCCTCTAGGAGCAGGGGCAACGCCCCCCCTGCTCCTAGAGGCTAATTTACATATTATAAAAAGACGTTTTTTAGCCTAAATATACATCAGAAATACATATAAAGCACATTATCAAGCTGATCTGACATTAGCACATAGCTAATGTCAGACAGCTTATAATGTGTAATCCTGGTGACAGAAACCCTTTAATAAACGCCAAACATCCACCCAATCAAACTGCGCTATTAAGTATTCTAAAATTAAATCTTACTATTAGATAGTCTATCTTTAATTGGATCCATCACTGCATTATAATCTCAGAGATCAATCACAGAGCACATCAGGTTTGTAAGGGGGCGGAATATAAATCTTAGCTATCACCATATGTATATCATTTATACTACATTGTAAGAAGAGATACCTGCCGCAGTCATCTACCTTACATGCCACAAATTCATGTTTAACTTTATTATGTACTAAAATGGGTACTCTGAAATAAGATGTGTATATATAGAATGATAACAACCGTTCTGCCTCATATCAGGTGATCTCTGGCACCGTTCTAGTTTGTGATACAACAATGCTCAACATTCGTCGGGTGCTTATTTGGAGCTATAGTTTCACATCGTACAACCAGGGGTGCTCCTAGCCTTTCTGCTGCCTGAGGCCCCACCATCACTTCTCTCCATCACCTACTGTTAGACATCTTGGAAACCATTACATTCATAGCTACAAAACATACAGGTAATACAACGCCACTTACTGGGCCCAGTTTACTTCCCAATGCTATACTGCAGAAACGGATAACCGCCCTGAAAATACTAGTACCGCACAGATAGTTCTCCTTCAATAATTATTAGCACACAGCAAATCGTTTCCCTGAAACATAGTGCCGTAAACTTAGTGTTCTCCGAAAATAATTGTCCTAAACTGATACTGTGCCAAGGTGCCTCCCAATGTAACAGTCCTCACAAAAGTCCCACCAATAGTAATAATTCTCTGCCAGAGTGCACTATGTGGTAACAGTACACCCAATAGTAACAATGTCCCTCATTTTGCCCCCAGATGTAATAATGCTCCTATAGTGCCGCCAATAGTAACTATTCCCCCTATAATTTGTGCCTGTACAAAAATACCCCCTTATAATGTGTGCCAGTACACATTACCCCTTATGAATGTATGAATAAAAATAATAAACTCTAATACTCACCTCCATTCTGCTGTCAGTGATGCAGTGCAAGACACAGACCTCTTCTAGTCTGTCCCCTGAGCCCTATGCAGGCCGGCTCAGGCAGCGTGATAATGATGACTACAGGAACTAGGATAAAAGTCCATTGGAGGAAACGGTGGCCCAGGGAGACATCACTCCTGTGCCACGTCACGGCATTCAACTGTATTGCTGTCCTGAGTACAGCGATGCAGTTGAATCCATACGTGTTGTAGGTCAGTCGGCACTTGGGATATGGCGCGGCGGTGCACGTGTCCTTGGATTGGCGTCCCATGTAAATAGCAACTCACTCTAGGACCAGCACTCACTCTTGAAGTCACTGTTTGACAAAGGCACAGTTTGTGCCGAAACGCGTCACAGATGCAGACATGTGGCAATAAAGAAATATCTGCAAGACTTCAAGAGTAAGTGCCAGTCCTTTAAAGTTAAATACATAGAAATGAGTGTTTCCACAAGGGAAGCGCTCATTGCCCATGGCCCGTCTGCTGCCCACCTCTTGCCTCTACTTGGTGCTGCCTGAGGCTATCGCCTCACCTCGCCTCATTGGTGGTGCACCCCTAGGTACAACCTTCTACAGCACACTGCTTGGCAACTGGTTTATATGGTCATTGCAGCAATAATGGAAGGTAATCATCATGGTAGTAAGACAATTTATAGTTGAGCCATATGAAATGAAGGTCCCCTCGGACCTAGTGAGATGTATTTTGGCAAGTGGCGGCTGCAGACTGAATAATGGAGATAACGGGTTAGTAATAATGAAATTGCTCTATTGTGCAAGAAAATCGATTGTGACTAAGTGGATATTGAAAGTATGTCTGAGAAGGTCGGGTGACGTATGTAAAGGAGGTATTACAATGAAATCATGGAAAAAAATTCCGGTCACGGAATAACATAAATCCGATTATAAGCTAATATTCCGGATATCGCCCTTTGAGCAGAGCACTGCCCCACAGGCATCCTCCCACATGAAGAAGAGCTTGTGTCCCACCCCCGAGTACAGGCACCCAGATCTCTGAGAACCATACTGTGGAGCCCTTCCTGATGAAGCATGGCGCTCCGTTACATTGTATACATTATTTTATTTTGCTGTTCATTTATGAAGAAAATGTTCCAAAAACGAAACAAATAATTGAATATGTGAAATACGTTGCACAATTCAATTTGGGCTTTTCACTTTTGTGTGCAATATCTGCAGTCAATTCGAAGTTAATGTTTTGTAAACAAACTGTGTGACTTAAAGGGGAGGTCCACTTTTTTACATCCTTCTCCCATGTATCTTATTAGGGTGTGTTCACATGCGTCAGATTTGTTGCAGAAATGTTTGCGACGTCATCATTCATCTGAATAGGGATTGTAAAAATCTGTTCTGATGAAGGCGAGTCTTTTTTTTTTTAGATTTCTGTATAATTAGAAATAACAGAAAGATACAAGGCGCAACTCTTTCTCTAGATAATAGATGCTCTTTAAAATATTAAAAATATTCTACAGTTATTAACCCAACACCTGGATCTGAATATTTTTGTAATTGCATGTTATTTAAAATGGAGTATAGCCACTGAGCTATTTAATACACTGTATCTGTGATGCGCCACCTGCTGGTTGCTCCTCTTGTAATTTCTCTGTCCACCTCATTGTGGTGGACACACATGCTCAATTCCATCCTGCCAGCTGCTGCAGCGGACAGGAAATACCCCCTGAGAAAGACCGCGCTTCCTGAGCTGCCAGCCTGAAATAAATCTAGCAGAGCAATGAATGGGGAGATCTCTGGATCAATATGAGGTAAAGGGCCGGTTCTAGCTTTGTTTGAAAGAGGTTGACACTCCATATGATGTCATTTTTTTTTTACAATTATGCGTTAACCCCTTAAAATTCATATAAGACTTCACTTCCCATGTAAAATGCACAAGTACATGCTCCCAACATCAGCTTGTCCATGGAGCCATGCTGACTGAAAAAGTAATCTATCTAGAAAAGTATATACACTGTCATTATGTGACCACTAGATGGTGGTGTTGTATCAGATTTAGCTTCATTGACATTACATGGCTGTGCAGCAGTGGGTCAGGCACCTGTCTCTGGTCTTTGCAACATTTAAAGGGATTCTCCTGGACTATGACTAAATCCTAGCTTGCGGACAACCTGTGAAAGGAAGATTATTTCACCACTACTTATTTACCCCGCCATGCTGCCACTGATTCTGCAATCTGGGCTGTACTCGCGACCTCCTGACTCAGGAGAAGATCAGGTCAAGACAGTCCAGATTGTGGAATCAGCATTGCAAAGGAGGGATAAGCAGTGAAGAAATGATCTTCTTTCCACAGGTCATCCGCAAGCTAGGATTTAGTTGTCATCCCCTTTAACCTTTTTGACCGCCGCCGCACATATATAGTTGAAGTCAGGTCTTTAAAGATGGCACCTGCTCGCGAGCACCATAGCCGCTGTATTAAGCTGCAGGCACTTGGGGATGATGTCGGCAATCGGCAATAATGCCGATGGCAGGCATATAACCCTTCAGAGGCCATAGTCAATAGGGATCACGGCTTCTGAGGTGGCTTTCCTTTGGACGCTCCTGGGGCCTGAACAGCTCCTCCTTGCGGGAGTTGGGGAAGCCGTTCATTGTCTGCAATAGCCTGGCCTGCAGGTGGCAAGGCTTCATAAGAACATATCGAATCTGCAATAAATTGCAATGGCAATTAACCTCAAAGCAAGAGAGACCCAATCTAATCATTGCTTCTGGATTTGTTATAGTTGTATCCATTCTAGACAATCTTGCGTGTGCTACGTACTTGAACAGTTTGTGACAATGTTCCTGCACTGATAACTTGTGTAGGTATAGAGGCCCGAATATTTAGCTCACAGAGGATTGCTTGGACTGCGATTAACTGTATAAAACCCTCAGACGTGATGAGTATTAGCAGGGACATACACAGATATCAAAGGGATACAAAGCAGAACTTCATAATGGACCACCAGTGACAATCTGGTTTTATAAAGAAAAAAAAAACACGCTCCGCTTCATCCACTTTATCCAACTTCTATAATAGAAAAAAATTGACCAGGCGCTTCATATATGGGGCAGATATTGAACATCCTCGTTCCCAATCTATTTACACCAGACATCTTGCATCATTGCACAAATAAGTATTCCTCATGCAGCCTTGCTTCATCTGATTCCCTTCATTTAGCAAATTGTCACCACTAGAGGGAGCTCAGTGCATAGGTATTTTATACAGTTACCCCTGAATTCAATGGCTGCAAAGACAATCTCTTTGCACTGAGATTCTCTTAGTGGTGGCTTAAGCAAAATGCCATGGTTATATATAAGGACGAGGGAGTCTAGTGCTGAGCCCCCTGTCACCCTAAGTCCCATATCAGGCGCTGGTCTGCCCCATGATATTACTGCCACATAGAACTAGGTCTGTGCAGGTCTCAAGAGGTTGTCTGGGATTTTAGTATTGATGACCTTTCCTTGGCATAGGCCATCAATATCTGACCAGTGGGCTCTCAACTACTGTTCCAATCAGCTGTTTAACGCCATGTCCATCACAGCTAGTGATGCCACGTCCATCAAGTTACATAGCCTGTGCAGCTCAAGCCAATTAAAGCGAATGGGATTAAATCAAGCACGCAGAGCATTTTTTTAACATTATGCTCATCAAATGTTCAAACAGAATGCCTAGTTCACCGGACGTTAAGAACAGCTATGTGCAACAGCACTCTGCAAACCAAGTAAAGTGGAATAATGCCATAGAAATAGAAAACACTCTGGTGCTAATGCTACCCTTATTTTATTAATTTGAGATTCTTGGCAAATACATTTTGTACAATTATTTGGGCCCGTCTGCCAAACGTCAAGGCGATCTCCGTAAGACGGGAACCTAACACTAAATGCTACCTGTTATGTGCGATGACGGCCACCATAAAACTCAGGGAGTGCAGGTTCCACATACAGGTTGGGTCCACTCTGCTTTTTACCATTTTGGTGCCGGACTTGGCGCATCATAAAACTTTTTAGACAGATTTATTAGTATTAAAAATGTTGCAAATTTTGGTGCAGATATAACCCCCCTCATGGCAGGCATAGATTTAGGACAGTCCAAAATGCCCCAAATCTATGAAGCGGTGTGTACGTCATCACAAGCCTCCTCCGGTAGCATCAGTTGCGGTTAAGAGTACAGCGCATGCGTCGGGGGTCCCTGGGGGACAATTATAAACCTTAGTGCAGGATGAAAATAATGTTGTTGCCAATGGGAAAAAATAGGATCTAAACCATCACTTGTCAAGCACTAGTAGGAATATCTGCTATGGCCAACAAGCCGATATATTTGTTTTTTGCTTTGTGTTCTAGGAAACATTTGGAAGGCTTGTCTATAAGGATGAGATGAGCCCCCTCAGGCGAAGCTCAAACACAAAAGAAAAAAAAAAAGACCTTGATTTCGGCAGTTAAAATTCCTGTTTACATTATATGGTGCTGCCCTCTCGTTCTTGACTGAGGATGCATCATGACTCCAGAGCTGCATTCATACAGCCTCAGCTGAATACAGCCCCCCCCCCCCCATAATAACAGTGCAAAGTACTGATAAAGTCAGCCATGAAACGCACTGCCGCTAATGATCGCTAATTACGATTAAATAGCTGGATGTGGGTGAAACGCCATTATCAAAGCTGAGTTTGACCTTCACAAATCTCACGCTTTCCCTGCACTTTGTGTCAGCTAATTGTTGTGGTGATACAAAGCCGGATTGTGTGGGCCGCAGCAATGAGTAAATCTGTGCCAGAGCCTGATAAATGGGAACGAAAGGAGTAAATAGGAGTGAGAGCACCGTACTCATCGTGCATTTATTGGTATCCCTGTCATATCCCAGGTAGTTTTGTTTTGACAGATATCAATGGGAGTAATAATGCTGCGGAACCTAATGGATCCCATCCAATGTAAGTCATGGGGGTCACTTTTGGAGTGCTACTCCCCGTTTAGAACGACGCTCATGTGACAACTTTGCTGCAAATCGGCCCGATCTGCCCATCATGTGATCTCTCCTCTCTTTGCCCCGCACCCTTACACGGAACGTGGCTGTCATTTCTTTAAACTACCTCAGCGCTGCTTCTCTCCCACAAGAGGCCATCACTAGCAGACCAATAGAGAGAGGAAATCATGTAATCGGTAGATTGGGAGTCTTGCCACAGTGTTAAAATCTGAAAACCTTCATGTCATATGACCGCTGCTAAGAACGGAGAGTCCCAAACTGAGATAGGAGTGCGTTTATTAAGTTAATTGCAAAGATGGCTGTAGTGTCCACTGAGGCATACAAGGATTTAGAGATACAAGTGGCCAGGTCGTGTCCAAGTGTGAAGTGTGTCTTAACAGTGTCCCCTCACTACAGTAAAGTCTTAACAGCTTTTGGTAGCTGGTTACCTTACTGAATCCAATGCTCAGCCATGCAGATTCTAAGTTGTCTAGTTCCTTCTTTTGTCTTTCTCTTTGTCTTACCTTACATAACATAAAGAAACGAACAATTTGCAGCTCTTGCAAAATGTCAATGCCTTACCACTGCAACACATTAAGCGCACACTTTGCATCCATGATCATAAAGTTAGTACAGCTGCTACATGTTACAGAACAATTCCATCCCGCCATTACTTTTCCAATATTATTACACTGAGGTGTCAATGTCAGAGGGACCCCTGCAGATAACATCATCCTAATTGCAGACCCTGGTCCTGGGGTCTCACAGCTGACTCCAGACTCCCCCTGAGATGAAGAGGAATGAAAGGTTTGGGCTGTGTCGATGTTAAATGTCATTTCTTTGACCCTGGTGATAATGAGGCTGAAACTGCAACAAGACAATTTACATGTATCCACAATATTAATTATTTATGTCCATACAGCTCCCGAGCACAGTGGGGGCTCTACACGTATTCATTATATAGCCCTGGAACCCCTCCTCTGATATCCAGCTCTGTCCATTAATATAACAGCTGTTAACCATTATATATATATATACACAGAGATCATTAAGAATTCAAATAATACCAGCTGTACATATATAATTATATACAGGAGATACCCAGGTTATACCAGCATGCTCCATATCACTATATACAAGAAGATGTATAACTTACACCAGCTGTACATATATAATTATATACAGGAGATACCCAGGTTATACCAGCATGCTCCATATCACTGTATATACAAGAAGATGTATAACTTACACCAGCTGTACATATATAATTATATACAGGAGATACCCAGGTTATACCAGCATGCTCCATATCACTGTATATACAAGAAGATGTATAACTGATACCAGCCGTACATATATAATTATATACAGGAGATACCCAGGTTATATCAGCATGCTCCATATCACTATATACAAGAAGATGTATAACTTATACCAGCTGTACATATATAATTATATACAGGAGATACCCAGGTTATACCAGCATGGTCCATATCACTATATACAAGAAGATGTATAACTTATACCAGCTGTACATATATAATTATATACAGGAGATACCCAGGTTATACCAGCATGCTCCATATCACTATATACAAGAAGATGTATAACTTATACCAGCTGTACATATATAATTATATACAGGAGATACCCAGGTTATACCAGCATGGTCCATATCACTATATACAGGAAGATGTATAACTTATACCAGCTGTACATATATAATTATATACAGGAGATACCCAGGTTATACCAGCATGCTCCATATCACTATATACAAGAAGATATATAACTTATACCAGCTGTACATATATAATTATATACAGGAGATACCCAGGTTATACCAGCTGTACATATATAAGTATATACAGGAGATACCCAGGTTATACCAGCTGTACATATATAATTATATACAGGAGATACCCAGGTTATACCAGCATGGTCCATATCACTATATACAGAAGATGTATAACTTATACCAGCTGTACATATATAATTATATACAGGAGATACCCAGGTTATACCAGTATGGTCCATATCACTATATAGAGAGGGCGTATAACATATACCAGCTGTACATATATAATTATATACAGGAGATACCCGGGTTATACCAGCATGGTCAGCAGCACTTAAAATAGCATAGTTTTTTGTGAATATAGAAGATTTCTGGAACCAATTTGCAATTTACAATCTTAAATAGCAGCTGCGGTAAAACAGGAAGCAGGTAAATGATATTCCGGGGTGGAGATGTTTCACTTTACTCCTACTTTGTCACTTAGAGACTGCATGCTAATGGCGCGTTGTCACTTCTGTGCCGTGAACCTAAAGATTTATTTATAAACTTTTGCTTTTACTGTTGTGGAAAACAAAATTGATGAAAAAACAGAGGAATTGAAGCAATTCAATATATCAAGCCAAAGTGCTGTTTTGCAAAACGTCACCTATCAGATCATTTTCTGCAGCTGATTAATCTCTTCTTTTCGGCTCTTGGTAAATTTCCCAGTAAAAGTTCTATAAAATGGGTGATTTATGGGGCAGGAACCAGTGGCGTTATATCACACTGCACGTTTATTAAGTAAACACAGATACAGCTTATATATTAAGTTACTTTACAGCTCATTCTGAAAATACAGCCCATGTGCAAATGGTGATAATTAGTGCTGCTGGGACTGTATCTACCTAGGACATACTGTATGCTCCAGTATTACCAGTTACACATCTTGTACAGGGGCGGACACAGACAGCAGAGGGCCCCTGTGCAAGGAATGTACCGCCCCCCCCCCCCCCAAGCCACATATACAAATATAAACATATACGTGCATATAAAAATCATTGTGTTCATTTGGGTCAATATGTTTACAATATGTATATATATATTTTTAATACTAGGTCACCCCTCTAACTGTGCTCAAAGCATAACTATACACACCCAGTCCCCTTAATGCCCCCACATAGTAATTATTTCCGCTTTGTACCTGCACATAGTAGTAATGCCCACACTGTGCCCCCTTCACAGTAGCTATGCTCAGAGATGCCCACTTCACAGCACTTATATGCAGATAGGAGCCCCTTCACAGCAGTTATGCCCAGATCTAGGCCCATTTTATAGTAGCTATGCCCAGAGATGTGCCCCTTCACAGTAGCTATGCCCAGATATGTCCCCCTTCACAGTTATGCCCAAATATGTGCCCCTTCACAGTAGCTATGCCAGATGTGCCCCATTCACAGTAGTTATGCCCAGATATGTGCCCCTTCACAGTAGTTATGCCCAGATATGTGCCACCTTCACAGTAGTTATGCCCAGATATGTGCCCTTTCACAGTAGCTATGCCCAAATATGTGCCCCTTAACAGTAGCTATGCCAGATATGAGCCCCCTCACAGTTGGTATGCCCAGATATGTGCCGCCTTCACAGTTGTTATGCCCAGATATGTGCCCCCTTCACAGTAGCTATGCCCAAATATGTGCCCCCTTCACAGTAGCTATGCCAGATATGTGCCCCTTCACAGTAGTTATGCCCAGATATGTGCCCCCTCACAGTAGTTATGACCAGATATGTACCCCTACACAGTTGTTATGCCAAGATATATGCCCCTTTCACAGTAGCTATGCCCAAATATCTGCCCCCTTCACAGTAGCTATGCCAGATATGTGCCCCGTTCACAGTAGCTATGCCCAAAATTTGTGCCCCCTTCACAGTAGCTATGCCAGATATGTGCCCCCTTCGCAGTAGCTATGCCAGATATGTGCCCCTTCACAGTAGTTATGCCCAGATATGTGCCCCCTCACAGTAGTTATGCCTAGATATGTGCCACCTTCACAGTAGTTATGCCCAGATATGTGCCCCTTTCACAGTAGCTATGCCCAGATATGTGCCTCCTTCACAGTAGCTATGCCCAAATATGTGCCCCCTTCACAGTAGCTATGCCCAGATATGTGCCCCTTCACAGTTGTTATGCCCAGATGTGCTGCCTTCACAGTAGTTATGCCAAGATATGTGCCCCTTCACAGTAGCTATGTCCAGATATGTGCCCCTTCACAGTAGCTATGCCAGATATGTGCCTCCTTCACAGTAGCTATGCCCAAATATTTGTCCCCTTCACAGTAGCTATGTCCAGATATGTGCCCCTTCACAGTAGTTATGCCCAGATGTGCTGCCTTCACAGTAGTTATGCCAAGATATGTGTCCCCTTCACAGTAGCTATGTCCAGATATGTGCCCTTTTCACAGTAGCTATGTGCAGATATGTGCCCTCTTCACAGTAGCTATGCCCAGATATGTGCCCCTTCACAGTAGCTATGTCCAGATATGTGCCCCTCACAGTAGCTATGCCAGATATGTGCCCCTCACAGTAGCTATGTCCAGATATGTGCCCCTCACAGTAGCTATGTCCAGATATGTGCCCCTCACAGTAGCTATGTCCAGATATGTGCCACCTTCACAGTAGCTATGCCAGATATGTGCCACTCACAGTAGCTATGTCCAGATATGTGCCCCCTCCACAGTAGCAGTGTGATGTCTGACACTACATTGTGCTGCTGCTTTGGAGCCATAGCAATATATAGATTTTATGCTGCCTCCCCCCACTGAAGTCCATATTTTTTAGATAGCTGACAGTAAAATGCTCCCTACACCTTCTGCTATTCCTCAGGACTCCCTCATACGCTTGGGCTGACCTGTTACATGTGCACTTGGCAGCTGGAGGCATCTGTGTTGGTCCCATGTTCATATGTGCGCATGAAATGTCAGAGGGGCTGAGTGGGGGGAGAAGGGGATATGTCCGGGTTCAGCTCTGAACCCGGACAACTGCTTTAAAGGGCATCTGTCAGCAGAACTGTCCCTATGACACTGGCCGACCTGTTACATGTGCATTTGGCAGCTGGAGGCATCTGTGTTGGTCCCATGTTCATATGTGCCCGCATTGCTAAGAAAAATTATGTTTTAATATATGCAAATGAGACTCTAGAAGCAACGCGGGCGTTGCCATTACACCTAGAGGCTTCGGTTTCTTTGCAACTGCCACTCTCCGTCTAATTTGACAGGGCCTGGCAGTGAAAATGTCATCACACCTGGCCATGCCAAAGCGCAGAGGGCGCCCCAGATACAGAGACTATATATGCAGACTGTCATGTTTCCCTCCAGCCACCAGAGGCCACTGTGGCTGAGTAAGACAGTGAGAGGTGTTGTTTTCCATAGGATAAGGAGTTAAAGGAGTTCCCGGGCTGAGCAGAGAGCCTTGGCTGAAGGTGTCTGAGTACACAAAGAAAAGAAGGACTCTGTCCACTGAGAGGGAGATCCACAGGGAAGATTGGAGTGATTTCTCCCTGCCTGCTGTGACACAGTGTCTGGGACTGTGGAGTGTGTTTGCTCCCTGACCCTAAGTTCACACCTGAGCGTTTTAAAGCGCGTTCAAACGCGCTGTAAAACGCTCAACACATGAGAACCAATGCTTTCCTATGGCCCTGGTTCTCACTTGAGCGTTTTACAGCGCGTTTGAACGCGCTGTAAAACGCCTGACGCATAAACAAGTACTTGAGCTTTTTTTGGGGCGTTTGTCGCGCGCATTTTGTGATTGACACCACAGTAGTCAATCACCAGAATGCGCGTACGAACGCGCGTTTCCTATTTGCAAAAACGCGCTGAAAAACGCGTGTAAAACTCTCAGGTCTGAACCCAGGGTGACTGAGCTGATGTTTCCTGGTACAGAAGGGAGACTGCTGCAGTGTGAGGCACTTACCAGAGGGGCTTATGAGTGAACTCCAGGCCCTGCCTGATGATATGTCCTGAGCTGCTGACTATCTCTGACCAGAGTTACAGAGACTACAAAGTGAGGCTTGCAGCATCACCCCTGCCGGAGCTGAGCCACGTGGATGCCTGACTTGCGACCTAACATAAAGGAGAAGACCACTCTGAGCCAAGCAAGCAACCAGATCAGGACCCAGACTGCATCTGCCTGCATATGCCGGACACAGAACTGTGAGTGCACTGATGCTAATCCGAGTTAGGACATAGTGGAAGAGGATTTAGTTAGTGCACAGTAGAAGTGCACCCCGGGTAGCGGGGACAGATAGGAATATCTAGAAGAGAGTAGCCTGCCATTTTTGTACTTGTGTTTGCGATTCATTTGTGTCTTTATGCAAATTTCCATTATCATTATTGTGAATTCTCAAGCTGTTCATACTGTTAATCTGATTTTCCGGCAGTTAGAGTTCTCTTTTAATAAAGCCGGTTTCTGTTTCAGCCTCCTTGTCTGCTGCACTGTACTTGAATCCTGCTCTACGGTCTCTTCCTCTGCTGACCGTTGCACCCCTACAGTGCCCTCAGTACTAATAAGGCACCCCTAATAGAAATAAGGCCAATCTATAAGGCACTCCTGTGGAGCCCTCAGTAGTAAGTCTCGCCACCACTGCCCACAGTATTTATAATGCCCCCTGCAGTGCCCACTGTAATTTTAATACCTCCTGCCATACCCTCTGGAGTTATAATCTTCTCTGTAGAGCCCCCATAAATTATAATGCCTGTCCTCTCCCTCCAGTCCCATGTAAATAACACCAGTCCTCTCCCTCCGGTCCCATGTAAATAACACCAGTCCTCTCCTTCTAGTCTTCTATATGATACAGTCCCATGTAAATAACCTTTCTTCTTTACAGTCTTCTATAACATACAGTCCCATGTAAATAACTTAAATCCCCTCCTTCAGCCCCTCCAACACATAGTCCCATGTAAATAACATTACTCGTTACCCTCCAGTCCTCTATAATATCCAGTCCCATGTAAATAACACCAGTCATTTCCCCCAAAGTTCTGTAACATACAGTCCCATGTAATTAACACCAATCCCCTCCCATCAGCCCATCTAACATACAGTCCCAGTTAAATAACATCTTTCCCTCCCACTAAGGAGGGGGGAGGTATAATGTGGAGAACCACATCTCCCAGCATTTCTCTGGCACTTAGGCTACTTTCACACTCGCGTTTTGTGCATGACGAATCCATTCAGATAATACAACCGTCTGCATCCGTTCAGAACGGATCCGTTTGTATCAGGGGCGTTGCTAGGGTCTGAAGACATCTGGGGCACATGAAGCCACGCCCCCACTCTGTGAAGCCACGCCCTCATCGCCACTAAGGGGGCTTCACAGTAGTTATTAACCCCTTTCAGCAGTCCCTCCTTCAGTGAATGGGGGACTGCTGAAAGGGGTTAATAACTACTGTGAAGTGTCTGGCCGTCTGGGCAACCCCACAGAATCATCCCCCAACCCTCCTTGTACTTGTTCCGCTACTTGCAGGCTGCACGGTTATGAGTTCAGAACTTCAGTCACTACGATCGGCAATTCTGTTTTACGGCTCGTGATCCCGCGAGACCCATGACCTCCCGTGAAGGGTCTTGCGGAATCATGCGCCGCAGAACTGAATTGCTGACTGAAGTTCTGAACTCATAACCGCGCAGCCTGCAAGTAGCGGAACAAGTACAAGGAGGGTTGGGGGATGATCTGTGGGGTTGCCCAGACAGCTAGGAATAGCCTAATAGATAATTAAAAATCCCACCAGCATAAACATTCGGGGCACTGGACAAAACATCCGGGGCTCCAGTCCCGAATGCTTTGACCTAACGACGCTGCTGGTTTGTATTATCTTTAACATAGCCAAGACTATTGTGCCAGTGAAAACAGATCTGTCCCCGTTGACTTACATTGTGTGCCAGGACGGATCCGTATTGGCTCCGTTTCATCAAGCGGACAGCAAAATGCTGCAGGCAGCCTCCAGAGCGGAATGGAGACTGGTCGGGGGCAAACTGATGCAATTTGAGCGAATCCTTTTCTATTCAGAATGCATTCGGGCAAAACTGATCCGTTTTGGACCGCCTGTGAGAGTCCTGAGCGGATCTCACAAACGGAAAGCCAAAACGACAGTGTGAAAGTATCCCTACATTCATTCCATGACATCACAGGTCTCCACTGCTGAGCACTGCCTTTTTCTGCACTGGTCACATGATGGTGATCTCATCAGAGGTCCTACCACCACTTCCAGTGTTGAAAGGATCACATGACTATGATGTCATCGCAGGTCCCTCAGCTATGGAGTATAGGCAGAATCGGCAGCAGATTCACAGTAAGTCCTAATCTTCTTGTATACAGTGATATGGACCATGCTGGTATAACCTGGGCATCTCCTGTATATAAGTATATATGTACAGCTGGTATAAGTTATACATCTTCTTGTATATAGTGATATGGACCATGCTGGTATAACCTGGGCATCTCCTGTATATAATAATATATGTACAGCTGGTATAAGTTATACATCTTCTTGTATATAGTGATATGGAGCATGCTGGTATAACCTGGGCATCTCCTGTATATAATTATATATATGTACAGCTGGTATAAGTTATACATCTTCTGTATATAGTGATAAGGACCATGCTGGTATAACCTGGGTATCTGCTGTATATAATTATATATGTACAACTGGTATAAGTTATACATCTTCTTGTATATAGTGATATGGACCATGCTGGTATAACCTGGGTATCTCCTGTATATAATTATATATGTACAGCTGGTATAAGTTATACATCTTCTTGTATATAGTGATATGGACCATGCTGGTATAACCTGGGCATCATCCTGTATATAATTATATATGTACAGCTGGTATAAGTTATACATCTTCTTGTATATAGTGATATGGAGCATGCTGGTATAACCTGGGTATCTCCTGTATATAATTATATATGTACAGCTGGTATAAGTTATACATCTTCTTGTATATAGTGATATGGACCATGCTGGTATAACCTGGGCATCTCCTGTATATAATTATATATGTACAGCTGGTATAAGTTATACATCTTCTTGTATATAGTGATATGGACCATGCTGGTATAACCTGGGCATCTCCTGTATATAATTATATATGTACAGCTGGTATAAGTTATACATCTTCTTGTATATAGTGATATGGAGCATGCTGGTATAACCTGGGCATCTCCTGTATATAATTATATATGTACAGCTGGTATAACCTGGGCATCTCCTGTATATAATTATATATGTACAGCTGCTATAAGTTATACATCTTCTTGTATATAGTGATATGGACCATGCTGGTATAACCTGGGCATCTCCTGTATATAATTATATATGTACAGCTGGTATAACCTGGGCATCTCCTGTATATAATTATATATGTACAGTTGGTATAACCTGGGTATCTTCTGTATAGACTCTTTTCATTATTATTTACAAGCTGTAATCAATAGTTTATTGCTGGAATACAGAATGGGCCGGTGATGAAAATGCGGCTGAGTTTGCTTTCCACCACTGACACAGATATATTGTTGTGCTAAAAATGTAAAGATGGAATTTTATCGCCGTCTCCAAATCAAAGCTTGAAGTAAAATATAAAATCTGAGCCATTTGTCACGGCGCAGCCATCGCCCTCAGTCCGGGCCGGGATCTTCTCATTGATAAATCTCAGCAGGTAATTTTCTGTGAGTTTCTCGGCCGGTAGATTTGATGAATGACGTGAAGCGTTAGATCTCAGGATGATTCTCCCGGCCAAATACAAGACGGTGGATTAGATCTTCACCTGCCTCAGGGGCAAAGTGGATGATTTTTTTTGTAAATTACTTTATCTAAAGGAAACTTTATTTGTGGAAGGAGAGGAAGACTCTGGTAAATGGATTTAGTTGCTGAAAATATGGAAACATGTAATTGTGACTAAAGTCTTTCTGTTGGTAAAGATTATCCTTAAAGGGGTTGTCCCATTACAAAAATAAGTGTCTGCTCTGGAACCATCCCTTGTGGGCACCCGCTGTGTTATAGCTGGCATCCTACTCTTGCTGCTGGGATGAGAGGTGACTCCAATCTCGCCATTTTAACTCATTGGATGCAATGGTCAGTGCTAAGTGGTTAGGGAGAGAAGCTGTTCTTTCTCATCATCCCCCTAACCCCGTTGAGCAAATATGGGGTGTCAAGGGGTTCCTATAGCAGACTGGTCCTTACAATGACCTTAGGCCCTGCATGTATGGAAGCCTAAGGCCTCTTGAACACAAACGTATTTTGTTTCCGTGTCTGTTCCGTTTGTTTGCGGACCGTATGCGGAACCATTCATTTCATCTTAATAAATGACCCCCACAAATTTGACATTGGTCTAATTATAATGACCTTTAATTCTTACACCTAAGGCGGCTGCAGCACTGCCTGGGCTGGCGCGTCCATGAGGACGCACCGCCCGGGCGCAGCAAGAAGAGAGGGGCTGACAGGAGGGAAGCGCTCCCTCCTGTCAGTCCCTCATTGTAGCGTGGCCGAGCCCTGTATGGTCCGCGGTACAGGAGCATCTGTCTCCTGTACCCGGCCGGACTGACAGGAGGTGTGCACACAGTGTGCGCTTCCTATCAGTCCGCCGGTACAGGAAACTAAAGCTCCTGTACCCGTGGGCATACAGCGCTGCCACGCTACACCAGAAGTAAGGGGGAGATTGAGAAAGAGGATGACAAGGGGGGTTGAGAAAGAGGATGACAAAGGGAGGGGGTTGAGAATGAGGATGACAAGGGGGGAGAATGAAAAGGGGGAAAGAGAATGACAAGAAAGGAGAGAGAATGACGAGGGGGAAGAGAATTACATGGGGGAGAGAATGACAAGAAAAGGAGAGAGAATTACATGGGGGAGAGAATGACATGGGGGAGAATGACAAGAAAAGGAGAAAGAATTACATGGGGAGGGGAAGAGAATGACATGGGGGGGAGAAAACTGGCGTTAGTTAAAGGGGTTCTGCAGTTTATTTAAACTGATCGGCAGGTCCGACACTGGCAGTAGCGCTCAGCCTTCTTGCTGTTTACCGCAGGCGCAGTGACGTCACGACTAGATCACTGGCCTTGGCAGGTTAAGCTCTGTTCACTATGAGCTTAGCTCACCCAGGCCAATGATACTAATCGTGCGTTACATGCAGAAGACTGAGGCGCTAATGCCAGCGCCGCTGCCTTCTCTAACAGCTAATTGGCGGGGGTCCCGGGTATCAGACCCCTGTCGATCAGTTTAAATAAACTGCAGAACCCCTTTAATTTGTCAGATCATATGGGTGGGGCATTGTGATGTCACATGGGGGGGGGGCGGCAAACTTTTCTTTTGCCTAGGGCGGCAAAAATCCTTGCACCGGCCCTGGTGACAGGTGACGCCTTTGTTTAAAAAAAAAATATCTGCACCCTGCCTGTAAATATTAAAAGGGATTCTGAGTCCCGTGTCAAACTAAGCCACATCTTAAACCGGTTAAAGGATACTGTCTCTTTAAGAGTAAAATGTAAAAATCTCACATCCTCTTCAGATTTGTCAATGAAAAGTTCATTTTCAGAAAATGTTCAGCCATAAAAAGGCAAATTTGTGCAGAAGAGAAGCTCCTAAATTTTTAGTATTTTTCCCTGGTGCACAGCAGAGGACGGCGGTAATTAAAGGCGAGACGTCTAGCGAATGTTTCAAGTGGGCCAGATGGATCTTGTGTAATGGCGCTTTTAATTGCCACTTCCAGCTTTAATGGGAGCAGCGCTGACTTCCACACTAAGGCATTACTCAGATGACGGGTGTAGTGAGTAAACTTCAGTCCACAGCCATCTTGGGGGCGCATTTCCTAATGAAGTACTGGTCACATTCATGCCATGGACGATTCATTTAGGAGGTATAGGTTCCCCCCCCCCCCGCCCCCCCAACCCTTCCACGAGGCCTAGGCTGATGGAAGCAAGTACTGATGAACGTCACCCAGCTGGCCACCTCCCCCAACATTCATCGTCTGGCAGCCGGCTGCTAGAGTTCTTCTTTAAACAGCTTGTCCAGAGAATATGTAGATAAAGCTTTAATTATTGGATAATGAACAATTCTGATATACTTTGCTCACTATATTTAAGATTCCTGCTTGCCGTCAGTGAATGGAAACATTTTCATTTACAGCTAGAGGCTGAGACTTCTCTAGTAGTCCGCCACCATTGTGTCCAGTCTAGATCTCTCATTATAATTATCTGTAACCATCACTAATTCAAAGCGGAGGATTTTCCCAGCCAATAGCAGGGTGACGCAATGGCGACAAGTCTCCCTAGTGTCCCCCACAATGCTAGGGAGGCTCGTCCCTGTCGGCCTGCTATAGGCTGCTCCCCTGTTGCCGGATGTTTTCATCCACGTGGTGGCTGTGCAGGCATCAGAAGCGACGCGGGTCCCGGAGAACGAGGTCATCGCACAATCTATGTGAGGGGCCCGGGCATTTGGGGGGGGGCATTATAGGGGTTGGATAACCCCTTCGAGGCTACGGTACGGCCATATGGGATGTATATGTAGGGGTTTTGCTGCCATGGAGGTTTATGTGCCGCCAACCTGCAGTACCAGAAACGTGGCTAAAAGTTTTAATCTGTAAAAAAAAAAAATTGCAACGCTGCAAAAAAAAGGATTTGAACCACGTTATGCTGCAGTAAAGTATTAGTATGCAGTGAATAGGGCATTGTCATTGCAATATACACACAATAAACATATTGTTAGGTTTTTATGTGGATTACATTTTCGTCTCAGTAGCGCCCCCTGCTTTATATCCTCCTGGCCCACCCTTTCCTGCATTCACTGCTGGACGGACACGATCAGTAGCTTCCCTGGTTTCTTCCTCCTTCTCTGAGAGCCGGCGTAGTGATCTTGTAGTGAAGTGGTCCAGATACATTTCATTCATTCGTCCCCTTAGGCAGTGGAGAAGGAAATTGTGGGGGCTTTATTTGTGTATCTCTGGGGCTATAGTTGAAGGACTATTTTCTATTTAGGGGAGGATGGGGTTAACAAAACCTAATTGCAATGCATGCTGGGAGATGCAGGTGCTTGATGAGCTGCTGCCCACCCGCAGAAAGGGAAGAAAGTCCTCTACATAAGTGACTGAAAGTTTTAAATCCAAGGGATAGCCTCTTTAAAAGGATTATCCATTAGTATTACATTTATAATATAAGGCTAGTTTCATATCTGTGTTTTTCTTTTCCGGTATTGAGATCCGTCATAGGGTCTCAATACCGGAGAAAAACGCTTCCATTTTGTCCCCATTCATTGTCAATGGGGACAAAACTGAACTGAAGGGAACGGAGTGCACCAGAATGCATTCTGTTTCGTTCGGTTGCGTTCCCAAGCAAGCAGTGTTTTTCTGTCCAGCATGGGATGCGGAGCAAAATGGATCCGGCATGAAACACAATGTAAGTCAGTTTTCTCAGACACAATAAAAAACGGATCCGGCACCCATTGACTTACAATAGTTTGAATGCTGGATCCGTCATTGCTATTTTTCAAGATAATACAACCGCATCCGTTCATAATGGATGAAGCTGGTTGTATTATCAATAACTCAAGCGTTTTTGCTGATCCCTGCCGAAACAGGCAAAAACGCTAGTGTGAAAGTAACAGTGGGTGACAAATAAAAAAGGAGCCATACTCATCCTCATCGGTCTCCAGCTGCCGCTTTCCACTTCCTGGTCCCTGCCTGACACACACCGGAAATGGCGGATACAGTAATGTCTGTTAGCCGGTCCTAGCATGCAGGGACCGGAGCAGCAGTGTGGAATGGGTGAGGTTGAGATGTTTGTTATTTTTAACTCCCTGTGACCCATATATTAAAAAAATGAAAACCGATGAATGGCCACTTTAACTATGAATTTTAGTCCTCCACCTATTATGGCGGTTTTATTTTTGTCAAACAGCTTTACAACGATAACTAATTTACACAAGATGACAACTCTTTTTCCTATTTTTTTTTCTTTACTTGAAGGGGTGCAGGGAGCTGCCGTACAACTCCTATTTTTATTTATGCAGGATGAGCGTTGATTTTCAGAAGTCTTGATTCATTGTCCGCACCTGGAACTTAAAAATGACAAAAGGTAAAGTTAGAAAACAAGGCGAACGTACTCTCAAGGCTCTTTCCTTTTATTATTTCCCGGTAGCACCATATATGATCCTAGAACATTTGTTTCCGAAAGTAACAAATTTCTATCTTGTGTAAAAACTTAAAAGGCAAAAAAACAAAAAACAAAGAAACTGATACAAAGAATCAATTATGACAATACTCATCAGTGTGATCATCCCTTCCCCCACCCATCATGGTGGGTGCAGTTTATGGAGAATCCTATTGACACAGAGAACCGATGCCATGCAAAATGCTCAGTTTTTTTTTTCTTTAAATTCTCGCTCAAAAAATAGAGAGCTTTAATGTACAATGTTGTCTGGATTGTTTGGAGCCTCCGTATTGTTGCCTTTTAGAAAACGCAATGATTATCGCGGATTGTCTCAAAAATATATATATCGCTTTAGTAGAAGGAATCTGATTTTATTTAATTTTTTAATCTGTGAGGCAATTAAAAGTCAATAGACATCGATCCCTGAGCGCAATCTTCTCGGCCGCGGACGTAAATTTCGCAAGGGATTTCTTCCATGACGCGGTCTTCTATGCCTTTATCCGCGCAGTCGTGGGACTGCTTAAAAGCATAGGTGCTTTTCTTGAATGTACTGTTAAAGGTTTTCATCGGCTGCGGTTGGGCAAAGTCGTTGCGGAACGGAAGCTCCATAGAGCTTAGGTTGGTCCTGCTCTGTTTCAGGGTGGCAGTTTGGGAGCCACAGTGATGGTCGTGAATACAGCGGGAGGTGGTAGATGAACGCCTCGTCTTTTGGTAGTTTTCCAGTTCTTCTGACAGGTCGGCCAAGTCTGCAGAAATCTCTTTGTCCCTGAGGGAGAAGAGTTCGTAGTGTGGGGGGTCAAACACCTCCTGGAAGCCGGTCTTGTTGAAGGTGGTCTTCCTGGCCATGATTTTCTTTCGAGGCTGCTTAACTTGCACCAAGATGGAAATTATAAGGAGAACCAGGACAATCCCAGAGGTGATGCCAATGATGGTCCCATGGGTCTTGGTGATTTGCTCAAATAGCCCCATTTCTTTCCTTTCTGTAGGAATACACAATGGAGGACATTTATCAGCCATGTTGTAGTAAGCATCAGTTTACAAGATGGCGGTAATGATTGTGTTGTGAGGGTATCTTACAAGAAATAATTGGCATTTGACATACATAATTGAGCACTAATTGGTTATTCCCCTTTAAGTAGTCTATTACCTTCCATATTCCTCATAATGTAGTGACTTACGGATAGTTAGTTAACATATACAAAGCCAATGTTCTGTGTCAGATGACCACCAGACCACATTCCAGAGTGGTTAAAGGCGGTTGACCGGTTTCAAATTTTTTTTAATAAAAAAAGTTAACTCACTATTAATAGCTGAGGTCCCCCCAGATGTTTTTATGTATTTTTCCTACTTCTGCAGGGCTCCGACAGTCCCCCACTGATTGTTTACATCAATGTTTATGTGTTCGGTAACTTCCTGCCGCACTGCCTTGTGGGTCCAAGCGCAACACTGCGTGGTTTCAGCTGTCTATCAACTCCTCCGTGCATCTGCCCCCCTCATTCATATTCCGCTTATTTCTCCAGCCTGCCACACCGTTTGCCTGTAATTTACATTGGAGGCGTTTACTATGCTAAATAGCATAGCGCTCTGCCTCCTTCATTGATAGGAAAGCGCACTGCCCGGGTACGTCACCGGACCAGAGGGGCGTGCCTTAGCGCAGTGTGTTGCCCCCTAGTTACTGCCTTCCGTGGGCTCTGCATAATTACTGTGGCTGACGGTGACATCACCGGGCTCCTTGCGAAGCGGAAGAAGAGGCTTCGCTCTGCACAAAGAGTCCCGGTATGTCACTGACTCGGCGAAAATCTGCACGTCCGGCTGAGAATTTCTGAATTGAAAACGGGGCATCAGAAAATATTTAGGTGACTGTTGTACACTTACACCAATGTCCCCAATCCCAGACAACTCCTTTAACTCATAGGACATGTGTGCTCCACACTGGATATTCTTAGAAGGGGGGGCTGAGAGGTATAAACCTTTGTGCACAAAGACAAAGAACTCCGTACCATTGAGAAAATCATCCAGGTAGAATGTTGTAAATCACTATCTCTCTCTTGAATTACTATGGAACATCAGACATGTGCTATGTGGTTAGCACAGCGACAGGAGTTCCCCCATTGTGTTGCAGGCTGTGATTATGTGATCTGTCTGTTTTACCTTATAGAGATTTAATCACACTAGGTAAATATTTTCATCACTTAGCCTGCGTAAGCCTATTTATTCTCAAATCTTTTGAATTCACGTTAAAATAAAGATACACATTGCACCAAATGTTTAGAGGAAAAAGAACACCAGAAATACTGATGACCTAAAATAAATTGGCAGAGAGGATCTACAGGTTATTAAATTAAAGGGATTACACAATGTGCTCAATAAAAGACATGGATTGTACAACTATATGTGTGCTATTAGCTTACATTGTGTCTGTCTGTAATTTTGACTTGGATAACAGTCATAACACATTGTATGAGTAATCAATACAGAAACCCAGGTCATTCCAAAGGGTTCACTTTCTTTTTCAATGCAACTGTAACGTACATTTTTTTGTGCCAGAAATGGTGCAATTTATTACATTTTCGGCATTTTAAAACTCCTCTAGCCCACACCGCTCTTTCTAGACACTTGCAAACTGGTGGTGGTGGAAGGGGTTTGTTAAAAGTGTACAAAACCTGCTTGTTTTTTGTTTTATCTCATGATATAAATATGGCCACTAGGTGGCAGTTGAGAGCTATATACAGATAAAAAAGCCTGCACACAGAGATCATGTATCTTCTGGAGCCTTTTCGATGCCGGGTGGTATATTTTTCACACTTGTGTATAAAGCTTAAGACAAGGTTATTTTTTCTAAGCCTCCTCTGGACATGGCGGGCTCTGACGTGCCTTGCGTTTGATCTTTTCAGTAGCATCAAATGTTATTTATGAGCTGAAACATAGAGTGGATAGAAACCTTAAAGCTGCTCAGAGAGGAAGTAAGGGACGATTGTGTACATTCTTACTAATTTGGAAATTATAATGGGGAAAAAAACTAATAATTGGACAATTTACTATATGAAAAATGAATATACAGAGTGCTATAAGGCAGGGTCTGCTACTGATTGTTCTGGAACTACAAGTTCCATCATGCCCGAGAGCTGCTGTCTACCTTCTAGACCAGGGGTCAGCAATCTCCGGCACTCCCGTTTTTTGAGAAACTACAACTCCAAGCATGATCTATTTATTTCTATGGGAGTGCCCAGAACGGCAAAGCAGGTGTGCATGCTGGGGGTTGTAGCTTCACAACAGCTGGAGTGCCAGAGGTTGCTGACTCCTGTTCTAGTGCTGTATCAAAGTCAGTATTATTACACGGATGGGCTCCAGTTTGGGGTCAGACACGCTTACCTTTGCAGTGATTTTCATCCCAGGGATAGGCACAGTTCTGAATTCCATTGCAGACTAGGGAGTTATTAATGCACATGTTACTGTGGCAGAAGAACGTGCTGTCCATACAGGGAGCTGTTACAATGAGAAACAGACATGAATTAGAAGACTCTTCGTCTGGACCACAATTTCCATCCATCATTTGCATGAAAATGTTCTAAGCAGAAGAGTGTAACTATAGGGGGCTGCTGTTTTGCTAGTTGCACCAGGTCCCAGAACAGTTTCCTCTGCTGGCTGTGTCACAAAAGCTGTATAATCCATATGCAGTGAGCTCCCCCTAGTGGTGGCTACAGGTAGCCTAGAATAATTCTTAAAAACAAGGCTGCCAACCTCACCTTTTATTATGGACACCTGAGGAAACAATCACACAAGGACCAAACCGTTTTTACAGAGATATGACGTGCCCTTCAAATAAGCCATATTCCCAAAATGGTCCCCTACATAATTCCACCCAATCACAAATTGGACACATGACCTCATTAGGTCCTCAGGGGCTGGCATCTGACTGCAGCACTATGAGGAAACATAGAAGAGCGATCGGGCTGTCATCATTACAACAACAATCCTGTCTTCTCTTAAAGGGGTATTCCCAACTATGTTGAGAACAGCACCCCGTCATGCGGCCAATGTGAGTGGATAGGTGGCTGTGATCTCTCCATTCACTTCTATGGGAATTCCCAAAAATAGCTGAGTGTACTAGCTTGAGCTCCCATGGTAGTCAATGTAGAGAGCTACACATGTGCTGCGGCCACCTCTCCATTCATGGCGGTCCCAAGATGTGGCCTTGTCCTTGAGATAAGTGTGGGTCCCACTTTTGGGCATATCCTGTCGATAGGCTTCTTTGCACTGCACATGGACTAAATACCGCCAACGAATGCTCAGTGCAAACCAGTGAAAAACTGGTCCAGAATCACGGATGATATTTCTTTCTGGTAAAGACCTACCCTATTTTTGTGTCTGTAAATTTATGGACAGTTGTAGCGATAGATGAATCTGCACAGAATATGGGACCTAGAAACAGAATGGTGGGCATTAACTTTAATAACTCACGTTCCACAAAAGACGTAAAGAGCATTCGGAAACGGCTGAGACGACTCCCTTCATCCGCCCACATCCGTACAACTCCGGTCCCGGTTTGCAGCATGACATCGTTGGCCACGGTGCTGCAGAATTTGGCTTTCAAGTTTTCTATGGAGCTGCTTCCATCATACACGGCCACGAAATTCCTCTTGCATTCATTGGAATGTTCCATCTGATAGTCCAGGAACCTCAAGTAAATCTGGATAGAGAGGGTTATATTCAGGGATGATGAGCATTTACAGATCACAATGGTGCTTCATTCACACTGGGTTCAGACCTGAGCGTTTTGAAGCCTAGCGTTTTCTGAGCGTTCAAGATGGGCGTTAACGCGCGTTTTTTTAAAGCGTTTTGGTAAATAGTGTAGGCGCATTTGACGCGCGTTTATGTGATTGACTGCATAGTTGGCCAATGACCAAATAGCCCTCGCTATATATAGTTTGGCCAATCTGAGTGCTTTAGAGGTGTGAAATTCCATGGTGGCTGATCCAGCATGTTGCAAACTTTTACGCTGCACAAACGCCCGAACAAAACGCGTATCGCGTTTCCCATTGAAGTATATTGGCACCAAACGCTCGAAAAACGCCCGAATTAACGCGAACATACTTGCTTATGCGTCGGACGTTTTTAGGCGCGTTCGAACGCGCCTAAAAACGCGCAAGTGTGAACCACCCCCATTGGAATGCATGGTTCCTGTACTGTTGTGCGTTTTTTTTGCACGTTCGAACGCGGCGTTTTACGCGAAAGTGTGAACTGAGTGTCAGGGTTGTGTCTGCCATAGTTTCCCACCAGCCAGGAGCCTCGGGCAATGTAAATGGTAGGACATAAATATGATTCTCTGTAGGGGAGATTGACATCCCAATATCACAGCAATGCATATCAAGTGCAGATGGACACATAGATGGAAATATGTAATAAAATATACAGAATCAGACCACACAGTGCTTTGTTTGTAGTCTGTTACCATGGAGAAATATTTGTGAACTGGAACACATTTGTAGGGTGGAATGGTCCAAAATTCCTCCTCAACCTTGTGCTAATCTTATTTGCAGCTACTGGACGCCTACCTACAGCAATGCATATTATGGCTGCAGGAGTCCCTGACAGACCTCTGTCTTAGTCATGTGTAGCTTTTGGGAAGTTGGGTATGCAATGATGGAAGTGCTATATGACTACAGGACCAGACTACACAATGTTCTATTTGTAGTCTGTTACCATGGAGACATACAGGAGATGTAGACACAAAACGATGCATATCGGGATCATATGGCTAAATTTACTAGTGCATAATTGTCCATTTTTTGGAATGCTTTACCTAAATGTCCGATTGCGCCACTATGATTATAATGACTGACCTTTTATCCCTGCAAATAAAAACCTATCCCTATACATATTCTGTGTGTGTGTGTGTATGTATATGTATATGTATATATATATATATATATATATATATATATATATATATATCCCTTTAACTAAGGGCTTATGCACATGGCCATAGTTTCGGTCCACATCTGATAGGCATTTTTTGCGGGTTGGATGTGGACCCACTCACTTCAATGGGGCCGCAAAAGATGCGGACAGCACACAGTGTGCTCTCTGCATCCATATGTCCGTTACGCGACCCGCAAAAAAACAGAACGTGTCCTATTCTTGTCTGTCTTGTGGACGAGGATAGGACATTTCTGCAGGAGTAAAAAAAAAAAATGGAGGCATGCAATTGGCTGGTATCTTTGTTTTGCGGATCCGCGGCCTAAAGCTGAGAATGTGTCCACTGCAAGTGCCCTGAATATACACCCTGGAGATTTCAGAGATTTTTTAGCATCAACTGACTTCAATGTTTAGCTTGCCCTGCAGGGGCGCTGTACAAAACAAAATCGCCAAGTATCAGCCAATCAGGGACCCTTGTACCCTAAATGCGCAGAAAAGTTGCAGAACCTATATTGAGAAGTCCTTGAATTGATCCTTGTGGCTCCTTTACCGTCCTGATCCCCAGTGTGACTGACCTTGGCTTTTGGCGTCGCTTTAATGGTCCATATACAGTCCACAGCCTGACCGGCCTTCAGTTTATCCCCTTGTTCTACTTGGCTGGAACGAATTATTCCATCTGGTCCGGACAACTCAAACTGACAATCTGAGAGGACAAAGGAGGGGGCAGTGGTCAACGGGATAGGAGGTGGCTCCAGTAAAAAAGACGCAGTAGAGGCGACTACTGACCTGGGATTGGATTAAGGATTCCTCCGAGATAGCTGAAGTCTGGATCTGCAGGCAATAGAAATGATGCGTTAACAGTGAACTAAGTGAGATTGATACAAGGAAATTCCTTTAATCCGGAATGACCGGTATATACTCTATAGCAGGGATGCTCAACCTGTGGCCCTCCAGCTGTTGTAAAACTACAACTCCCACGTTGCCCTTCTGTAGGATGATAGTTGTAGGCTGTCGAGGAATGATGGGAGTTGTAGTTTTGCAACAGCTGGAGGGCCGCAGGTTGAGCATTCCTACTCTATAGCATTGCAGCCCATGACTGGCACTTTGCTGGGCACTTTGTGGGTGCATACTCTTCATTAGTTAGGCGGCATGCATGCTTATCCGTACCAGGGATTTGGTGTTTGCTGTCCACAAGTGTTGGATTTAACCTGACATAAGGCGACTAAGGCTGGCACCCAGATTTCTCCCGCGGACGAAGATAAGATTATTGGGTGCTGCACACAGGCGGAGACGAGGAGCGTCTATCATGGAGGATTGTGAGGTGTTCCTCTTTACCAGTGGTAACCAGGGGCCCCTCGTCTGCTCCAGCATAATAGTATTTAAACCTATGAATGTAGGGTCACTTTGCACTGGAATGAATGGGAGCAGTGTAACAGCGCCCACTAGTGGTGCTTATGGCACCCCGAAAACAGGTACATCTCAAGGTCGCTGCCAAGTGTGCCATGCATGGGCGTAGCTATAGGGGGTGCAGAGGTAGCAGTCGCTACCGGGCCCAGGAGCCTGAGGGGGCCCAAATACCTTTGTGCCGCATAAGAAGACATACAAAGCACTGAGGGAAGGGGGGCCCAAGCTGAACTCTTGCACCAGGGCCCATGAGCCGTTAGCTACGCCCCGCCATGGATCTGCCTGGTTCACATATTAGAAGTCCCCTATTGTATACCTGGTATAAAGGAATACTTTGCTCTGAATCCCAGTCCTTCCAGCTCCTCATCCGAAGTGAATTTAATCCACATGAATCGGCCGGTGGATCGGATTGGTAGCGGACTCCTGATGCCACAGTATCGGTCCATCAGCGGCGAGAAGCCAAACGGACCATCCCTCACCTCTAAGTGATCGAATCGGCACTCGAAGGACGGCTCTATGTGATAAGGCTCATCGAAGGTCAGCTCGATTCTCTGGCGAGGAGCAGCTGGGGGGGACACAATGGCACAAGACTACAATAAGTTATCATATACTTTATAGGCACGAGGGCTGCAGCAGACGTGCCGTAATAATGCACCAGGCAGCAAGTCTAGTCGTGCAGAAGCGGGAGTATCCTTACATAATGTGGGGAATTAGTCATTCAGGGGTCTGGGAAAGCTGGGTGATAATTTCTGTTAGAGTTGTGCTGGCTTAAAGGGGTAGCATATCGATAGAACAGTGGCCTGACCTCCAGACCCCCACTGATCCGGACACTGGGGCAGTGCTGGTTTATTGCTTCTTCTGTGAACAGTGGCGCCACCTTCTGTGCAGGGAACTGCAGCACAGCTTCATTGAAATGGCATTGGCTGCAGGTCCCTGGACAGCCATGTGGTCGGTGCCATCGCAACATCAGCTCTACAGAGCCTTCATTCTCAGTGCCAAGCAGCACCTGAAGGGGGCCTCACTTTTATCTTTTCCATAAACCCCATCCGATAAGTACACAAGTGTCTGATGAGCTCTGGAGTATCTAATCCTATCATGTGTGATACTGTCTGCTGAGCTGCAGTATCTAAGTCTATGATGTAATACTGTCTGCTGAGCACTGTATTTAATCCTACCATGTGTGATACTGTTTGCTGAGCACTGTATCTAATACTATCCTGTGGGATACTGTCTGCTGAGCTGTGTATCTAATCCTATCATGTGTGATACTGTCTGCTGAGCTGTGTATCTAATCCTATCATGTGTGATACTGTCTGCTGAGCACTGTATTTAATCATACCATGTGTGATACTGTCTGCTGAGCTGTGTATCTAATCCTATCCTGTGTGATACTGTCTGCTGAGCTGTGTATCTAATCATATCCTGTGTGATACTGTCTGCTGAGCTGTGTATCTAATCCTATCATGTGTGATACTGTCTGCTGAGCACTGTATCTAATCCTATCCTGTGTGATACTGTCTGCTGAGCTGTGTATCTAATCCTATCATGTGTGATACTGTCTGCTGAGCTGTGTATCTTATTCTATCCTGTGTGATACTGTCTGCTGAGCACTGTATCTAATCCTATCCTGTGTGATACTGTCTGCTGAGCACTGTATCTAATCCTATCCTGTGTGATACTGTCTGCTGAGCTGTGTATCTAATACTATCCTGTGTGATACTGTCTGCTGAGCTGTGTATCTAATCCTATCCTGTGTGATACTGTCTGCTGAGCTGTGTATCTAATCCTATCATGTGTGATACTGTCTGCTGAGCACTGTATCTAATCATATCCTGTGTGATACTGTCTGCTGAGCGGTGTATCTAATACTATCCTGTGTGATACTGTCTGCTGAGCTGTGTATCTAATCCTATCCTGTGTGATACTGTCTCATGAGCTGTGTATCTAATCCTATCATGTGTGATACTGTCTGCTTAGCACTGTATCTAATCCTATCCTGTGTGATACTGTCTCATGAGCTGTGTATCTAATCCTATCCTGTGTGATACTGTCTCATGAGCTGTGTATCTAATCCTATCATGTGTGATACTGTCTCATGAGCTGTGTATCTAATCCTATCATGTGTGATACTGTCTCATGAGCTGTGTATCTAATCCTATCCTGTGTGATACTGTCTGCTGAGCACTGTATCTAATCTTATCCTGTGTGATACTGTCTGCTGAGCTGTGTATCTAATCCTATCATGTGTGATACTGTCTGCTGAGCACTGTATCTAATCCTATCCTGTGATACTGTCTGCTGAGCTGTATCTAATCCTATCCTGTGTGATACTGTCTGCTGAGCTGTGTATCTAATCCTATCCTGTGTGATACTGTCTGCTGAGCTGTGTATCTAATCCTATCCTGTGTGATACTGTCTGCTGAGCACTGTATCTAATCCTATCCTGTGTGATACTGTCTGCTGAGCACTGTATCTAATCCTATCCTGTGTGATACTGTCTGCTGAGCTGTGTATCTAATCCTATCATGTGTGATACTGTCTGCTGAGCACTGTATCTAATCCTATCCTGTGTGATACTGTCTGCTGAGCTGTGTATCTAATCCTATCCTGTGTGATACTGTCTGCTGAGCTGTGTATCTAATCCTATCCTGTGTGATACTGTCTGCCGAGCACTGTATCTAATCCTATCCTGTGTGATACTGTCTGCTGAGCACTGTATCTAATCCTATCCTGTGTGATACTGTCTGCTGAGCTGTGTATCTAATCCTATCATGTGTGATACTGTCTGCTGAGCTGTGTATCTAATCCTATCCTGTGTGATACTGTCTGCTGAGCTGTGTATCTAATCCTATCATGTGTGATACCGTCTCATGAGCTGTGTATCTAATCCTATCCTGTGTGATACTGTCTGCTGAGCTGTGTATCTAATCCTATCATGTGTGATACCGTCTCATGAGCTGTGTATCTAATCCTATCCTGTGTGATACTGTCTGCTGAGCACTGTATCTAATCCTATCCTGTGTGATACCATCTGCTGAGCTGTGTATCTAATCCTATCCTGTGTGATACTGTCTGCTGAGCTGTGTATCTAATCCTATCATGTGTGATACTGTCTGCTGAGCTGTGTATCTAATCCTATCCTGTGTGATACTGTCTGCTGAGCTGTGTATCTAATCCTATCATGTGTGATACCGTCTCATGAGCTGTGTATCTAATCCTATCCTGTGTGATACTGCATGCTCTATCGGAATTTAAACCCTCAAAGATTTCCGCATCCCGTCCATTAAATGAGCTGATCGGCAGCATCTGACAGGGGCCTGATTTTATATTCATCCTCAATCTACACCATTAGGAGAACGCGCTCTTGTCAGGCAGACACACTCGTCACCTTTCAGGGGGTTGAAAACTTGGTACAAACCTTCTAAGATGTAGACACATTCCTTGTTAGGAGGGTAGGTGTTTGGAAAATTTGGGGATGCGAAATGCCCACCATTACTGGTTCGTACCCAGGTGCCACACTGGGTCACCGGGATGTGTTTGGCTCCTATGTTTTGTCCATCTGCAATGAATAGAAATGAAGATGATTATAACACAATTAATATTATACTACTGCGGGGGCAACCTGGAAGGAAACGTGGGCAGAAGTCCCGCCCAACCCTGGCGCTTAAAATGTATTGCAGGGATATCTATAATTCAGGGTATTGTTATTTAAGCAATCTCCTAATCTACATTAGTGACTATGCAGTATGTGGATCAGCATGGTCTAGGTATATACTGTGATACTGTGCAGTACATGGATCGGCATGGTCTAGGTGTATACTGTGTAGTACGTGGATCAGCATGGTCTAGGTATATACTGTGTAGTACATGGATCGGCATGGTCTAGGTGTATACTGTGTAGTACGTGGATCGGCATGGTCTACTCTAGGTGTATACTGTGTGGTACGTGGATCGGCATGGTCTAGGTATATACTGTGCAGTACGTAGATCGGTATGGTCTAGGTGTATACTGTGCAGTATGTAGATCGGTATGGTCTAGGTATATACTGTGCAGTACGTAGATCGGTATGGTCTAGGTGTATACTGTGCAGTACGTGGATCGGCATGGTCTAGGTGTATACTGTGCAGTATGTGGATCGGTATGGTCTAGGTGTATACTGTGCAGTACGTAGATCGGTATGGTCTAGGTATATACTGTGCAGTAAGTAGATCGGTATGGTCTAGGTATATACTGTGCAGTACGTGGATCGGTATGGTCTAGGTATATACTGTGCAGTACGTGGATCGGTATGGTCTAGGTGTATACTGTGCAGTACGTGGATCGGTATGGTCTAGGTGTATACTGTGCAGTACGTGGATCGGTATGGTCTAGGTGTATACTGTGCAGTATGTAGATCGGTATGGTCTAGGTGTATACTGTGCAGTACGTGGATCGGCATGGTCTAGGTATATACTGTGCAGTACGTGGATCGGCATGGTCTAGGTATATACTGTGCAGTACGTGGATCGGCATGGTCTAGGTATATACTGTGTAGTACGTGGATCGGTATGGTCTAGGTATATACTGTGCAGTACGTGGATCGGCATGGTCTAGGTGTATACTGTGCAGTACGTAGATCGGTATGGTCTAGGTATATACTGTGCAGTACGTGGATCGGTATGGTCTAGGTGTATACTGTGCAGTACGTGGATCGGCATGGTCTAGGTATATACTGTGCAGTACGTCGATCGGTATGGTCTAGTTGTATACTGTGCAGTACGTGGATCGGTATGGTCTAGGTATATACTGTGCAGTACGTGGATCGGTATGGTCTAGGTGTATACTGTGCAGTAAGTAGATCGGTATGGTCTAGGTATATACTGTGCAGTACGTGGATCAGTATGGTCTAGGTATATACTGTGCAGTACGTAGATCGGTATGGTCTAGGTATATACTGTGCAGTACGTAGATCGGTATGGTCTAGGTGTATACTGTGCAGTACGTGGATCGGCATGGTCTAGGTGTATACTGTGCAGTACGTGGATCGGTATGGTCTAGGTGTATACTGTGCAGTACGTAGATCGGTATGGTCTAGGTATATACTGTGCAGTACGTGGATCGGCATGGTCTAGGTGTATACTGTGCAGTACGTGGATCGGCATGGTCTAGGTATATACTGTGCAGTACGTAGATATGGTCTAGGTATATACTGTGTAGTACGTAGATCGGCATGGTCTAGGTATATACTGTGTAGTACGTAGATCATCATGGTCTAGGTATATACTGTGCAGTACGTGGATCGGCATGGTCTAGGTATATACTGTGCAGTACGTGGATCGGCATGGTCTAGGTGTATACTGTGCAGTACGTAGATCGGTATGGTCTAGGTATATACTGTGCAGTACGTGGATCGGCATGGTCTAGGTATATACTGTGCAGTACGTAGATCGGTATGGTCTAGGTATATACTGTGCAGTATGTAGATCGGTATGGTCTAGGTGTATACTGTGCAGTACGTAGATCGGTATGGTCTAGGTGTATACTGTGCAGTACGTGGATCGGCATGGTCTAGGTGTATACTGTGCAGTACGTAGATCGGTATGGTCTAGGTATATACTGTGCAGTATGTAGATCGGTATGGTCTAGGTGTATACTGTGCAGTACGTAGATCGGTATGGTCTAGGTATATACTGTGCAGTACGTGGATCGGCATGGTCTAGGTGTATACTGTGCAGTACGTAGATCGGTATGGTCTAGGTGTATACTGTGCAGTATGTAGATCGGTATGGTCTAGGTGTATACTGTGCAGTACGTGGATCGGCATGGTCTAGGTGTATACTGTGCAGTATGTGGATCGGTATGGTCTAGGTGTATACTGTGCAGTACGTGGATCGGCATGGTCTAGGTGTATACTGTGCAGTACGTGGATCGGCATGGTCTAGGTATATACTGTGCAGTACGTGGATCGGCATGGTCTAGTTGTATACTGTGCAGTAGGTGGATCGGCATGGTCTAGGTATATACTGTGTAGTACGTGGATCAGCATGATCTAGGTATATACTGTGCAGTACGTAGATATGGTCTAGGTGTATACTGTGCAGTACGTAGATCAGCATGGTCTAGGTGTATATACATATATCTATAATCAGAGGTCATTCACATTCTGCATCACCCGTCCTCTCGTTCCAGCTCTTGTGATCAGGGCAGAACGAGCCCCTATTAGTAAATTCTAATCAGGTCTCACATTGTATGGCACTGGGTGAGTGCACTCGGGAAATGGCGAATCAATTTTGGAAAACAGCGGGCTGTCCACGAGAGAGCGAGATGGAGAGAGCGGCGGCTCCGTCCTTACCTTGTGTGCGCTGTGCCACCGCAATCCCCTCCACCACCAGGATGGTAATCAGCAGCACTGTCAGGGGACAAGAGGACGCAGGTAAGTAGTAATCACAGAGGACCCGATGACCCTCCTAACCCATCACTTCAGCAGGAGATGGTCACAGCAATGACACAGTTAAAGGGGCACCACACAGGGGGGTACAAAAGCTCAACTTGCTGTCAGTGTATGGAAATACTGTATGATAAACCGTCGGTGCAGGGCTCGTTAGTGTATGAGAGTTTTTTTTTTCTACCATGTGGATAACACAGGATTATGATTGATTCTCACTTTTGTTTTCTTTCACTGACAGCAAGCAGAGATGTTGAAGATTTGATACACAACTTCTATTAGCTGGTTGTAGACCTCTTTATAATTTACCACTACATCCTCTAAGTGGATGGCGTGATTATGTCAAATCCATCTGCAAGTGATAGAAATCAGCAAAAAACGAACCAATTACTAATCCCCTGTGATCTGTCCCCCGGGGTGTCCGTGGGCCTCTACGAGAGCCTGATAAATCCCTCTGAAATAAATGCTGTATCTAATCCTATCATGTGTGATACTGTCTGCTGAGCTGTGTATCTAATCCTATCATATTTGAATCTGTCTGCTGAGCTGTGTATCTAATCCTATCATGTGTGATACTGTCTGCTGAGCCCCTGTATTTAATCCTATCCTGTGTGATACTGTCTGCTGAGCTCTGTATCTAATCCTGCCATGTGTGATACCGTCTGTTGAGCTGTGTATCTAATCCTGCCATGTGTGATACTGTCTGCTGAGCTGTGTATCTAATCCTATCCTGTGTGATACTGTCTGCTGAGCTGTGTATCTAATCCTGTCATGCGTGATACCGTCTGCTGAGCTGTGTATCTAATCCTATCCTGTGTGATACTGTCTGCTGAGCTGTGTATCTAATCCTGTCATGTGTGATACCATCTGCTGAGCTGTGTATCTAATCCTATCCTGTGTGATACCGTCTGCTGAGCTGTGTATCTAATCCTGTCATGTGTGATACCATCTGCTGAGCTGTGTATCTAATCCTATCCTGTGTGATACCGTCTGCTGAGCTGTGTATCTAATCCTATCATGTGATACAGTCTTCTAAGCTGCTGTATCTATTCCTATCCTGTGATACTGATCTGTATCTAATTCTGTATCTGCTGAGCTTTGGTATCTAATGTTATGTGTGATACAGTCTGCTGATCGTCAGTGTCTGAGCCAGTGTATCCAGTCCGGCCATGTCATGTTAAGCTGTGGATCTAAGCTTATTGTGTGATACTGTGTGCCAAGCTGCTGTACCTAATCCTATCATGTGTAATACGGCTGTATCTAATCCTGCCATGTGATACAGTCAGCAGAGCTGTGTATCTAATCCTAATATGTGTGATACCAGATGCTAAACTGCTGTATCTATTCCTATCACAGCTGTGTATCTAATCCTATCACAGCTGTGTATCTAATCCTAACATGTGTGATAATGGCTACTGAGCTGTGTATCTAATCATATTCTGTGTGATACAGTCAGCAGAGCTGTGTATCCAATCCTGCCATGTGTGATACAGTCAGCAGAGCTGTGTATCTAAGCCCTGGAACACTCTTTGATACAATGTATCGCTCTTCGGTCAGTACTGTACATGGCGCTCCCTTTTCCTGACGTCCGCTTCCTATATATTTTAGAGGCCGTGTCCATTCACGAGGGGGAGAAATGTTCACTTTATTGATCGCTTCTATCAGAATTTAAACCCACGAAGATCCCCGCATCCCGCCCATTAAATGAATTGATATTGACTTGAGATCTTTGCGTCCAGTTGCTTATAGGATTGCAGTAAATTTCCAGGTTTTATGGACTTCTAGCGATTTCTCCAGGGTCTGAAATAAATCAAGTATAAAGGCTTCAGGCTTGGTCAAGTAAAGATCAGGGAAATTATGGCCAAAGCAATTTCACGCTAAGATCCCGGCGTGTTACTCAGCGTTCTGGGGGATCGTTAGTTAATTGTAGTGTTTCTTAACCGTTACAGCGTGTCGTTTTAGTGGAGGATGATTTAAACGACGTGGCGGAAAGCAGTGGGGTAAAACTGCCGCCATCTACTATGCTGCCTGTGCATGTCCTGGACCACCGGCCTCAGGATTCTGTCCTCTGATGTGGTTAATCAGACAGGGCTGGTTTCAGGATTTCGGAATACGTGATAACCGCCCTAGTGTGTAACCTGAAATATTACAAGGAGAGTTTCCCTTTAAAATATGTCCTCCCCCCAAAGTGACTGCTTGAGGGCGCAGCTTCCCTAAGATGGCTATACATATTAGATAAATGTCGGCTGAATCCGTTGATTTTGGGGGGAGCAGTTGACCTTCTCCTGACTGCAGATCTCCGGGGAATTTAGGATCAGCCAGTTGGATTTCAGCATGCCTGATCCTTTTGTTCTCAGGCGTAGGAATCTGGAGAAAACCTTTTGTTCAGGATGCATGCATGCTCAGCCGAGCCGAATGTGCATGTTTATAGGAGGTTGGGAGTGATGGCTGTGGGCTGACGGGAATCATGCATATGGCCATATCATACATATGGAGTCAAACCAGCACTGCCATCTTTTTGAAGGGGTTTCGTCATGAAGAAAACCCCATTCATATGCCTTATCCGTTCATATGGGCATCATTTCAGGTGGTCCCCCATTCAAGACCCCTTCTCCAGAAGTCATAACAGAGAGATGCTCTGTACACATGGCTTCTCCTGTTCTGGAGGACTCAAGACAACCCCTTTAAATTATCTGTGTTGCTTTGGGCTTCCTCCACTAACTCTTTCAGCCTATAACATCCCACCAGCACACAACTTTGCTTAAAATACTCTGTGCTGCTGGAATAAACCTTGAATAGACAGTTGGCATAAGAACTACAACAGACTACACAGGGTTGGCTTGTAGTCTGTTGCCACGGAGACACATGACTCTGAATAAGAGCTGTAGATACAAAATATCGTGATAGAAAGTCGTCAGATCACCGCCATCGGTCTGGTTCAGCACCATCCATCATCTAGATCCATGGTCTCCAACCTGCGGCTGTCCAGCTGCTATGAAACTACAACTCCCAGCATGCCAGACAGCCATTGCAGTAGCTTCACAAGTTGGAGTCTATTGATTGAGATAGAAGGGCGGTGGGTTGCATATTGAACGCTGAGATTGATGTCGGTCTCCCGCCGGATGCTGCACAGGGGAGGGTTAATTCTCTGCGCTGAGCTCGTCTCAGACAGGGACTCATTGATTTCTGCCCTGTGTGATTAGGACTTAGTCTTCATTTATTTTATTACACGCCAGGAGCAGGGTAAATGCCAGTCTATTTTTCACGAAAAACAAATTTGGAAAGACTATTGTAGAGGCGGTGATGTGCAGGGGAAATGTCACCCGAGTCATTCAGCACTGGGTGATGGGAGTGCATTATGTAATGGATCCGCTGCACAGAGAAATGATATTATATGGACTGCAGACGGTGTGTCCGGGGGCCGTACTGCACCTGCGCACCCAAAGAACATAGGATTTACCCCATGAAACATACAGAGGAGGCCAAGTCATGGGATGTGTACATGCACTGGTCATAGCAGCGGTAGATGACTGATGGTCACCCATCCTGCTCTGTTTATCCCTAAGGGACTGCTGCCAAATACAGCGCTCACCCATCTCCAGCTGTCCCATAGTGTTTGAATGGAGCAATGGTGGGCATACCTGAACGTCCCTTTTCTCTTGATCAGTCAGGGTCTCTTTAGTCAGACCCCCAGTGATCAGTTTTCCCCATCCTGTTGATAGGTGATAGCTTGTTCTAATGAAATTCCTCTTTTAAAAAGAGCAGTCACCACTAGAGAGAGCTGAGGAGCTAACTATGAGATTGGTTGTATCACAGTATGCAGGAAGATCCAGAGCTCCCTCTAGTGGCCAGCATGTTATCTTTTAAATTGCATGGGATTTAGAGCTCTGCTCAAAAAAAAAAAGCAGTGCTTTAAATACTATGAAGATATAATGGGAAATTGACCAGTGCAGAATCGTGAAACTTTTACATTACATTTTTTTTTTAAGGCTAGAAATTAAATGTATGTCTCGTTCCGTTTTATGGGCCTTATGGCATGGAATATTACAAGACGGATGGGCTTATTTTTAATTTCTCCCCCTCCTCTGTATACCCCCCTGATGGCTGCTATACCACACAGATCACATATATACAGTTATCTACTCTATAATACAAAACCAAATGCAACCTGCTGTACAGAACTTCTATACAAATGTCATCTACATTCCTAACATCTTCTGTGTAATTATGTAGGGATATAAGAGTGGGGCTGTATCCCTTAATAAGCAGACCACTCAAGACCCCCGTACACATGCATTCTGAGCTCAGCTAAGCATGCATGTGTTCTGTATGGGGAGCAAGGCTGCTTATATATCCTGTGCGAACAAAGGATGGAGCGTGTTGTAATCCATTCTTCTGACACCTGCTGTCGGAAGTGTTTCTACTTTGTTCCCTTTGGACCAAAAAACGGAGGGGCTTCCTGACGGTTTCCAATTGACTAAAGCCTCATTCACACGTCCGTGTCCGTGCTGAAATCCGTGAGCAGGTGGTCAGTGATGCATCCGTGTATCCGATTTTTGCTGTCCGTGTGCCATCCGTGTTTGACGGACACTGAACAGCTGAAAAATAATTTTCAAAGCATCTCTTTTTAATGAAACATGAAACACGGATGCAACACGGATTCTATCCGTGTTGCATCCGTGGTTTTCATGGACCCATAGACTATAATGGGCGTGATGGATCCATGAACACGGACAAAATAGAGCATGCATCCATGCTAATAACACGGACCCACGGACCGTGCTAAAACACTGATGTCTGAATACACACATTCAAATGAATGGAGACGTGTGCTGTCCGCAGAAAACACGCACAGCACACGTCCGGGAAACACTGATGTGTGAATGAGGCTTAAGATGGAGATGGCGCAATGTCCTGTATGCTGTACTCCCCAGCTGCTGCAGAACCTCTGCTGAATGGCTATACAGCTCCATGGCCATCAAAATCCTGACCTCAATGATCCTCCCTCGGGTACAGAGCTGACCCCCTCTGTATCTTAACATCCCCCACTATAAATGAAGCATCTGTAATGCCACAAGCTGCACAACCTTCCTTCTAATTTGCCACCCGAAGGCTGCGGCATGAGCCGCCCGGGCAGAACTCGCTGCTGCTGGTTATAACTTTTGCATATAATAATTTTAGAAACAATTACTGCAGGTTTAATGGAAATTAATGACGCCGCTTTACTTCCAAACGTTTAATTGGATTCAAACTTTCAATCAATGGAAATTAAAAAAGACAATTCAAAGCAAAGTTCTGATATGAAAAACAGCAATTATAACCCCTGATCGAGTAACTAGCGTCAGCTGTACGAACCACATTACTACAGGCTTTTTATGCAGATGGTGAAATACGGTATTAATTATGGCGTCATTTACTCCCGACTGCCCCTTTTGGTGAACCTGCTCTGATTTCACAGTGTGAATGGTGCCAGGTCTTTACTGATTATGTCTCATGCTCCAATCATACCCAGAGCTGCATTCACAATTCTGCTGGTTCCTATAACCAGAGTGCAGAACATTATCAGCGCCTAGATGGCAATGACATAACATTAAGGTGTTAAGACTAGTTGCACAGTAGCATTAAAATCTTCCGGTAGGATGTTATGGAGAGGAACAGTCTGCCTGAGTTGAACCCATCCAGCATAGCTGGAAGGGGCCGGAGGACCGCCAGACTCCTTTGACTATAATGGGACCCAGTAAGGATCTGGGCTGTTTCTGGCATTAGTACTGGGATTTAGCTGAACAAAAAAAGCTGCTAATGGCGTAAACAGGCCGGATCCCAGCTGGGTCAGATTATAGTCAATGGGCTACGGTGGGGAAAGGTAGTATCCGGCGGTATGCCTCTGCCAGAAAAGCCTGCCGGAAGATTTTAATGCTAGTGTGAAACTAGCCTTAGCTGCCCATACACATTCAATAGCTATTAAGCAGCTATTCCTTCCAACACTCCTTCCCAGTTCCCACCAACCCCTCCACCCGTACACATACTGGCCAACAGCTATCACACCTAATCTCCCCCATAACAATCACACCTAATCCATAACGCATACGTGTCAACAGCTGCCCCACCCAATCCCCAATCCACATGGATGCCGACAGCAATCCTCCTAATCCCCAATACACATGAATTCCGACAGTTATTCCTCTCGGTCTCCCATACATATGCATGCTAACAGCTATCCCTCCTAATCCCCCCATACACCTGCATACTGACAGCTATCCCTCTCGATCCCCCATACACAATGCATGCTGACAGCTATCCCCCCTAATCCCCCATACACATGTATATCAACAGCTATCCCTCCATACACATGCATGCCGGGTAGCTATCCCTCCTAATCCACCCCATACACCCGCATGCTGACAGCTATCCCTCCCAATCCCCCCATACACATGTATGCTAATAGCTATCCCTCTTGATGCCCCCATACACATCTATGCCGACAGCTATCCCTCCCAATCCTCCCATACACATGCATGCCCACGGCTATCCCTTTCGATCCCCCATTATATGCATGCTGACGGCTATCCCCCCATACACATGCATGCCGACAGCTATCCTTCCTGAAACCCCCATACACATTTATACCAACAGCTATCCCTCCATACACATGCATGCCGATAGCTAACCTTCCTAATCCCCCCATACACATGCATGCCGATAGCTAACCTTCCTAATCCCCCCCCCATACACCTGCATGCTGATAGCTAATCCTTCCAATGTCCCCATACACATGCATACCCATAGCTATCCCTCTCGATCCCCCATACACATGCATGCCGACAGTTATCCTTCCTGATACCCCCATACACATGTATGCTGACAGCTATCCTGTGGTCCTGCTGAAATCGGCTGGTTCAGCTGACCTTAGGGCCCCCAAGAGGAAGCAACGGCGAAACGTAGGTCGGGGTAGTGTGTCTCCTGATCGCTGGTTGGTATTCCCACAGTTGTGTCCATTCATGAGTATGTTTAGGCTGCTCAGTAGTAATGTTGTGTTGGGGACTTGCAGTTGGCACCCCCGGTTGGGGGTGTGGGCGCTTGTCTCTATTACACAGTTGGGCATTGTGCCCTCTGAGATGGATTGTTATTGATGGATGCTGGGTGGGTGCAGGACTTGGGCAGCGTTTGTTAATTAACCATGAGGGTTATAATTTGATGTTGATGCCCTTGTGTCCTTACCATCTCAGTGTAATCGGGGGACACACATTTTTCCATATTCTCTCCTGCATAATCTGTCTTTTATGGGTTTCATTATGTCTATAAGGTAATCATGGTATATAATAAAATTAGATATTTTGAATATGTGTGTTCTCAAATTGGTGTTTGTTTGCACTTAAATGAGCAGCAATCAACCAGTCTATCGTTGGAGGGCCCACCAATGGCCTGTATATGGGGACCCTGAGTCTGTTTGACTCTGGAGCAGCGGAATTGTAAGTGCAGCTTTGGATGGGAGTGGAGTATAATACATGATTATGGGTCGATGTATGTGAGAATTAAACTGTCCTTTATGCAATGTCTTCATCTAATAGTAAAAGTGCCATTTTATCGGAATGCTAAGGACGCCTTCACATGCGGCAGATTTTGTGGAAGAACATTCTGCAACAGAAAATTCGTTCCATTCCCCTTAATGGGGATTGCAGAAATCCATGTGTTTGCCTCCACATTCTAATAATTGGAACAGATTTTCAGTCACAGAATTTTCGGCCACCCTAAACTTGCAGTTTTTTTCTTTAATTTGCTGTGCAGGTGAAGGAGATGCATTGTTCTCTGTTATCAGCCAGCTGGGAGAGCGGCTGACGGTAGTATGGGATGAATTGCGGCTTTATATCACAAGCTCCAGCGCTGAGCGGCTCTGCAGACCGCCCTGTGGGCCCCCTCTAAGCTGTGCTCACTCATCTAGTCACTTCCACCACCTTCAGATTTAGCAGCCGGCCTTATCTCCTGTAACAGGGTACAGATTCGTGAATTCCCTGTGGCTTGCTGGATGGAGGGGCCTGGATTCACAATGGTTAATCCTGTCCCCGAGCATGCCAGGGACTTCGGCATTTGGTCGCCGGAAGTTGGGTCTAGGTGCCCAGACAAAGGCGGCATTCATATCTCTGGACACATTGTAACACTGTATGGGACTGATACACGGACAGGGTTGGGGGGATGGCAGACTGTTCATGTGGGGAGCAGAATGTCCATGATGTAAAAGTGGTCATCACTGGGACTTGTTGGCCCTGTCTGTCCAACAAAGACTTTAGATTGGGGGCCCAACCACTGGGATTCCCCATTAATCTACTGTTGCAGCTGATGGCTGCTACATACATCCTCACCATGGATGTGCAGGTTAGGAAGACAGGCAAGAGACAGGGATCAACAGCGGGGGTCTCAGTGGTCCGACCCTTACCAGTCTAATATATAGCACCGCTACCCCGTATGTAAATGTATGAGAATGCTAAGAGACAGATGTAGGTGAGAAGACCCAAATGGGCTGTTTATGGGTCAGATTAACACCCACAACAGCCCAAGACATGTGCCACTTCCACGTCCTCTCATTTGTTGGCTAGCTTTGCTGTAATTGCAGCTAAAGGGACCCCCGTACAGGCTCATTGGGGGCATAGAAAAGGGGATTGGGCAAGCCTGATTTGGGGCCCCTCTTCTAGTGGCCTATCGTCGCTGCCTATATTATTGGAGAGGTGGAGCCATCTATTAGCTTCCATCCCTAACACAGCGAACGAGTTGTAAGCGATGTTCCTAGGAGCCCTATACCATGCACATCTGATGGCTGCAAGGGTCCTATCACAGAGCTATAGTGCAGCCATTTTTACCTAACCCGCATACCCAGCGCTGAAAAAATGAAGGGGGGACAGTCGGTATGAATTGTCCAAGTCATTCATCAGCGGTGACCTAGACAAGTAGCAGGCATGGTGTGGGCAGGAAAGTGTCACCCTGCTAATCCGCTGTCCACAGGGGTGTAGGTATAGGGGGTGCCGAGGTTGCCGTCCAGTACTGTAGCTGGCAGACTTTGGATGAGGGCCCAAGAGCTTTAAGTTACACCTCTGTTAATCCTCGAGGAGAGATCCTCCCAGTTACAGCTCTGGGGTGTAATACACTGCACTACCGATCCTGACTTAGAGCATCCCCTGCTTGTTCAGTGCTTGCTCTTACGATCTGCATTCTGGGAAGTCTTGTTTTTACACCGGATATTGGGGGATGTCGCTCAGCAAGCTTTCTGTCGGTTTCCAATTGCAACCAGCAGAATTTAAATGCAGCTCTGGAGTGAGGGAAGTAAGGGAATCTGTCAAGGGATTCATGCAGCCTGAACTACAGGCTTCCTCATGAGTGAAAACACAGGTTAAGGCTACTTGCACACGATGGTTTGTGTTTTGCGGTCCGCAAATAAAAAACAATTGACATCCGTATGCCGTCCGTTTTTTTTTTTTTTGCGGATCCATTGCACAATTTTTAAAACATATTCTATTTTTATTTTTTGCGGGGCTACGGAACGGACATACTGATGCGGACAGCACACGGTGTAGACCCATTGAAATGAACTGGTCCGCATCCTATCCGCAAAAAAAACCCGGAACCGACACGGAAACATGGTGCATGTAGCCTAAGGGCTCAAAACACAGGTCCGCAAAAAAAAAGGATGACATCCGTGTTGCATCCGTTTTTTTTGCGGATCCATTGTAACAATGCCTGTCCTTGTTCGCAAAATGGACAAGAATTGGACATGTTCTATTTTTTGGTGGAACGGACCTGTCGACATACGGATATGGAATGCACACGTCATTTCCGTTATTTTTGCAGCCCCATTGAAATGAACGATTCTGCATACAGGCCGCAAAAAAACAGAACAGACAAAAAATCCGTTTGTGTGCATGAGGCCTAAGAAGAAGGAAGAGGAGATGTCTAGGCGGCTCCCTTACGGTCTTCCCCTCCACCCAGACCTGTCAACCAAGCCGAGCTGGGCAGAAGAAGTTAGTGAGGAGCCGTCTCCATGACTCCTACTTAGAAAGTGACATGGTGCTCAGAGGTGGACATGACCTTTAAGACAGCAGCATTAAGAATAGTGTTGCACAGTTTTTATTTGCAAAAATACAATTTTTTTGCAAGCGTCTTTTGCAGCCGGATGCAAGTCAATAAGAAATGATGAAATGCACTACAAACTGCCCATTTTTTTTGGCATTTTTTTTTCACTTGTGTTGTGTTTTTTGGGTCCATGGCTGTTTTTTTCAAAATGCAGCATATTCAGTCATTTTATAGGGAAAAAAGGCCTAAAAAAAAGTGTTATCAAAAAAGCCCTCCTATAAAAGCATGAATTTAATGGTGTATTAAACAACCCCAAAAACCTGCCAAAAAAAAAACCGTATGAGGGAAGCCTAAAATCTGCAATGATCCGGCTTATTTATCCCAGAGACATAATAAATCCATCCTGGTCTGGCCAGCCAGGAGAATGCTGAAATCTCACGTTTTCGCTGTTGCTCATCCCCTGGATCAAGCAGCGGGGACCATCTGAGAGGGATTACATTTTGGAACTTGAGACTTTCCAGATGCCGCGAAGACGATGGACGGCGGAGGAGCGGAGATTTGCACGGTGGCACTTCTCCATTTAGCGCCTAGAGAATTTAATCTACCTGTGCTTGGATACTGAGGAATTGCATTGCGAGCAACTCCCTAATGCCTTCTAGTCATCCAAAACCTTCCCTTAAAGGGGCATTCCTAGTAACATTCCTTCTCATGGTGGGAAAACCTAACAAACAGGGAGTAAAGAAAAGCATCAGCGAGGAATTCAAGTCACCCACATATTTCCCCGTTTCCCATGATGTTTAAAAGATTGGGGGTGACACTGACAGCAGCCTGTATTCTGCAAAAGAGGCTGTGAGAGCTGACGGCCATCACAACGGGGCCACTGCTCTCTCTGTATACTAGCTGCCATAAGCATGAGATCGATTCCCCAGTGCTGCTCTCCAATTAGGGTTCATGCACACAACCGTATGTATTTTGCAGTCTGCAAAAAAAGTGTGACGTCAGTGTTGCATCCGTTTTTTTGTGGATCCATTGTAACAATGCCTGTCCTTGTCCTCAAATGGACAAGAATAGGACATGTTCTATTTTTTTTCGGTACGGACTTGCAAACATACGGATATGGAATGCACATGGAGTCATTTCTATTTTTCTTGCGGCCCCATTGAGATGAATGGTTCCCCATAGGGGTTGGAGAAAAAAACGGACCAGACACGGTCAAAAAATAGGTTTGTGTGCATGAGCCCTTAGGGTAACAAAACTACATTAATTGTTCGTAATGAAAATCCCTAATATACAAGAGCAGATCCACCACTGACCAACCTATGGAAGTGCTAGAAAAGTGGTCTCCAACTGGTGCCCCTCCAGAGATGACAGCTGCTCATGCTGGGAGTTGTAGTACGGAACAGTCCTAGATGACTGCAGCTATGAGAAATCTATAGGTGGACATGTGTTTGTGTATAACATGGGGCCAGATGTTCGGCAGATCATCATAGTTGGAGATTATTAAATGATTCCCCCCTCAGGGGATCTGCAGAGCGTTGTCCTGTACCTGCTGTTTGGGAAAAGACCTACATGAGCATGTCACCCTGCCTGAGGCGGAAGCTGAAGTGGTCCCTATAGATCCCCATATGTATCTCTATAGCTGTCTGCGCTCTTCTCTCTCTTGCTCATTGTTGCAAACGCCATACAGTGACCCACTTATAGACAACCTGTCCAGAATTTGTGCTTCTGCTGCCTGGAGGGTCATTTCTGCATCTACAGGTATGGGAATATTTGCATCTCTCATGCTCATCAGCTCCTTCTCAATGGTTAAGAGAAATCCACTGTCTTTAAGGAGATAGAACATCCCCTGTATTCACTGAATTCCTCTGAATGTGAGGTGGAAGTCTCCATGTATGATGAGGGTACCCATCCTACTTAGGATGCCCAGACATGATGGAAATTAGATCACCCTAACGACTGGCAGAAGACGAGTCCAGTTCTAATGGATGAAGGTTTATAGGAAATGCATCACGCCTCTCCGCCATGGATTGTATGGTGCAGGTTGGAACCCCAGTGTGCCAGATATATATCCATTGTACCCCTGGTATAGCAGAATCTTGTGCCAGCTGTACAATGCTTCTGCGTGGCCTGAATCCTGACTATGCTTTCTGGAACTTGTAGTTCCACAAAGGTAAAGGGTCGTCCGCAGATACAAGAGGGTCACCCCAGAACGACGCCTCCTTATAAAGGGATGGCATAGTGGTGCACCCTCTTCTTCTTCATTCTCTGTACCTGAAGCAGAGGATGGTTTGCTGGAATAATGTGTGTCTCTAGGATGTCTATAACATGGTGGAGCAACCCCCAAAATCCATGGTCCTAGACCGAAACATGGAGGATGAATATTTCAGGGGTGACTGGTAACAATGTGTCACAGCCTAGATAGTAGAAGTTCTAGGAATATTCCCATAGAATATGGATCCATCAGTGCAGTGGATGCTGGGCACAGCCTGGTGTCTCAGAAGACGTCCTTGGATTAGAACCTCTACAGAGATATCAGCAAAGATCCACCCAGAAACTCTACACAGCAATGGGCAGAATTACAATTCTGCAAATCTGCTCTCTGTAAAATTTGGCAGTCCCAGTTAGAGACTTGAGGATCCTAGAAATGATTGGGTTCTGCTATCTGCCACACCATTCAGGGTGATTAGATCTGCAAACCAAGCCCCAGCAAGTCCAGCTGGTCAGAAGCCACAATGACTAAAACACTCCTGGTAAAAAGCAGAGTGAGTCACGTCTGACTACTGCCCAATATGACTAATAACTTCTTAAGATGTTGTCAAAAACTGTTGCTTAGGACATGTGCCTTCAGTACCATTCTAGTGACCCAAACATGAGATGCCCACCACCCAGAGGTACCAGAGAAGGTTTCCATGAAATGTATGTGACAAAAATGCAAATATTCTCAGAATAGAATATTGTAATTGATATTATGAGATTAGTATTTGCTATAAAATATTCAAAATATTTAAAGTCTGATCTACAGCAGTTCTAGGCTTCTCCACCAGAGGGCAGTCTAAGACCGAGCAGTCAGCATTGTATTGTAGCTTGTTGACAAGGGGGTAGTAATAGAGGAATATGGAATACCCAGGAGTATACAGCAATCCGACCACCCCACCAGGGCATGGGGTTCTGTGTGAGTGCCCAGTGCCAGCCTGTCATGCATCCAGAGCAGAAGTGATGGGCACTGGCAAGAACATATCTATCCAGGGTTAGGTGATACATTGTATACTTATAAAGCATTGTCAGGATCCCCATCTACCTCCTTATATTGGGGTGCATTAGAGGGACACACTGCCCCCCTGCTGGGTCTTACCTTCTAAGATGAAGTAGACTTTTTCCAGGATCATGATGCTGATGAGGATGATGAGGGTTAATCCTGAATACTGATGAAGCCTGTGGAATGACTCAGAATGGTCAGAAATCCAGGCTGAGTGCTCTTCCCATCACTCAGGCAGAGGAGAAGGAGGTCAGGGTCTTTCTAGGATGGGTGTCGGATGGCAGCCCCCTGGAGTCAGCCTGCTCCCCTGGGCAGGAGGCTGGGGGTCTGCACTGGGCTCCTCTCCCGGAGATCTGCAGCCCTGGCAGCAGCAATACACAAGGCTGCTCAGCAGCTCCCCAATCCATCAGGATCCCCTTCCTTTCCCTTTTTCTTTCCACCCCCCAAAAGTAGCTGTTGTAGAGGGGGTCTCAGCTGTGCCCGGGGGATTGATGCAGGGGCTCCATGCTGCCAGGCAGGAAGGGAGATGGTGGGCAGGAGCTGGGTGCAGGAGCTCAGCGGGGTGGGCTCACGGCTCAAATGAAGAGTTGCCAACAATGAGGCTTATTTAGGATGAGGCTGAATGAGGAGCCAGTGCGCATGCGTCCTGCCAACTCTCCATCCCACATAGAGAGCAGTCCCCTCGTCCTGTGCCTGCCTCCAGGGTCCACACCAGAGACCTGCCTGCACCTGTGCTGCCTACCTGGCTGCTCTGCCCGGATCATGGAACATGCATGTGCTATGTAGCAATAGGCTTTATCTACCCTTCATATTACAGCAAGGTGCAGCTATATTGGGGGACACACAGGAGCTGCAGCCCCCCGAGTACCTGGGAAAGCAGGAGAGCTGTGCAGCTATAGTGGGGGGCACACAGGAGCTGCAGACCCCCGAGTACATGGGAAAGCAGGAGAACTGTGCAGCTATAGTGGGGGGCACACAGGAGCTGCAGCCCCCCGAGTACCTGGGAAAGCAGGAGAACTGTGCAGCTATAGTGGGGGGCACACAGGAGCTGCAGCCCCCCGAGTACCTGGGAAAGCAGGAGAACTGTGCAGCTATAGTGGGGGGGACACAGGAGCTTCAGACCCCCGAGTACATGGGAAAGCAGGAGAACTGTGCAGCTATAGTGGGGGGCACACAGGAGCTGCAGCCCCCCGAGTACATGGGAAAGCAGGAGAACTGTGCACCTATAGTGGGGGGCAGCCCCCGAATACATAGGAAATCAGGAGAACTGTGCAGCTATAGTGGGGGGCACACAGGAGCTGCAGCCCCCCGAGTACCTGGCAAAGCATCAGAACTGTGCAGCTATAGTGGGGGGCACACAGGAGCTGCAGCCCCCCGAGTACCTGGGAAAGCAGGAGAACTGTGCAGCTATAGTGGGGGGCACACAGGAGCTGCAGCCCCCCGAGTACCTGGGAAAGCAGGAGAGCTGTACAGCTATAGTGGGGGGCACACAGGAGCTGCAGACCCCCGAGTACCTGGGAAATCAGGAGAGCTGTGCAGCTATAGTGGGGGGCACACAGGACCTGCAGACCCCCGAGTACCTGGGAAAGCAGGAGAGCTGTGCAGCTATAGTGGGGGGCACACAGGAGCTGCAGACCCCCGAGTACATGGGAAAGCAGGAGAACTGTGCAGCTATAGTGGGGGGCACACAAGAGCTGCAGCCCCCCGAGTACCTGGGAAAGCAGGAGAGCTGTGCAGCTATAGTGGGGGGCACACAGGAGCTGCAGCCCCCCGAGTACCTGGGAAAGCAGGAGAACTGTGCAGCTATAGTGGGGGACACATAGGAGCTGCAGCCCCCGAATACATAGGAAAGCAGGAGAACTGTGCAGCTATAGTGGGGGGCACACAGGAGCTGCAGCCCCCCGAGTACATGGGAAAGCAGGAGAACTGTGCACCTATAGTGGGGCAGCCCCGATACATAGGAAATCAGGAGAACTGTGCAGCTATAGTGGGGGCACACAGGAGCTGCAGCCCCCGAGTACCTGGGAAAGCATCAGAACTGTGCAGCTATAGTGGGGCACACAGAGCTGCAGCCCCTGAGTACCTGGGAAAGCAGGAGAACTGTGCAGCTATAGTGGGGGCACACAGGAGCTGCAGCCCCCGAGTACCTGGGAAAGCAGGAGAACTGTGCAGCTATAGTGGGGGCACACAGGAGCTGCAGCCCCCGAGTACCTGAGGAAAGCAGGAGAACTGTGCAGCTATAGTGGGGGCACACAGGAGCTGCAGCCCCCGAGTACCTGGGAAAGCAGGAGAACTGTGCAGCTATAGTGGGGGACACACAGGAGCTGCAGCCCCCGAATACATAGGAAAGCAGGAGAACTGTGCAGCTATAGTGGGGGGCACACAGGAGCTGCAGCCCCCCGAGTACCTGGGAAAGCAGGAGAGCTGTGCAGCTATAGTGGGGGCACACAGGAGCTGCAGACCCCCGAGTACATGGGAAAGCAGGAGAACTGTGCAGCTATAGTGGGGGGCACACAGGAGCTGCAGACCCCCGAGTACCTGGGAAAGCAGGAGAGCTGTGCAGCTATAGTGAGGGGCACACAGGAGCTGCAGCCCCCCGAGTACCTGGGAAAGCAGGAGAGTTGTACAGCTATAGTGGGGGGCACGCAAGAGCTGCAGCCCCCCTAGTACATGGGAAAGCAGGAGAGCTGTGCAGCTTTAGATTAACCCCTTGCTGGCCGCATTTTCTCACTACCTCCATGGTCACAGTTCTGCAGCCTTCGTGAATTTGCTATTCAGGCACATCCCGTGTCCATCATGAGGGACCCTGCCCCCACTATGGCACTATCATTGATGGAACCGGGGAGCGGAGGGTCCCATAAGCGTCCTCTTGAAGAGCAGGATGTTAACCCCTTAGTCACCAGGTGATTGTAGGGCACTGGATGCTGCAGCCTCTCCAGCCCTGCCCATTAACCCCCTCGACGCTGGGCTACAATACACATACACCAGGCCACAGAAGATTGCACCTTCCATCTGGACAGCGCAGCATAGGAGGGCCATCATGGATGGATGGATGGATAGATAGAAATTAGATAGATAGAAATGAAATAGATATGAGATAGATAGCATCCAGAAAGCAAAGCATATCTATCTATCTATCTATTCTAATCTATCTATCTATCTATCTATCTATCCATATCTATCTATCTATCCATATCTATCCATCCATCCATCCATCCCCTCCCCATTGTCCTCAGGTTCAGGAGCTGTTCTTTCAGCACCTTCCTATCGCTCACAATATTAATGAAGAAGCCTGCAGTCTGCCTCCCCCAGCCTGAAATTACAGGGGGCAATAGTCTGTATTACAGAATCCAGCTGTGGTAACCCAGAGGACATGCCCCATGCAGTCTGCACATGGAGTCCTATAAACAAGGGGTCAAATTAGTGTTCCCTGCCTTCTGTTCGAGAGCATCTAAGGAAGTGGACTAGTACTTATAGGTCCTAAATACTAGTGGCTTCTGATCCACCATATACATCACCATAGAAGTATGCTGACAGCCCATGAGGAGCCACCAGCTAATGACTACTCAGCAGCTACACCGCCAGGGACCCCAATTCCTGTTCCTACACAGGGTCCCCTACTGTCTGATCACTGCTGATGCTCACACTACCATCTACATGCATTATACCCCCCCCCCCCCAAAAGGGCAAGGTATATAGACATATATGACATATACATCAGTGTTTGTAGGTGGAGCTGTGAAGACACACAATGAAAAGGTGAAGAGGGGGATATGAATGGTGGCCATGTGAATAAGCTACTTCTCATGTGTGAGCTTTCATGTTCCCTTTACAGGGGAAGAAGCCCTCTATTGTGCTGCCCAGTAACAAACCCTAAAGAGAAAGCACTATAATGCCTACTATGTGCAATAATAGGATACTAAAATACTGCCTACTACAAATATAACTACTATAATACTGCCTCCTATGTACAAGAACATAACTACTATAATACTGCCTTCTATGTACAAGAATATATACTACTATAATACTGCCTCCTATGTACAAGAATATATCTACTATAATACTGCTCCTATGTACAAGAATATAACTACTATAATACTGCTCCTATGTACAAGACTATAAGGACTATAATGCTGCTTCTATGTACAAGAATATAACTACTATAATACTGCCCCCTATGTACAAGAATATAACTGCTATAATACTGGATCCTATGTACAAGAATATAGCTACTATAATACTGCTCCTATGTACAAGAATATAACTACTATAATACTGCTCCTATGTACAAGAATATAACTACTATAATACTACCTCCTATGTACAAGAATATAACTACTATAATACTGCTCCTATGTACAAGAATATAACTACTATAATACTGCTCCTATGTACAAGAATATAACTACTATAATACTGCTCCTATGTACAAGAACATAACTACTATAATACTGCCTCCTATGTACAAGAATATAACTATTATAATACTGCTCCTATGTACAAGACTATAACGACTATAATGCTGCTTCTGTGTACAAGAATATAACGACTATAATACTGCTCCTATGTACAAGAATATAACTACTATAATACTGCCTCCTATGTACAAGAATATATCTACTATAATACTGCCTCCTATGCACAAGAATATATCTACTATAATACTGCCTCCTATGTACAAGAATATATCTACTATAATACTGCCTGCTATGTACAAGAATATAACGACTATAATGCTGCTTCTGTGTACAAGAATATAACTACTATATAATACTGCTCCTATGTACAAGAATATAACCACTATAATACTGCCCCTATGTACAAGAATATAACTACTATAATACTGCTCCTATATACAAAAATAAAACTACTATAATACTGCCTCCTGTCCTATGTACAAGAATATAACTACTATAATACTGCCTCCTATGTACAAGAATATAACTACTATAACACTGCTCCTATGTACAAGAATATAACTACTATAATACTGCCCTCTATGTACAGTAAGAGCAAAATGCACCATTGCCCCACAGTCTCTTGTCGCATGTACAGCAGGTACATAACATCAGAATTGCTATTGGTGACCGCTATCTACAGGACCTTACTGTACAGATCATTATAGCGCCATATAAAGTCATTATTTTCTCGCACTCATGTATAACATTATTGATTTGACTTGAAGTTAAACCTTAAAGGAGTTCTTGAGTTTCAGTGCATCGTTGTTGCTCCTTCACCCAGCCGCAGCGTTAATACTCCTTCTAGGAGCAGTCAGGGGGGTCCTATATAGTGATCGCAGGATCCCAATAATGAGACATCTATAACCGATCCTGTGTGAAAAACCAATTAACCATTGTTAGAATGCTATATATTAGTAAAAGAGAAAGCCCTGCAGGGATCCTGCCTCTAGGGGGCTCTTGCTGAGAAGTGTGGGTTTGATGGGTGCAGTTGACATGTAGGATGCTTGTGGCAGCGCGGTCAGGCCGGACATGAATGCCTATTGATTATTGGGTGTCATATCATCAATAACAATTCTGGAGGGGAGCGCTTAGAATTGATCAGCCTGGGATTCTGGTGTTAAGCTGTGTGACTGACAATGAGAGAGGGCAGATACGTGAATACATCAGCGGATTTACCGGGAGGGTTCCGCAGATCAGACTCTTCATGACTCCTATAATGTGCAGAATACAATTGTCTCATTATTGATGTGATGAGAAGAGACAAAGTGTCCTGAAATCACCCAAATCATGCACAATACACCGTGCAGCATGACAAAGTGACCATACCGAGCTACTCACAGTTATTCCAACCTCCATATGACAATTATTCATAAAGGAGGCAGTATTATAGTAGTTATATTCTTGTACATAGGAGCAGTATTATAGTAGTTATAGTCTTGTACATAGGAGGCAGTATTATAGTAGTTATATTCTTGTACATAGGAGCAGTATTATAGTAGTTATATTCTTGTACATAGGAGGCAGTATTATAGTAGTTATATTCTTGTACATAGAAGGCAGTATTATAGTAGTTATATTCTTGTACATAGGAGCAGTATTATAGTAGTTATATTCCTGTACATAGGAGCAGTATTATAGTAGTTATATTCTTGTACATAGGAGCAGTATTATAGTAGTTATATTCTTGTACATAGGAGCAGTATTATAGTAGTTATATTCTTGTACATAGGAGCAGTATTATAGTAGTTATATTCTTGTACATAGGAGCAGTATTATAGTAGTTATATTCTTGTACATAGGAGCAGTATTATAGTAGTTATATTCTTGTACATAGGAGGCAGTATTATAGTAGTTATATTCTTGTACATAGGAGGCAGTATTATAGTAGTTATATTCTTGTACATAGGAGCAGTATTATAGTAGTTATATTCTTGTACATAGGAGGCAGTATTATAGTGGTTATATTCCTGTACATAGGATAAGTATTATAGTAGTTATATTCTTGTATATAGGAGAAGTATTATAGTGGTTATATTCTTGTACATAGGAGCAGTATTATAGTGGTTATATTCTTGTATATAGGAGCAGTATTATAGTAGTTATGTTCTTGTACATAGGAGGCAGTATTATATTAGTTATATTCTTGCACATAGGAGCAGTATTATAGTAGTTATATTCTTGTAAATAGGAGGCAGTATTATTGTAGTTATATTCTTGTACATTGGAGACAGTATTATAGTAGTTATATTCTTGTACACAGGAGCAGCATTTTAGCAGTTATATTCTTGTTCTTGTACATAGGAGCAGTATTAAAGTAGTTATATTCTTGTACATGTGAGACAGTATTATAGTAGTTATATTCTTGTACAAAGGAGCAGTATTATAGTAGTTATATTCTTGTACATAGGAGAAGTATTATAGTAGTCATATTCTTGTACATAGGAGCAGTATTATAGTAGTTATATTCTTGTACATAGGAGAAGTATTATAGTAGTTATATTCTTGTACATGTGAGACAGTATTATAGTAGTTATATTCTTGTACAAAGGAGCAGTATTATAGTAGTTATATTCTTGTACATAGGAGGCAGTATTATAGTAGTTATATTCTTGTACATAGGAGCAGTATTATAGTAGTTATATTCTTGTACATAGGAGCAGTATTATAGTAGTTATATTCTTGTACATAGGAGCAGTATTATAGTAGTCATATTCTTGTACATAGGAGAAGTATTATAGTAGTAATATTCTTGTACATAGGAGGCAGTATTATAGTAGTTATATTCTTGTACATAGGAGCAGTATTATAGTAGTTATATTCTTGTACATAGGAGGCAGTATTATAGTAGTTATATTTCTTGTACATAGGAGGCAGTATTATAGTAGTTATATTCTTGTACATAGGAGGCAGTATTATAGTAGTTATATTCTTGTATTCTTGTACATAGGAGGCAGTATTATAGTAGTTATATTCTTGTACATAGGAGCAGTATTATAGTAGTTATATTCTTGTACATAGGAGCAGTATTATAGTAGGTATATTCTTGTACATAGGAGCAGTATTATAGTAGTTGTATTCTTGTACATAGGAGGCAGTAATATAGTAGTTATATTCTTGTACCTAGGGAGTAGTATTATAAATATAAGGCTTCATGCACACAACAGTATGTACTTTGCAGTTCAGAAAATGTGGATCCACAAAAAACAGGTGATGTCCGTTTCTTTTTCTTTTTTTTTTTGTTGCAGGCCCACTGACTTAAATGGGTCCGTGGATCAGAATTAGCAGCCAAGAATAGTTCATGTGCTATCTTCTGCAGAACGGATATATAGATAGGTACAGGACACGGTGTACTGTCCGCATAGAAATGAATGCACCTGATCTGCAAAACATGTGGACAGATGTGGACAACAGTACACCTGTGTGCATGAGGCCTAAACTGCCAGCTTCTTTGTGACTCCACCATGTGCTTGGAAGTTAGGGAAACTCTCATTCAGGATGTGTTTTAGAGAGTCTATCAGGAGATGCCTTAATAATTAACATTAATGCTCTTCTCAGATGGACCAGTTGAGTTTGATGTGTTTTGGGCATAGAGATTTAGTGCAGGAGTCCGGGCAGCCAAGACAGCGAGGACTGAAATGACAACATGGGAGCCGCTTCTCCATGGTTATGAATGAATCCGTATGTCCCAGTTCCGGATGGCTGGGCAGCGCTGCAATGCCAGTGCATTTTTATCTCTGATTATTATTTTCTGCTGGATGTGTCCAACTCCCTATGAAATTGACAAAGCTCTTTTATTGTCTGCCAGGATGAGGAATAACGATATTGGCAGCGGCCTGTAATTATCTCCAGATCATCACTGTCGTTAGTGTGTTCTGGTGATTCTTCTTAGGAACGGATTGCATTGTAGCAGTTCTAAGCCTTGTGGATGCTAATAGGAAATACCGCCATGGATGCGGAATTTTCCCTACTTTACCGCAGTACATGAAGGTTTTTTCAATGGCTTTCTGGTTTGAGGTCTAAATCAAGGATGCAATAACATCGTGATAAAAAAATCAATTTTATAGCGGCTTTATCTGCTGCAGACTGACCTTACCCTTAAATACAATATCATTTTAGGCCACAGGATGTGGGTATTGTCATGTGCGTCCTGTTATTTACCATTCATATTACTCAATCCCTGACTCAATGGATGAATAACACACATGTAGGTTTATGAAAGGGTAACCTTGAAAGGGATTGCTAAGAGTTTCTAGATTCTGCGTCTGGTTAAGCACCAGGTTGTGGCCTGCTGCCTGTTTCAGAGTAAAAATATCATTGCTCAGTCATTGGCAGCCGGTGCCCATTGAAGCGGTGACTGGGTCCAGCCGCCTGTGGCTATCGCTTTGGCAGCCATTTTACGGTATGAAGTCTTCAGATGTCTGTATTTTTCTGGAAGATGGGATTTAGATGGCTGCTGAACCGAGGTTAAGTGTCCATTTTTATGATGTGTTGTATACTGATAAATAAACAGCCAGAGCTCACAGGAGCCGCAGGAAAACACGGTTCGCCAGGTCCAGACGCATCCACTGCGCCATTCTTCATGTGTCCTTCACTTCCCTCAGCACCTTAGTTACCATGAAACGACTGGAACAGCTCATTCCCTAAGTCCTATATAGATTTCCCTCCCATATTCCTGGGGTGAATTACTGCCCCCGTTTCGAGGTCGTCTTCCGTGTATTGTACTGCGGGCGTTCATAGATGCGTTTAATTGCCAGAAAAAAAGTGAAAAATTGTGAAGAGTCATAATGACAAAAACCGATTTCCCTTGATCGTAATAGAGGAAAATCGCTGTGAATGTGTTCTTTTTTTTTTTTTATTAAAACCGTTCTCCTTTTGATCAAGTCGAAATGGAAGCTGCTGGGACTGAACGTGCGAACTGCGTAGAGACTGGCTGCCAAAATGTGTGGGTAGGAAAGAGGTCAGGGAGACCTGTTGGGCTAGCGTATATGCAGAACATGCAAGGCATCTACAGCTTGTCTGTGATATATACAGATGTAGCAGAGCTCAATCTCCTATTGAACCTTACCTTTTTATGATATTGAGTACGTGCACATGACAATGACTAGGAGAGTAGCCATAATATGGCAGCAGCAGAAATCTGTGGACCCCCATGGTATACCTTCAGTTTTATATGGAAGCCTTTTCTCTTGGATTTATTTGGAATGTACAACGAAAAAAACAATGGTGACATGTTTCCCTAGATGGAAAACTGCTGAGATATTCATTAGAAAAATTCAAATGTAGTCATGAAACGCGCTGGTCTGAATGAGGCGTTGGCTGTACCAAGAAATCTGTAAGTAAATACGTGCATACAAGCCTCAGCTGACAGGGGAGACAGATCCTTTATCTCAGGGATGCCCAACCTGCGGCCCTCCAGCTGTTGCAAAACTACAACTCCCTGCATGCCCAGACAGCTATCAGTCTACAGCAGAGCATGGTGGGAGTTGTAGTTTTACAACAGCTGAAGGGCCGCAGGTTGAACATCCCTGCTTTATCTAAAAGGCTTATATACTGTAGAAAGTTCAATGTAAAATCATCTGCGATAACGCCTATGGTTTTATTTCCCCTGGGACAGTTCTTCTTGGTCCCCAGGTTCCACGCATGGTCTATTGTGGTGCAGTCTTTCATCCCACCAGACTGGATGCACATCCCGACTACTGCCTGGTTGGTACTGAGGATCAGAGCCGACTGCTTTTCCAGCTACTGAATCTGAACTGGCATTCAGCATCTACAATTTGGCGGTGTCGACGGGACTTACGTGAAGACTGTAATGGAACAAAAGGCTGCGGTGAAACACATCCTGCCACATCCATTAATCAAGATTTAACCATTTCTGGCTTATTTTCCAGAACATTTTGTACAGGTAAGGAAAAAATACCCAAACAGGGAACTTAGGGCCTTTGTTCGCTTTGTCATTAGGTCTATGGGGTTTCTTTTGTTCCCTTAAACTGGATTTCTACCCTCTAGAATCTAAATAGGTGCTAATTAATGTCTTAATAATTAGGTTTAATTAATGGTGTAAAGTGAATACATGATTTTCACCATGTCTCAGAGCTCCTGATTCCATGCATTAGACATAAAGGAGGAAAACGGGCTTAGTTGTGCAGAGCAACAAATCTGATCCTTTCATTTTCCAAAGGAGCTTTGAATAATGAAAGGTGGAATCTGATGCAACTAAGCCAGTTTTCCTTTGCACCAGTTTTGACAAATCTCTGACAAAAGTTCTAAAATGATAAGTTTTGGCAGCCTGCAGCCACCACTAGGGGGAGCTTACACTCTATACACTGCGCTAAGGGAAGTAGACACATTGAGCTTCCCCAAGTGGAAGTTACAGGCAGCCAAAAATGTAACTCTACGCAGAGGATTTGGAGCTTTGTGTCAGAAAACACAGCTCCATCTGAGATAAAAATATTAAAGGGGTTCAGTAGGACTTTTATATTGATGACCTCAAGTAAATGGGAGCTAAGCTGCATATAGCCAGCCCCGGTCACCCCACAGTGGATGGAGCTGTATAGTTATGGTGCCATATTCAACAATATAAAAGTCTCGGAGAACCCCTTTAAGCAATCAATCTGCATGAAATGATGTTGAAAAGGGTTCTCTGCTTTGGGTAATCCCCATTGGTTTGAAGGCTCCTTAGATAATAAGCTACTTAAATAGGGTCCTCCTGATAGGAACCCGAATGATCAGCTGTGAATTGTGGGGAAACAAGTGTTCAGGTTCCCTGCGGCACCACCACAGGAAAACCTGCGCATTACACAGTGTCTATTCATATCAATGTGCTGTGTAATGCGGGACAGGACAGGACCTCCAGAGCTAAATGTTTTGTGCCACCTCTCCAGTCATGTTCTTCCCTCCTTCCATCATAAACCTTTAGTATTTCTATCACAGCAGGATCAGCCCTCCTTCCAGGGAGCAGCGGGAGCATCGTTACTCAGCGATGAGATTTTGGCATACAAGACACAGGAGACAGATTCAGAAACGCCACGTCTTATTTTATTACGGATCAGTCATGTGAACCTGATGTCCAGACATCATTTTATTAGATCATGGTACAGGAATGTAGTGTGCGGTAGCATCATCCGTACTGACGGTCTTCTGATCATTCGTACAGATGACATCATAGGTTTACATACACATTCATTAACACAGTTTATCACAATTGCTTCTATGTGCACATCCCCTCTTAGATCAATTCAGATCACTGCCATCCATCCAAAAAGGGCTCGTTTTGTTTGCATCCAATCCGCAAAAAATGCCACTCACTTTGTGTTGTCTGCATCCGTACTGTATGTCCTATTCTTGTCCGTTTTGCGGACAAGTATAAGACAGTTCTACAGAGGGCAGGATGATCCTTTCTGCAAAATGCAGAACACATTTGTCCGATATCCGTGTTTTGCAGAGCGCACAAACAGCAACGTGTGCATGAGCCCTAATACTCATATTCCGGGTGGCTCAGAAGTTTACATACATGTGGTTGCATTTCCTTTTAATTACCTACCTTGGGTCATACGTTTTGGGTCGCTTTCCACAAGCTGCACAGAACTGGTGTAACTGCTTCAGGTTTGTAGGCCTCCTGGATCGCGCACACCTCTTCCATTCTGCCCATACATTTTCTATGGGACTGGGGTCAGGGATTTGTGATGGCCTCTCCATTACCTTCACTTAGTTGTCCATTTTCACACAACTTTGGAAGTATGCTTAGGGTCACTGTCCATTTCAAAGATCCATTTTAACTTCCCTCCTGATGTGTTGAGAGGTTGCTTTAAAGGTGATGGACACCTTCGGGGCTTTTTTTTATGATTGTGTTTTACTCATTTTGGGCTTTACTTTTTTTTTTTTTTTTTTTTTTTTTAATTGGTCTTTATGAAAAATGTTAAGCCACTTCTGAGATTCAAGGGTTAAAAGTCAGTCTGTTTGCTCTGAATCTTATCTTTGATCTCCTGACCTCATAGACAGTCATTTCATTCATAGTCTTGAGTATTTATGAGATCAGAGATAAGGCTACACTTGAGCCTTCACAGGATTCAAAGAAAACATGGTGACAGCTTGCAAACACTGATATTTTTAACCCCTGAATCTCAGAAACGGCTGAACATTTTAAATAAAGAAGTAAAATGCAACCATAAAAAAATTGCCCCAAAGGTGTCCACAGCCTTTAATATCTCCACCTAATTGTCCTCCTTCATACATGTGAATGCAGTCACCCTTCACGGTTGGGGGGGATGTTATTCTCCACCTTCATAAAGCTCCATCTTTACTTCATCAGTCCAGAGGGCATTTCTCCAAAAAGTAAGATCTGTGCCCCTATAAGCAGCTGCAGACTGTGACCTGGCTTTTGTTCATGGCGGTCCTCCCTTGGTGATAAAGACCTGTTTCCTCCAGCATCTCCACAAGGTCGTTTGATGTTTTTGGAGAAACCTGGTACCTTCAGGAGTGTGGGAATTGTTCCCAAGCACGGACCAGATCTGTGGAGGTCCACCATTCTTTTATTGAGATCTTGGCTGTTTTGCTTGTGATTTGCCCATGAGGTCCAGCAAAAAAGGCAAGAAGCCCTTGAAGGTAGGTCTTATAATACTGCCATAGGTGAACCTCCGATTAAGGCCTCATGCACACGGCCGTTGTTCGGGTCCGCGTCTGAGCCGCATATTTCGCGGCTCGGCCGCGGACCCATTCACTTCAATGGGGCCGCAAAAGATCCAGACAGCCCTCAGTGTGCTGTCCGCATCCGTTGCTCCGTTCCATGCCCCCGCAAAAAAAATAGAGCATGTCCTATTCTTGTCCGTTATGCGGACAAGAATAGGCATCTCTATAATGGGCCGCGTTCCGTTCCGCAAATTGCGGAACACGGAGCAGCTTCCGTGTTTTGCGGACCGCAAAACAACAACGGCCGTGTGCATGAGGCCTAAGTCACATTATCCTGTCAGAAGCTTCTACAGCCATGATGTCGTTTTTTAGTAATTTTCCAAGCTATCTGAAGGCACAATCAACTTAGTGTATGTAAACGTCTGAGCCACTGGGAATGTTGCAAAACAACAACTCCCAGCATGCCCTGACAGCTGCAGGCTGTCAGGGCATACTGGGAGTTGTAGTTTTGCAAAAGCTGGAGAGCTTTAAATAATCACTGACCTACTGGTGGGCTTGTAACAGCATTGTAATTAACAGCCGGGAGCCACTTTCCTGAATGTGCAGTATACAGTAATGCAAGACTCGGGTCCCATACAATGGTACGGTGCCCCCCCCCCCCCCATTGCATTAAGGGGTGGTAGAAGACATATTCGCACATATAACATACATAATATTAACATTGATTTGGCAAATCCTTCATTAAACTAAAGAAAATTGATTAATAATACCTCCCACGTGCCCCCGCATCATCCATGCAATCTGCTACAGTGTATTTGTCAGTAATAGTTATCCAATCAGATTGCAGCAAGGTACCACTTGGAACCTAACCCGCGTTCGGTAAAAGTTTTTTTACAGTAGAAATTAATGTCTGAAGTTATTATGCGAAGTCTCGCGAGACTTCGAAAAGTAATGACTTCGGCTCATCGGAGCCAATACATTCTAATATTGTACGGAGCTCCTGCTCTGTACAGTATTCTAACAAAGCTTTATGCGAATCGACTTCGGATGTTTCATCCGAAGTCGATTCGCTCATCCCTAATCACAGTGACAAAAATGACAGCTTAGCTCTGGTGGGTTCCCACTTTTTCATTGCTACTGTTTTGAGGCGCACGGTGCCTCACGCCTCAGGACTGCTGCCAGTTTCTAGCAAGTTAGTTGCATTTGCATGGCTGTGTGTAGGCAACATTCTATGAAATCAAAGCTTTTCCAGCAACCACTAATTATCGTATCCCACATAACACTTTCCCACCTGTTTCCTGCATGAAAAAAAAAAATCCACTTTATTTCCCGTCAATCTTGTGCAAACATCACAGAAAAGTAAGAGGCGTAACCCTCGGAAATACAGACGCTGGGAGTCGTGCGTAACCGTCAACCCCGATGCTGCGCCCAGGGTAATCCGTCCGGCTCCAGCCCTTATGCAAATGAAGAATCGGAAAGGAAACAAAGTATCTGACCAGTTGCCAGGGGCGACAGCGCCAGTTTTATCAACGAACCCCACCGATCTCGTGATCACAAAATAATCCCCATTCGCTTCCAATAAATTATACACCACAGGACATAAGTTTAGCTGGCTTTGGACGCCCCCACAAGTAATCGCACGCTGAAGGCGCGCCAATAAATTAAAACGGAATGCGATATATACAGATATGCCACTTCCACGTCATCCTTCGGGATAAACGGCGGGATCCGAAGAGCCGCTGCGAATCACATTGCGTCAAAATGGAAGCGATGAGCCTCTTGTCGCTTCTCCCGGTCGTCCGCTTTCTGAAACACAGAGAAGAGGGGGAGGGGCGGTGTTAGACAATAAGATGTCCGAGTTCTTGGAGGAGACCATTGTCGAGTTTCTGCGGAGTCATCATTTTATATCAGTCGCCAATAGGGTCCAGCGTATGACGGACATAATTCTGTATTAATGACTAGAGATGAGCGGATTATATATTTCGAAATTTGTTCACACTTTGTTTGGTGGTAAAAGCAGAATTGCGTTATGGATTCCGTTACCACGGACCATAACGCAATTCTATGACGGAATGCCTTTAGAGGAATTCCGTTATTCATTCCGTCATAATAGAAGTTTATGGGCAGCAAAACGGATCCGTCCCGTTTCCTCCCCTGCATAACGGAAACGGGATGGATCCGCTATGCAGGCCATAGACTTCTATTAGGCATTCCGTCATAGAATTGCGTTATGGTCCGTGGTAACGGAATCCATAACGCAATTCACCTTTTACCACCAAACGAAGTGTGAATGAATTTCATAAGTTGAAATTCGCTCATCTCTATTAATGACCCAAAAATGTTCTATTCCCTAAAATCAGACAAGTCATTAACGGCTAACGAGCTCCGGCCATCTAAATATGTACAATACAAAAAAAACCTCCGCTGCACAGTAGTATCAGGCAGTTCAGGCGAATTTTGGGGCATAAAGGGTCATACTCTCCCGTCCAATCAGATCAGGAGGTTCCAGTGCACTGTGTAGCTCCAAGTGAAACTGTTCGACATCCCAGGAGCCTATATAATAAGGGCACCGTGTGATGCCTCAGCGACCATACTGCTCTGCATGCGCTTGTGTCTCTCCACCCGAGATGTGACCGCACAGAAGAGCAGCCTACAGTGACACTTTACACAACAATGTGACACACTGGTTGCATTATATTGTCACAATCCAGTCTGTATTATGTTCTATTCCCATGGTGTACACTCTTATACTCCAGAGCTGCATTCACAATTATGCTAGTTGTTATTGGAAACCCTGAGAAAATCTGTCAAAACATAAACTCTGCCTCCCAATATTGCTGGAGGGAGCAAGGGATTTCAGCAATGTAATGTATGTACACAGTGACTGCACCAGCAGAATAGTGAGTGCAGCTCTGGAGTATAATACAGGATGTAACTCAGGATCAGTACAGGATAAGTAATGTAATGTATGTACACAGTGACTGCACCAGCAGAATAGTGAGTGCAGCTGTGGAGTATAATACAGGATGTAACTCAGGATCAGTACAGGATAAGTAATGTATGTACACAGTGACTGCACCAGCAGAATAGTGAGTACAGCTCTGGAGTATAATACAGGATGTAACTCAGGATGAATACAGGATAAGTAATGTAATGTATGTACACAGTGATTCCACCAGCAGAATAGTGAGTGCAGCTCTGGAGTATAATACAGGATGTAACTCAGGATCAGTACAGGATAAGTAATGTATGTACACAGTGACTGCACCAGCAGAATAGTGAGTGCAGCTCTGGAGTATAATACAGGATGTAACTCAGGATCAGTACAGGATAAGTAATGTATGTACACAGTGACTGCACCAGCAGAATAGAGAGTGCAGCTCTGGAGTGCAATACAGGCTGTAACACAGCATCAGTACAGGATAAGTAATGTATGTACACAGTGACTGCACCAGCAGAATAGAGAGTGCAGCTCTGGAGTATAATACAGGATATAACTCAGGATGAATACAGGATAAGTAATGTAATGTATGTACACAGTGATTCCACCAGCAGAATAGTGAGTGCAGCTCCGGAGTATAATACAGGATGTAACTCAGGATAATGTATTACATTTGCATCAAAGCCTTTACTTTACATTATATGAGAGAAAAAGAACAACTTGCATAAATCTTTCCTGTGCCCTATTTCCTAGCAGCTTGGCCACATTACTAAAATAGTCTGAGATCAGTCATACCATGTAGGTATTTTGGTCTATGGCCGATCTGCATTCTCGCTGTTACCTGCCCTACTTTCCATGATTTACAGGGCAGCCATAAGATATAGTGACAGAAGCAGAGGACGCAGCGCTATAAGTGTGTGAATAGTAAAATAATATAACGCGCTCTACACTTTGTCGGACTAACAGATTTTCTGTATTACGAATGTTATCAGCAGCTCCTTCCAGGAGCCTCTTCCACCGCTCAGGACCATTATCTGTATCACGGCTTATGATGGTGGGTAACGCTTGCCACAGCTGCCTATGGACGGCCGACGACCCAGCACGAGGGGGATTTGCAAAAGAAAGAAATTGCTTTTTGGGCATAAAACTGCAGAAATCCGAAACGTTATTACAAGAGAGACAAGTTGTTAACCCTGATGTCACAACATATCAGTATTCTTATTAATGTGGATCGGGACTAGATGCCTTTTATCACATGTACAGACTGGAAGCTGCGGTGCAGACGACTGTCCTTGTGCAGAACTCCTCCAGAGCGGCGTCTTCTCGCTCTGTGACTAATATGTATACACGTCTGTTACTTAAGGAGCTTCTCCGGGTTCTAGACATTAGTTATGAAGCTAAAAATGTATCTACGGTTTTGTTCACATCTGTGTCAGGGTTTCTGTTTATAACGGAAGTGGCGTCAGCTGCATCACCCGATACATTCACTGTTTCCATCACGTCCGACACCTCAGTGGACTTCATTACAAGTGAGTGGGGTCCACCAAGGTGTCTGTGACAGAACCCGCAATAGAGGGCGCTGACAAAGCCTCATCAATGGCGCTACGCGATCACTGCACACAGTCATGACCATGTAGGCAGCGGTTAAGCTAAAATACGGGTGCATGTGTATCTGTGCCCATGGATCTGGGGGATACGGCAGATTTGGAACACACTGTTCGTCTACCACTTTACATCCTTGTGAGGCCCTTTAACGATTCGATCTGCGCTTGTTTATATTGGTGCTCCTCATGGCCCATATAGAGTTGTGTAAAAGGACACACACACGGCATTGCGTGGGGTAGGGGACACACATTGCATTGCGTGGGGTAGGGGACACACATGCGGCACCGCGCGGGGAAGCACACACGAGGCACTGCGCGGGGCACGGGGAAGGACACATGAGGCACTGCGAGGGGCACGGGGAAGGACACACGAGGCACTGCGAGGGGCACGGGGAGGACACACACAAGCGGCACTGCGCGGGGCACGGGGAAGGACACACACACGCGGCACTGCGTGGGGATTGGAGAAGGACACATACAGTACATGGTGTGCCTGGGGCTTCAGAGAGTGTAATCTGTGCAGATCTGTTGCCCGTATGTATCATGTTATCCTCAAGTCTGACGCCTGTTCAGCTTCATCTGCTGGAACCTGGAGATAATACTTTCAGACTTAAAGGGGTCCCAGCAGGATCTGTGAAGGTCTGCTCCCTGCTGCTCAGTTCCCTTCCGATCCCTGTCTGTCAATTTCCATACACGCGTAGCCAATGACTGTCTTTCTCAGTGATGCAGCATGCGACCAGTCATCGGCTGATGTGACGCACATGTGGAAATTTACAGACAGTAAGTCCAGTGACGGCTGCCAGGGAGCTAGCACTCCTGAGAGGTGAGTAAATTTAAAAAAAGAAAATCAGGAACCTGGACAACCCCTTTATGGAGGACCTGTCCCTTCTCCTCATAGGTCTATTTTAGAAAATATTTGTATTCCTCATTAAATAATCCAAGTGCTTTTTTGTGCTGTTCCTCTGTTATTCCTCCTGAAAATATACGAATAAATGGTTAACATTTGCTTTGTCAAACAGGAGTGTCACTACAGTGTCTGGCACTGTCAGCACTGATTGGACGGTGTCAGCTTGTCAGGATAACCCCCTAATTGGTAGCATTGAGATATGAAATATTCTGGATTTTCCAGGAGGAGCAACAGAGGAACTGCACAATGTAGAATTCTTGGCAAAAATGCTTTAGAATGGTGTCTTAAAACAGACCTGTCGGGAGAAGTCAGGGGTCCCCTTTAAGAAAAGTAATGTGTGAAAATGATGCTCTGATATGCAGGGATCTCCCCGCACAGGGCCGTGGCATCACATCACAGGATGTGGACAGACCTTGTGATGTTTGAGGGGGGCCCAATACTTCAGAGGTGTACTCACACAGCCTTGTGTGATCTAATTGGTGTGAGAATGGTGCACTACACGTACCCGCATGACTGGGACCTCACAGAAGACATACCTATATCCATTCACACCCTTCCTAAGATTCCATATTTACCAGCCCCTTACAATAACCACCAGGGACTTACCTTCTCTTGCCAGTGCAGGATGCCAATTATGGCCAGGATGAAAACGCACACCCCAATGAGGGCGATGGCGGTCAGCAGGACGATGTTACTGGGGGTCAGGTACAGTTTGGCGCTCCAGCTATGGGGGAACAAGACGGAAACAGTAAAGCATTAAGCACTGGAAACCTCCTGAGGTGACAGATTGTTACAATGTTTCCGTCTCATTGTGCGTGCTGATACATTGTATCTCCTGCAGTGTCACTAAGGACAGGCTCACAAAGCTGCCAGATGTCACACTGCTGGGAACCATGCCGTTTTTGGGGTACACGCTGCACAGCCTGTTGTTCCCTACCTGTCGGGGGTTAATAGCTTTCCCCTGCACACAGAATAGACATATTTATCAGGATCAGGCTGACATGGCGGAACTACAAGTCTCATCATACTCTGGCGGCCATCCCATAACATGTTCCTTATGTCGGAGATTGCAAAATCTGGCAGGCAATGCTGGGAGAAGTCCTGTATGATTTAGTCTACAGACCTGGCTGCAGACCATATATCTGATCGTCACGCTGTAAATGAAGGGGGAGATAAGGCTCTCTACCTCTCCGCGCTGCGTGATATATCAGGACCCTAAGTGGCTCTCAAGAGCTGTGAGCGCGCCGGAGATGCCGGATCTGATATTAATATAATAGGGAAGATAAATGGAAGGAGATTCTTCCTGTCGACTTCTATATCGCGGAAAGCGAGAACGGTGACCCCTCCGCTGGCTATGTATATCTCCCTGATCTGTCTTTTGGTTGACGTCAGGATAACGTAGAAATATATATATGGCTGCACGTACCTTCCGCAGGGATATGTATTTTTTCTGGCTGCGCTGTTTACTTCTACACAGAGATTTAGCATCTCCCTCCCCCCAATTTAATATCCCAATACACTCTCCTATTCTGCCCCGGGGCAAAGTAAAATCACATCATTCGAGCGCTGATTGACACCAGCATGGGGCGATTTAATTGACTGCCAAATATTTGGGCTCCAGCAATTAATTTGTGTGGAAACGCCGGCAGGACGAGTGACCCACATATCAGCATTCATAGCCGTTCCTGTCACACGTGCCCTGCAGAGACGGAAGCAAAACTGGCTCCTTACTTGACAATAATTTACCTGTGGGCTGCACCTGCGGCTCGGGGGTTAACGGCTGCAGCTGAAGTGATAAGTTGGCACGTGGATGGGTGCACAGGCCAGGTGCCCACTAGCGAGAAGGCTATTTATACTCCTCAGATTCAATGAAGAACTCTACTTTAATATAATGGTATCATCTACAACTCAGGGGCTGAAGGGACATCTAAACCCCCTGAAACGCGTTGCGTTCCTGGGGCAGTAATAGAATTGATCATTTCTGACACTAATAAAAGCTTCTGTGCACGCTCAATCCCTATTATTGCGTAGCACGTATGCGGAAATGGGTGCAATGCCCCACAGAGATGCATTACCCTGCCGCCCTATAGCATACATGGGTGCAGTTCAATAATCCGGCCTAATGGTAATAGCAAAACATTGCGGCTAGGAGGGGATTAAGCAGCAGCCATGATCGTGTAGTTTCCATGAGACTTGCTCCGCCATGGTGGAGGACCTCAATAAAGCCTGTCCATAGCGCAATCAGTCACAGACCAGGAATACTAAACCGGCTGTGGTGCACAGTCCAGCAGAGGCAGGGTTAACAGGGCTGCTGTATCTCGCAGCCCGGCAGTTGTTTGACGCATTACTGCTTGTAGTCAGAGATTTCGCACAACTGCTTATTATCTGGAAGCCGAAAGGTCCGCACAATGACTGGGACCGTCCAACATTATTGTGCAGTGATTGCAGAAAAAAGGGGAAGGTGTAATCTTCCGGCCATCTGGTGTTGTGTGTAATCCAGATGCACTCAAGAGACGTCCAAGTACAGGGGTGATTTCTACTGTTCTGCTCCAAAGTGGATACTCCAGAGCGTTCGCAGCGGCTTGTATGCGAGATTAATCCCCTCCTATGTTATAGACGCAGCAAGACCAGCACAGGAGCGAGGCCAGGTGCTGCCATAAGGGTTGCTTCACACTATGTGCAAGAATATGACTAGTATAATACTGCCCCTAAGTACAGGAATATAACTACTATAATACTGCTCCTATGTACAAGAATATAACTACTATAATACTGCTCCTATGTACAAGAATATAACTACTATAATACTGCTGCTATGTACAAGAATATAACTATTATAATAATGCCTCCTATGTACAAGAATATAACTACTATACAACTGCCTCCCATGTACAAGATTATAACTACTATAATACTGCCTTCTATGTACAAGAATATAACTACTATACTACTGCCTCCTATGTACAAGAATATAACTACTATAATACTGCTCCTTTGTACAAGAATATAACTACTATAATACTGCTCTTATGTACAAGAACATAACTACTATAATACTGCCTCCTCCCCATTTGGACTAGGTGTTTTTAATTAGCCTTAGCTACAAGGGGTTTATAAACTCCTACTATCTCTCAGATGCATTTCCTGAGGGTCGTGACTGGGTGAGCTCTTTGCACTCGTTCACATGGTGCAGTACTGCGTGTCTGCCATTGCTGCCTCAGTGCAGTGCTGGCGGGTCCCAGAGCCAAGGAGGCTTTGCTGCAAAGTGGGGTTGCTGTGTGGCTCCTGGGTCCCGCTGTCTGCTGCTGGTGCGGTGCTGGGGTGCCGGTGGTCGCCGCGCATGGCTGCGCCATTTATAGGTTAGAGTAGTTTCCCACTTGCAGAGGCTTCCTTGTCATGGAAAGTGGGCCTATGCTCTTTGATCAAACTGTATACTAATGCCTCTTATGCACAGCATAGAATGTATTACATATTTGGCGGATACGCCACGTAATCATGCTGAGACAGTCATTACATCAAAAGCATAGTATTGAGGATGTGCGATCCAGATTCACTCTCCAGTATATATTATAACTACTATAATACTGCTCTTATGTACAAGAATATAACTACTATAATACTGCCTCCTATGTATAAGAATATAACTACTATAATACTGCCTCCTATGTATAAGAATATAACTACTATAATACTGCTCTTATGTACAAGAACATAACTACTATAATACTGCCTCCTATGTATAAGAATATAACTACTATAATACTGCTCATATGTACAAGAATATAACTACTATAATACTGCTTCCTATGTACAAGAATATAACTACTTTAATACTGCTCCTATGTACAAGAATATAACTACTATAATACTGCTCTTATGTACAAGAACATAACTACTATAATACTGCCTCCTATGTACAAGAATGTAACTACTATAATACTGCCTCCTATGTACAAGAATAAAACTGCTATAATACTGATACTATGTACAAGAACATAACTGCTATAATACTGCCTCCTATGTACAAGAATATATCTACTATAATACTGCTCCTATGTACAAGAATATATCTACTATAATACTGCTCCTATGTACAAGAATATAACTACTATAATACTGCTCCTATGTACAAGAATATATCTACTATAATACTGCTCCTATGTACAAGAATATATCTACTATAATACTGCTCCTATGTACAAGAATATAACTACTATAATACTGCTCCTATGTACAAGAACATAACTGCTATAATACTGCTCCCATGTTCAAGAATATATCTACTATAATACTGCTCCTATGTACAAGAATATATCTACTATAATACTGCTCCTATGTACAAGAATATAACTACTATAATACTGCTCCTATGTACAAGAACATAACTGCTATAATACTGCTCCCATGTTCAAGAATATATCTACTATAATACCGCTCCTATGTACAAGAATATAACTACTATAATACTGCCTCCTATGTACAGGAATATAACTACTATGAGTACAAGAATATATATGCACACAGTGGAGCAGCAGAGGACTATTTGTGCCGTCATACCTGCAGGCAGCTGTATGCATTTCACCATCTATCTTTATCAGTAATCGCTTATTAATTGCTGTATTAGAAGATGCTGCACATCTGTCTCTTCTCCGATCACACCGCATGCAGGGAGGACAGTTAAATTGTCCTCGGTGTGATAGAGATTTACGGGCTAATTGTAAAAGGTTTGACTTCAGGCTTCCCCTTCTCATTCCCAAAATATCTTGGAGCACATCGGCGAGGAAAATCAATAGATACTTATTAGTGAGACACATTAGGAGGGAGCAGCATCTCCAGGAGGACAGATTAACCCTTCCACAGGGTCCGCGCTGCCCCCAAAGTTTCTTCTAGCATATAACCCAAAACCCAAAATATATATATACATCCTACACGATATGATAATGAATGTTGAGGATGTACATGGCTACATTTATAAAAAGTCACAGAAAATATGATAATAGATGCAAGCATAACATATGGACTAAGCCCTCACTCTATTGATAAAATCTGAGACACTTGGTCAATACATTTTGATCAAAACACATTAAGCCCACCTACCAAGCGACAAGGTGGTCTCAGTTCAGGCGGGTCCTACGCTAAACCTACCTATGCCGTTATGCATTTATGTTCAGGAGCGCAGACCCCGCACATACAGTGTGTTGCTCCTACTTTGCTCCTCCTCCCACCGCTTGCTTTTTCACATGGAGGTAAATAGAAGCAACACACTGTATGTGCGGGGTCTGCGCTCCTGAACATAAATTCATAACGGCACAGGTAGGTTTAGCGTAGGACCTGCCTGAACTGAGACCACCTTGTCGCTTGGTAGGTGGGCTTAGATAAAACCCAAACCATCATTGGTGCTGGGAATTCCAGATTATTGGACCTCGGCAGTATACGGTGATTGCTTTATGAATGTAGCTGGCCTGGATTTACCTTTTGGGGTTCTGGTGGGGGTACGGGATGACGATCAGCTGGGAGTTGGGAATGATGGCGGTCCACTCCTGCCTCCGGATTTGCTGTAAACAGAAGGAGATGCTGAGTAAGGACACATCAGTATGCACTGACACGAGTGCCAGCCGTTAATAATCTGACGCTCCCGTCCCTCCAAAGAAGAGAAGTTCCTTGATAAATCTTTACTTTAATAGGATTTTTGACTGACTGTTCCGATGATTTATAAGCCGGTGCGCGGCCCGACTAATGGATGATGAGGGGCAGATTTACAGCTCGCGCCAGACGAACAGGAACAGACATGGAACTCAGTCATTCACAAAAAGTACATGTCAGGATTTCTCAATTCCCTCTGGTGCCCTGAAAGAGGCCTCAATGGGGTACAGGTGATGTTATGGCTGCCTGTATAACTGTCACTATATATGGCAGTCTGCATACTGCTGCTGTTTATGGCAACCTTTAATATTGTCACTATATATGGCAGTCTGCATACTGCTGCTGTTTATGGCAACCTTTAATATTGTCACTATATATGGCATCCTGTATGCTTGGTGCTGGTTATGGCAGCCTGTATGCTTGGTGCTGGTTATGGCAGCCTGTATGCTTGGTGCTGGTTATGGCAGCCTGTATGCTTGGTGCTGGTTATGGCAGCCTGTATGCTTGGTGCTGGTTATGGCAGCCTGTATGCTTGGTGCTGGTTATGGCGGCCTGTATGCTTGGTGCTGGTTATGGCGGCCTGTATGCTTGGTGCTGGTTATGGCGGCCTGTATGCTTGGTGCTGGTTATGGCGGCCTATATGATTGGTGCTGGTTATGGCAGCCTATACGATTGGTGCTGGTTATGGCAGACTGTATGCTTGGTGCTGGTTATGACAGCCTGTATGCTTGGTGCTGGTTATGGCAGCCTGTATGCTTGGTGCTGGTTATGGCAGCCTGTATGCTTGGTGCTGGTTATGGCGGCCTGTATGCTTGGTGCTGGTTATGGCGGCCTGTATGCTTGGTGCTGGTTATGGCGGCCTGTATGCTTGGTGCTGGTTATGGCAGCCTGTATGCTTGGTGCTGGTTATGGCAGCCTGTATGCTTGGTGCTGGTTATGGCGGCCTGTATGCTTGGTGCTGGTTATGGCGGCCTATATGATTGGTGCTGGTTATGGCAGCCTATACGATTGGTGCTGGTTATGGCAGCCTATACGATTGGTGCTGGTTATGGCAGCCTGTATGCTTGGTGCTGGTTATGACAGCCTGTATGCTTGGTGCTTGTTATGGCAGCCTATATGATTGGTGCTGGTTATGGCAGCCTGTATGCTTGGTGCTGGTTATGGCAGCCTGTATGCTTGGTGCTGGTTATGGCAGCCTGTATGCTTGGTGCTGGTTATGGCAGCCTGTATGCTTGGTGCTGGTTATGGCGGCCTGTATGCTTGGTGCTGGTTATGGCGGCCTGTATGCTTCGTGCTGGTTATGGCGGCCTGTATGCTTTGTGCTGGTTATGGCGGCCTGTGTGATTGGTGCTGGTTATGGCAGCCTGCTTTTTTTTTTATCAACTGCTCAGAGATGCTATGTTGATAGGGCTCCACTGACAGAACACAGGCTGCCAGTAACAGTAGACATATGCTGATACCATGATACCGCAGTCGCTCGTCCTTATACAGAGCCATCGTTTCTGGGCAGCAGGTCCCTGTTCACACCGCACAATCTACTGCCCAGAAACGATGATCGAGGTGCCTGCATGAACCATCATTTCAACCCAAGAATGAGCATTATCCCCATTCATCAACTGATCGGCAGCACATTTACATGGACAGATAATTGGGAACGAGTGTCCGTACTAAATTTCATTCCCGATAATACACCCTAAAATTTTGCAGTGTAATTCTGACTTAAAGAGGTATTCCGGTTAGAATGATTAGATTTATTTACAGAAAAGGATGTTGAACAATTCTCTAATAGCTCTGTATGTCTACAGTGTATATACACACATATACAGTATACACATACAGTAACATGTATGAGCACCACTGACCTTTTCTCCCGGGGGTCGTGGGATTCCGACGTACAGATGATCCAGGAAGTTGGCGCTGCGCCCTAATCCCAGGACGTTGTACGGCAGCTGAAGTGCCATGTGCGCCGACTGACTCAGCTGCCCGGCTGAAAGACACAATCATCCCTCGTGTTACACATACATGTATAATAGTACACACTTCACAGTACAGTCCTCACCCCGTATTACACAGGACGGTACACATACACACTGCACAGTACTGTCCTCACCCCGTATTACACAGGACGGTACACATACTCACTGCACAGTACTGTCCTCACCCCGTATTACACAGGACGGTACACATACACACTGCACAGTACTGTCCTCACCCCGTATTACACAGCACGGTACACATACACACTGCACAGTACTGTTCTCACCCCGTATTACACAGGACGGTACACATACACACTGCACAGTACAGTCCTCACGCCGTATTACACAGCATGGTACACAGACACTGCACAGTACTGTCCTCACCCATATTACACAGCATGGTACACAGACACTGCACAGTACTGTCCTCACCCCGTATTACACAACACGGTACACATACACACCGCACAGTACTGTCCTCACCCTGTATTACACAGCATGGTACACAGACACTGCACAGTACAGTCCTCACCCCATATTACACAGCACGGTACACAGACACTGCACAGTACTGTCCTCACCCCGTATTACACAGCACGGTACACATACACACTGCACAGTACTGTCCTCACCCCGTATTACACAGCACGGTACACATACACACTGCACAGTACTGTCCTCACTCCGTATTACACAGCACGGTACACATACACACTGCACAGTACTGTCCTCACCCCGTATTACACAGCACGGTACACATACACACACACTGCACAGTACTGTCCTCACCCCGTATTACACAGCACGGTACACATACATTGCACAGTACTGTCCTTACCCTGTATTACACAGCACAGTACACATACACACTGCACAGTACAGTGCTCACCCCGTATTACACAGGACGGTACACATACACACTGCACAGTACAGTGCTCACCCCGTATTACACAGGACGGTACACATACACACTGCACAGTACAGTGCTCACCCCGTATTACACAGGACGGTACACATACACACTGCACAGTACAGTCCTCACCCAGTATTACACAGGACGGTACACATACACACTGCACAGTACAGTGCTCACCCCGTATTACACAGCACGGTACACATACACTGCACAGTACAGTCCTCACCCCGTATTACACAGCACGGTACACATACACTGCACAGTACAGTCCTCACCCCGTATTACACAGCACGGTACACATACACACCGCACAGTACTGTCCTCACCCTGTATTACACAGCATGGTACACAGACACTGCACAGTACAGTCCTCACCCCATATTACACAGCACGGTACACAGACACTGCACAGTACTGTCCTCACCCCGTATTACACAGCACGGTACACATACACACTGCACAGTACTGTCCTCACCCCATATTACACAGCACGGTACACAGACACTGCACAGTACTGTCCTCACCCCGTATTACACAGCACGGTACACATACACACTGCACAGTACTGTCCTCACCCCGTATTACACAGCACGGTACACATACACACTGCACAGTACTGTCCTCACCCCGTATTACACAGCACGGTACACATACACACTGCACAGTACTGTCCTCACCTCGTATTACACAGCACGGTACACATACACACACACTGCACAGTACTGTCCTCACCCCGTATTACACAGCACGGTACACATACATTGCACAGTACTGTCCTTACCCTGTATTACACAGCACAGTACACATACACACTGCACAGTACAGTCTTCACCCCGTATTACACAGCACGGTACACATACACTGCACAGTACAGTCCTCACCCCGTATTACACAGCACGGTACACATACACTGCACAGTACAGTCCTCACCCCGTATTACACAGCACGGTACACATACACTGCACAGTACAGTCCTCACCCCGTATTACACAGCACGGTACACATACACTGCACAGTACAGTCCTCACCCCGTATTACACAGCACGGTACACATACACAGCACAGTCCTCACCCCGTATTACACAGGACGGTACATATACACACTGCACAGTACAGTCCTCACCCCGTATTACACAGGACGGTACACATACACACTGCACAGTACAGTGCTCACCCCGTATTACACAGGACGGTACACATACACACTGCACAGTACAGTCCTCACCCCGTATTACACAGGACGGTACATATACACACTGCACAGTACAGTCTTCACCCATATTACACAGCACGGTACACATACACTGCACAGTACAGTCCTCACCCCGTATTACACAGCACGGTACACATACACAGCACAGTACAGTCCTCACCCCGTATTACACAGCACGGTACACATACACAGCACAGTACAGTCCTCACCCCGTATTACACAGCACGGTACACATACACAGCACAGTACAGTCCTCACCCCGTATTACACAGGACGGTACATATACACACTGCACAGTACAGTCTTCACCCCGTATTACACAGCACGGTACACATACACTGCACAGTACAGTCCTCACCTCAGTATACACAGCACGGTACACATACACTGCACAGTACAGTCCTCACCCCGTATTACACAGCACGGTACACATACACTGCACAGTACAGTCCTCACCCGTATTACACAGCACGGTACACATACACTGCACAGTACAGTCCTCACCCGTATTACACAGCACGGTACACATACACTGCACAGTACAGTCCTCACCCGTATTACACAGCACGGTACACATACACTGCACAGTACAGTCCTCACCCGTATTACACAGCACGGTACACATACACTGCACAGTACAGTCCTCACCCGTATTACACAGCACGGTACACATACAGCACAGTACAGTCCTCACCCCGTATTACACAGGACGGTACATATACACACTGCACAGTACAGTCTTCACCCGTATTACACAGCACGGTACACATACACTGCACAGTACAGTCCTCACCCGTATTACACAGCACGGTACACATACACTGCACAGTACAGTCCTCACCCCGTATTACACAGCACGGTACACATACACTGCACAGTACAGTCCTCACCCCGTATTACACAGCACGGTACACATACACAGCACAGTACAGTCCTCACCCCGTATTACACAGGACGGTACATATACACACTGCACAGTACAGTCTTTACCCCGTATTACACAGCACGGTACACATACACTGCACAGTACAGTCCTCACCCCGTATTACACAGCACGGTACACATACACTGCACAGTACAGTCCTCACCCCGTATTACACAGGACGGTACACATACACACTGCACAGTACAGTCCTCACCCCGTATTACACAGGACGGTACACATACACACTGCACAGTACAGTCCTCACCCTGTATTACACAGCACGGTACACAGACACTGCACAGTACAGTCCTCACCCTGTATTACACAGCATGGTACACATACACTGCACAGTACAGTCCTCACCCCGTATTACACAGCACGGTACACATACACTGCACAGTACTGTCCTCACCCCGTATTACACAGCACAGTACACATACATACTGCACAGTACTGTCCTCACCCCGTATTACACAGTACAGTCCTCACCCCATATTACACAGCATGGTACACATACACTGCACAGTACAGTCCTCACCCCGTATTACACAGGACGGTACACATACACTGCACAGTACTGTCCTCACCCCGTATTACACAGTACAGTCCTCACCCCATATTACACAGCATGGTACACATACACTGCACAGTACAGTCCTCACCCCGTATTACACAGCACGGTACACATACACAGCACAGTCCTCACCCCGTATTACACAGCACGGTACACATACACAGCACAGTCCTCACCCCGTATTACACAGGACGGTACATATACACACTGCACAGTACAGTCCTCACCCCGTATTACACAGCACGGTACACATACACTGCACAGTACAGTCCTCACCCCGTATTACACAGCACGGTACACATACACTGCACAGTACAGTCCTCACCCCGTATTACACAGCACGGTACACATACACTGCACAGTACAGTCCTCACCCTGTATTACACAGCACGGTACACATACATACTGCACAGTACAGTCCTCACCCCGTATTACACAGTACAGTCCTCACCCCATATTACACAGCATGGTACACATAATGGTCGGCAACATAACTGTAAACACCAGTGTAACACGTGGCTTTTCTTCTCCGTACACACATACAGCAAGAAAAAGGGGATCCATCAGTTGCTGGAACATCACCTGGAATAACTGTAACACTTGCACAGAAACAGGCCGCCAGGTAAGGGGTTAAATGAAAGGGAATTTGGTTCTGTTCGGAAATACGACACATTTAACCCTTTCATCCTGTGTGAAATCACCACTTAGAGATCCCAGCAGATTATCATCTTCTAGAGACACCTCTGGAGGTTGAGTTCCCTTTTAAGAAAGCACAGGCTCCTTGGAGGCCACCTCTGAAACTTAGATTTCATTCCTTTATCCCCCCCCCATCATCATCCATAAAATAATTAAAGGGGTTGTCCAGAATTACAAACAGTGCCACACCTGCCCATCGGTTACGTCTGGTATTGCAGTGGACAGGTGTGGCAGTAGCCATGCTTTACTAGTCCTGGACAACCCCTTTAACAATTAAAAGGCTGATATCAGAGATCACGCACCCCCCTCTCCTCCCAGTAATCCGGGACATATGTAAAAGTGTAACAAAATCCATCCTATAAAGTGTCAGCAATATGAAACCGCAAGCGTTTTAAGTCCCACATCAGGACGTAGTCCACACACGGGACTGTGGATTTCCCAGCACGTTCCCCTGAGAATCTGTGTGTTACACGCTGCGGATTTCATCAGGTAAATATCTACAGAAGGACCTGACCTGCTGCGCATTTACAGTCCGCCCCGCCATCGGTTTCTGCATAGATATTTCTCAGCGTGATTTGTTACAATTTAATCCACTTTACTGCTATGGATCTGCAGCACTTCTGCTACGGATGGCCATGGGCTGGCGGTACATCTGCAGGGGACGCAATCTGCATCTGAAAAAACTGCAGCAAAATTTGCAGCATCTGCATGAGTTACTTGCAGATTTTAAATAGCAGATGGTGATGTCTGCGTTGGATAAACGGACACGCCGAGGGTGCCCAATCCCCACCGCGGGTGGATGAGACCCCCTGAAATCTCCTGCACGTTGCTGGTGCTGTAATGGCTGATAACAGGGAACAGTAGCCGGTGCTCAGCTACAGATACAGGTGGTACCAGCCATCACAGGCTATTTAAAGGGGGGGGCGTGTGGTCTTTTGCAATCACTTTGCAAATGTGCACAGTCTGCACTGGATCTCTAGGATTTCTTCTGCCTGCGTCTGATCCGTCAGTCACAGGCTGTAGTATATCATGTATCGGATACGCAGGGCGAGGTACGAGGCACCGGGGGCCGATCAGCATTTCATTTCTCCACATGTGCAGCGTCAGCGGATTTGTGATTTTCACCCTGGAGAGTAGGAGTTTTACTGGACAAGATGTATGGAGGCGAAGAAGTACTTATTGTTCAGCAGCCGTGAGCGAGAAAGTAAATGCCCCTTCCCCGCAATGAATGAATGTTATAGGGGTCTTTGGGAGACATTAGAGGGGGGGTCTCCGGACTGAGACCCGCCCTCCCCACTCTGCCAGGCACAGATTTAAGAGTGACACCGACTCTAACGCACCCAGTGTGGTCTCTAAAATCAATGGGACACTGAAGAATACTGCTCCTACAGTCGTTAGGGGGACTAAACTAGAAGAAGATGCCCCCCTCCTCAATTAAGGCCTCGTCCACATTTCCAAATCAGTGACATGTCTGTAAAACAAAGCGGACGCGTTTCATCCGTGAAGGATCCGTGGTTGGTCTGTGTGTCACCCGTAATTCATTGACGTTGCTCAGCTGAAAATTAATTTCCAAAGAATCTCCTATTAGTCTTCAGTGAATAACGGATGCCATCCATGGCGTGCCCGTGAATTTCACTGACCCATTAAAAAAACAAATCTACTGAAATGTGAACACATCTGACACATTCAAATCAATGGGTACGGGTGCGGTCTGTGGAAAATGCGGACAGCAATAGTCAGTGAAAAACGGAAATGTGGATGAGGCCTAAGGAAACTTTACATGAGGCACATGCCTGCATAGCCGTGGCCCAAATTCAAGATAGAGGCCAGAGGGGCAGATGCCAATCCTGCCTATGTAATTATGTTCTTAAAGAAGAACTCCGGAGAAGGTCCCTCCACACCAAACCTTGGGGACAACCGGACAATCTGCTTTCTCTCCATATGGTTAGGACTGGGCAGTGTAAAAGGCCTAAAAGCAGGCATCAACCCAAATAAAGAACTCCTGTCGGATCCGACATGTCCTGGTCGCTGCGGGCACCATCTCCACCACTCTGCAGTGCCCGTTTTCCCCTGCGCTCCATTAGCAGGCGGATCCTCATCCGCTCGCATCTTTTAATGGCCAGATTATTAATAAGAGTTAAAAGCCTGCGTTCCCTCCGCATCTTCAGATGACTACTCAGGACGTGGCGAAGCGCGCCAGCTTTCTCTTTGGAGAGGCACATTTCTGGAAGGCGTCCAGGACTCGCTCTGGTAACGAGGCACTTACAGGATAAAGGATGAAATTAGCCACGCGGGGGGTCCTAACCCTATGTGCGCTCAGCAAGGAGGCAGCCATGTTTAACCATCTGCTTATGATATTAATTTGCCGGGAAGGAGGGGGTAAGGAATGAACGGCCGCAGCGCGTTGGGCTGATCACGCTGCCGGGATACGTGTCAATTAGCGCCTGTTGAAGCAGGGTCTTTGTGACCTTCATCCTAAGCGCAGGGCACGATGTTATTAGCGCACAGTCCGACGGGGCTGCGATTCTGTTCTCTTGCACATATGAGATGTCGGTCTGCAGGGAACTTCACAAGTAAAAATGAAAGCCGCCAGCGCCATGTAATTAGTGTCTTCTCCTGCCGAAACCGTTGCGGTGTAAGTGGGGCCCTGGCGTATCGAGATGTAAAATAACGTCTGCCACCATCCCCATGAAACATTTATAGGCAGAGGCTGGAGGCAGCGGGAGCAGAGCCGTCCCTTAGTACGATATCACTTTATAACACACTGGTCGTCACGTTATTACGCCCTGTCAGATTGGTTTGACTTCTGGGGACGCTATGAATAAGGTTTCTCTGCAAAATCCTGTCTCATCTTGAACGCTATTCACAATTCTGCTGCTCCTGACCTCACATCTCCTGACATTATCCCCCAGCTGGTTCAGTGTCTGTAAAAAGCATGCTCCTTATGGGAGATGCAGTGGATTACACTCGGCACATCCACCATTATTCCTCCATTCTGGGTCAGAGACTGTGAAGAGATTGTTCTGCTGTAGTGTACTGCATTAAAGGGAGCGTTACACATGTCCACAATACCCCTGCTGGTTCGGTGTCTGGTACGAGCATGCTCTGCTTTATTGTATGGCAGTAAATGTAGTGTTGCACATGTCTGCACTACCCTGCTGGTTCAGTGTCTGGTATGAGCATGCTCTGCTTTATTGTGCGGTAATAAATGTAGAGTAACACATGCCCACAATATTCTTGCTGGTTCAATATCTGGTATGAGCATGCTCTGCTTTATTGTGCGGTAATAAATGTAGTGTTACACGTATCCACAATACCCCTGCTGGTTCAGTGTCTGGTACGAGCACGCTCTGCTGTATTGTATGTCGGTAAATGTAGTGTTGCACATGTCTGCAATACCTCTGCTGGTTCAGTATCTGGTATGAGCATGCTCTGCTGTATTGTACGTCGGTAAATGTAGTGTTACACGTGTCCACAATAACCCTGCTGGTTCAGTATCTGGTACGAGCATGCTCTGCTTTATTGTACTGTAGTAAATGTAGTGTTACACATGCCCACAATACCCTGCTGGTTCAATATCTGGTATGAGCATGCTCTGCTTTATTGTGCGGTAATAAATGTAGTGTTACACGTATCCACAATACCCCTGCTGGTTCAGTGTCTGGTACGAGCACGCTCTGCTGTATTGTATGTCGGTAAATGTAGTGTTGCACATGTCTGCAATACCTCTGCTGGTTCAGTATCTGGTATGAGCATGCACTGCTGTATTGTGCGGTGATAAATGTAGTGTTACACATGCCCACAATACCCTGCTGGTTCAGTATCTGGTATGAACATGCTCTGCTTTATTGTGCGGTGATAAATGTAGTGTTACATGTGTCCACAATACCCCTGCTGGTTCATTATCTGGTATGAGTATGTGCGGTGATAAATGTAGTGTTACACATGCCCACAATACTCTTGCTGGTTCAGTATCTGGTATGAGCATGCTCTGCTTTATTGTACAGCAGTAAATGTAGTGTTACACGTGTCCACAATAACCCTGCTGGTTCAGTATCTGGTTTGAGCATGCTCTGCTGTATTGTACGTCGGTAAATGTAGTGTTACATGTGTCCACAATACCCCTGCTGGTTCATTATCTGGTATGAGCATGCTCTGCTGTATTGTACGTCGGTAAATGTACGGTAAGCGGATCAGCGGCCAGTGCTAGTCTGCAGTGACTGGCAGCCAGTGCCTGTGTGCGGTGAGGAGAGGCCAGCGCCAATGTGCAGTGACGAGAGGAGTGCCAGCGCCAATGTGCAGTGACGAGAGGAGTGCCAGCGCCAATGTGCAGTGACGAGAGTAGTGGCAGCGCCAATGTGCAATGACGAGAGGAGTGCCAGCAATCGTATGCAGTGATGAGAAGTTACCAGAGCTCAGGTCACTGTTTTGCTCACGGCAGGTAACATAGTACATAAGGTCACATGTCTGACAGCAAGCGTGAGACACAATGTTGTCTGATTCCATGGGCAACCAGCAGAATTTCCAGAGAAGCTCCGGACATGAATGGATAAGATTTGTAAGAAGTTAATAAAAGCAGAATCGCACGTTAAGCAGCAGGGAGCTTCCGGAATATCCTGCATATGACATCACCGAGCAGCTGATGTACAGGCCGTGCCATCCCTCAGGGTGCCTCCTCCTCTATGGCGCCTAGATATCAGGACTGGAGCGCCAATTACTCCCTATGCCAGCATTCGCCGCTGTAAAGCGCTTACTATTTAATCCTTCTTCGCCTGGAGCAGGACTTCATTTGCAGTAGCTGCAAGATGTCGCTGCCTTTCCCATGCTAATGAGCGCACTGACTGCAGGGCTTCCCTTTACTACCAGAGAAAAAGCAAAAAGCGCCTAAAAATCCCCTTTGAAATAAATAATAAGAGAAGAATGGCGGCTTGTATGAGCGGCCGCGACGCCACGCTCATCCTACTGGGACAAGTGGCGGCTGCTGTGAAGTCTCCTGCCTTGTTCTGTCAGATCCAGGCCCGACCTGTCAATCTCCATCGTCTTCATCTCCTTCCGCAGAGTCTTGGAGAGCGGAGGAAGATTAAGGCGTGTGCAAGGGGATTAGCTGAAAATTCACAGATTTAACTCCTTCAATCTCCGGAAACCATGGGGTCAGGCTCCGATCTGTGGGTGACGCCATAACTGCTCTCTGCCAATCTAGAACACAATCTCTTCTGAGAAAGAGGATAAACGTGACAACGGTAAGCTCTGCCACACAACTGCAAACACGTGACCTCTATGCCCAAGATGCAGCATGCTTTTACAACATATCATGTTATCCCCTATGCTTTACATTGCAGCACTGTTTGTGGTGTATAAGCACATGCTCAGCAGGAAGGGTGCTGTACCATGTATCTGGGAAACCGCAGAACTGCAAAACCTTTCTTCTCAGGATTGAAACAAGATAGGAATACCCCTTTAAGAGCCTCACCCACCATGGACTCATTATACATCCGGGCGCATTATTCCTGTGGAATAATGTATAGTGTTATGTTAGCACTGTATGGCACTATTACTATGAGCACTGTATAGCAGTATCACATATGCTGGCCCTCCATTATTGGCCCAGGGGGCCCCACAAACCTTGTCCTGGCCCTGACACGTTATAAAGTGCATTGTGAGAACAAGACGGGCACTTAATCCATGTCTAGCACTGAGGCAGGTGGAGAATGGCTGTACTGCCCCCCTGCTGTTATAATGGCCGCCTCTTCATGATCAGTTCATCTCGTCCCCATCATTTCTGAAGATGCTTCCAATAATCAATCGGCACAGAGCACATTCTGGAGATATTGGGGGGGGGGGCTGCGATTACGGTGAGAGACTTATTAGATGAGACATTTCAGAAATTGCTGCATCTAAAATGACAGAAAAGTGGAAGGAACTATTGATATCTGCAGCCCAGTGATCATATCACACTGACAATTATACTCCACCGATACAATGTCACCGCCTGGCAACAATTATATTAAACCGATACAATGTCCCCACCCGGAATGATTATACTAAACCGATACAATGTCACCGCCTGGCAACAATTATACTAAACCAATACAATGTCACCGCCTGGCAACAATTATACTCAACCGATACATTGTCACCACCCGGAACGATTATACTCAACCGATACAATGTCACCGCCTGGCAACAATTATATTCAACTGATACAATGTCACCCAGCAACAATTATACTCAACCAATACAATGTCACCACCCGGAACGATTATACTCAACCGATACAATGTCACCACCCGGAACGATTATACTCAACCGATACAATGTCACCACCCGGCAACGATTATATTCAACTGATACAATGTCACCCGACAATTATACTCAACCGATACAATGTCACCACCCGGCAACAATTATACACAACTGATACAATGTCACCCCCCCGGAACGATTATACTCAACCGTTACAATGTCACCGCCTGGCAACAATTATATTCAACTGATACAATGTCACCCGACAATTATACTCAACCGATACAATGTCACCACCCGGCAACAATTATACTAAACCAATACAATGTAATCACCCGGCAACGATTATACTAAACCGATACAATGTCACTACCTGGCAACAATTATACTCAACCGATACAATGTCACCACCCGGCAACGATTATACTAAACCAATACAATGTAATCACCCGGCAACGATTATACTAAACCAATACAATGTCACTACCCGGCAACAATTATATGCAACTGACACAATGTCACCCAGCAACGATTATACTCAACAGATAAAATGTCACCACCCGGCAACGATTATACTCAACCGATACAATGTCATCACCCGGCAACAATTATATGCAACCGATACAATGTCACCCGGCAAAGATTGTACTCAACTGATAGAATGTCCTCACCGATTGTATTCAGTCAACTGGAAAAAAACTATTCCAATGCAAAGGCATTGGGGACATCAGCAATAAAAGAGCAATTCAAAGGGACAGATCCTCCAGAAAGATATGAAGACCTATGGAAATCATTGTTTTTAGCGCAGTTTGGTTAGAGCACAGATATGACATGTAATGTCTTACTGCATCATCAGAGGCTAAGCTGCTGGTGCCCCTTTACTCAAGCTATGATCAGCGACCCCAGTTTAGCGGTGTTGAGTACAAGGGTTTATTGATGAAGCCTAGACTCCAGCTCTTGTCTCACTAGAGGCTGAGATGATGCTTTACACTGCTGCTCTGCTTGTTCAAGGGGTATTCCGGTTATAGAAAGTTATTCCTTATCCACAGAATAGGGGTTAATTATCCGATTGGTGGGGGTCCCAGCGCTGGGACCGCCACTGATCACGAGAATGGGGGCCCTGTACCCTATGGAGCCCCACTGCTGCTGCTCCACTCATTTCTATGGCAGCCCTGGAGATGCAGCACAAGCTCAGCAGGAAGTCAGTGCAGGGGCAGGACAGAACTGCTGCACACAGGGATTATCAGGCCAGTGCTGGTCTAACAGAACTATCAGATTGTAGTCCTCAGTAATACATATGTGACTACCTTCTTGTATGAGAGGCGCACATGACACAGCCTGCCCTGCAATTATAATGTCAGACAGAGGGGGGCGTCTGGAGCACAATACGAGCACCTGCACACAACACCCCCACGTCCCCCAATCTACCCCCGCTACACAAAAGACGAAGCCATGCCTACCTGACGCGTTCTTCAGATATCCATTGGCGTCCACCGTCATGTACATGATGTACGGCCCCGGCTGGTTAACCCCAAATGGCTGAAATACAAAGATGAAAATGAATGAGAAAGACTAGCTTCCCACAGCAGCACAGAGAATTTAAGGTGAGGACAGGGGTAATGTCGGGATGTGAAAAGTGGGTAGGTCATAGACTTAGAGTTAGACAGCGGGTCTTCCAGCAGCACAAAGTTTTTCAGGAAAGTTACATACAGATCTTAATTCGGAAAGGGCTGCATATGACAGCAAGGAGGGGGGATGTAGACAAGTGATATAACACAGGCTGCGAGTTACATAGTGGAAGAAGCAAGTCCTCCAACAGCACAGAGTATTTCAGGAGAGAAGAGGAGAGTGGGGGCAGTGACCAGTCCACTCAGTTGATGTTAGGACAGGACTGCATGTGTCAGTGTCATGATGTGACGAGGGGGGGGACACTAACGTTTAGTTACCTAGTAGAAGGAGCAGGTCCTCCAGCAGAACAGAGTATTTCAGGAAACCTGTCCACTCGGGTGATGATATTAATCAGGACAGGATGTGTCAGTGTCATGATGTGAGGAGGACATTGACTTTTAGTTACATTTGGAAAGAAGCTGAGTACTCCAGCAGCACAGAGTATTTCAGGGGAGCAGTAGAGATGCGGAGGCAGTAACTTGTCCACTCGGGTGATGATATTAATCAGGACAGGATGGCATGTGGCAGGGGTCAGAGCCATGATGTGAGGAGGGCATAGAGACATAGAATTACAGTTACATCTGGGAAGGAGCTGGGTGCTCGAGCAGCACAGAGTATTTCAGGAGAGAAATATACAGATGGTAATGAGGAAAAGGCTGCATGTGACAGGGGATGTAGTACGGGGAAGTTACATGTGACATGAGACCCTTTCAGCAGCACAGAGTATTTCAGGAGAGAAATATACAGATGGTAATGAGGAAAAGGCTGCATGTGATAGGGGATGTAGTACAGAGAAGTTACATGTGACATAAGACCCTTTCAGCAGCACAGAGTATTTCAAAAGAGGAATATGTGCACTCGACTAAATATCCACCAGAAGAAATCGGCAAAAAGCTCTTTAGTTTACATCACAAAGGTGTTTTTGATCATGGATGCTGAGGCTGCACTACTGAGACAGTCTAATGACAACTTCCACTCCTGATATCTGCCACGTGCAATGAACATCCAAATCACTATCTACGTGTAACTTATATGTACAAGTGAGAACACAGATGTGGATGGTGATCTGAATTAGGGACAGCACTGCAGCACATGTCGTCATCAGAGTCTTCAGTGGTGCAGCCTCAGGCTTTGGGCCTGTAACGTCAAGCAATCCCATTTTTCACGTTTGTAATACAAGTTGATGTTACAAGCTTGTTCCTTCCAATTCCTCGCCCCAGCGATGAATACAACTCTTCTGCCTGAGAAGCGGTGGTGAGAGACACGCTGACATTAGCGGTCCGGACGCTCGCATTACTTTTGGTTGTCACCACACAAGCATCACTCAGTGGTGCAGAAAATGGATCCGCTGCTCTCCATCCGGCGATGCGGAGGGAGGACGGGATGATGAACAGCAGCCGCCTGAAGTGAATTGATGGTCTCTGTCATCAACTTTGCGGCTTTATGCGGATGTAACGCCATGCCGCTCCAATGCCGACGTCTGCTCGCCAGCGCAACACGCGCTGTGATCGCAGCTCTGTCATTAAAAGGACGGCGGGAACGCGAGGCGACCTCTGAGATGGCGAAGGACGCTGCTGTTCCCGACACGACGGCGGAGAATCCAACCACAAAACCACCGACTCCCTGTCATGAAGCAGGAACGGCGCTGCCAGCAGGGCAAACCAAGGAGTGCGGGATGTAAGGTCAGACATGTGAAAGAGCCAGAGGCAAAGGAACGTCGCCGTCACAATACGTAATATGTAATCTCTGTATAACGGAGAGCTCAGAGTGACGCAGCAGTCATGGCCATTACATGTCATCTGGATACCCGTCATGTCTACACAGCTCCATCCTTGGGCAGCTGCATGTGCGACATATATACATGTGTATACAGTGTGCGTTCCCAGCGAAGCTGACATCATCCAAAGAGGCTACCCTGCAGTGAATGGAGTAGAAATTCCATTCACATGGAGCAGCGTGCCCCCTCTCATACGGTTTTCTTCCAGCAACGCCACATTTCTTTTACTCACTGACAACTGCCACATTGGCATTTACTCGCAGTTGTCATCCAGCACTGCGGTGCGGTTTCCATAGAAGCAGTGATACAATGTCTGAACTTGCAACATTGTAACAGTCCGGACATCCCGCACCGGCGCCATTACTCTGCATTTTCCAGTGGGAACAGTAGGAGGAATTGTTCTTCTCTTTTCGGCTGCAGATAATGAGCGGCGGTCAGGGGGTCATTCTTGCTATTCGCTTCTCTGGCATTTATCATGTTGGATTTATCCGTGGAGCATGAAGCCCCCGGTGTCTGAGAAGAGGGGATGGAAACATCAGAAGAGCGCGGAACGGCCTTCCAGAGTGGAGCCGATTAGGGGAGCGGCGCTGCTCTGAGGCTTTGTAGAGAAGACCGCAGTGACATCAGAGCACAAGGCCCACACGAAAGCTCGGCAGACAAGGAGCGGTCACCGGGACAGGGTTGCATTTGATGTCCGAGGAGGATAGGTAATAGTGGAAGTAGGCTCCCTAGCAGCACAGAGTATTTCAGGAGTTAAATGTCCAGATGTTAGGACAGGGCAGACAGGGGTTATGTGAAGAGGAGAATGGAGATAAGGAGGAGGTCACAGATTACATAGTGAAAGCAGCAGTCTACTGAGCAGCACAGAGTATTTGAGGAGCGGCATGTGCTGATCTTGCAGGACAGCGTTCTGGAATTTCAGCTCTGCATCTTAGGACTGTAGGTTACAATGGCCGGGTCCTTACCTTTACATGTTGTGGGCAGTCATTGGAGCAGATACCACTGAGCACTAAAAGAAGAAGAGACGGGGGTCAGCGTCGCTCACACAGCACACAGGAGATCACGAAGCTGCTCTGGTCACATTACTACACACGGCAGGGTCCTGCCTACAGGTGACAGACTGCAAATCACCAGACCTCAATGTAACCCCGGGCCAGCATGTGTCGGCACACCTTTACTCTGTTATCCTACAACGATCCCTGCTACCTGTAACTGTCTATAGACCTACTACTTGTCACAGCTGAGGGTTTGATACAATTGTATCAGGGCAGGAGAGAGATTTGTGCCGCTTATTATCGCACAGAAGATTGTGGATACAGCTGTAACAAACCCTCTGCTATGACAAGCATTAGATCTGTATAGATTTCAGCCTCCCAACTACTGACAGCAAGCAGAGATCTTGATAACAGCGAGACACAAAGTCTACTATAACACCGCGATGGTTACAGTTAGAATCTCCTAAATCCTCCCTTGGGGGTTCCTTCTCTAAAAAACGCACTTTACTTTGGCCGGAGCCATGACCTTCAAAATCCTCTGCACCTCTAATTCCAGGTTAATGAGGCGCTGCCATGGTAACAAGCATTAGGAGACAAGAAATATACATTACCCCTAATTACTGTACAGCGCACCGATTAATGAGGAGGACGCGGCGAGCCGCTGAGCAGAGAAATGTTAGAACAATTAGCTAAATTAACACAACCATAAAAAAAGAGCGAACCCCCCTATAATGACCAGCGGAAGTAAGCCCCTCATTCGCACAATGGTCAGTTACATCCCCAGGCGGAGCTCTCGGCCCCGACGGGCGAGCTCGGCCCCGACCGGGCGAGCGCACGACCCCGACCGGGCGAGCGCACGGCCCCGACGGGCGAGCGGCCCCGACCGGGCGAGCGGAAGGCCCCCGACCGGGCGAGCGGACGGCCCCCGACCGGGCGAGCGGACGGCCCCCGACCGGGCGAGCGGACGGCCCCCGACCGGGCGAACGGACGGCTGTATCTATAGGAAATCCCCATACTTAGGAACGGCGCTCTTGGCCAGGAGTGGAGTTTGCAGCCGCTCCCTTGGTAAAACATCCTTCTGAAGTCAGAGCTTTACACGAGCAAACGACCAATTCCATCTCCCTGACTATTTCTCCAAGACCCTTTAATACTCGCAAACATCTGTTCAGGAGTGTATTCATCCTCCTGCCAAGATGAGACGCTGCTGGCACGGGCGGAGAGAGCGCAGCGTGATTAAGGGATGGAGATTCCCCCACAAGACCCCATGGAACCTCCCCCCCCCCCCTTCTAGTGTTTAGAAATGTGGGAAGTGATCTTATTGTTTTTTTACATTTTTGGTAAACTGAGAGGCGAGGAGGAGAGGCCGTCACTGAATCCCGCAATGACTGTAATTAATCCTGTACGCTTCGCTGGACATGCTAAGCTGTCAAGAGAGCGCCTGAGAGATGAGAGAGTGCGACATGCAGGACGCCGACGATGACAGCACTGGGGGGGAAAGAGAGGGGGACGAGTCGTCTATACAGAGGAGGTTATTGGCTATTTATATGCCACCAACATATTCTGAAGTGCTGTATACATTGTAACCACTCACATCGGCCCCTGTCCCCAGGAGCTCACTATCTGACTTGTACTTGAGGCCAATTTCATGCTTTACACTGCTCAGAAGGACGCCAGGGGGCTGATTTCTATTGCAGGCAGAACTGCTGCACACAGACTGTAGGGGAATGAGCCCAACTAAAAAGAGACCCTGGAAGTCTAAGCGACCACATATCCACCTAATATACCGCAGGATATAAGGGCAATACTTCCCCTTTAACAGATGTCACATTGTTTCTTTTTTCGTAGTAGAATTTCTTTGTAACACAATGACTGGTTGGCATAGAAACTGCTTTTCCCACAAGCATCCTCAGCCCCGGAGCAGGGGGTCTACGTTACATCACACTCACCTATCACCTTGACAAAATAAGCGTCGGCTTCGAAGTTGTTGATCAGGACGTTGATGGCGCCGTCCTCGGAGGTCCTCCTGCTCAACACGATGATGTCTAGGATGCCCTGAAACGGCACAAGTACTGGTCAACGAGGGAGATCTACGAGGTGCACTGCGCTAGAAAGGGGCTTTAAAGGGGTCGTCTCACCTGAGACAATGGGGGCATATCACTAGGAAGCCCGCAACGTGGTGGAGGACTCCGGTACAGCCACCACTAAGCGTCCCAGCCAGCGATCGGACACCCCCCCGGTGATAAATAACATATTCCCTACCTGTGAGCAGGGGCTAAATGTTCATGAGGCTAACCCTTTAAGGGTTAGGAGGGAAACCTGTGACCGAGTGACAGAAGACATCCCCATGAGAGTTAATATGGTGGTCAATAGTTGTAGCCGACCATATGAACCATCTGCACGGGTGCTGCATCATCTCAATGCATTGACAGAAAGCAGCCCCCCCCCCCCCAAATTAATTAGAACATATAAAGCAACAATCACCCCAGTAATAAACAGGGCAAACTGTACTTTGGCAGCAGATTAATCTTTGGCTTTTCTTTTTGCTCGGGTTCCCGCATGATCTCCAACATCAAAGTAATGAATCCGCACAGACGGGCGCGGTAAATAATTTAAAATCAGATTTTATTAAAAGTTACATGGACGGAGCTGGAGGGTCAGAGTCACCGCTAATAAATTTATGTTATTAATTATTCAGGCGAACCAAGACTTCAAAAATGTATCTGCTTAACCCCTTCCGTCCCACCGATTACTTAGCCTGGAACTGCGCTGTCTGTCCCAAACTGTAATGGGGGCCATATTGGATGCCCCCCAGCTTTTCTCAGAAAGGATAGGAATAAGTAAAAGCTGTAAAGAATAATCCTATAGAACACCGGAAACCCGCCCAAATCTGCCCCTTATACCCCCGTATATTAGAAGGAGGGCAGTGCACCGCGGCAGCGGCACTACAGATCACGCTTGATGGGGCCCCAGAGTCTCTGCCTAATTTAGTAATTTGCTTTCATTATCTGCTCCGGCTCCTAAAACCTGACACCAGAGTGGAGCCGGCGCGGCGTGCTCAAAAGAAAGCGGTAATCAAAAGAAGCAAAATCGTTCTCACATCTTCGTAAAAGTCAAAGAAGGTCGCCACCGCCGCGTCTTTTATCTGATTGAGGTCGGGGATCTCCCAGTGGACGTCGAACATCCTGGAGCAGGTGCTGTTCTTACAGGGGACGTTCTCCAGCAGGAAGGCTTGCTGGTTACTAGGAGAGAGAAGAAACCTATTAGGAGACAATTCACACTGGACAGGCCTGCCCATGAGAGGCTTTACAGCCTGCGGTACCCAACTGATCCTGTAGGGGGCGCAGGCAAATCCATAACGTTATGTCTGAAGGAAATAGAATGAAAAGCTCTGTGACTTCCTAATAGACTTTGTGTTCCAGTTCCTCACTGTTTTCAAGATCTCCGCTTTCTGTCAGTGAATGAGAACAACCCTGCTGAGGTTGCATGTCTGCACAGACCAAATATCTCTCACTGCTGAGGATTTGCAACAATTGTATCCAATCTGGGAAAACAGTCTCTGACAGCTGCAAGATAGTCTGTTACAATGTATCAGTGCTGCTAAAATGTATCATGCATGACTATCCAGAATAGATACGACTGTAACAAACCTTCTGCTGTGACAGGCAGACCTAATATTTCTCACTGCTGAGGATTTGGTTCAGTTGTATCCAGTCTGGAAAACCCTCTCTCCTGCCCTGTCTTAATAGTTTGTTACAATGTATCAGCGGAGGTAAAATCTGTCATGCGTGTTTTTATCCCAGAGGACTGTCCAAACTTTCTGCGTTATTGATGATGGATGAAGTCCTCAAGCTGGGAAAGCTGGGTGACCGCCACAGTAACTGCCACCCAGCTTTCTCGGAAACAGATGAGCAGGATTTAAGTTCAAGGGAAAGCAAGTCACATACAAGTGATCCGGGATTGTGCGAAGTCGCCATCTTTTGTCTGCAATTGTTCGTAATAGATTTTCTGTAATGGCCACCAGGGGGCACCCTCCTTATACCACAGGTGGATACAGATGACTGCACAAACACAAGATCCTTCCTGGGACCGTCTTAAAGGAGAACTGACCCAATACAGAGACTATTCCCAAGCGCCTGACAGAAAGCAGTGATACAGCTTCCGTGTGTCTCCATGGTGACAGACTACATACAACCCCCATGTAGTCTGATCCTCTTCTACTGTCTGTAGATTAGCAGGAAGACGGTAACAAGTGACTACAGGATCAGACTACATGGGGTCCGTATGTAGTCTGTCACCATGGAGACACATAGGTCTGAACTGGAGCGGTAGGATTTCGTTTAATCAGTTTGCAAACCTTCTTACTTTTCTACAGCACTGGAGCCATTTCAAAGATGGTTGCAAAAGTCTACACATCCCCTTTAAAATGTTTGCCACCTGCAAGGACACGTTACACATGAGCCGGAATACCTCCCGATACTTTACGTCTTATAATTAGTTCCATCATTCCCTGCGATCAACCGAATTGCGCTTGATGTAAACCACCCCGACGGGACTCATCTGTTACCGTTAATCCGGACAGTGGAGCGGCGCTCTGGCAATTGGCCATCAATTCTCTTCTACTTGGAGGAGTCTCGGGAATTGTTTAAACAAACCGAGCTCCATAAGCGCGGACACCAATGATATTATGATGGAGTGAACTCGGGGCAACGAGACGGGGAATGAAGAGGATTAACCAGGGCTAAACTGCCAGCGGTGCTCGGCGGGATGAGTACGCCGCCATATAATACACGGGGCACCAGCTGTAATACATTAACTCCTTGCAATAAGCGGACTCCATGGGGAGCATTTACTAAAGTGTCTGGGCCACGTTTTTGGTCGTATTTTCTCCTTCATACCCTTGTTTTTTTGTGTCCGCAAAAAACAGTGTTGTGTTTTGCGACACCTGCGCCATTTTCTGATTTTACTACAAATTCTTAAGGCGCACTGAGATATGCCTTTTTTGACATGTGCGCCTATTTGTCCGTCCTTTTTTGGTGTAAAAGTGGCTTAAAACTGTGATGCTCTGGGGGTGGCGTGTTTTTTGTCCACATGTATATGGGTTTGTGGCGCAATTGAGATTTTTTTGCCGCACCTTTTCAGATATGTTCTACAATGCAATCTTTGACCTTTTCCAATAACCGTAAAGTTTTGCTGTCATTTCTTTTGCTAATGGGTAGGGACAGCGATAGGGAACATTTTTCTAATAATATAATTTATTTTTCACAAATTCCGTAGATAACTCAATTACAGATGCAGGAGCGACTGAAGCCATGACCAAAGCTGTAAAACAAAAATTCCATACGTAGCAGAAAAACAGCTTGCAGGAAAGACGGGACGATATATTTCTCCCACACAGAGGTCGCCTTTATACGGGAAATGGATGCGCCAAAAACAACCGGGACCACCTAGACACCCGGAAGCGTGCGCCACAATAATAAGATGATGTGCAATAGTCTCACAGCACAATTACTAAAAAACCGCCTGCGCTGTAGACATCATAGGGCCCATTTACGAACAGCTGTGCGCCAAATAATAAATCTAACCCTAAATACGTGCACATGATGGCGGTAAAAAAGGGCAGAAAATGACGGAGAAAAAGGCGAGCTTAGTAAAACGCCCCCATGTCTTATAAGTAAACTTTAGGCTTCTGCTCAGTTTATCCTCCATGCTTTACACTACAACCATACTCTAGGCACAGCTATGACCAGTGACTCCAGCTTAGCGGAGGTAGTCTGAACATCCAAGGGGAGTGTCCAGGGATAGATAAAAATAGCTGTTTTCGTCCTTAAACAGTGCCACGCCCGTCCACAGGTTGCGCACGGTATAGCAGCTCAGTCCCATTCAATTTAATGGAGCCCAGTTGCAATGCCAGACACAACCCATGGACAGGTTTAGGGTTTCAGGAAGAAAATATTTTTCAAATCCTGAACAAACCCTTCAAAAATGCAGCCCCCCATGCTTTACACTGCAGAGGAATCTGGCATAATTCAGTGTCCGCAGATGCAATTTCCAGTAAAACGAGGATGTAATTACTACAACTAACAAGTGATAAAAAGGAGATTATGGGGAGACCCCCGCAGGGAGGGGCTGTGATAAAGGGGGAGGAGCCTGGGTCTATAATTAAAGAGAACCTGTCACCAGGAAATTCACTGATAAAGCAGGCATGCTGCCTTGTAGGGCTCACTCTGCTGAATATAATGATACCTTTCACTTGGTGATCTGTTGCTTTATTGTGGAGAAAAAGTACTTTTAATCCATATGCTAATGAGCTGATTGGAGTCCAGCAGTTGATATGAGTCCAGCATTTTTTCTATTCAGAGCTGTAGCCCCTCCCCTATTCACGTCTTCAGTTGTAAAAGGGGTGTGGTTTATTTATTTATTGATCTATAGAAGTGAATAGGGGAGTGGCTACAGCTCTGAATAGGAAAAACACGCTGGACTCGTATCAACTGCTGGACTCAATCAGCTCATTAGCATATGGATTAAAAGTACTTTTTCTCCACAATAAAGCAACAGATCACCAAGTGAAAGGTATCATTATATTCAGCAGGGTGAGCCCTACAAGGCAGTGTGCCTGGTTTATCAGTGAATTTCCTGGTGACAGGTTCTCTTTAAGCATCCTCTGTGATAGACAGCAGACGTGAAAGGGTTACTGCTGAAGAACCCCTGTACTTATTACTTTTATTAAGGTAATATCATTTAATCATGCAGCCAGACACATAAAGCGCCCGTGTTTATTGCAGTCGTATCGCAGATTTATCAGCTTCTGAGGGTAATGGATATTACAGCTGGGGAACAAAAGCACTCAGCGCGGCCGAGAAATCCTGCGCCGGCGGGTGCAGATGAGTCAGTGCTTGGCAGCGGAGCACAATGCAGGGAAGATCTATGGGGCGTCCACCCTGCACCTCACGTCGTGGCACCCTACAGCACCTTTATCCAGCTCCTTTCCCAAGGTTCCCCAGGCAGGGGCCTCATGGACCACAAGAGGCATTAAAGGGGATGTCCATAGCTGCTGGTTTCCAAAAAAAGATATTACCCCCATCCCCCATGGATGCCCGTATTTCCTACTAGGGCACATGAGTAGGAGCTGCCTTTTATAATTAGGATTGTCACCCTCACAACTCTATAGGAGCCAGTTTTCTTCTAAACCCGGGGTGCACAACCTGCGGCCCCGGGGCCACATGCGGCCCTCGATACCATCCTGTGCGGCGCCTAAACATCTGGTAAAAGACATGTAGGTCTATATCTTATGGCTTCTTACATGTATCTTTCATCTATTCTCCTATTAGATGGGAGTCCTAGAACTGTAACTAGACATTTATAGTATATACTGTATGTTCAATATGCCAAAAATACAGTATTTCACTTGGTAATACCCCTTTAAGTTTTATTTTTGGCCCTTGGAATTGGTTCAGGCGGAGAATGTGGCCCCCAACCAGAAAAGGTTGTGCACCACTGATCTAAACAATGCCTTTCTGAGAAAAAGCAGCTAACCTGTGCTAGCAGAGCTGCAGTGTAAAGTATGGGGGAAAGGCAGCCTTGATGAGACGGGAATCTGAGCCAACCTCAGGCTCTTGGGGTCAGTGATTGCCTCTCAAGACCCCCACATACATAAGACCAGGGACCAGCACTCCAGCTATTGTGAAACTACAATTCCCAGCATGCTCCTTTGCTCAAGAACAGCAAAGCAAGCGTGCATGCTGAGAGTTGTAGTTTCTCAGCTGCTGGAGGTTGCTGACCCCTGCATTAGACTATTGCTAGCCTCTTGTGCAGGGAACTGTCTGACAGTCTAATGTGTATGAGGAGCTCCCCTCTGTCTAGCCCCCCATGACGGAGGAGACCCTTGATTGTTCTCGCCTCCAGCTCAGTCGCCCATCACAGTGATTAGGAGCGCGCTCTCCAGACCCCCCGCGCACAGCGTGGAACCGAGTCACAAGGATGGGACGGCGCTTATCTCCTTAATCAAGACGATCAATCACCGGAATGAGATCCAAGGATGGAAGAGGAAATGACGAGCCGCTCTGCCTGATCGATCGCCCGCTCGCTGACAACAACATTTCCCAACTACCTGTTCATAGTGGCTGAATGGAAATGGCGCAGCTTGAAAACACACAGGATTAACCCCATAAGGACAAGGCTACTTTTTGGCCTCAATTTTGGCGATTTTGTGAAATTATTGGGAATTTTTTATATCAATGCGCCAGTACGATCAGCTTGGTGTACCGACCACCTGACAATCTTACATCAGGGGGATAAAGGGGTTAAAGATAGGAGCAGACGGGTACAATGTAGAGAGGGGGGCGACGCGGTATAATATTGGACAAATGACACCTGAAAACCTGTACAGACCTAGCACTTCTCACAGCTGAGGGGTTGCTACTCTTGATTCCAGTCTAGACAATCCTCCGGACTGATACGTTTTACCCGCACTGACACATTGTAACAATGTATCAGCACAAGAGAGAGATTTGTGCCGACATGTTTATCTCACAGAGGGTTGTCTAGACTGGATACAACTGTCCAAACCCTCAGCTGTGAGAATAATCAGGGCGCTCTGGGATGATACATTTTACCTATACTGATACATTGTAGCAAACTATCAGGACCGGAGAAAGTGTTGTGCTGCATTAGCTCCTAGAGGACTGTCTATACTGGATACAACTGAAGCAAATCCTCAGCTCTGGGAATGGTCATAGTAATGGGGGATCTGGATTGATACATTTTACCTACACTAATACATTGTAGCAAACTGTCAGGAATGGAGAGATTTATTCTGTTCAAAAGTCTAGACTGAAACATTGTAACAAACCCTCAGCTTTGAAAGCAAGATCTCTACGGTGCAGAGTTTTTCCTCACTCGTCCTGCAGCACATTGCGCTCTCAGCTCTGCAGACAACAGCCCTTCTGCCTGGATGGACTTGACAAACTGAGGCGTCAGTGATCCCGTAGTGAGGGCAAGAAAGGGTTAATCGAGGGGAGGCACGGGGCACCTCCGGTGGGAGATAACGAGGAGTAATGACACCGCACCGAGACATAATTGCATCGTATAAGCAGGTAAATCAATAGAGGAGCCGCAGGGAATTGTGCGCCAAAGCCTCTTCAATTACAGGTACCTACTGACCGCCGTATCACCGCATCCCCCCCTGAGATCAGATACAGTGCTAACTTCTGAGACCACCATGAGCGGTGGGCTCCCGGGGGCACAGGATGGGCATCGAGCAGTCTCCTGGCAGGATCCTTAGTTGCATCTGTTCCTAGGAAAGCTGGGTGAAGACCAACATGGCTGCAAATACCAAATTATGCTGCCACTCAGCTTTCCCAGAATTTAGACGGAGAGCTTAATTACACCATGGTCATTGTGGAGCCTAGGAAAGCTGGGTGAAGACCAATATGGCCGCCATTACACAAGCAATGCCACCCAGCCTTCCCAGAGTCTCAAGTTACAGGGTCGGTTACTGACACCGTATCTAGGCAGATTTATCATTCCGTAGTCTAGGAAAGCTGGGTGACTGCTGTATGGGTGGCCACCCTGCTTTTCCAGGTACAGATGAAACTAAGATAGCTAGGACGGCAGGTAAGTGAAGGATATCGTCGCTTCTGAAGGGCTATGACGGCATGGCACGGAGATGTAACAGCAGCAGGGGCATGGTCTGTCCTTGCGTCTGACCCTGCGGCGCAGCAGGAGGCGCTGAAATTGGCTCCTGCGAAAACGTTTCACCTGAAGAATCCAAAATTAGAGCGCAGGCGGGGAGCGGGAATACCGGGGACCCGCCGCGACCATGGATTTCCAATTACAAGCTCTCACTCCGCAGCGCTCACCTCCTTCAGGTTTTCTAATTAAACCAGACAATTAATACTATCGCCAGAGGTCTGAGCAACGCAGAGTGCGGATCAGCGGTGCCGAACACCGCTGCTCACAGGGGATCATACAATAAGATGCCTTATACAATAAGAGCCAGCTGTTCTGTTCCTGAGAAAGATGGGTGACATGGTAAAAAGATGCCAATGGCTGAACCCAGTAACTGTAGTTATCTGTACAGGTTCATGAGAAAGCTGGGTGATAGTCATTTAACTACCATTAAAGATCCCACAAGGACAGGTCTATCTGTCCCTGGGAAAGCTGAGTGACACCCAATACCACTGCCATTGCAGCCATTTCTTTGTAGTACCTGCTCCTCGAAAAGGTAGTGCAAAGATAGAACTAAAAGTGGCCCAAGAGAAAATCGAACAACCTGAGAGGGAGGGGGTCCTGCATATATAATGCACACATGTGTGGCTTCGCTGCGCCTTGAATTTTGGGACCCAGGGCCCTATTTGCATACCACCAAAACATTTCACTTCCCGGATGGCGAAGGCTCCCCAATTACAACTCATTAGGCAGCTGAGAGTAATTATGGCAGCACGGTCAGGGAAGTGGGTGATACTGGAATGTAGGCTGTGTTATCTGAGGGTGGGGCGCCAAGACTTCTTGAGCATGCCTGTTCTGCCCAGCAGGGTTAGAAAATGATTCTAGTTCATTCTGCCAGAGCCTTGGTAATTCTGAAGTGTTTAATGTGGTTATAGCACCATCTAGCGGTGTTACGTTGTATTACACTTTGTTTTCCCTGTTACAAAGACTACTGCATTGTGGGTGGTCAACTGCATTGTGGGAGTGAAAAGCATCCTGGGAAAGAGAAGCCTCCAGTCTCCAGGAGACATCAGCAGAGCGGTCATTTTGCACATCTCCTTCTCTAACTCCACCATCCTTGTAAAAGCATATCTGTTTTACCAAACAATCCAGTTTTACCAATAAACAAGTTAGACTACGAAGAACAGTCCTCTTATTTGGAAGACAGGAATGGTTTATGCTGAATGTCAGACTGCACACTGTGTGAACGTGTATAAAGACAGAACAATGCCATTGTTCGCATGCATTGGTACCCCAAGAGGGGCACAAAGTAAGAAGCACCTGCAGCCACTAACTACTGTGGTAGTTGCTCTTCACGTGCTCCTTAGCAGCAGAATACAGACTGGCACCCCGGTGGCATACAGTGATATGTACAAATGCCAGCTTGTAAGCCTGCTGCTGAGAAACAACTTACATTGACTAACATTGGGTGAAACCCACCCGGGACCCCCACATTATAGAGAGGAACAATGGGTGCAACCCACCCACGGGGAAGATTTCAAGATTCATGGCTGCTCGCAAACAAATCCTTCAAGAATGAAAAACACAGATGGGGCTGGAGGAGAAGGTGATGTCTGGTGTCTGGCCAGGAGAAGGCCCCAGGAAGTGGAATTACAAGAACTGGTTTTGTCACATCCAAAGCTGCACTCAAGGCTCTGCTGGTATCCTGCCGACTGTCCTGCTCCATGTCTGGGTCGCCCCCTGTTGACTTAGTGTGTACAGAGAATGACCTAAACTACAGTGGTGGGCTGTATGAAACCTGGAACTCTCAAATTACATACATGGTGGGTACAATCCACCTGGGACCCCCACATTACAGACATGAATGATGGGAACAATCCACCCGGGACCCCCACATTACAGACATGAATGATGAGTACGGTCCACCCAGGACCCCCACATTACAGACATGAATGATGAGTACGGTCCACACAGGACCCCCACATTACAGACATGAATGATGGGAACAATCCACCCGGGACCCCCACATTAAAGACATGAATGATGAGTACAGTCCACCCGGGACCCCCACATTACAGACATGAATGATGGGTATAATCCACTCAGGACCCCCGCAATACAGACATGAATGATGGGTATGATCCACTCAGGACCCCCACATTACAGAGATGTGCGATGAGTCTGTATTCTGCTTTTTGACACCTCCTATAAACATCAATCAGCCTCTGTGCAGAACGTGACCGCAAAGAAATCTCTGCATGTCCTGAAGGACAGAAACTTCTAAGAACACGAGAAAGCAGCTGAGCGCAGTAAAGCGCCGCTTCTCGCAGTCCGCAATCCTGTTGTAACATTTCCTAAATGCCCTGCTGGCTGCGCGCCGGCCCAGCGTCTGCGATTGGAGATGTGAAGGAGAGAACAGTGGGTACTGGAGATAAAAGGCACAGTCGGGGCTCCTCTTTATAGTCCTAACTAAAGCGCGGCAGCGTCTCCTCGACTGCATGGACGCCGCCTCCTCATATGATGCATTCAGGCCTTGGCTCTGTACAGTACATTGTCTACGTTGCGGCTCCACGGAAGCAAGCTCGTCGGAAATTGCTTATTTGTGTTGATTAGGAGCCCCTGCCCGGCCATGACGCAGGCTACGCGCAATTGGGTTTTACTTTCCAGCTCCCACCATTGTAAGTTGCTTACGTGCAGCGGGTAACAATTTTCTCCAAGAGGTTCGGCAAATTTATTTTCCTCGCCGTTGACCGTTCCCGTGCCAAAAACCCACTTGTCCCCAAGCGGTCGCACACAGCCCCCGGAACGCGGTTGGAGGCAACAGGCATAACAAACAATAACTGCTTCATTATATTCCGACACAAATTGTCTGTGACACTTTGATGGAATAATTAAAGGGTGGAGACAATCGGCTGGCAGAACCCGATCAGCGGTGCCAGCCAGGAGGAGAGGAGTAATTACAGCTTCTGGGGAAAGCTTTATGATAGACAGCCCCTCACAAACAAATCCTTCAAGAATGAAAAACACAGATGGGGCTGGTGGAGAATGTGACGTCTGGGGTCCGGCCAGGAGAAGGTCCAGGAAGTGAGATTAGAAGAATAGAACTGGTTTTATGCTCTAGTCACATCCAATGCTGGACTCAAGGCTCTGCTTGTATCCTGCTGGCTGTCATGCTCCGAGTCTGGGTCGCCCCCACTGGAGCGTATGGATGACGTGGCATTTAGCAGTGGCAGCCAGGAGAAGTTTTGGTGCAGCTCTGGATGTGACTGGAGCGTATGGTATGACGTGTCATTTAGCAGTGGCAGCCAGGAGAAGTTTTAGTGCAGCTCTGGATGTGACTGGAGCGTATGGTATGACGTGGCATTTAGCAGTGGCAGTCAGGAGAAGTTTTAGTGCAGCTCTGGATGTGACTGGAGCGTATGGTATGACGTGGCATTTAGCAGTGGCAGCCAGGAGATGTTTAAAGAGCCTCTGTTTAGCATGATCAACCCTATTAAACCACTGCCTGGTAGGGTTCACCATGCTGATTAAAACAATGCCTTTCTTCTGTCTGTATGTTAAACAGCTGCAGAGATAGCTGCGTTTTTATTTATAGGCAGATAAGCAAGTTCAAGCACCAAGGGGCCAGACCAGAGGCCTTGGAGCACCGCTTTTGTAACGCCCCTGTAGTCTACACACTCCCCCCTTACCTTAATTGACAGGGCTCTGTCAGAGCATATCATATACATTGCTTGCCGCTTAGCAAGTATAGCATTACTTCCATCAGGCTATTTTGACATACATACACGTTTTTCATTTCTATTAACTTTTATTACACGTTAAATGAGGGGGGAAAAAAACATTAAGCGATGAAAAAATGTCCATGTCACGTTTGGTATTTGAACTCGAGAGCTTCTATATGGAAGGCAAAACACTTACCTCCAGACTATAGCCCTACCACGTTGACAATAGTAGTTTTCTATACTTGGAAAGCTAAAATAGATATTACTGGTTTCTTCACGGGCATATATTGTACATATTTAAACCAAAATCACAAGTGTGTTACAAAAGCAGTGCTCCAAGGACGAAAACCATGCACCCTGGTGCTCGGACTTGCTCATTTGCATAATAATAAAAAGGCAGATATTTTGTAGCTGTTTAACATACAAGTAAGGGTCCATTCACACGTCCATAAGTGTTTTGCGGATCCGCAAAACACGGACACCAGCAATGTGCGATGCGCAATTTGCGGACCGCACATAGCCAGCACTATAATAGAAAATGCCTCTTCTTGTCCGCAATTGCGGAAAAGAATAGGACATGTTCTATTTTTTTCAGGAACAGAATTGCGGATCCTGAAAAAACGGATCCCGAAAAAACGGATGTGGATCCAGAAAATGCGGATCTGCATCAGTTTCAGCCCCATTGAAAGTGAATGGATCCTGAAATTGCGGAACGGATGCGGATCCAAATTACGGACGTGTGAATAGACCCTAAAAGAAAGGCATCATTTTAATAATAATAATCACCCTACCAGGCAGTATGAGTTAATTGGGTTGATCATGCTGACACAGGCTTTTTAAGTGCAGCTCTGGACATAACTGGAGTAGCAGGCATAATGTAACTATAAATCAAGGTCCTAGATGTCTTTTCTTGGTTCTCACATGGACTTCATTCATCATAGACCTATGATCGCTCCCTAGCCACCAGAGTAATGGACTCTACATCCCCCCCCCCCCCCCCCATCTGCTGTATACTGCTGGTGGGCACCAGTGATCTAAGATGTTTTTCTGTATGCAGCACCCATGCTGTCCTTTACCCGAAATGTGCAAAACCGAGGTCTTCCAGCACAAAGAGACAAACTCAAATGCACATTACAAATACACATAGAAACACGTTAGAGTAACATCAGAGGAGATATTGATCTGGAGGCTGCAGTCCATCCAGCTACCGGTCTCCTGACGACTCATTAGAGGAGCAAGCGCTTCCGGCCATGTCCAAATCCAGACAATCGCCCACAAAGAGAGATCAGCAGGAGGAGGACGAAGCGGTGCAAGAGAAAGGAAAGCAAGAGGAACGCAGTGGCCCTACCTCCCAGATGTATTCCGCAGGATGGCGAGGGCATCTGGGTAACCGTCCATGTTGTAATCCCCGATATGAAGGGTAATGGGCAGAGACGGGAGATGTGTAGAGTCCTGGGGTACAAAAGCCCAACGTGTATTTGCATTGGTGAAATTCTGCAGCACCGGAACCCACTGCAAATGAAAAGAAAACCCAATGTTAGACGGTGATTATGCAAACAGACTCCATATTGGTTTTTGATCCATGGTAGGCTGACACCTGCAGGATGCCAGAACTTGCGAACATGAACCGCTACATGGTAGACGGAATTTCTAAAATGGCTATTTTTTAATTATGCATTTTATCATTTTTTATTTTATTACGATTTTTATTTTAGATTTTATCCATTTTTATATAATTTTAACAAGTTTTTTAATATTTTTAATTTAAAAATTTTATTATACATTTTTCTTATTTTATTACTCTTTGATTTAAATTTTTATTACCATTTTTATTTTACATTATTTTTAAATATTTTTTCTATTTTTAATATCTTTTATTTTATATTTTTCTGATTTATTATTGTTTTCATCAAATTGTTACTCACTATTGCTCATTTCTTATTTTGGCCTGCCACCTGCTGGTCAAAATAAGAATTGCAGCTTCAATGCCCTCAGCCTCTTCACCGAGGATGAGTGCATTGAAATCAATTACCAGATGCCGGTAAGAAGCCCGGAATCAATCACTATAGGTAGAGGCATAGATGTATATTGGATGTAGTGCCACGAGAAATGTGGTGTCTAACCTGTGTATCAACCCCCCCCACCCCGTGCATGCTGTGAGAGGAGAGGAGAGAAGCTGCAGCTGCACCCCCCTCCTCCCTGTCTACTATATACTTGAATGCATTTTGGGGCCTCAAGAAATGTATACACTTTTACATATAGTCTGCACAGAGTAAGAGGAGAATTAAAGGCTGCTGGAAGAGTAGGAAGAAGACAATGCCGACTAAGGGAGGCCTCATAAAGAGCATCTCTCGCCATGATCGACCCTAATAAACCAGGCATACTGACTGGCAGGGTTGATGGGACTGGCATGCTGATTAAAACAAAACCTTCCTTTTGTCTGTATGTTAAACAGCTGCAGAGATATCTGAGTTGTTTTTATTCACATGCCAATGAGAGCATTCAAGCACCAGGTGGTTGGACTCTGTCCCTAAAGAACTGCTTTTGTAACGCACAACATATGTCTGTGAAGAAATCTGTAATGTGTTTTAGCTTTCTAAGTGCAAAAAAACAACAACAATATTCTCAACATGGTATGGCTATAGTCTGGAGGTAAGTGTTTTGCCTTCCATATAGAGGATCACAGGATCAAATCTCAAAAGAGACATGTACATTTTTTCTTCAGTTAACTTTTTCATTTAAACCATAATAAAACATGAGAAATCATGTGTATGGCAAAATCACCTGATGAAAGTAATGCTATAGCTGCTAGGCTGTAATAAATGTATATGATATCATGCTATGACAAAGCCCTGTCAATCAATGGTAGGGGGTAATGTGCTGAGCACAATGGAGTTAAAAAAAGGGGTGCTCCAAGGACGAAGTCCGACCCTCCTGGTGCTTAAACTTGCTCATTTGCATATAAATAAAAACACAGATATCTCTGCAACTGTATAACATACAGACGAAAGAAACACATTGTTTAAATCAGCATGATCAACCCTACTAGGCAGTATGTCTGGTTTAATAGTTGATTCATGCTGACAGTCACTCTAACCCCTATGACGACATCTGCCATACATGTACAGTGAATTTTGGGCCTTTACAGATGGCGAACACTCCGCAGCAGAGCAAGCGCCATAGCTAGCGGGTACCTGCTGTTTCATACAGACACCCATGGCTAATGTCTGTAACTGACGGTAATGCCGATTGCAGACATTTAGCCTCTCCCTGGTCAAATGTGACCAGAGCATTTGAGTAGCCAGAAACCCAGAAGCACACGTTTCAAGGGCATGAACGCCTCCCCCTGGTGGAGATCGAGGAAGGCATTCCACTGCAGTGATGATCCTGAGCCTGTAATAGCCTTCCAGGCTCATTACTTGTCTATTATAATTCAGGCCAGCAGGTGGCAGCACTGAAATGTAATATAGCTATTTCTGTATAGGATAGTGGAGAAAATTCCAATTCCCTGTACAAATTCCCTGTACAATCTGATGATTGCATGTCATTGCATATCATATGTACAGCGCTATGGAATGAATGGCGCTCTAATAATAAATAATAATTATAATTGCATGTTATAGTGCACTTGGGGACCTAAAAAAAGTAAAAAGTTTTAGAAATAGAATATAAAAATTAAAATCACAAAATAAAATAAAAAATACTTAAACAAAACAAAAAAAAAAATCAACATCATGGGAACAACTTCTTGCGAGACTGCCAGTACTACTAAAATATATATAAAAAAAAAAATCACATACGGTGAATGGCCTAACAGAAGAAAAAATGGGCAATTCGCAGTTTTTTCATCCCTCCCCAAAAAATGAATAAAGAGTGATACACGCTCCAAAATGGTGCTAACAAAAACTACTGATCGTCCCACATAAATGAGCCCTCACACATCTCCATAGACTTAACTATAAAAAAAAAATATGGGGGTAAGAATATGATGAGGAAAAAGAAAAAAATATAATTTTAACAAAAGTTTTCTTTTTTTCAGTATTAAAACGCAAGAAAAACTATACATCTGTGGTATCACTGTAATCGTAGTGACCTAGTGAATGAAGAGCACAATTCAGTTTTACCGCAGAGTGAACGGTATAAAAACAAAACCCATAAAACTATGGTGGAATTACGTTTTGTTTTCCAATTCCATCCCATTTGGATTTTTTACAATCTATGTAATATTAAATGGTGTCATAGAAAGTGCAACTTGTCCTACAAAAAAAAAAAAAAAAAAAGCCTTCAAAAACGGTTATGTGAAAGGAAAAATATAAAGTGATGGCTCCGGGAAGGCAGGGAGCGAAAAACAAAATGCAAAATAAATAAATAAATAGCTGCATCAGGAAGGGGTTAAATGGGAATTCCACTTCAAGCATACCTGCGGTATAAACCAATCACTATAGGTAGAGATGTAGATGTGTAACGTGGGGTCTAACCTGTCTTTATCTCCCTTCCACTGTCCCTCCTCCTCCTCCTCCCCTCTCACAGCATGCACAGAAAGAGAGCTGCTGCATCCCCCTCCTCCCAGTCTAATATTTACTGCATTACTCTAGACACAGTTTTGGGAGGATCATGAGGTTTTACAGAAAGCCTGAATGGAGAGGGGATCCTTCGCCCGCTAGAAGATGACAAAATGTCGTGCATTCATGTCTCAGTAAACACTAGTGGTTGTCACCCAGTTTTCCACAGATCCTGAATGTCAGGGTTAGGGCTCATCCACATGGCCGTAGGTGGGCCGTTCCGTGCATTGGGGTCCGCAAAACGGCAACAGGCAGCACACGTTCGTGTGCCTGAGCCCTTAAGTAGGGAACCATTTTCCTACCTGTTCCCTCTTTCCTACCCCATGGCCTGTGTCAGTCTTCACTGTAGTTCTGCAGATTTGTTCATGAAGCGGGAGGCTACTAAAGGTTATAAGATAAGGGTATGCTCTGCCATGCATCTAAACAACCAAGTCTGAACCAAAGGCAAGACAAATAAAAGGTAGAGTTCCCCCTTTAAGGGTCCATAGTGATGGAGAAGCTAAATATAACCGGAGCTTAAATCTCACATTCTTATGGATGAAAATTCATTCCTGACCTATTTTATTCCATCTTTAAGTGATAGTTTCGATGCTGCAAATACATGAAGGGCAGCAGTCGCCCGCATCCTCCAACCCGGGCACTGGGCGGGTGGAAGGAAGAAAAAACCCCCCAAGAGATTGAAGCGGAGTCCGCCTCTGAAACGGGACTGGAAAGCTGACGGAATTAAGCAGAATCTTAATTGGCAGCATATGTAAATTATCACTCGCTGATCTCGGGCCAAGAGCCGCAATCATTTCCACACTAATTTCACACTTAAAGTAATGAATATAAAATGAGAAAAGTGGTCCCGGTAATGCTTTCATTTTAAGTAACAGCCGCCGGCCGCCAGCGAGCCGCTTATCAATGCCTCTGCTCCCATAGAAGGAGCCTCCGTGCAACATCTCAGAGAGATTAGAGTCCTTAAGAGATAACGGAGAAAGAAAACATTGCCGCCCCTCTGCTGATCCTCCTGGAAACGCATGTATAAGTTGGAAAGTGGAAACAATCACTCCCCTTGCACAACATCATACTATCAGCACTGATTTGAGGTACGCAGGGACATGACACGTTGACAAGTTGTTGATTTAAGAGGCTTGTGCTTTTTGTCTGCGTCCGATACGCATTTTTTTGCGGGTCGGATGCGTACCCATTCACTTCAACGGGGTCGCAAAAGATGCGGACAGCACACCGTATGTCTGTTCTGTAGCACCTGAAAAAAATGCAACGTCCTATTCGTGTCCGTTTCACGGACTGTTCTATTATGGGCCGGATGTTCCCAATGGTATCCGTGTTTTGCAGACCGCAAAAATGGCCACAATGTGTGCATGAACCGACATATATTTCCAAGAAGAGTAACTGAGGGAAAAACACAGCAAAGAATTGTTACTTCAGTTGAAATTAAAAAAATCAAAGCGGTTTTCTGGGATTTTAATGTTGATCACCTATCCTCAGGATAGTTCTTCAATATCAGATCAGTGAGGGTCCGACACCGGGGACCCCCGCCAATCCGCTGTTTGATGAGAAGACTGCGCTCCGTGCAAGCGCAGCGTTCCCTTCATTGTTTACTTCCTCTCCATCGACATCGCAGCGGTGAGCAGGGTAATTACAAGCCGTTCCATTCACTTCAATAGAACGGCTCGTTCCTATATGGAATACAGAATGAAGGGAAGGCTTCTGTCCAACCAGCTAATCGGCAGATTGCTGTGTGTCGGACCCCGCCGATCTGATACTGATCACCTATCCTGAAGATAGGTCATCAATATTAAAATCCTGGAAATATGTTAAGTACAGTATATGGGAAGCAGTGCCCTTCTCCACCCATTTATATCTGCAGCAGGTAACAAGCGCCGTGTTCTCACCTGTCTACGGTACATTTATATCTGCAGCTGGTAATGAGCGCTGTGTTCTCACCTGTCTACGGTACATTTATATCTGCAGCAGGTAACAAGCGCCGTGTTCTCACCTGTCTACGGTACATTTATATCTGCAGCAGGTAATGAGCACCGTGTTCTCACCTGTCTACGGTACATTTATATCTGCAGCAGGTAACAAGCGCCGTGTTCTCACCTGTCTACGGTACATTTATATCTGCAGCAGGTAACAAGCACCGTGTTCTCACCTGTCTACGGTACATTTATATCTGCAGCAGGTAACAAGTGCCGTGTTCTCACCTGTATACAGTACATTTATATCTGCAGCAGGTAATGAGCGCCATGTTCTCACCTGTATACAGTACATTTATATCTGCAGCAGGTAATGAGCGCCGTGTTCTCACCTGTATACGGTACATTTATATCTGCAGCAGGTAATGAGCGCTGTGTTCTCACCTGTCTACGGTACATTTATATCTGCAGCAGGTAATGAGCGCTGTGTTCTCACCTGTATACGGTACATTTATATCTGCAGCAGGTAATGAGCACAGTGTTCTCACCTGTATACAGTACATTTATATCTGCTGCAGGTAATGAGCGCCGTGTTCTCACCTGTATACAGTACATTTATATCTGCAGCAGGTAACAAGCGCCGTGTTCTCACCTGTATACAGTACATTTATATCTGAAGCACATTTATATCTGCAGCAGGTAATGAGCGCCGTGTTCTTACCTGTATACAGTACATTTATATCTGCTGCAGGTTTTCACCTGTATACGGTACATTTATATCTGCAGCAGGTAATGAGCGCTGTGTTCTCACCTGTATACGGTACATTTATATCTGCAGCAGGTAATGAGCGCTGTGTTCTCACCTGTATACGGTACATTTATATCTGCAGCAGGTAATGAGCGCCATGTTCTCACCTGTCTACGGTACATTTATATCTGCAGCAGGTAATGAGCGCTGTGTTCTCACCTGTATACGGTACATTTATATCTGCAGCAGGTAACAAGCGCCGTGTTCTCACCTGTATACAGTACATTTATATCTGCAGCAGGTAACAAGTGCCGTGTTCTCACCTGTCTACGGTACATTTATATCTGCAGCAGGTAATGAGCGCCGTGTTCTCACCTGTCTACGGTACATTTATATCTGCAGCAGGTAACAAGTGCCGTGTTCTCACCTGTCTACGGTACATTTATATCTGCAGCTGGTAACAAGTGCCGTGTTCTCACCTGTATACAGTACATTTATATCTGCAGCAGGTAATGAGCGCCGTGTTCTCACCTGTATACAGTACATTTATATCTGCAGCAGGTAACAAGTGCCGTGTTCTCACCTGTCTACGGTACATTTATATCTGCAGCAGGTAACAAGCGCCGTGTTCTCACCTGTCTACGGTACATTTATATCTGCAGCAGGTAATGAGCGCCGTGTTCTCAACTGTCTACGGTACATTTATATCTGCAGCAGGTAACAAGCGCCGTGTTCTCACCTGTATACAGTACATTTATATCTGCAGCAGGTAATGAGCGCTGTGTTCTCACCTGTCTACGGTACATTTATATCTGCAGCAGGTAACAAGTGCCGTGTTCTCACCTGTCTACGGTACATTTATATCTGCAGCTGGTAATGAGCGCTGTGTTCTCACCTGTCTACGGTACATTTATATCTGCAGCAGGTAATGAGCGCTGTGTTCTCACCTGTATACGGTAAATTTATATCTGCAGCAGGTAATGAGCGCCGTGTTCTTACCTGTATACAGTACATTTATATCTGCTGCAGGTTTTCACCTGTATACGGTACATTTATATCTGCAGCAGGTAATGAGAGCTGTGTTCTCACCTGTCTACGGTACATTTATATCTGCAGCAGGTAATGAGCGCTGTGTTCTCACCTGTATACGGTACATTTATATCTGCAGCAGGTAATGAGCGCAGTGTTCTCACCTGTATACAGTACATTTATATCTGCAGCAGGTAATGAGCGCCGTGTTCTCACCTGTATACAGTACATTTATATCTGCAGCAGGTAATGAGCGCTGTGTTCTCACCTGTATACAGTACATTTATATCTGCAGCAGGTAATGAGCGCCGTGTTCTCACCTGTATACAGTACATTTATATCTGCAGCAGGTAATAAGCGCTGTGTTCTCACCTGTCTACAGTACATTTATATCTGCAGCAGGTAATGAGCGCTGTGTTCTCACCTGTATACAGTACATTTATATCTGCAGCAGGTAATAAGCGCCGTGTTCTCACCTGTCTACAGTACATTTATATCTGCAGCAGGTAATGAGCGCCATGTTCTCACCTCTATACAGTACATTTATATCTGCAGCAGGTAATGAGCGCCATGTTCTCACCTGTATACAGTACATTTATATCTGCAGCAGGTAATGAGCGCCATGTTCTCACCTGTATACAGTACATTTATATCTGCAGCAGGTAATGAGCGCTGTGTTCTCACCAGTATACGGTACATTTATATGTGCAGCAGGTAATAAGCGCTGTGTTCTCACCTGTCTACAGTACATTTATATCTGCAGCAGGTAATAAGCGCCGTGTTCTCACCTGTATACGGTACATTTATATCTGCAGCAGGTAATGAGCGCTGTGTTCTCACCTGTATACGGTACATTTATATCTGCAGCAGGTAATGAGCGCTGTGTTCTCACCTGTATACGGTACATTTATATCTGCAGCAGGTAATGAGTGCTGTGTTCTCACCTGTATACAGTACATTTATATCTGCAGCAGGTAATGAGCGCCGTGTTCTCACCTGTATACGGTACATTTATATCTGCAGCAGGTAATGAGCGCTGTGTTCTCATCTGTATACAGTACATTTATATCTGCAGAAGATAATGAGCGCCATGTTCTCACCTCTATACAGTACATTTATATCTGCAGCAGGTTTTCACCTGTATACGGTAACATTTATATCTGCTGCATGTTTTCACCTGTATACGGTACATTTATATCTGCTGCATGTTTTCACCTGTATACGGTACATTTATATCAGCTGCATGTTTTCACCTGTATACGGTACATTTATATCTGCTGTATGTTTTCACCTGTATAAGGTACATTTATATCTGCTGCATGTTTTCACCTGTATACGGTACATTTATATCTGCTGCATGTTTTCACCTGTATACGGTACATTTATATCTGCTGCATGTTTTCACCTGTATACGGTACATTTATATCAGCTGCAGGTTCTCACCTGTATACGGTAACATTTATATCTGCTGAAAGTTTTCACCTGTATACGGTACATTTATATCTGCAGCAGGTTCTCACTTGTATACCATACATTTATATCAGCTGCAGGTTCTCACCTGTATACGGTACATTTATATCAGCTGCAGTTTCTCACCTGTATACGGTACATTTATATCTGCAGCAGGTAATGCTTGCTCCGCGTTCTCACCTGTGTGGTTCCGTATTTCATGAGATATATGACACTTTCCATGCACTTGTCATCTTCACAGACCGGCAGCAAATGGTCCTGGAGACCGTCTCCATCTACAAGACACAGAGGAGCACTGCCCATTAATACTAGGAGCACAGCGGACAGCTTGTCCAGATTTCTGGTGACATCTCCTCTACATGCAGTAAGACTATGCAGGAGTCTTCTCCCTGAGTTATGGCCCCTGAGGACGATCCCTTGAAGGAATGATGTTTGGTGACACTGTCCCTCATACTATGCCATCAGGCACCTTGTGTTCCCCACCTTATAATAACCTTCCTCTCCATCTGAGACATCCCAAGACGCTTCCATCCCCTATAGAGACACCTCCTCTCTTGGGTGTCCACCCTGACAGCCCCACACATAATGGTACATAATGATGTCCACTTCATCGGCTCTGAAAGGAGCAGCGACGCCGGTGAAAGGAAATCAATTAATAGAGAGGATGAGCAGTGGGACATAAGTGACGGGACGTCGGATGGAAGAGACGTCATCTCCACATCACAGAACCATTGAACGCTTCCAGGCTCTAAGATGCCAGTAATGGAAAGCACAGAGTTTAAAGCAGCACAGAGCGTTTCAGCAATAAGCCTCTACAATGCTGCGCGAACACGCCAGGAGACTGAACTGATGTAGAAACACCCACGTCAGAGAAACCCTCTCCAGCACCCCGTGCAAACTGCCCGGCAACACCCAACATTCATCATTATAACGTTCACTGACAGCAAGCAGAGATCCTGAAAACAGCACACACACAAAAATCATCAATGATTGCTTCAGACCTGTAAAAACAATCCCCGCCGTGCAGATGGCGTAAAAGAGGGGCACCTACAGCAATATCCAAAGCACGGCGCAGGGAATGACATGCATTACCAAGTGCTTTGGCCCCTAATCTTGCACAGCAGGGGCCACGGAGAAAGGCTACATGTAACTGGATGATATGATTTTGAGGCTCCGAACTACTCTATGGGGGTAACCCCCAATGTTCAGAGGAGTCGTACCCTGAGGGAAGCAATGGTGACATGTCCCCTTTAAAAGCTTCGATCTGAACACAGCCAGAGTCTCTTCATGGAAATAATCGTCTCTTAAATGACGCTGTTGCCATAGAAACGGTGTGGCGTGACGAGTAAAAGTTAACGGCTCAGGCGGCTAAGTGCTGGAAATAAGCTCGGTATCTGGAGGCCCGAACGTCTCCTTTAATCACGGGAGCAGCTATTTACGGCAATTTCATGTCACCGGGTCCTGGGAGGATGAAAGCGGCCCGGCTCCACCGCATTGTTCTCTGGTGCCGGTAATGCATCAATATGTGGCAGAAAGGGACAAGAGCTTTTCATCAAAGTCGCTGCCAAACAAACATCTGCGGGCGGGGGTACAGCGAGGAGGAGGCGGGGGACCATCCGGCAATGTTACACAGAAACGTGATCATACCTTCTGTCTTCCCTGGGTACCAAAAACGTACAGCCGGATCCAACTGGACGGATCACAGCAGCACAGAGCGTTTCAGGAGCTGTGTGGGCAGATCTCGTGGGAGATAGTGGCGTGTACTAAAGGCAGGCGTGTGACGATGACAAGAGGGGGGTCAAGTACTAGGCCAGATCCAACTTTAGAGTTCACAGCAGCACAGAGTATTTTGGGAGATGTGCAGAAGCCACGTCTTGAAGGCTGGGCTGCAGGTGAAGACGTGAAGGGAGACAAGCGGGAGGTCACAGAGGGCTACTTAGTGGCATGAAAAGAGTTTCCCGCAGCACAAAGTATTTCAGGAGACGTATGTGCTGACTTTTAGGGGGGGGCAGTGACTGGTCCACCCTTGTGATGATGTGAGGAAGGGGCTGCAAGTGACAGGGGCAATGGAGGCAAGGTCACAGACTGAGCTACATAATGGAAAGAGCAGGATTCTCCAGCAGCACAGAGTATTTCAGGACAGGAATGTGTGGCTCAGGTGGGGGCACTGCCCTGTCCTCTCGTCTGACAACGTGAGATACGGCACGGAGAAAAGCGGGAGGTCCCCCACTGAGAAATACATGGTGTAAGCAGCAGTGTCCTCAGCAGCACAGAGTATTTCAGGAGAGAAATGGGCGTATCAGCTGGGGGATGAGCCCTGTCTGCTTGTGTGACAATATGAGAAACAGCATGAAGACAAGTGGGAGGTCGCAGACTGAGAAATACATGGTGTAAGCAGCAGTATCCTCCGCAGCACAGAGTATTTCAGGACAAGCTTGCCGATCTTGTGAGGGGCTAGTGACGCGTGCGCTCATGTGTTGATGTTAGTGAGGACAGGGCTGTATGTGACAGGAGAAACTATAGACAGAGGTACACAGAGAGGAGCAGGCTTACCTAGCAGCACAGAGTATTTCAGGGGGTTAGCGTGCAGATCAGCTGGGGGCTGTGACCCGTCCACCCCCGTCATGATGTTACAGAAGACATGTAACAAGGGCAGTGTCATTGTGAAGGGATAAAGACCGAGAATGGACAGAAATCCGTGGTCTGCGGGGCTCCAGCTGCTGTGGGACTACAACCCCTAGCATGCCCTGGATAGAATATAAACTACAGAACAAAGAGAAATATGAGCGGAAGGGGTGGTCGAGTGACCTGTTCTCATACGTGCTGATGAATAGAACTGCATGTGGCAGCACAGAGTATTTTAGGAAAGCAGTGTGCTGATCTAATAGGTGTGCTGATCTTGAGGGAAGTTACAAACAGAGGAAGCGCCCCACAGCAGCACAGAGTACTTAAGCATAAACAAACTCAGACAATGGAGTAGAGAAGAAGGCTATCAACCTCTGGTGCCGCTCTGCCCCCCACCTTTTCTCTACAGACCCCAATATGCATGGGAATCACCGCAGCCAGTGAGTGCAGACAACAGAGGACAGTCGCTTTCATGGAGCCGGAAACACCAGCACTGCCGGGGCCACCGCCACGCGTTCCACTTTACAGTGACTTTCTGAATGTGCCCGAGTGTGACGTGAAATCCGATGGCAGCGCCGATATAGCAGACATTGATTTTTTGTTTTCCTCATTCCAGCAGACGGATGGAGAAGGAGTTTATCATCTGCAGCTATAAAGTGCAGGGTGTGCTTAATAACAGCCGCCATCTATCAGCCGGGGCGACCTCCGCTGTGCTCCGCTCACACTTGTCAAGGTTCAGATTAAAATATGAGAAAGTCGCCGTCCGCTCAGGGACTATAAGTTATAAGTCACTGGCTCCATAACAACTGAAGGGCATCAAGACAGAAAGAAGAAAGCCCTGGTGTTACAGAGGAGGCGGCAGAGGGCGTAATGATACAGGGCACGCTCCCCAATCTACAGCATATAGCAGTATAAACAAGTACAGACTGTGCAACCGTGTACATACTGAGCTACATACAGTATTATACTCCAGAGCTGCACTCACTATTCTGCTGGTGCAGTCACTGTGTACATACATTACTTATCCATCACTGAACCTGTTACATCCTGTATTATACTCCAGAGCTGCACTCACTATTCTGCTGGTGTAGTCACTGTGTACATACATTACTTATCCATCACTGATCCTCAGTTACATCCTGTGTTATACTCCAGAGCTGCACTCACTATTCTGCTGGTGTAGTCACTGTGTACATACATTACTTATCCTGTACTGATCCTCAGTTACATCCTGTATTATACCCCAGAGCTGTACTCACTATTCTACTGGTGCAGTCACTGTGTACATACATTACTTATCCATCACTGAACCTCAGTTACATCCTGTATTATACTCCAGAGCTACACTCACTATTCTGCTGGTGGAGTCACTGTGTACATACATTACTTATCCATCACTGATCCTCAGTTACATCCTGTGTTATACTCCAGAGCTGCACTCACTATTCTGCTGGTGGAGTCACATGTGCATACATTACTTATCCTGTACTGATCCTCAGTTACATTCTGTATTATACTCCAGAGCTGCACTCACTATTCTGCTGGTACAGTCACTGTGTACATACATTACTTATCCTGCACTGATCCAGAGTTACATCCTGTATCGTCAATCAATCTAAGATGGGCGCGTTTAGGGCCCAATCAGCGCGACTCTTCCACTGCTCCTTCTCTGTGACTCTTGCAAGGTAATTTACATACAGCGCATGCGGCGATTAAACTTATATACTGCAGCTACTAATAGCCCGTGTAAGGGAAGCTGCAGAAAAAGCAAGCGGTGGGGGTCAGTCACAAAGGAAGCACTGAGAGGTTCCCTTCACTGCAGCTCAGGTCTGCAGTGGTAGGCACGGCGCAGGAGCTTTATTCAAGTCATCCCTTTAGGAGGCTGCTTTATATACAAGGAATCCATGGCAGGAATCATTTCTATGGTGAGTGCTAGTTCTTGGGATCAGTGTGGAGGTCACTTACATAGTTCACGTAATGACATGTGAGGGACTGTCCCTTGAAGACCAGGCGATCACACAATGCAGTGACACCCCCCTCCCCCCAGCTCTTACGCCGTTTGTCCTTCATTTTTAACATAACCATGAAATAATACATTCTCCGAAACAATGTGCGTCTTTTCAGAACAAACCACCAAGACTCACCAAAATCAGCAAAAACGGACTGTCCGACGATCTTAGCGTCCTTTGGCTTTGAGACGGTGGATGTGGCTCTGGAGAAATTTCCAGCCTAAGAGAAAGACAACACAAGAAATGAAAGAATCGGAAGATGAGGAACTAAATCACAGACCCGATCCCTCAATGACCAGGAAACCTGTCTGAATGGTAACTGAGGTGTGTATTAGGAGGTTCTGCAGCAGCTGAGGTGTGTATTAGGAGGTTCTGCAGCAGCTGAGGTGTGTATTAGGAGGTTCTGCAGCAGCTGAGGCTTGTATTAGGAGGTTCTGCAGCAGCTGAGGTGTGTATTAGGAGGTTCTGCAGCAGCTGAGGCTTGTATTAGGAGGTTCTGCAGCAGCTGAGGCTTGTATTAGGAGGTTCTGCAGCAGCTGAGGTGTGTATTAGGAGGTTCTGCAGCAGCTGAGGCTTGTATTAGGAGGTTCTGCAGCAGCTGAGGCTTGTATTAGGAGGTTCTGCAGCAGCTGAGGTGTGTATTAGAAGGTTCTTTAGCAGCTGAGGTGTGCATTAGGAGGTTCTACAGCAGCTGAGGTGTGCATTAGGAGGTTCTACAGCAGCTGAGGTGTGTATTAGGAGGTTCTGAAGCAGCTGAGGTGTGTATGATGAGGTTATGCAGCAGCTGAGGTGTGTATTAGGAGGTTCTGAAGCAGCTGAGGTGTGTATTAGGAGGTTCTGAAGCAGCTGAGGTGTGTATGATGAGGTTATGCAGCAGCTGAGGTGTATATTAGGAGGTTCTGCCGCAGATGAGGTGTGTATTAGAAGGTTCTGCAGCAGCTAAAGTGCATGTTATTAAGGTTCTGCAGCAGCTGAGGTGTGTATTATGAGGTTCTGCAGCAACTGAGTTTGTATTATGAGGTTCTGCAGCAGCTGAGGTGTGTATTATGATGTTCTGCAGGAGCTGAGGTGTGTACTATGATGTTCTGCATCAGCTGAAGTGTGTACTATGATGTTCCGCAGCAGCTGAAGTGTGTACTATGATGTTCCGCAGCAGCTGAGTTGTGTATTATCATGTTGTGCAGCAGCTGAGAATTTATTAATATGATGCATACACACAGATGTCACCATTAGACATCTGACGTCGGTACAGGGCCCGATAAAGCACAGGGCATCTCTTGTCACTCCCCTCTGGCGCCCTCTAGTGTGCACTATCATTATAACCAGGCAGCAGGGTGTATACAGTATATCCTAGGCACTGACACCTGCACCCCGTCACGCTCTAGACCCCTTTCCAGGTTGTCAGCCGTGCTCTTTGGGTAAGATTAAGGCGTCTTGCAGCAATAAAGCGTTATGTAATCAGGCTCACTCCAGTCTTACACATCTCAATATGTTTCCTTCTACCTCGGCCTGATTAATGCTCTTGCAATCAGGAGAATTCTCCGGGGACGTGCGCTGCGCGGGGCGATTACTTGTGGGGAAGAAAAAGTGGATCTAAAAAAATAAATAAATTGGCACCGCAGCTTTAAGCAAAAAATCCATGTGGCCCTGAGGAAGCGCTGCCTGCTCACAGACCCGACGCTGGCAGAGGCAGCAGCGGAGCTCCCTGAACAGCTGACGCCGCAGCGGGGCCCCTGTTAACAGGAACATTAGGGCAGACGGATTGCCGTCATTGTCAGTTGCAGAAATCTGCGCGGGCGGAAAGGATGGCGACGATTTACGAATTCTCGTCTAAATCCCAAGAAAAGTGAAAGTGGTCCAAAAAAACCCCCCCAAATTTAATTACACTGAGAAAATCCCCTGCGTCGCCCTCCGTAGATTATTATATTTTGTAGCAACGGTGAAATAAAATGTCACAATAAATTTTCATGAGAAATTTAAGTGAGAAATAAAAACAGCGATACATTATGTTCTGCAGCAGCTGAGGTGAGTATTAGGAGGTTCTGCAGCAGCTGAGGTGTGTACTATGAGGTTCTGCAGCAGCTGAGGTGTGTACTATGAGGTTCTGCAGCAGCTGAGGTGTGTATTAGGAGGTTCTGCAGCAGCTGAGGTGTGCATTAGGAGGTTCTGCAGCAGCTGAGGTGTGTACTATGAGGTTCTGCAGAAGCTGAGGGGTGTATTATAAAGTTCTGCAGCAGCTGAGGTGTGTATTAGGAGGTTCTGCAGCAGGCAGCTGAGGTGTGTATTACGAGGTTTTGCAGCAGCTGAGGTGTGCATTAGGAGGTTCTGCAGCAGCTGGGGTGTGTACTATGAGGTTCTGCAGCAGCTGAGGTGTGTATTAGGAGGTTCTGCAGCAGCTGAGGTGTGTACTATGAGGTTCTGCAGCAGCTGAGGTGTGTATTAGGAGGTTCTGCAGCAGCTGAGGTGTGTACTATGAAGTTCTGCAGCAGCTGAGGTGTGTACTATGAGGTTCTGCAGCAGCTGAGGTGTGCATTAGGAGGTTCTGCAGCAGCTGAGGTGTGTACTATGAGGTTCTGCAGCAGCTGAGGTGTGTACTATGAGGTTTTGCAGCAGCTGAGGTGTGTACTATGAGGTTCTGCAGCAGCTGAGGTGTGTACTATGAGGTTCTGCAGCAGCTGAGGTACACATTACTATCCTTTTCTTACCTGATTCTCCCAGATCTCGAACTGAGCACTTTTTTTGTCGTCTGCCAAAGTTGTAAGGAACAGATCTGGAAGAATAAAGAAAAGACAAAGTATCTCATCAGTTTTGCATTCTATTTGATCTGCTTGTGTGGCAGTCCTTACTGCAGTCCTGGAATTCTGCTCATGGATTAGGGTAGTCAGAATATTTATACAATGATCATCACTGCACCCGATGCCAGTAACAGGTACTGAAATTTTGCTCTCGGAAGGGCGCTCTATATCCGGCTGTATACTTTACAGGGAGATGAGCTGCACTGTACAGCAGGCCCGGGGCTGTGAAGGAGGGGTGGGGTGCTGCGGAGGACAGGGGGTCAGCCGCTCTTTGGCACAGAACTCAATACATCAATGGGAACATTTTATTAAATCTACAGGAAGAGTTAACTCCGCGTTACCAGATGACATTTGGAAATGTCAGGCAGAAGCTCACTGGCAGAGTCACGGCGCCTGGACCCGCTCCTCGCGACACAGACGAGAAGCTTCATACCAGGGGCGCAGCAAGATCTGATCACAGGCCGTTCTGCCATTCAGGCGCTTGGGAAAGCTGGATGACACCCCTCAGAGCTGTAATAGTAGGAGCCAAGCAGACAGGGGAGCGCTATAGCTGCTTATATCACCAGACTGTGCACGTGAGGATGACCCCCCTCACCCCAATCAACGGACGGATCGTGTTTGGTATCATTCGGAAAAAAACGTGAAAACACAAGATGCACCGAGTGACAAACTCAGCTTTACTACATTGTAATGTTGGCGATTAAAACGGGAATTAAATGAACTAGTAGAAGGAGCCGGCTTACTACTGGAGGCACTCCGCACTAGTCATAACGGAAACCTACATGTAACAGGAATGTGACTTTCTGCGGCGCGGCGCCGTGAATTTTAATGTCGCCTTAATCCTGAGCAATGTTTAATAAGAGGAAGTGAAGATCAGGATTAAGGAAATGGTGTTTGAAGGCATCAGGAAGCGGAAGATTAATGAGAATCCGGCGTGGAGCCCAGCCGACGAGGCGGAAAACTGCCATCTAAGCGCAAATTATCATATATAATATAAGAGGGGAGAGGATACGTCCTGATACATTGTATCATCTTTCCATGTATCAATCTCTTTCTTAGATGTGCACTACTTAAAGGGCAACTCCACCCTTGATAATTATTTACATGGTTGTGAATCTCACCGGGGGAGGGGAACGATACCACTGACGCCCAATCCTTGCATACATGGGCACCAGCAGCGCCCGGGCAGGCGCCCCTCCGGCAGGAGGATTGTTTGCGAGGTTATTGCCCCGGTGATTCCAATTTGATAAAGACGATTCTGCGGGATTTCAGCTCTGGAGTGACAGCTGCAGCAGTCAACGCCACCGCTCAGCTCAGCGCCTCCTACAGGGAGAAGTCAGAAGGTTGGCGGCTGCTTTGCGGAGACGCTTTATACGCAATCCCTCATCCAGCTGCTAAACACGGATACGCCACAGAGCGAGTCAATCAGCGTCGCTGGTCCCTATAGAGAACCCCCAACCACAGCCAGTTACCAGTCTGAAGCCATCCTCATCTATTCTGCTGGTTTATTCCTTAGATCCGATTCTGGGAAAGCTGAGTGACAACCAATGCGGGTGCCACAAAGGCAGTCACCCAGCTTTCCCACACTCCTATGCAGCGATACTGAAAGATGGTGATGCCCCCGACATGTCCGGTCAAAATAAATACTCATATTTTCCATAAAAATAACAACTCCAAGGAATCTCTTCTTTGTCGTGTGTCCTTCCTCGGTTATTCCTCCTGGAAATGTACTTATAATGTTACAAATGACATTACCAATGCCCAGCAGGATGTGTCCGATTGCAGTCCCATTAACAAGAATGGTAACTCCCACAGATTTACAGAAGGAATAACAGAGGGAAGGTGTAACGCAGAATTCTAAGAAAAGATCTCCCAGAATTTGTATTTCATGGGGAATGCAAATATTGTGTAAAACATTCATGAATTAACCCTTTAATACCTAGTTTTCTGAAACCCCAGAATGGCTAGTTGGGGGGAGGGTGATGCCTTCCGACCAGATTCAACAATAGCCACCCAGAGGTTTGGGAAAGCTGGGTAGTAAGCCCAAGCCTGCAGTAAAGGGTCGGTTGCTGCCTTCTGGTCAGTGGGATCTATACAAGGTGGTAACCAATATGGCTGCCATTACGGCTCTCCTAGTCACCCAGCTTTCCCACCGTCTGATAAGGCCCTGATGAGAGGGCAGAGGAGATGTCTGCGCACAACTAGGCTAATCTGTCCTTCAGGAGCCCAGAAAAGCTGTATGACAAATCAACAGGGTGGTGTTACGGTGGTCCTACTGGTAGTCACCCAGCTTTCACTGTGACAGAGCTGGCGTCTTTAAGGGAGGAATATTGGAAATGAACGGAGACATGTGTTGTCAATTATTCGGACTCCACATCACACGCTAATTTGAGAAGAATAATAGGCGCGTTTGCGGCTCTCTCTAAGCTACGCAAATGCTAACGAGCAGACAGCTGGCGCCGCGCACAAACCGAGCGGCAGTGATTTTATTTTGTTATCACACTGAATGGAAGAGACATCAAATATGGAAAAGTTCTGATCTGCTCACTTAAATCTGCTGCACCAGCTGGCAAACCACCGCCTGATGACGGAGCCGCCGCCACGTTAAAGCCAAGCCGATCGGCCTCCCAGCTGCCTTTCGGCACTTAACAAAATGACAACAAAAATTTGCAGCGGCAGCCACCATGCCGAGGTGTGAGGCGCTAATCCCATCAGCATCAATCAACGTAAAGTATGAAGAAACCTCATGTAAATCCATTGCTTCACTTACCCTTTGTCTTAATGGTTTACACATCCAAAACTGTGAGAGGGAGGAGACTGTGCGCCAGAGAGGGAGGGAGGGGACTGTGCGCCAGAGAGGGAGGGAGGGAGGAGACTGTGCACCAGAGAGGGAAGGAGGGAGGAGACTGCGCGCCAGGGAAGGAGGGAGGAGACTGCGCGCCAGAGAGGGAGGGAGGGAGGAGACTGTGCGCCAGAGAGGGAGGGAGGGAGGAGACTGTGCGCCAGAGAGGGAGGGAGGGAGGAGACTGCGCGCCAGGAAGGAGGGAGGAGACTGCACGCCAGAGAGGGAGGGAGGGAGGAGACTGTGCGCCAGAGAGGGAGGGAGGGAGGAGACTGTGCGCCAGAGAGGGAGGAGGAGACTGTGCGCCAGAGAGGGAGGGAGGAGACTGTGCGCCAGAGAGGGAGGGAGGAGACTGTGCGCCAGAGAGGGAGGGAGGAGACTGTGCGCCAGAGAGGGAGGAGGAGGAGACTGTGCGCCAGAGAGGGAGGAGGAGGAGACTGTGCGCCAGAGAGGGAGGGAGGGAGGAGACTGTGCGCCAGAGAGGGAGAGGGAGGGGACTGTGCGCCAGAGAGGGAGGGAGGGGACTGTGCGCCAGAGAGGGAGGGAGGGGACTGTGCGCCAGAGAGGGAGGGAGGGGACTGTGCGCCAGAGAGGGAGGGAGGAGACTGTGTGAGAATGAGAGAAGACTATGAGAAAGAGAGAGAGAGAGAGAGAGAAGACTGGACTGTGCGAAAGAGGGGGGAGACTGCGAAATTGTGAGAAAAGGGAAGAGACCTGTGAGATTGTGAGAGAGGGCAGTAGAGAGTGAGAGAGGGGAGAAGACCATGTGAGAAAGTTCCTAGGAGCCTATTGATTTGATGTATTTTCAAAAGGAATAATTTCAAGCGTTTGCAAAAAATTATAAAAACGTTTTCTTCCAAAAAAAGCGCCACACCGGTCCACAGGTCATCTGTGGTATTGCACTTCGGACACATGCACTTCAACAAAGCTAAACTCCAATACCAATTACAGACCATGGAGAGGCGCTTTTTCTGGAAGATATATTTTAAATAGTAGAGTAGATATGCGCCTCTCACGACCATTATAAGTGGAAACCATGATGGCTACTTTCCATACAGATATTGGAGATCCCTCACGGACTACATTGACTTCAAAAAAGTCTAGAGGGTTCCATTTTTTTGTTACGGCAAGAACGGCGCTGCAGTAAAACTTAGCTATACTTCCTGCAGAAAAACTGAAAGCGTGCCGGACTTTACAGGTGTGAACAGAGCCTTAGAGAACATATAGTGTTCAGTGACCGTAGTAGTAAATCACAATCTGGCTGTACTCAGGGGCTTCTGCAGCACAAATGAGTGAAGCCCCCGACCTGAGCGAGGACACGCAATGGATAAACGGCCCGAGCCGCTGAGTCTTTTTCCTGCGCTTGGCCTTGCGGTGCAGCTTCGAAGGCTCCGCACATAATTGGAAGGGAAAAGTCGCTCTCAGCAAGCTAATTACCTGCAATTGTTCTGCACAGCATACGCCACGCTTATTCTGCTCCGTACAATTGAGCCCGAAGCTGAGAAGTCGGCTCCAGAGCGGCAGAGGAAACAAGAGTGGCTTTTTAGCCGTAAATTTTTGGCACGACAGGGCACTTAGAAATGCGGGGAGCGATGCCACGGAGGTCGCCTAATGATTTACTATAACAAATCAAATCTGTGCAAAGAAGGAAAAAAAAAAAACACCTTACCGTATACACGTCATCGCCAGCACTAGCGGCAGCGTACAGAAAAAACGAGGAGACTTGGGGGGGGACACGAGTATTCTACGTCAGCCTGCTGATTTCACAGGAAGCTGTGTAATGCTGTGTGTCACCTGCGGAGGCGCTGCAGGGAAACTGAACACTTGCTGCTGAATTCTCCTACAGATTACAGATGATTGTTAGATGGGTCCCCTGGATCCAAGGTGATGATAAAGGGGGCAATCACCTGTAGCCATTTGGGGGGTGGTAACTAGCATGTTTGGGGGGCAACTCCAGGGAAAACTAACTTCAGATTAATAATTAAGATTTTTGCAAGCAATATGGCTGCTGGAAGAGGGGTTAAAATAGGGTGGGGGGCAACTGTTAGCGGCATTATTATGGGGGTACAGCTCAGAGCCAGCTATAACCTTTCTGCCCTACCTGTGTTTTTCCTAAAGTGCAGCCCACTAACGGAACAATACCGCCATTGGTGTGCTGTTAAGCCGAGACATGGGCAACCATAAGCACAATGCACCGTCCCAGCCAGTAAGTGCCATGCAGATTATAAAGCGCCATCTGTAGCCCGATAACAGAAGAGACGCGGCTCCGAGCGCAGCCATCTTCTTGTACGTCTACATGATGTGTCCAAATACTTTCAGCTGGACTTCCCTCTAAAGCAGCAATGCCCAACCTGCGGGCCTCCAGCTGTTGCAAAACTACAACTACAGCCTACAGCTACAGCCTACAGCTATTAGGGCATGCTGGGAGTTGTAGTTTTGCAACAGCTGGAGGGATGCGGGTTGAGCGTCCCTGCTCTAAAGTCTTGTGTCGTTTTCCAATATTCTCCCCCATAGGGGGCAGCACCGAGGGAACAGCGAGGTAGAAAATGGCTGAATGGGGTTAGAAGGGTTTCTGGAAGGAGAGCAGAATCCCCTTACAAGTTCCACAGACTTTCTAATATACTTTGTGCTACAATTCCTCATCATTTTCAAAATCTTTGCTTGCTGTCAGTGAATGGGGAGGCCCTTGTTTCCATTCAGAGGCAGTATCCCTGTACATAGAGAGGCCTGCTCTCTGCTGAGAGGTCGATACAGCTGTATCCAGTCTACAGCTCAACATTCCCCACCCCAGACTGACACATTGCAGCAAACTACCAGAGCGGTGTGCTTGCTGGCAGTGAATGGCAGTAATCCTGTACATCCTAGTCCTTCTCCCTGCTGAAGACTGGATACAATTGTATCCAGTTTAGACAATGGTCTGTGAGCTCAACGTCCCCCACCCCAGACTGATACATTGTAGTGGGGGGCAAGAACTTCTCACTGGATACAATTATATTCACTTTATTGTGGAGAGCCTTTGAATGTAGGCCATTCATTGACAGCAAGCGTGGATCTTGAAATGGGGAGAAATCTGTCAAGAGGAGTCAAATAATCTCAAATTATTGCACAAGCAACACTTGAAAAAAAAAAAAACGTAGTGTTTTTATAGGGCGCGCCCAGCACAGAGTGGGTGGGGTCTACTGGAACAGGGCGTGGCTTTTCAGTGCCTGAAAACGGCACAAGTCAACACCAGCCCCAGCGCTGTCCTGATAGATGACGTCCCTTCCTTCTCACGTCACCGCTGCTGCCGATCGCCGGTCACCTGTGCATGGCGTGTATGACGGCTGACACCAGTGATTGGCTGCGGCCGTCATGTGAAGAGGAACGAGACTGGCAGCGACTGGATCGGTGGCACTAATAAAGGTGAGTGTAGCTTATTTTATATTTCCTGCTCATGCAAAGTAGGTAACTATCCAGCAGGGGGCGACAAGGTGCCCAGGGGGTAAAGTGACAGCTGTGTGCCATCCTGATGCCAGAAGAAAACGTATTACATGAAAAAAAAAAAAAAAGTTTCCAAATTAATTTAATTCAAAGTAGCAAAGAAATGATTCCTGCAGCAGGGATGTCAATGTGAACATGGGTGGAGTTGCCCTTTAAGAGTCACATCTACGTCAATTAAGTGCCCCAAAAGTCCAGCATGCCGTGCGAGGATATACGTAGAGGCCGGTCGCAGCCGACATAAGCAGGAACAGTACCGGACGGGACAAGATTACCAGATGAAGCAGGTAACATGTAACAGGATTACGAGGGCGCAGCGGAGTAATCCCCATTTAACCCCTGCCCCAACGCTTAATCGATGCTCGCCAATTTCTGCCTGACTTCCAGGTTAATTAACCTTTCACAAGTGCATCACGTGCTGCTCCAGCTTTTCGGGAGAATCGCTATTTATAGCGAGCACGTTACCCGCTGCTTGCGCTGACTGGTTTGACCTTTCTGGTGAACGTCAAAGGTCCGTGCTGGGAGACGGAGGCCCCGCCGTCCAGCGCTGTGCGCCGCTCGCTCAGTCAATAGCTGTTTTGTATGAACAAGCCGCCTTTAGCCCCTGTTACGGATTCCTCGCACATATTCCCGGGGAAATCCTCCAGCGAGGCTTCGTGCTGAGGAGCAAATGAAATTTAAAAGGCTGATTAACCCATTCAGTGCTGTACAAAAGGCATCAAGAAGATTCGGTAACACGATGGCGCCGGGTTGACGAACGCGATTATAGAAAACCCTTTACTAGTCGATCATCAGTGACGCAATGGCTTATGTACTGCAAGGGACGGACATTGGGTGGCTACCCCCAACAGGGGGCACTAAAGAGGCAGCTTTCGTTCCTCTAGATGAGAGGCAATTTGCACACCCTTTTTCCCCGAGTGCATTGCATGGCCTATAAGACTCCATAAGGAATGGCAGTATCCCCCCCTTGACCAGTGGTCTCCAATCTGTGGCTTGGCAGCTGTTGCAAAACTACAACTCCCATCGTGCCCTGGTAGCCGTAGGAATACTGGGATGCAAAAGTGCAGTAGAGCAGCTAGAAGCTCCCAGTCCCCGAGTATCTCATGGTATATTTACTATTATAAATGACGCAAAGGACTTAAAAGTCATAAAAGTCAGCTCGATACTAAAAGACCCCTTAGACCCCTGATATCCAACCTATGGCTTTCCAGCTATTGGAAAACTACAACACCCATCGTGCACAGATAGCCGCAGGAATAATGGGATGCTACAGTGCAGAGAAGCAGCTAGAAGCTCCCTACCCCAAAGAATGCTATATTTACTACTAAAAGTGACAGAAATGCCAAAAAAAAAGGCTTATGTGCTACCAGGGTGGGATGTTTGGTAGGTACTGTACCTCCAAGAGGGGGCAAGCTTTCTTCCTCCTAGATGAGAGCTGATTTTCATACCCTTTCTCCCCAGGGAGTAATGCATGGCCTAGAAGACTATAAGGAAAGACTTTATAACCCTAGACCAGTGATCTCCAACCTGCGGCTCCCTAGCTGCTGCAAAACTACAACTCCCATCGTGCTCAGATAGCCGCAGGAATACTGGGATGCTAGAGTGCAGAGGAGCAGCCAGAAGCTCCCAAACCCCAACCATCTCATGGTAAATTTACTTCTGTGGATGACACAAATGCTTATGTGCTGCAAGACGTTGGTTAGCTACTCCCCTTCCTTCTAGATGGGAGGTCATTTTGCATCCTCTTTTTTTCCCCAGGGAACATTGCATGGTCTGTAAGGTTCCATAAAGAAAGACAGTATTCCACCCCCACCCCAATGGCTATCCAGCTGTTGCAAAACTACAACTCCCATCGTGCCCTGTGCAGCTAGAAGCTCCCGATCCCCGACCACCTTGTGCTATATTTGTCAATGTAGGCCTCTTACAGGGCTCTTTAGGCCCCTTCAGGAATCAGCGCTACCCCCTAGAGCTATGCCACTGCTACAGTATCACCTTTAAAGGGGCAGTCTGCTCTCGACAACCCCTTTAAATGTCCTTGTGATTAAGAGGCAGTGAAGGAGATGGTGTCGTTTTATAAACATTGGCATCCACACACAAACGAGGGCACGGCGGGTCCGACCCCTGGCATCCGTCTGCTGGCTCCGCACCACGATAATTGTATTTGTTCCGGGATTAAACCTGTATCATTCCTTCGGAGCAGGCACACAATCTAATCAAACATGGCGATGATGAATTCTCTCCAGGGGGATAATGGCATTACAAGCCCGGGATCAGTCTGTCAAGAGCTCTTCCAGATCTCATATTTATCAGGAGAGACGGAGCTGCGGCACAGGATTAAATTCTGCGAGATGATCTGCAAGCCTCCTGCAGTCAGTGACAGGATGGCGGCCGGCGCCGACTGCGATGCAATGAAAAACGCCCCTGGGAGGCCGGCAAGACAAGAGACGTGCCATCCTACAGGGAAACTATAGATATAACAGGATACCTGGGCAAACTAGCCTCATCTGATCGGGTAGTATACTCTAGTCACAGCCAAAGCTACATTCAAAATGGATGGCGCTGTACTGCGAGAGCTTGCAGAGAAGATCTACTGCACAGGGACACTGAACTCCAGCACTGGTTTAGAGCAATGGATCCGCTAGATGATTTGTGTCCTGCAGGGCTCCAATGCACAACACTGATACCCCTGAGTTCGGAACTGTCCCGTTTACGGAGATATTGGAGGAGGTGACGGTGATTCTATCGACAGTGTTTGGACCCAAATTGAGGGTCAGCTAAGCTGGCGTCTTGTACGTGAGTGATCTGCAGGTGCCTGCGAACACAAATTGGCGATAACCCGTATTCTTTATCAAGCGAGGAAAGTGATTGCATACCACTGATAGATGAGGATCCCCTTTTGGGAGGGAAGTGGTTGCCAAAACTCACTGTCTGATTAAGTTGGAGAGATACGTTACTTGAGGAGGAACGCTGTTAAAGAATTTGATAAGATATGGGACAAATTGATCCAATTTACAATTTGACTGAGTGATGTGGCATTGGGAGCCCTGTGGCGGGACTGTTCTCTCATCTTCTGTATTTGTAAATGTGGGGACGTCTCTTGTAAGATTAATTTTGATGCTCTTTGCTTGTTATGATGCATACCTGTGACCATAGTTGCCCTTCACCGGATGTACTGTACGTGCGTTACTCTCTTCGTTACATGGACATTATGATCCTGTCTTGAGGACTCGCTGCTGGATATATGTGCCTATGGACTGCGACATGACATAGAAGAGGTGGAGTGCTGCTGCCTCTTTATTTCTCGTGCCTTATTTTGGTATTATGGGACTCTGGGACCGTGGGGAGGTTTGGGGTATGTTGTTACTCTTGTATATGTTTGAAAAAGTTTAATAAAAACTATCTGATCAAAATGGATGGCGCTGTACTGCGAGAGCTTGCAGAGAAGGCACTGTACAGACACTGAACAAGAAGTGGTTTAGGCAAGATCTGTGAGGTCCTGCAGCTCCAGCGCAACACTAAATGCAGCTTTAGATGTGACTGGAGTAGAGGAAGCTATGTAACTGGGGATCTAGAGATCCTGACGGGCAGATAATGCTGTCTTATAATGGGTGATATTCCTATCTGCGCCACTCTTTGGTCAGTTTACACTGCAGTTCTTGCATTTTATTCATGAACTCAGGTGAGGCGAGTTTCATATATTAGGACAGATGGAAAAGAATTCCCGGAAAGCCGAATGAACACTATTCTCACGTGCGAGGACCGCAGCTGCAACAGAGACGAAGACACAGCTCTGCGCAAGACTGCACTGAATGGAGACTTGCTGCAAGGTCACAACGCTCCAGGAACCCATAATCTGGGGGGCACATATAATAATGATACCTATCCAGAGATCCACCTTCAGCCACCAATGAAATCTTACTCACTAAACTAAAAATTGTCAAGTGGTGAAAGAGTAAAGATGGCGATCAGGCGGGGCGTGGCCTGCATGGTGTGAGGACATGTCACGTTTGAGCTCCCCTAAAATCCTGCAGTTTTTCTGCTTTAAGGCCAGGACAGACCCCAACCGAGAGCCACACTACCAGTAGGAGGACCCCTGCCCTCACCCAGACCTGTGAGACGCTGCCAGCGGCTCCTCTCCTTCACCATCAGCATCGTCAGTTCTTAGTTTCTATTGTCCTAGAGGGCGCTGTTAAATGTTCCATTTCGATAGGCAGATGGCGCCTTAGTCTTCCATAAGTTCTTACTACGTAGGTTAGGGACAAATAGGCTCAAACGAGTTGGGGATTTTTGGGCGCGGTGGGGTTGTGGTAGGGAGTTCCAGTCTCTTCCCACTTTGGTGTGTATGTGAATGGGGCAGCGACTCTGACGGACGCTGGGTATGGTGGCACCCGCTTCCGAATACCCATGGCGACATGTAAGCCGATCTCCTGGAATGTCCAGGGGTTAAATGATAAGGTAAGGAGGTCCTTAGTGTTCAATGATATAAAGAAATACAACCCAGATGTTCTTATCTTCCAGGAAACCAAAAAGTATTGGCGCTTAAAAGACCGTGGGTAGGATACGTGTACCATGCGTCCTATTCTAACTCTGCCAGAGGTGTATCCATACTGGTTAGTAAAGCATTGCCGTTTCAGTTGATTTCCGTGCACATTGATCCGTCTGGGAAGTACGTACTGCTGCAGGCCACTATTAGAGGTTGCAGGGATATATGCCAGAATATACTTTTCTGGGAAAAATAAAAATGACGTCATGAGAAGCGGCCAGGGCCCTGCAGACCAGCAGGAAACGGAGTTCCTGGAGCAAGGCGCTAATGCTCTGTTCCTGCACTCCAGTCAGCGGACGTCCGCGAATCACCTTCCCCCTAGAATCGGGCTCCCCTCCTCGTCCGCCATTGTCACTGGTAATCCAGATCAAATTAAGTTTTGATTTCTGCAAATGAGCTGCGTTAACCCGTCAGGAACGGGCGGCGTGCGGCGTCAAAACCCGGCGGGGAAATTCCTCCTAATCTGACAACTCGACTTGTTCTGTCGCCATGGGCAACGGAAAGCGGCAATTTGCGATCAGCAGGTATTTAAAACTCATTATTTTTATGTCTGGCGCTTGGCGGGTGAGCTGGCATTTTATAGGAATAAATATAATAGAACGGAGGATTTAACCCACAGAGGGGGGTGGAGGGCGCGTCCGCAGACCGCCATCTCCGCGCCAGTCTCTTAAAGGAGACACACAAGGGACTGTGGACTACTGCTGGGATCCATAAATATGCCCTCTGAGGAAACAAGCTGCACTCAGATAAGTAGCCGACATTTCACAAAGATGTATTAGAAAGAAAGGGTTAAATATGATTAACCCTGCCCTCCAGTGCCAGGAGCACAGGCCCCCCCCCCATAACTGTGCCACGCGTACAGGGCCCCCCATAACTGTGCCACGCATACAGGGCCCCCCCATAACTGTGCCACGCGTACAGGGCCCCCCCATAACTGTGCCATGCGTACAGGGCCCCCCCATAACTGTGCCAGGCGAACAGGGCCCCCCCCATAACTGTGCCAGGCTAACAGGGCCCCCCCCATTACTGTGCCAGACGCACAGGGCCCCCCCCATAACTGTGCCAGACGCACAGGGCCCCCCCATAACTGTGCCAGGCGAACAGGGCCCCCATAACTGTGCCAGACGAACAGGGCCCCCATAACTGTGCCAGACGACAGGGCTCCCCATAACTGTGCCAGGCACAGGGCCCCCATAACTGTGCCAGACGCATAGGGCCTCCCATAACTGTGCCAGACGCACAGGGCCCCCATAACTGTGCCAGACGCACAGGGCCCCCCATAACTGTGCCAGACGCACAGGGCCCCCATAACTGTGCCAGACGCACAGGGCCCCCCATAACTGTGCCAGGCACAGGGCCCCCATACTGTGCCAGGCCAGGGCCCCCATAACTGTGCCAGACGCATAGGGCCCCCCATAACTGTGCCAGACGCACAGGGCCCCCATAACTGTGCCAGGCGCATGGGGCCCCCATAACTGTGCCAGACGCACAGGGCCCCCATAACTGTGCCAGACGCACAGGGCCCCCATAACTGTGCCAGGCACAGGGCCCCCATAACTGTGCCAGGCACAGGGCCCCCATAACTGTGCCAGACGACAGGGCTCCCCCATAACTGTGCCAGGCACAGGGCCCCATAACTGTGCCAGGCACAGGGCCCCCATAACTGTGCCAGACGCACAGGGCCCCCCATAACTGTGCCAGGCACAGGGCCCCCCATAACTGTGCCAGGCGCACAGGGCCCCCATAACTGTGCCAGGCACAGGGCCCCCATAACTGTGCCAGACGACAGGGCCCCCATAACTGTGCCAGACGCACAGGGCCCCCATAACTGTGCCAGACGCACAGGGCTCCCCATAACTGTGCCAGACGCACAGGGCCCCCCATAACTGTGCCAGACGCACAGGGCCCCCATAACTGTGCCAGACGCACAGGGCCCCCCATAACTGTGCCAGACGCACAGGGCCCCCCATAACTGTGCCAGACGCACAGGGCCCCCCATAACTGTGCCAGACGCACAGGGCCTCCCCATAACTGTGCCAGACGCACAGGGCCCCTCCCATAACTGTGCCAGACGCACAGGGATCCCCCATAACTGTGCCAGACGCACAGGGCCCCCCATAACTGTGCCAGACGCACAGGGCCCCCCATAACTGTGCCAGACGCACAGGGCCCCCCATAACTGTGCCAGACGCACAGGACCCCCCATAACTGGTGCCAGACGCACAGGGCCCCCTTAATGGTGCCAGACGCACAGTAACATTGGGGGCCACACGTTCTTGCTTATTTGCTTCCTTCCTTCACTCAGTTAAGCCTCCCCACGAGCTCCTGTTCTTCCAGAAGCAGGGGTAACACGGTCTGTCTCCCGAGGACTCGCAGGCACCGAGCAGGAAACGCACACGCAGCACAAACAGAGGCACGTCCCGGATCGGCTCCAGCGGCCTCGCACACAGGACATTGATTGCGGCTGTAAAATCTAATGCTTGTAATGAAAGTGCCAGCGGGACCGCGCCGGATCCTGAAATGTAAATGATTGGAACACGATTCCTATAATTAACTTGTCCTCCCGTTATGTTCCTGTGACACTCGGGCGCACAGAGCGGGCACAGACATGACTTCTCTCACCAGCTGAAGTTCTGGAACTGATGTGAGGTGGAGCGGGGGCAGAGGTGGCTGATTTCTAGCGATATAACATGAGATTGGGATATGACACGATTATAACACCCAGCGTGTAATGGACATGTCCCAGGGGACGGCCGACTAGTCATAAATGGGGCAGTACTGAGTCATTAAAGGGGTCTTCCTACCCGTAAAAGGATATCACCAGGTTGTGCCATCACTTTAAGATTGCTAGGGGTCCGACCTCTAATACCCCCACCAATGTCGAGAACGAGGGGTCCACAGCGCTGACTTAGCTCTATATTCCCTGCATTGTTGTATCTTGCACAGCCGTGGCCCTGCCACCAACTGTGCACAAAACTGCTGCTGGCCCCGATAAAGTGACAGCTGGGGCCCCGCTGTACCAGGAAAAAGCAAAATGATTGCAGCGGGTAATCATCAACTTGAGTGGGAGGCCCTATACAATGCGGCCTGTGCTTCACATCAAAGTTAGTGAGATAGTGGGTATGTATACTGTATATAGGGCAGCGGGTATGTATACTGTATATAGGGCAGCGGGTATGTATACTGTGTATATAGGGCAGCGGGTATGTATACTGTGTATATAGGGCAGCGGGTATGTATACTGTATATAGGGCAGCAGGTATGTATACTGTGTATATAGGGCAGCAGGTATGTATACTGTGTATATAGGGCAGCGGGTATGTATACTGTGTATATAGGGCAGCGGGTATGTATACTGTGTATATAGGGCAGCAGGTATGTATACTGTATATAGGGCAGCGGGTATGTATACTGTGTGTATAGGGCAGCAGGTATGTATACTGTGTATATAGGGCAGCGGGTATGTATACTGTGTATATAGGGCAGCGGGTATGTATACTGTGTATACATAGGTCAGCAGGTATGGATAGTGTGTATATAGGGCAGCGGGTATGTATACTGTGTATATAGGGCAGCGGGTATGTATACTGTGTATATAGGGCAGTGGGTACAGATAGTATTGTATATAGGGTGTTCATGAGTAAGGACCGTAATGTTTTTTAAGGTCTGAAATGCATTGTTCGTTGAGTCTATTCCTGTATCTGAAGATTTTAACCTGATGGAATAAATTTGCAACTTTTAAGAAGCTGGATTTTCCTGTTTTCTCATTTGAAGGGCAGCGGGTATGTAAACTGTGTATATAGGGCAGCAGGTATGTATACTGTATATAGGGCAGCGGGTATGTATACTGTGTATAGGGCAGCAGGTATGGATACTGTATACATAGGTCAGCAGGTATGGATAGTGTATGTATATAGGGCAGTGGGTACAGATAGTATTGTATATAGGGTAGTGGGTACGGATAGTCCGTATATAGGGTAGTGGGTATAGATAGTATGTATATAGGGTAGTGGGTATGCACAGTATGTATATAGGGCAGCAGGTATGCACAGTATGTATACAGGGCAGGGGGTATGGATAGTATGTATATAGGGTAGTGGGTATGCACAGTATGTATATAGGGCAGCGGGTATGCACAGTATGTATATAGGGCAGCGGGTATGGATACTGTGTATATAGGGCAGCAGGTATGTATACTGTGTATATAGGGCAGCAGGTATGTATACTGTATATAGGGCAGAGGTATGTATAGTGTATACAGGGCAGAGGTATGGATAGTGTATACAGGGCAGGAGGTATGGATAGTGTGTATACAGGGCAGGGGTATGGATAGTGTGTATATAGGGCAGTGGGTGATAGTGTAGATAGTGTGTATACAGGGCAGGGGGTATGGATAGTGTGTATACAGGGCAGGGGTATGGATAGTGTGTATACAGGGCAGGGGTATGGATAGTGTGTATACAGGGCAGGGGTATGGATAGTGTGTATACAGGGCAGGGGTATGGATAGTGTGTATACAGGGCAGGGGTATGGATAGTGTGTATACAGGGCAGGGGTATGGATAGTGTGTATACAGGGCAGGGGTATGGATAGTGTGTATACAGGGCAGGGGGTATGGATAGTGTATACGGGGCAGGGGGTATGGATAGTGTGTATACAGGGCAGGGGTATGGATAGTGTGTATACGGGGCAGGGGGTATGGATAGTGTGTATACAGGGCAGGGGTATGGATAGTGTGTATACAGGGCAGGGGTATGGATAGTGTGTATACAGGGCAGGGGTATGGATAGTGTGTATACAGGGCAGGGGGTATGGATAGTGTCTATACAGGGCAGGGGTATGGATAGTGTGTATACAGGGCAGGGGTATGGATAGTGTGTATACAGGGCAGGGGTATGGATAGTGTGTATACAGGGCAGGGGTATGGATAGTGTGTATACAGGGCAGGGGTATGGATAGTGTATACAGGGCAGGGGTTATGGATAGTGTCTATACAGGGCAGGGGTATGGATAGTGTGTATACAGGGCAGGGGGTATGTATACGGTGTATTGACCATGTTACACACAGAACGCTCCCTGATTCAGGAGGCGTCTTGCAGTAACTTACCAGCAGTGAAGTCTCCGGTGAGGTCTATGAAGGCGTGGGAATGGGGGGCAAACATGGAGCGCGTTGTATTGAGACCCCCGGTCATGGTGAGGTTCCTGTAGGAGGAGAAAAAAAACCTCAATATAACAATATACTCAATATAATGACATTATCACAATGTACATGCGTCAATTCCTCTGCGCTTTCAAGACCTCTGCTGGCCGTCAGTGAATGGGAACATTCCTATTTATACCCAGAGACTGAAAACATATCCTGAACCAACACCTGTCACAGCTGAGGGTTTGTTACATTTCTATTAAATAGCGCCAATGTATGAGACAGGGGCATCAGGTTCAAATAAAAAATATAATGCAATATATTACGCTATTTTGTGTTGAGACTTACACCTGTGTCACTATATGGCGCCATTAGGAATGTGGGCGTGCCCCCTCCGCCCTCCTCCTACACATGCTGTGTAACACTTATCCCAGAAGCTTTATATATTGACTTATGGTAGTGGAGCAAGCAGAGTTCAATCCGGCCTCACACATTTTCCCTCCTAGATGCTGCACACGTGTGGACAACCTCAAGAGGCGCCTCATGCTGCAAGCGTCCCGTCAACCTGAAGAACAGCAACGAGAACAGGCAGGACCTGTCAGACAAGCCTAAGGACTTGCTCTGCATGAAGCGTCATTCACCGAGCCAGGAAACAATCAGAAAAGGAGAAAAACGTGATGGCGAGAGGAATCCGCTATGACAGAGCGGTGACCTATGTGATGGCGGTTAACAGGACTCCATACAAGAGTCTGCTCACACTTCATGGAGATACGTCGCTGGGATAGGCCATCGCTTTATGACTGCTGAGGGCCCGACCTTTGGGACAGCACCCGATCCTGAGAATCCAGGTGCCCCCAGCGCTGAATCTGCCTGCACTGGCACTGCCACGCCTTTCATCTCTGGGAAAGCTGGGTGACAGCCAATATGTGGACTGCTATGGCACATATCACATGGGATGTCATACAACAGTTACAGACCCCTGATTGGTAAATTAGTTTATAGTGATGCTTGAAAGGAGGAAGAACCATTGCAGAACTGCTGTTCAGGATTCTGAAAAGCTGGGTAGTAACCCCCAATGGGAGCCGTTACTCATATCCCTGCTCTGCTAAGAAATCATAGGGAAGCAAGGGACACAGCAGAGAGATTTGCCGTGCAGAAGATAGAGAAAACCGGGTGACAACCTTCATTAGAGTTATCACCCAGCTTTCCTTGACTTCTGAGTGGCAAATGTGCTTTCTGATACGGCCCATCGCTTCCCTATTGCTGTCTGACTGGGGAGATTTGTCCGGAGTCTTGGGGATAAATGAAGAGAACGTGGAATCTGTGGACGCATCACTAGGAAGATTAGCCATTCAGGGCTTTTAGAAAGCTGGGTGGCACCGTGTGAGCTTCAGTACGGAGAATATTATGTGTCAGGAAGACTTCTCAATGGGAAAACTGCTTAATCAGACTGCAGTAAAGAAGCAGGGCAAGTACATCCAGGAACATTTGCTATTCGGGAGCCTTAGAAAGCTGGGTGACAACCCACTATGAGAGACCCCCTGCTCAGTCAGGCAGCAATAGGAAAGGCAGATTTGCATTTCAGGGGAAAGCTTAGTGACAACCAGTATGACCAGCTTGCAAATGTGCCCTCATATATGTCCCATGCTTCCTTTTCCAGGGTGAGGAATGCGAGAACTGTGGGACCCGTGGACGTATCACTAGGCAGATTTGTCATTTAGGAGCCTGGGAAAGCTGGGTGACAACCCACTATGAGAGACGTCACTCAGACCCCTGCTCAGTCAAGCAGCCATAGGGAAGCAGATATGAAGGCAGATTTGTCTTTCAGCAGTCAGGGAAAGATGGATGACAACCAGTATGACCTACATTGCAGTTGTCACCCAGCTTTCCTTGAGTCCTGAGTGGCAGATTTGCCTTCATGTATGTCCCATGCTTCCTTATTGCTGAGCAGATTTTCCAGGGTGATGAATGAGGGAACTGTGGGATATGTGGACGTATCACTAGGCAGATTTGCAATTCAGGGCTCTTAGAAAGCTGGGTGACGACAGTGTGAGGTGCGGTATAGAGCATACTATAGTGTCAGGAAGATGAGTGAATGGAAAAACAGTTTTATTAGACTGTGATAAAGAAGCAGGTCCTCTATGACTAGGCAAATCTGCCCTTCAGGAGTCTTAGAAAGCTGGGTGACGTCTGCGGGGGCTGTAGCGGCCCCTTTAAGACAGAAGCATGTAACACAATGAATGCGGAGAGCGCTGGATTTCCATCCTTGAGAGATCTGATTGACTCCTCACAGTCTAATCGCCTGCTCTCGCCGTAACGAGAAGAACAATGGCCCAGGGGAAATATGGAAGACGAGGCGGCGTGTGTAAGCGCAGGGCTGGCGGAGGCTGTATACATTATGTACGAGCTGTCACAGGGCCCGGTACACGCCTCCTCGCTGGGAAAACACGCCACACGTAAATAGATTTGCTGGAATTTATTAAGGGTGACAAGCGGCTTCTAATATTCCGCTTATCACAACAACAGGCTGAATGCCAGATGGCACGACGAAAAAAACAAGAACATCGGACAAAGACGCATAATTAGGTTCCAGCGCGAAGGTACACTGACAGCGGAACGCGGAGCAAAACCTGCCACAATTACATCTACAACATGATCCGAAGTGTAATCCTGCGAAAAGCCAGTCACCTCCATCACAAGGAGACGAGTCACTCTTAAAGGGACCCTTCACTTGTGACTAGTAAAGGGACCTCCGCTCTTATGTAAATTAAGTCAGTGGATAATGATAAGTTCAGTAAATCTTGATTTATCACCATTTTCAAGACCTCTGCATGCTGTCAGTAAACGGACATATATTGGCTTACACCCAGAGGCTGAAAACCTGTTAAGCCCTCACACTATCCAGTGTAATATTCACTGACACATTGTAACAAGATATCAGGGCAGGAGAAAGAGTTGTGCTGCTGATGTATTCATCTCACAGAGGACTGTCTAGACTGGATACAACTGTAGCAAACCCTCAGCTCAGGCCTGTATCATACTCCAGAGCTGCGCTCAGTATTCTGCTGGTGGAGTCACTGTGTACATACATTACTTATCCTGGACTGATGCTGAGTTACATCCTGTATTATAAACCAGAGCTGCACTCACTATTCCGCTGGTGAAGTCAATGTACATAGATTACAAAATGACTCTCTGAGAGTGCAGCTCTGGAGTACAATACAGGATATAACTCAGGATCAGTCCAGGATAAGTAATGTAATGTATGTACACAGTGACTCCAACAGCAGAATATTGAGTGCAGCTCTGGAGTATAATACAGGATGTAACTCAGGATCAGTACAGGATAAGTAATGTAATATTTGGACACAGTGACTCCAACAGCAGAATAGGGAGTGCAGCTCTGGAGTATAATACAGGATGTAACTCAGGATCACTACAGGATAAGTAATGTAATGTATGTACACAGTGACTCCAACAGCAGAATATTGAGTGCAGCTCTGGAGTATAATACAGGATGTAACTCAGGATCAGTACAGGATAAATTATGTAAGGTATGTACACAGTGACTGCACCAGCAGAATAGTGAGTGCAGCTCTGGAGTACAATTCAGGATGTAACTCAGGATCAGTATAGGATAAGTAATGTAATGTATGTACACATTGACTGCACCAGCAGAATAGCGAGTTCGGCTCTGGAGTATAATGACTGTATTGACATTACGGTGGTTTCCTCCCTAAGGGTCCATTTGCACGTCCATAGAATGGGTCTGGATCTGTTCCGCAATGTTGGCCGGAAGAGATGCGGACAGCACACAGTGTGCTGTCCGCATCCGCATTTCGGGAGCCCGTCCCCGATCTTCTGGTACGCGGCTCCCGAAAAAAATAGAACATGTCCTAATCTTGTCCGCAATAGCGGTGCCGGCCCGGTGTATTGCGGATACGCAATACACAACGGACGTGTGAATGGACCCTTAGATCTATAATGTACGGCGCTGTCTTTATCAATCAGTCACGTCCTTCAGTGCGACTCTCATAACTTAGAGGCGATCACATCCATAATGTATAGGTGGGAGACATATCTTCCATTAGATAATCTCAGTGGTGTAGTTAAATCCCAGAGATGGTACATTTCCATCCTGCATGGTACAGAGGAGCCCAAAAGCAGTGTCAGTCCTCACTGCATTAACATGTCAATTGCTGTCGGTGCTCTTACCCGCCATATGTGATTAGAGGAGTCTCGCTTCCAGAAGGGACACCAAAGATATCCGGAATCAGGTCTCCATTAAAGCTGCACAAGGGAGACACAAAAATATGAATTTCAGGATGCTAGATAAATGTAAAATGACGCTAAGTCTGAAGAGCAGCCATTGTCCCCATAGAGATGCGTACCTGACCGCTGCTCCATATATACAGGAAGGGGGGCACAGGACCCTGTCCTCATATTCCATGGAGGACCCAACAGTCTGACACCCACCAATCAGACATTCATCCCCTAATCCTGTAAATACCCCATGGGACATAAATATCAGAGTGTGGGGGGGGGTCTGACTCCCTGTACTCCTGCCGATCAGCTGCTGGAAGGGGCCATGGCACTGAGGTGAGCCCCGCAGCTTCTTCCTAGGCCAGTGAAGTTACGTTCATCGGTCACAGCCAGAGAATAGAACAGAGGTGCAGTACCAAACACAGCCACTATACAATGTACGGCGCTGTGCTTGGTATAGTATGAAGAGATTGCAGCGCTCGCCCCAGCACTTAGGACCTCTTAAAACAGCTGATCGGCAGGGGTACAGCCAAACGGACCCCCACTAATATGATACTGATGACCGATCCTGAGGAAGGGCTATTAATACTGAAGTTCCCGAAACAGATTTGGGAGTAAACAGCGAAGCACTTACTCCATGATGTGAGGCTCGTCAGAGTAGGTGCTGTTCAGCTGCAACTTGTTACTGAGACCTGGAAGATAAAACATACAAGCGTCACGCATGTAACATGTAAATCTCTCTGGAGGGTGTCGGTGCACACACACACACTACAGTCTGCCTCCCTCCTGCCGGAAGTGGCTGATGACAGGGAGCCGCAGCCTGTGTTCTCCAGCACAACTGATGCAGACATGATTTACAACCTCCGCTATCCTGAAGCACAGCTGAGCAGATCTGCTGTTCAGGAGGCTGGATGACAACCACTATAGCAGCTGTCAGAGCTCTCACAAGGGTTGTCAGCTAGCGACCTGAACCTCCTCCTTCACAGGAAACTGGTCTGATAAACTATGAACCCTGCACTGAATCCTGTCTATTAGCAGGATTCACTGAAAGCAAGCAGAGATTGTAATCACCACTTTGTGTTCCGCACTTCTGCTTGATGTACACGAGAGAAGGTCAGTAGTGGAAAAGCTGTGTGTTCTCCTCCTGCTCACCACTGAGGGTCTGTTACAGTGTATTCTCTTCAGTAACCTCACATAGCTCTAACCCGCACTGAACCCCAGCAACAAGTTCATCAGCTGTGAGAACGGGACTAGGACGAGAGAGGATGTTCCCATTCACTGACAGCAAGCAGATGGCCTAGCTGATAGAGGACTGTGTAGAGCGAATTCACTGAAGAGGAAAAGACGGCACATTCTGGCCTCAGCCGAGCATGAGGGGCAGGGAGATGCAATTCACGAGGCGCCTTGGCAATTATGAGCAGTTAAAGGGAATGGAACAGAACTCACTGAGGGTCTGGTTTTGGCCCCAGTAGATAGTCACAGACAGCGGCTGGTCAGTCCCGGCCTGGGCACGGGGTACAGTGGTCAGCAGGACGTCCATTTGGGAATCTCCATTGTAATCACCAGGAACCACGCTGGTTATCACCGCGCCTTCACTCCTGGGGGGAAAGACAAAATCAGTGAAACCAGAGGCACTGCAGTATCACAGGGGAGGCGGGCAGTGTCCTACTGGTCTATGCCACCAGACTGGTCACTACTGGGGGGACGCGGTGGGCAGTGCATAAAGATGGATGACTGGCACTCACTGGGACCTTCATCTTTATTGTAGTGCACAACATGTGGCAGCCTGCATGTACCTGGCAATGACAAGGGCACTGTGTGCCTGGCACTGATAGGGAGGGCACTGTGCCCCTGGCAAGGTTGTGGGTAGGGCACTGTGTGGCTAACATTATTATGGGGGCACTGACTGTTCGGCAAGGTTGTGGGGGGATGCATTGTGCAGCTAGCATTATTATGGGGGCACTGTGTGCCTGGCAAAGTTATGTGTGGGCACTTTGCTGCTAGCATTATTATGGGGGGCACTGTGCAGCTAGCATTAGTAGGGGGGGCACCTTGCAGCCAGCATTAGTAGGGGGGGCACCTTGCAGCCAGCATTAGTAGGGGGGGGGCACTGCGCAGCCAGCATTAGTACGGGGGGCACTGCGCAGCCAGCATTAGTAGGGGGGGCACTGCGCAGCCAGCATTAGTAGGGGGGCCACTGCGCAGCCAGCATTAGTAGGGGGGCCACTGCGCAGCCAGCATTAGTACGGGGCGGCCACTGCGCAGCCAGCATTAGTACGGGGGCCACTGCGCAGCCAGCATTAGTACGGGGCCACTGCGCAGCCAGCATTAGTATCGGGGCCACTGCGCAGCCAGCATTAGTACGGGGCCACTGCGCAGCCAGCATTAGTACGGGGGCCACTGCGCAGCCAGCATTAGTACGGGGCCACTGCGCAGCCAGCATTAGTACGGGGGCCACTGCGCAGCCAGCATTAGTACGGGGCCACTGCGCAGCCAGCATTAGTACGGGGGCCACTGCGCAGCCAGCATTAGTACGGGGCCACTGCGCAGCCAGCATTAGTACGGGGGCCACTGCGCAGCCAGCATTAGTACGGGGGCCACTGCGCAGCCAGCATTAGTACGGGGGCCACTGCGCAGCCAGCATTAGTACGGGGGCCACTGCGCAGCCAGCATTAGTACGGGGGCCACTGTGCAGCCAGCATTAGTACGGGAGCCACTATGCAGCCAGCATTAGTACGGGGGCCACTGTGCAGCCAGCATTAGTACGGGGGCCACTGTGCAGCCAGCACTGAAACTTCCCAATCACACCCTGGATGAAACTGTGACACAGTCTGCAGTGAGTGCTCGGCCTGAGGCTCCATTCACACGACCGTATGTTGTCCGCAAAAAAACGGATCAGTGTCCGCAAAAAAACGGATTGCATTCCGTTTTTTTGCTGATACATAGACTTCAATAGGGCCATGTCCTATTGAAGTCTATGGATCAGCAAAAAAACTGAATCCAATCCGTTTTTTTGCGGACACGGATCCGTTTTTTTGCGGACAACATACGGTCGTGTGAATGGAGCCTGAACCACATACTTACTCCAATGAGAGTCTGATTTTGGGGCTGAAATACGGCGTTGACTTCAGGTCTGCCAGAAAGATTCGTAATTCATTACCTGAAACGATAAATGAGAAGAACCAGGTGAGAGGAGCTGCAGTGTAGATCAACTAGATGAGGAAGATTTACTGGGCTGTTCCTGGCAGGCAGCACACACTCACAGGATCACTGTCCTCATACAATGTGATGTGACAAGGCAGGAATTACAAACGGATGATTTTACAGCAGAGGCACGAGGCTCCCCACACCTCACCCCTCAGAGTTGTGGAATATTCATCTCTAATTTAAAGATCTGAGGGCTGAAACTAGTCCTGACTTATTGCATCTCACAGCTGAGGGTTTGCTACAGTTGTATCCTTTGTATCAGGACAGGAGAGAGATCTGTGCTGGTGGTTTGTTTAGCTCACAGAGGATTGTCTGGATTGGATGAAACTGTACTACAAGTCTGCAGCTACATGCTGGGAGTTGTAGTTCCGACCTGTTATCTCTTAAAACTGCAACACGCTACAACTTGTCCTGTCAGCTGAAACATTGTTGCCAGGTTTTCAGGCAGTGCATGCTGGTTAAGATGGCGTCACGGATCCTGGCCGGCCGCAGATTGTTTGCTAGGCGTTGAAGGCTTCATTCTCTGTTCGATCACCCTCCCTAAAGACAAACACTTCTCCACTACACCTGGCGCTGGGCTGAGATTGGCACTGCAGGGTGTGGTGGGCACAGAGACCTGACACCCGACAAACAGCTATAGAAGGAGTGTCTAATAAAGTGCTGCAGGGACAGCGCAGGAGGTCCACAAACATGGCGGCCGGTGACAGACACTGACGTTCCCAGCAGTCGTCGGTACGTCACCAGGTGATGCAGCCGCTCGCAGGACCCAGTAAGTATCTGCAGGTTGTCACCAACCTATGACCTGAAATGACAAGCGTGACCATGGCTGATGTATTATCAGGACTCTAGGAAAGCTGGGTGACCAACAACTTGGCTGCCAATGCAGCTCTTCAGGGCTGTCACCCATCACTCCTAGAGTCCTGAATGGCACATCTTACAATGGGCTCCACACTGCAGCGCCATCTAACTGGCATGTTCAGGATTCTGAGAAAGCTGGGTGACAACCAAGAGGAAGATGTATTCATCTGAGCCGACACCCAGCTTTCCTGGACACAGATAGAACAGCCTGGAAACTACAACTCATAGCATTCCTTGGCCGCTAGGAGTTATATTTTACCATCACTTTAGATACACAGATTGCAGACACAGCACATGTAAATCTTCTCACAGCTGAGGGTTTGTTTCAATTGTATCCAGTCTAGACAATCCTCTGTGAGCTGAACACCCCAGCACATAATGTATCTCTTATGTCTAGAAAGTTTGTTACAATGTTTCAAAGGCAAGAAAACGTATCAGTCCTGAGTACACTGCGTACACTGGATACAACTGTAGCAAACCTTGAGATGACAGAAGTGTAAAGCCAGTGCTGCTTTCAAGGCTCTGAATGTAACCAGGGTGTTCTCATTCACTGACAGCAAACAGGGGTCTTGACAAGGTAATACACAAGTGCATTAAAAAGTTACAGAACTTGGACATTATCTATGATCAGGCAGCTTAGAGAAGACAGCGGGCATCAGGTGGGATCTACATGAGCGGGCACCATGTCGGCTAGACACCTGTCCGATCCAGCAGCTGAACAATCGGAATGGGGTCACAACCGTCACCACAAAACACAAGCCCCTCCCACCATCACCAACCACAGCTACTAAGAAGGTAAGAGGGAAAGTGACACTGTGCAGTGTCCATACATACAGGAGAAGTGACACTGTGCAGCGTCCATACATACAGGAGAAGTGACACTGTGCAGAGTCCAAACATACAGGAGAAGTGATACTGGGCAGCATCCATACAGGAGAAGTGACACTGTGCAGCGTCCATACATACAGGAGAAGTGACACTGTGCAGCATACATACAGGAGAAGTGACACTGTGCAGCGTCCATCCATACAGGAGAAGTGACACTGTGCAGCGTCCATACATACAGGAGAAGTGATACTGTGCAGAGTCCAAACATACAGGAGAAGTGACACTGGGCAGCATCCATACAGGAGAAGTGACACTGTGCAGCGTCCATACATACAGGAGAAGTGACACTGTGCAGCATACATACAGGAGAAGTGACACTGTGCAGCGTCCATCCATACAGGAGAAGTGACACTGTGCAGCATCCATACAGGAGAAGTGACACTGTGCAGCGTCCATCCATACAGGAGAAGTGACACTGTGCAGCGTCCATACAGGAGAAGTGACACTGTGCAGCATCCATACAGGAGAAGTGACACTGTGCAGCGTCCATACAGGAGAAGTGACACTGTGCAGCATCCATACAGGAGAAGTGACACTGTGCAGCGTCCATCCATACAGGAGAAGTGACACTGTGCAGCGTCCATCCATACAGGAGAAGTGACACTGTGCAGCATCCATACAGGAGAAGTGACACTGTGCAGAGTCCATACATACAGGAGAAGTGACACTGTGCAGCATCCATACATACAGGAGAAGTGACACTGTGCAGCATCCATACATACAGGAGAAGTGACACTGTGCAGAGTCCATACAAACAGGAGAAGTGACACTGTGCAGCGTCCATACATACAGGAGAAGTGACACTGTGCAGCGTCCATACATACAGAAAAAGTGACACTGTGCAGCATCCATACACACAGGAGAAGTGACACTGTGCAGCGTCCATACATACAGGAGAAGTGACACTGTGCAGCGTCCATACATACAGGAGAAGTGACACTGTGCAGCGTCCATACATACAGGAGAAGTGACACTGTGCAGCGTCCATACATACAGGAGAAGTGACACTGTGCAGCGTCCATACATACAGGAGAAGTGACACTGTGCAGCGTCCATACATACAGGAGAAGTGACACTGTGCAGCGTCCATACATACAGGAGAAGTGACACTGTGCAGCGTCCATACATACAGGAGAAGTGACACTGTGCAGCGTCCACATACAGGAGAAGTGACACTGTGCAGCGTCCATACATACAGGAGAAGTGACACTGTGCAGCATCCATACAGGAGAAGTGACACTGTGCAGAGTCCATACAAACAGGAGAAGTGACACTGTGCAGCGTCCATACATACAGGAGAAGTGACACTGTGCAGCGTCCATACATACAGGAGAAGTGACACTGTGCAGCGTCCATACATACAGGAGAAGTGACACTGTGCAGCGTCCATACATACAGGAGAAGTGACACTGTGCAGCGTCCATACATACAGGAGAAGTGACACTGTGCAGCGTCCATACATACAGGAGAAGTGACACTGTGCAGCGTCCACACATACAGGAGAAGTGACACTGTGCAGCATCCATACAGGAGAAGTGACACTGTGCAGAGTCCATACAAACAGGAGAAGTGACACTGTGCAGCGTCCATACATACAGGAGAAGTGACACTGTGCAGCGTCCATACATACAGAAAAAGTGACACTGTGCAGCATCCATACACACAGGAGAAGTGACACGGTGCAGCGTCCATACATACAGGAGAAGTGATACTGTGCAGTGTCCATACATACAGGAGACGTGACACTGTGCAGCATCCATACATACAGGAGAAGTGACACGGTGCAGCGTCCATACAGGAGAAGTGACACTGTGCAGCGTCCATACATACAGGAGAAGTGACACTGTGCAGCATCCATACATACAGGAGAAGAGACACGGTGCAGCATCCATACAGGAGAAGTGACACTGTGCAGCGTCCACACATACAGGAGAAGTGACACTGTGCAGCGTCCATACATACAGGAGAAGTGACACTGTGCAGCATCCATACATACAGGAGAAGAGACACGGTACAGCATCCATACAGGAGAAGTGACACTGTGCAGCGTCCACACATACAGGAGAAGTGACACTGTGCAGCGTCCATACATACAGGAGAAGTGACACTGTGCAGCATCCATACATACAGGAGAAGAGACACGGTACAGCATCCATACAGGAGAAGTGACACTGTGCAGCATACATACAGGAGAAGTGACACTGTGCAGCATACATACAGGAGAAGTGACACTGTGCAGCGTCCACACATACAGGAGAAGTGACACTGTGCAGCGTCCACACATACAGGAGAAGTGACACTGTGCAGCGTCCATACATACAGGAGAAGTGACACTGTGCAGCGTCCATACATACAGGAGAAGTGACACTGTGCAGCGTCCATACATACAGGAGAAGTGACACTGTGCAGCGTCCATACATACAGGAGAAGTGACACTGTGCAGCGTCCACACATACAGGAGAAGTGACACTGTGCAGCGTCCACACATACAGGAGAAGTGACACGGTGCAGCATCCATACAGGAGAAGTGACACTGTGCAGCATACATACAGGAGAAGTGACACTGTGCAGCGTCCATACATACAGGAGAAGTGACACTGTGCAGCATCCATACATACAGGAGAAGTGACACTGTGCAGCGTCCATACATACAGGAGAAGTGACACTGTGCAGCGTCCATACATACAGGAGAAGTGACACTGTGCAGCATCCATACATACAGGAGAAGTGACACTGTGCAGCGTCCATACATACAGGAGAAGTGGTGACACTGTGCAGCGTCCATACATACAGGAGAAGTGACACTGTGCAGCATCCATACATACAGGAGAAGTGACACTGTGCAGCATCCATACATACAGGAGAAGTGACACTGTGCAGCATCCATACATACAGGAGAAGTGACACTGTGCAGCATCCATACATACAGGAGAAGTGACACTGTGCAGAGTCTATACATATTAGAGCGCTTGCCCTAAGAGCTGATACTCGGCCCCTCTCACCCCCTCTGACGATGAACAGATCCGTCTGTTTATCTGCGTTGAAGTCCCCGAAGGCCGCTACCCATCCCCGGGTCTCCGAGCCCAGCACGTCCCCGGTGATATTCCTCAGGGAGGCCCGGAGCGGGGACACAGCGGCAGAGAGCAGGACCAAGAGGAGCGGTAACTGACGTCCGAAGAGCGGCGGCTCCGCCATCACGTCTGTAAGGCTGTCTGCACAGCACTTCCGGGTTGATGACGTCACTACGCGCCGGCAACGAGGGCCGAGAAGGATCAGAATAGTTGCGCAGCGGTTGGTAATGGCTGATGTGCTGGCGGACGTGAGCTGGAAGGTGCTGGAGCTCAGGGCTCGGTCCGGGCGCTCAGGTGCGGCCGTGAGATGGTGCCGTATGCCGTGTGATACCCCTGTTCACTGCCGGTCACTGTATGTGTGGGGCCCTAGCATGGTGGCCCTGTGTCCTGTGTGGGGAAGGGAGGATAGGCAGAGCAAGGTGTCCCTGGGTGCCTGAGGTGAAGTCTGGTCTATGGCTGCTTGTGTCTTGCTGCTGCAGCGCCATAGGGTGACTTTTCTGTGTTTTTACGCAACAATTTGTTTTCTATAGTAAATGTAAAAAAATTGTTGTGGTTTTGCCCACAATTTCTATAGTTGTTGCCATAGAAACACATCAATCCGCACGTTGGTCTGTCTGCGCCACAGTCTATGGTCTCCCCTGGTCATAATACGTCTTTTGGACGCTGCTCGGGGCCCTATAGCCCTGCCTATAGGGATAGCGCTGGGATTGTGACCGTTCTGCGCCATATTCCCACTTCTCGCGGTCTGTGGTTGGCGTAGTTTTGATGGCGGATCACTTTTTGCCATTGACCCTCAGCTCTGAGAAGTATTAGGTGTATACCTTTTTTTTCAGCCTTCGGATGTGCTGACAGCAAGCAGAGATCTTGAAAATGGTGATGTAGTGAAGTCTTAGAAATCTTCCGAGCTGTTCTTCGTACAGAGAGATTCTCTTGGCTCGCATCGCCCCGGGGCGAGCACGTTCGTTTCGGGTGTGCCCTCCGTGATGTGGAATCCTATCCAAGTCACATTTGTCAGGGGATGTCCTACAGTCACAGTGCGAGTTACATGTTTGGTACGTTGCTGATGTAGCAGGGCCGAGTTTGTCGCTGTAATTTTTTTTTTGTACGATTAATATAGTGTTCAACCTGCAGTCCTATGTAAAATTGTATCAAACCTGACAAACTTGGCTCTGCTACATTGTATAGGAGAATTTCGGGTCCGTGATTCCTCACAGTTATCACCTCCCCTCTTGTGGTGACCACGTCGTTTCCTAAACTCCATCTATTCCTGGGTAAACTCAGCGCACACCTGGAGGCTTTACTGACCTCTCATCAACACCTCTGATTGCTGTCAGTAAACGGGAGCATTTCTGTTTAGGTCCAAACTCTGAAAACATGTTCTAATACTTCTCACAGCTGAGGATTTGCTACAATTGCATCCTCATTTCTCATAGGTAATGACTTACCTTATCTAATTATTAAAACCCAAACTGGATCTGTCTTAAAGGAGCACTCTGAGCCGAACCTGATACGGGGTGGCGCGGCATGGCACGGGATATCTCTCTTTGGTGTCCGAGCCATGCTTCACCCCCTTAAGGCCTGCATCGGGCATACGTCAGTTTCAATATTGTGCTGGAGTGCTCCTTTAAGTGACCATCTCCCCATCGGGGGCGTGCCTGGCTTTACCCATAGTAGTTATAGTTTTTATAGCTATCACATCCATCCACAGCCTTCTTTACTGGTCACATGGTCATTACCCAATCATGTTTCACGGGTATGTTAAAGGAGCACTCCGTACTAAGCTGGTGCAGGGCCTAAGAGGACAGAAGATGATACAGAATGAGTCATTCATTGAATTGTCATGCTCCTCACTAGGCATAAAACAGAGCCTCAGTTTAGCCCCGGGTGCCCCTTTAATCCACTAAACTGACATGTAACATGGTCACAGTGATTGTGGGAGTCTAAAAATGTCTGACTTGAGCCTGGGACTGGACAGATCCATTTCTCTTAAAGAAAAAACAAAACAAAAATAAAAACATGGCTGCAACCAGCGCCGCACCTGTCCGCAGGTTGTGTGTGGTATTGCGGTTGAGCTGTAGTCACTCTAGTGGAGCCGAGCTGCAATACCTGATACAACCATTCACCAGGTGTGGTGCTGTTTTCCTTGGACACCCCGCTGTACCCAATAAACTGCCCCACAAGGTGCTGATCGGGAGGCTGATCAGGTCCCCACATTATCCAGATGGCTCTCCGATCCCTCAGTTACTCCTCTTGGCAGGGCACACAGGACTCACCCCTGTAATTTCTTTTTGGGTACAGGCAGGGGTTGCTATTTGGATTCTTGTTTGCATTATTTAACCCCGCCGACTGCTGAGTTGGGGGGATCTTAAAGTGAACCGAGTCAGTGACTCCCCCAAATTTTCATTCATGTCCGTCCTATGTTCACGGTCCTTTCATATTGAAACGGCACAGTGACCACCTCCAGAAAGCAATGGTCTCCGGCTGTCGAGAAACTACAACTTCTAGCAATGCTGAGAGTTGTAGTTTAATCTTAGCCTGAGACCACTGCTGTGGAAAAGTGAGGGCGCGTTCCTCCTCGCTTTAGGATGCCCTATGGTGCTGTAGTGCTGCTTATTGGCAGTGAATGGTGAATATCTCCGACGCCTCCTGCCGCCGCCCTTGTGGCAGGGGAGAATAGCGCGGTCTACACACTTTACGGAGTCCTGACGCGAGGCGGGAATCGTCTTGTTGATGCGTCTTCTAATGGTTTTGTCTTTTGTGATCTGTATACTGGGCGTCATTAACACGAGCTTGATGTTTTTGTTTTTCTCCCCTCCTGTCGCCTTCTTCTGATCCTCATGTTTGCGAATTCTCTAACGCAGCCGCTAACACCTTAATTTCACTGTGATTGCCCCTAACCACTACTAACCAGTTGCCAAAGTGGGTTGAGACGTCTGTGGTTGGTCCCAACGCAGTCGAGTAAAATGGCGCAGCTGGTCGACAGGACTCTACCCATGTCGCCCACGTTCTTGCGATCAGGTGAGTGCTGATAATTCATGTCCTTGCATGTGATACAGTGTGGCTTGTGATACTGCGGTGGAAATGTCCCAGCATCCGGGTGGTTAGTCCTGGTAATTGTCCTTCTCTGTATCTGTCTCCTCGTGATATCTGTTTATGGCAAAGCTGGATGAGAAGCAATATGACTTCCATAGGGGATTTTAAGAAATAGTAAACACCTTAAAAATAGATGTGATCTACCGAAAAAGTCAAGTCACAATGTGTGCTCACAATAGGTATTATCTTCCAGAGCTGCACTCTCTATTCTGCTGGTGCAGTCACTGTGTCCATACATTACTTATCCTGTACTGATCCTGAGTTACATCCTGTATTATACTCCAGAGCTGCACTCACTATTCTGCTGGTGGAGTCACTGTGTACATACATTACTTATCCTGTACTGATCCTGAGTTACATCCTGTATTATACTCCAGAGCTGCAATCACTATTCTGCTGGTGCAGTCACTGTGTACATACATTACTTACCCTGTACTGATCCTCAGTTAAGCCTGATTCACACGTCCGTGTCCGTGCTCAAATCCGTGAGCAGTTTGTCAGTGATGCATCCCTGAAGCTGTCCGTGTGTCCGATTTTTGCTGTCAATGTGCCATCCGTGTTTCACTGACACTGAACAGCTGAAAAATAATTTTTAAAGCATCTCTTCTTAATGATCCGTGAGACACTGAGTGTGAATGAGGCTTTATATCCTGTATTATACTCCAGAGCTGTACTCACTATTCTGCTGATGGAGTCACTGTGTACATACATTGTTAGGGGGGTTGTCTGGAGGAAAGCTTGCTGACTGTTTCCAATACCTTTTGTTGCTACATCCTGTATGCTGTCAGATAACTCCTCTTAATCCCTCATTACTCTGCAGTAGAGTTGAGGGAACTTGTGTTTTAAGTTCGGCGTCCAAAGTTCGGGTTCGGGTTATCTTAGAATCCCGTTATGGATTCGGCTACCACGGACCATAACGGAATTTGGAATCCATGAGGGGATTCTTCGATAAACCCGAACCTTGGACAACACGGAGGATCTGGGGTGACGTCACCGTCATGTGATCAGTGCAGGGGGCGTGGCTCAGCACCGGATTGGATAAGAGGTGGTAAAGGGCCTGGTATAATGATCATGTGACATGAGGGGCGGAGCTCCTGTGCGCTGTGTGGAGGAGAAGAAGGAAGTAGAGCAGTGAAGGACGGTTGCGTGAACTTGGATTTCAAATTCCGTTATGGTCCGTGGTAGCGAATCCATAACGCGATTCTAAGATAACCCGAACTTTGGACGCCGAACTTAAAATACAAGTTCAACCCTGCTCTGCAGTACTCTGTGGTCTATGGACTTTTCCCCATAATGCACAGAGGCGGAGGATTTGGCGTGTCCTCTGTAGACAGTAGATACGTGTAATCACTCATGAACACAGCCGTAGCTTTTGCGGTTTAGATGGGGACTATTGTTCTCAATGGGGCTGCAAAAGATGTGTGCTGTCCGCGTCCGTATGTCTATTCCGCGGCCCTGCGAAAGAATAGAACGTGTATACTTGTCCATTTTGTGGACACGGATAGGACATTTTGTGCAGAAGGAAAAAAACTGGTGGCAATATCCGCGATTTGTGGACCGGATACGGTCGTGTCCTCCTCTACTGGGATCCTGAGGACGTACTGTCCGGGAATTGTTTGCGCTCCAAACGATTTACCATTAAGATTCTGCGCTGAGCCGATACCTGAGGCTCGATGGATTCCCATGTTTTATTAGTACAGCTTGTTACCCCTGCTCCGAGGCCCGGGTGGGGGGTGTTCTTGGCCTCCCCCCATGCTGGATGGGTCCTCGGTGTTATTTTCAGCTCTGCGTACATGTGACTCTGCTGGAACAGGGAAAAGATCAGTCTCCTAAATATAGGCCCTGAGCGCAGGGTGATGTGACACTGACCCCCAGCTGGCAAGAGGGGGATGGGCAGCCACAGCCTGGGCATTCCAAACCTGCTGACCCCTGATGTCCGCGCCCCCCCATACATTTATATTTATATGATATTGCCTCTACTGAAGGAATACTTCAGGCAATACTGATACATTGTGTCTCACCTAGTGCAGGACCTGAGGGGGTGGAGCATGACACAGGGAGTCAGAGAGCTTGTCATGCTCCGCCCCTCAGACCATTTATAAGTAGTGTAACTTATTTTTACTCGGAGGCTTGCTTATTGCTTCTGAGCACCGCATCTCTGACGCCCCCCTGCCTGTGGCCCTGTATGTAATAAAAACGCCCCCCGTTCATTTGATTTTATATGGGGCGGGGGGCGGAGCTACAGCGCAGCACGTCTATGCACGGCTAGAGATCGCTGGACTAAAAGTACTGCAGGGGGACAATGGGGACGGAGCGGCAGCACACAGGTACTTGCGGCCTGACGGATCCGGCGGACTGTTCACCCGCCGGAACAGCCTGCCGGATAGCCATGCCGCAAGTGTGAAAGTACCCTAATCGGCATCACATGATCTGTTACATTGTATGACACGGGACTGCTACATTGTATATAATCTGTTACATTGTATATAATCTGCTACATTGTATATAATCTGCTACATTGTATATAATCTGCTACATTGTATGACACTGGACTGCTACATTGTATATAATATGTTACATTGTATATAATCTGCTACATTGTATATAATCTGCTACATTGTATATAATCTGCTACATTGTATGACACTGAACTGCTACATTGTATATAATCTTACATTGTATGACATGGGACTGCTACATTGTATATAATCTTACATTGTATGACACAGGACTGCTACATTGTATATAATCTGTTACATTGTATGACACGGGACTGCTACATTGTATATAATCTTACATTGTATGACACAGGACTGCTACATTGTATATAATCTGTCACATTGTATGACACGGGACTGCTACATTGTATATAATCTTACATTATATGACATGGGACTGCTACATTGTATATAATCTTACATTGTATGACACAGGACTGCTACATTGTATATAATCTGTCACTATATGATATGCACATTTATGACGGACTGCTACATTGTATATAATCTTACATTGTATGACATGGGACTGCTACATTGTATATAATCTGTTACATTGTATGACACGGGACTGCTACATTGTATATAATCTTACATTGTATGACACGGGACTGCTACATTGTATATATTCTTACATTGTATGACATGGGACTGCTACATTGTATATAATCTGTTACATTGTATGACATGGGACTGCTACATTGTATATAATCTGTCACATTGTATGACACGGGACTGCTACATTGTATATAATCTTACATTTTATGACACAGGACTGCTACTTTGTATATAATCTTACATTATATGACATGGGACTGCTACATTGTATATAATCTGTCTCATTGTATGACACGGGACTGCTACATTGTATATATTCTTACATTGTATGACACGGGACTGCTACATTGTATATAATCTTACATTGTATGACACGGGACTGCTACATTGTATATAATTCTTACATTGTATGACACGGGACTGCTACATTGTATATAATCTTACATTGTATGACACTGGACTGCTACATTGTTTATAATCTACATCACGTGATCTGTTACATTGTATGACATGGGACTGCTACATTGTATATAATCTTACATTGTATGACACGGGACTGCTACATTGTATATAATCTTACATTGTATGACACTGGACTGCTACATTGTTTATAATCTACATCACGTGATCTGTTACATTGTATATAATCTACATCACGTGATCTGTTACATTGTATGACACAGGACTGCTACATTGTATATAATCTTACATTGTATGACATGGGTTTGCTACATTGTATATAATCTACCTCACGTGATCTGTTACATTGTATGACATGGGACTGCTACATTGTATATAATCTGACATTGTATGACACTGGACTGCTACATTTAGAATGGAAGGATTGTCCTTTGCTCTGCTCTGCCTCCCATTCTTTGGGGTCTCATCTCCCCATCATCCAGTGCACCCCCTGTTGGCAGAATCCATCACTTCCATACCCTTTCTCGTGATGAGACTGTCCAAGCATCTTCTTAAAATCACATTATATCCAACAACAATGTAATTACGCCCGGTGACTGCTCCGGCTGACAGGAGACACGGACCCCGCCGGCGGCGCGGAGGGAAGTGTGAATTATGTGACATTCAATTACACCGCCGACTGTACCGGTTGGATTTTTAATAGCATCAGTGAGCCCTGCCCGTCACCCCTGACTCACCCCAGCTCCAACTTATTACCTATTCTTATTACAGCCACAAAAACATTCACAAAATCTGTTCTGAATGGATTTGAAATCCCATCAATTTACACTGGAAATGAAGATCCACCTTCTGACAACAGGTCATTATACAATAGATCTTGATGGTGCGCAGGAATGTGTTTTTCTCCGATACAGAGCTCTAAATCCTCTGCACAAAGATAGATGGAAGAAAACCAATAATTGTCTGCAGAAACCACCAGGGGGAGCATGCTATGCATAAATCGTATGCCATCAGCTCCCCCTAGTGGTGGCCAGCTGATTGGCATTTAGTAGCAGGCAGAACCTCTTATCTCATTAAAGAGGTCTTCCACTTCTAGGGACCTGATACTTAAAGGGGTTGTTGAGGATTTGTAAACCATGGCTGCTTTCTGCGAGAAACAGTGCCCCTCTTGTCCACGGTTCGTATCCAGTATGGCTTTTTGGCTCCGCTCTAGCCGACCACACACATGCTGTAGACCAGGCGTGCCCAACCTGCGGCCCTCCAGCTGTTGCAAAACTACAACTCCCACCATGCCCTGCTGTAGGCTGATAGCTGTAGGCTGTTAAGGCATGCTGGGAGTTGTAGTTTTGCAACAGCTGGAGGGCCGCAGGTTGAGCATGCCTGCTGTAGACAGATGGACACTGTTATTGGAAGAAAGCGTTAATCTTCTTCTAACAGACTGCGCTTTCTGTGGATTGGCACAGCACTGATTTGCGAGTCTCAATCTGCAGAGTTTTGGGGAGTGGAGACCCCCTCTAAATAAAGTGATGGCAGCTATTCACTTTGAGGTGACACGGTCCCCGTACTGATTCCTCATCTGTCAGCAGTGTCTCACTCCACGCTTAATATTCCTGTGTCTCTGTGAGCGTACATACAGCGCCCCCGCCAGGAGAGGATGATAACTGCGCTGTATTATCTCTGTGCTTCTTGGTTCTTTATGAATGGTTACTGGGGAGGAGGGTAAAGAGCGTAGTCCAGGGTGGGAAGACGTTACAAGGGAACTCTGCACTCACGTGCTCTGGTAATGGCCTCCGCCATTATGTGTGTACACAGCGACTCCACCAGCAGAATAGTGAGTGCAGCTCTGGTGTATAATACAGGATGTAACTCAGGATCAGTACAGGATAAGTAATGTATGTACACAGTGACTCCACCAGCAGAATAGTGAGTGCAGCTCTGGAGTATAATACAGGATGTAACTCAGGATCAGTACAGGATAAGTAATGTATGTACACAGTGACTCCACCAGCAGAATAGTGAGTGCAGCTCTGGAGTATAATACAGGAAGTAACTCGGGATCAGTACAGGATAAGTAATGTATGTACACAGTGACTCCACCAGCAGAATAGTGAGTGCAGCTCTGGAGTATAATACAGGATGTAACTCAGGATCAGTACAGGATAAGCAATGTATGTACACGGTGACTCCACCAGCAGAATAGTAAGTGCAGCTCTGGAGTATAATACAGCAGGTAACTCCGGATAAGTAATGTATGTAGACAGTAATGCACATTATGTTCCTGTATGAATTGTACACTTGGGGTTAGTGGTGATCATATAATGTAATATTATTGCTGTAATTGCTCTGCATGGTTGTGGATTTCAGCTGGTGGAAATATTACATTCCCGCATATTCACTACAACAAGCTGTGACCTGGAGGCGGTGGATTGTCATTACTAATGTGTAGCCAGCTAACAAAAGGAGAGGGGAGAAGACCATTACCTCTCTTACAGCGGTGCTGCAATTCCTGGATTTCTGAATGCAGCTCTGGGTGTGACTGCAATTCAAAGTTTGACGCAACTTTGCTTTGTTTTGCTTTCCAGCTTTTGAATTATTTTGCTTCATTCACATCCAGAGCTGAATTCCATGGCGGAGATTTAACCTTTGTTGTAGAGACACTTAACCAATAGCGGGCAGCAGACAGGGATGATAATACTTATTTTTATAGCGCCACCATATTCCACAGCACTTTACAAATTCAGAGGGTTCATGTACAAGATATCACAACGTAACGGGCTAATATACAACTGAAACACTAGGAGTGAGGGCCCTGCTCGCAAGAGCTTACAATCTATGAGCACGTGAGGTTTTGCAGCCTGGGAGCTACCAAGGGAACTAGTCGAAGTTGTGAATGCAGCTCTGGATGTCACTGGAGTATAAGACAGTGACTGCAGATTCTTACACGGTTCTCCCTGGGAAATATAAAGCGACGTTGTGGCACGGAGCTGGGTGGTAGCCGGGTCGTCTTTCCGAATCTGCTGTTCTCCTGCGCGGCGCGGTGGAGACTCGCAGGCACCTTCTTTACTTCGTTCCGTTAGTTCCAGGCTTTTTGCCGTGACCGTCGAGCCGGGCGCGGAGTCGAGCTTACTCTAAGCCGTCAGATGTTTGTTGCTAGGAAGCCGGTCTGCGATTTGTGCAAAAATTAAAAAGGCAATTAAAATATTAATAGAAAGTCTTTAATTCCTTCACAGCTAATGAAGCGACGCATTTTTATTAGGCGAGCGTCTCCGCGAAGGAATATTAATTTACTCCTCGCAGCGAGCACACATTCCCGGTGCAACTGACTCAGAAATATCCTCTACATTATCCGTGGATCTGCTGCCGGCTAATTGCAATCTACATGTCATAGAGAGAGATTGCAGACACTTGTTTGCTGAGCGTTTATACTCCAGTTACATCCAGAGCTGCACCTGCAACACGTTTTTAGTTTTTTTTCTCTATACCCTTTTTATACTTCAGTCGCACCCAAGGATATCGTTACTCAATGCTCTCCTGAGGTGTCTGTGTTGGCAATTACATGCATTCCCCATGTAATAACCATTCTGGAGCACCTGTTCTCATGACTGTGTTGTGCCATTACTCTATTATTGCTACTAGAAGCTATGAGTGAATTGCTAGCAGTTTGCAATGAAGGTCCAGCTGGGTGTTACCAGTTGGGGGAGGTGTCCCTGCACAGTCTAACACAGGGCTCGACAAATCCCAGGTGCCATGGCGACCAGGAATTTGGTCTTGGCGCCTGGGTATTTGTCAGCCCGTTCTCTCAGGTGCCAGGGCGCAGGGCCGGTGCGTCCTAAACGCGGACTAGGAGCACCGGCCCCCCTCATGCTGCAGCCGCCCGAGCGCTCTATATAGAGTCTCAGGTGGCTGCAGCACTGCCCGGGCTGGCGCGTCCATGAGGGCGCACCATGAAGAGAGGGACTGACAGGAGGGAAGCGCTCAGCGCTCCCTCCTGTCACTCCCTCTTTGTAGCGTGGCCGAGCCCTGTATGGTCCGCGGTACAGGAGCATCCGTCTCCTGTACCCGTGGGACTATACAGAGCTCGGCCACGTTACATTACAGGCGGGGGAGGGAGGGGAGAAAATGACAAGGGGGGAAAGTGAATGACAAGGGAGGGAGAGAATGACAAGGGGGGGGGGGGGGAGAAAGTGAATGACAAGGGGGGGGGGGAGAAAGTGAATGACAAGGGGGCGGGGGGGGGGGAATGACAAGGGGGGAAAGTGAATGACAAGAGGGGGAAAGAGCTGGGCCTTGTAGTGATGCGGGGACTGAGCGCCAGCTGGGGGTTGTAGTGCTCAGTAAAATGTCATGGTGCCCGCTGTGTTTGTGCCCTCCGGACCCCTCTGCCCTCTCCTCCGGACCCCTCTGCCCTCCCCTCTGGACCCTGTAATCCTTGTAAGGGTTTCCACTGACGTGTCATATAACCTATTGAAAAGGGGAAGCATTATGGGGGGCCCTATATACTCGCACATTATGGGGGGCACTATGGAGAACAGGGGAAGGAACACTATGGGGGCATCTACTGGGGGCCCTATGTACTGGCATGCATTATTGGGGGGCTCTATGGAGAAGTGGGGGGGGGGAGCACTATGGGGGCATCTATTGGGAGCTTTATGACGCGGCTCCGCCTGACTCCTAACTTTTTTAGCTGGCTCCTAGATTCCAAGGAAATTTGTCAAGCCCTGGTCTAACACTATCCAATCAGCGCTGCCAGTGTCAGTCTGTGCAGGGGCACACCCCCGTCTAGACCTGCATTCAAACTGGTAGCAATTCATTCATAACTTCTAGTAGTAATAATAGAGGAATGGCACAACCTATAGTCATAAGAATAGATTCTCCAGTTTTGTTATCTTATGGGGGGGGGGTGCAAGACATGGTCTGGAGAGGTCATCTCAGTTTTTTAACTCTACATATCCCAGAATGCAATACAACAAAGTATAGAAACTGAAGCAGCAGGGGGTGTCTGTGTGAGAGAGGTTATATTTTTTGGACTGACTTTTTGGTTGATGACATTGGTGGGTTCCAGGAGCTGAAAACCCCTTCTAGTAGCCGCAGTACTGTGGCACCCTGCATGCACCTTTGTCTCCTTGCTTAGTTTTTCCCATGCTGGCAGGCACCTGCCGTCGCTAGGTCGCCCTATCAATCACTTGTGGGGTCACTCAGATCTCCTACCAGTGCCGTCCGCAGACTCGCTGTATCCTCCCTGCTGGTTCAGCTTCTGTACAAATACTCCATTGTGTGGTGTCTAGGGAGGTGTAGTGGTAACGGCGGAGAAGTTTGAGTGAGGCTGCGGTCGGTTCTGACTGACCATGATTTTTTTTTTGGCTCTAATCAGGAAAATAGAAAAAGGAATCCAATTAAAGATATTACCCCAGGATTAGACTTTACAGGGCTCCTTTCTTCCAGAAGTAGCGCCACACTGGTGTATGGGCGGTGACCAGTAATACACCTTGGTTCTAGTGCATTGAATGCAGCTGCGCTGCAATACCTCACGCGTCCTGGAAGGAAAAAGCCAGGTTTTTCTAATCCTCGGCAACCCTTTATAGGTAAAAGGGGGTAATGAAAGGAAATCTGACAAATGATAGAGAGCAATGCATTGTGGGAGCCCATATGACAAAGCTAAATTATTAGGTCACGTGTCTGGAGCCCAATCTCCGTTTCGAAGGACGATCAGCAGAACTATGATTGCAGCTCTGAATGAGAAAAGAACATCATAATGTAACAAATTGTGACAAAAACAGTGGAGAGTTAGGCTTCGTTCACATCACCTAAACTGCTCCGTTTAGGAGCAGGAAAACGGAAAGGACGGATTCGGCAAATAACTGAGCAGAACGGAGCCTAAAGACCCCATAGACTATAATGGCGTCCGTTCGGTTTCTGCTCAGACGAAGATTTTTGAAGCGGAGACAAAACTCCTGCATGCACAACTTTTGTCTCTGCTCCAAAACTTCTGAGCGGAAACCTAACGGACCCCATTATAGTCTATGGGGTCCTAAGATTCCGTTCAGTTATGTGCTGAATCCGTCCTTTCCGTTTTCCTGCTCCTTACGGAAAGGCTGAACGGCCATGTGAACGAAGCCTTAGATCTAGATGATGTTACTTTGAGATTTGCGCAGTTAGAACTAGGTCACGTGGTTACGTCTAGATTACGTGGTTGCGCTTGGACTACGTGGTGAATGCATTATAATGCATTCACATAATACCGGCTTTTCTCTTGTCGCCAACTTCTTCCTTCTCCTCTCTTTCCAGGTTCCGTTTACGAACCCCTAAAAAGCAGCGACCTTCCCCGGCCGGACAATGAGACCCTGTGGGACAAACTGGACCGGTACTACAGAATTGGTGAGTGTTAAAGCGATTGCCCAACCCTGACGTAGACCCTGAAATTCCTTTACCCTAAGTTCACACTTGAGCGTTTTACAGCGCAATCCTACGCGCTGTAAAACGCTCAACAGGCGAAAATCCATGTTTCCCTATGGGCATGGTTCTCACCTGAGCGTTTTACAGCGCGTACGAACGCGCTGTAAAACTCCCTACGCATAAACAAGTACTTGAGCTTTTTTTGGGGCGTTTGTCGCGCGTATTGTGATTGACACCACAGTAGTCAATCACACGAACCCGCGTACGACGCGCGTTTCCTATTTGCAAAAACGCGCGTAAAACGCGCGTTTCAAGAACGCTCAGGTCTGAACCCAGGGTCATTCTGACATCCAATAATCCAGAAAGTCTGATGACCCAGCACAGGATTGCACCAGGGCGTCTTCTATGGGCCCATTTGGATCATGGTACTGCAAGTCTTTCCCAGTCACAGCGCAAAATTGCAGTATCGGGTGTGACTCGCTCTGGGGAAAATACCAATGGCGCCTTCCTGCAACTTGGGCGAGTTAACTGTACAGTGTAACAGCGGGATTTCTATCTGTGGAGTCTCTTTTAGGGCCGCAGCGGCGCGTTGTTAAAGAGTTGTGAGCGAAGGACATTGGTGACTTTGCAGACGGCGATCTGTCAGAGCGCATGGCACTTAAGTGCAGCAGCCTGTCATTTTCTCCTGAGCGCTGAAATTTCCTATCCTTCGGGTCAGTGTGTTCTGCGGTCACATCACTCATCAGCAGTCACATTAAATAAATGCATGATTACTACCCCCATGTAGTTCTGGCTCCCTGCCGAACGCCGCACACAACAAATCATTCCCGCAAATAAAAATGCATCTTGAAGTGTAATTTTCACCTCCCGGTTGCTGATGGGATCTGAGGGCAGCAGCGCCGCTCGTGTGCATTGATCTCGGGGACCAGTGTAATGCCGACCGGTACGACTGACAAGGGATTCTGTGGGGACAATTTAAAGGACTTCTCCAGTCTTGGGTAAATATAGCTTAATCATTGTATATTTTAAGGTTCTACAGCAGCTGAGGCGGGTTGAGGTTCTGCAGCAGCTGAGGTGTGCATTAGGAGGTTCTGCAGCAGCTGAGGTGTGCATTAGGAGGTTCTGCAGCAGCTGAGGTGTGCCTTAGCAGGTTCTGCAGCAGCTGAGGTGTGCATTAGCAGGTTCTGCAGCAGCTGAGGTGTGCATTAGCAGGTTTTGCAGCAGCTAAGGTGTGTATTAAGAGGTTTTACAGCAGCTGAGGTGTGCCTTAGCAGGTTTTGCAGCAGCTGAGGTGTGCATTAGCAGGTTCTGCAGCAGCTGAGGTGTGTATTAGGAGGTTCTGCAGCAGCTGAGGTGTGCATTAGCAGGTTCTGAAGCAGCTGAGGTGTGCATTAGGAGGTTCTGAAGCAGCTGAGGTGTGCATTAGGAGGTTCTGCAGCAGCTGAGGTGTGCCTTAGCAGGTTCTGCAGCAGCTGAGGTGTGCCTTAGCAGGTTTTGCAGCAGCTGAGGTGTGCATTAGCAGGTTCTGCAGCAGCTGAGGTGTGTATTAGCAGGTTCTGCAGCAGCTGAGGTGTGCATTAGCAGGTTCTGCAGCAGCTGAGGTGTGCATTAGCAGGTTCTGCAGCAGCTGAGGTGTGCATTAGGAGGTTCTGAAGCAGCTGAGGTGTGCATTAGGAGGTTCTGCAGCAGCTGAGGTGTGCATTAGGAGGTTCTGCAGCAGCTGAGGTGTGCATTAGGAGGTTCTGCAGCAGCTGAGGTGTGCATTAGCAGGTTCTGCAGCAGCTGAGGTGTGCATTAGCAGGTTCTGCAGCAGCTGAGGTGTGCATTAGCAGGTTCTGCAGCAGCTGAGGTGTGCATTAGGAGGTTCTGAAGCAGCTGAGGTGTGCATTAGGAGGTTCTGCAGCAGCTGAGGTGTGCATTAGGAGGTTCTGCAGCAGCTGGGGTGTGCATTAGGAGGTTCTGCAGCAGCTGGGGTGTGCATTAGGAGGTTCTGCAGCAGCTGGGGTGTGCATTAGGAGGTTCTGCAGCAGCTGGGTGTGCATTAGGAGGTTCTGCAGCAGTTTGGGTGTGCTATAGGAGGTTCTGCAGCAGCTGGGGTGTGTATTATGAGCAGTGTAAGCACACTACTGTATAAAACACACTGCAGCTGCTGCAGAACCTCTTTATGTAAACAGATGGATTTGAAAAAGACCTTACTACAAAGGAGATCAGATACAGAGCAGTTAGAGATGAGCGGTGTGTATCACCGCTTATCTCTGTGCAATTGTCAGACCGTGATGTTTATAGAAATGTTCCTTACAGACCGAACAGTGGAACATTCCAGCGTATTACACAGCGATGGTACTGACCCCCCCGTAACGTCAGGTGACTCTGTATATTATTAATAACCAATTAATTGCAATTTACATTTGGTGGGTGAACATACCCTGCAGCCCCCCCGCGCTGCGGCCGTCTCCGGGTAAACACTGCTTTGCTGGCTGTTTAATCACCTGTCGTGTGCTTTGGATGTAATCAGTGCGTATTGTGAGCGGCTCGGGGTTGTGCTTTAGCTCATTTTGACAACTCATTATCCAGAATTATAAACTGCAATTAAGAAGTAATCTGAAGAACGTTCCGTTTTTCTCCGCATTCGCCGTCTGGCCGCCATTTAAATCTGTAATTGACGGTTTATTATAATTGTGTTTATGGGGAAGTGAACGTAGCCTGTACTTCTGCCGGTTCTTAGAGGGACTGGAGGGTCATAGCCACATGCGATGTGACGCTGGACTCTTTGTAAATGTCACGGCCCCAGCGACCAGGCAGCAGTACGGACCGTCTCGTGAAACTAGGTGAACTAAAATAAGATATTTAATTTGACCATGCATACAAATCGGACTCCTTTTCATGATTCCCTTAAGTACTCTGTTCTGCTGTGAGTCCCTGCAGTCTTTGGAGAGGGAGGGGGGTACTTGGAGGGCATCTCAGTGAGGGGGCATTTGATAGGCCATTGCCCTGTGGGTGGCGCTTATGAGGCATCATAGTGTGTGCGGAGGCACTAAGAGGGCATCATACTGTGTGCGGAGGCACTAATTGGGCATCATGCTGTGTGGGGAGGCACTAAGGGGGCATCATGCTGTGTGGGGAGGCACTAAGGGGGCATCATGCTGTGTGGGGAGGCACTAAGGGGACATCATGCTGTGTGGGGAGGCACTAAGGGGGAATCATGCTGTGTGGGGAGGCACTAAGGGGGCATCATGCTGTGTGGGGAGGCACTAAGGGGCATCATGCTGTGTGGGGAGGCACTAAGGGGCATCATGCTGTGTGGGGAGGCACTAAGGGGACATCATGCTGTGTGGGAGGCACTAAGGGGCATCATGCTGTGTGGGGAGGCACTAAGGGGGCATCATGCTGTGTGGGGAGGCACTAAGGGGGCATCATGCTGTGTGGGGAGGCACTAAGGGGCATCATGCTGTGTGGGGAGGCACTAAGGGGCATCATGCTGTGTGGGGAGGCACTAAGGGGGCATCATGCTGTGTGGGGAGGCACTAAGGGGCATCATGCTGTGTGGGGAGGCACTAAGGGGGCATCATGCTGTGTGGGGAGGCACTAAGGGGGCATCATGCTGTGTGGGGAGGCACTAAGGGGGCATCATGCTGTGTGGGGAGGCACTAAGGGGGCATCATGCTGTGTGGGGAGGCACTAAGAGGGCATCATACTACATGTTTTTTTTTTTTGGTGTTTATTTACTTACATAGTATGGCACCATGTAGTGTTCACTTACTTACATAGTATGGCTCCACCTGGTGGTCATTTACTTTCATAGTATGGCACCATCTAGTGATCATTTACTTTCATAGTATGGCACCATCTAGTGATCATTTACTTTCATAGTATGGCACCATCTAGTGATCATTTACTTACATCGTATGGCACCATCTTGTGTTCACTTACTTACATTATATGACGCCGCCCCGTGTTAACAGTGTGCAGCAATGTGCTTGTCCACCTAATGAGCTGAGTGCAGGTGGACGCACATGCTCAGTCACACTCCCACTGCCAGGTCTCTGCAGCGTAGCCTAGGGAAATAAGGTTCTGCTCGTTAGGAGAGGAGCGAGCATCTGCAGTGAATGGCGGTATAGCTGAGAAGATTCCTTCTGCGGGGGTGATGAGATTGGACTATATTGTCAGCTGCCAGAGGGAGAAATATGGAAGCAAAAAATGATGAAAAAGTTACTTTATAGCTCCACAGATTACTCTAAAACGCTATTAGCAGCATTTCAGGACTTTTGATGTGAAATGAGTCATGGAGCTCCCCTTTAAGGATGTCATTGTTCCCGCCGTCTGAAGACTTAAGGTATCCAGAGACGATGTGACAATGACAAGCCGCTCATTAATGTCTGGAAACGGCACATAAAGAACGAGCTGTCAGCAGAGCTCTTTGATGAGCCGATCGTGTACATGGCGCTCCTTTACTCCTCCTGTCAGAAACCCGATGTCTTAAATCACCCTCCTCTCTTGAGTCAGCTCTAAGGTTTGAAGGACGGGAACTTCAGAAATAATTGCATTCATAGAGCGCATTAATTTGTTAATCAGCCAGATTGGGACAGAACTAATGAAAGGCAGCGAGGTGGGATGGTAATGAGGCTGTAATTACCGTGATTAACATTTATTTTTATCTGACACTCCACATCCTGTGACTTCTGACACAACATGGCCGACATCTCCCCAAGTGACATTTTATTTACCGTCCCTTTAATTTTTGCATAGTAAGCGCAGGAAATCAAAACTGTTCTGAAAGTTACTTTGAGACTAAACAGGGCAAAAAATCTAAAATTTCTGTGATGTCGTTAAAACAGATCACTGCCTCCCCTCCCCGTTACTGGGGGTCAATTGGCGCAGAAATTGCCTGTCCTTGGTGTGCTTGCCGTGCGCTGATGTCCTCCTGCTCAGCTTGTGGTGGGCTCCAGCTCATATGTAGCAGGCATAGACAGTAGAATTATACAGTGCAACTAAACTAACCCATCCTGGTCACACAGGAGCGCGGCTCGTTACGGTACACTCATTGAAGCTGCACCGTACACGACAAGGACACGCTGACACTTGGGGGACAGGATAATGACACGCTGACACTTGGGGGACAGGATAATGACACAGTGACACTTGGGGTACAGGATAATGACACAGCTGACACTTGGGGTACAGGACAAGGACACGCTGACACTTGGGGGACAGGACAAGGACACGCTGACACTTGGGGGACAGGACAAGGACACGCTGACACTTGGGGGACAGGACAAGGACACGCTGACACTTGGGGGACAGGACATGGACACGCTGACACTTGGGGGGACAGTATAATGACACGCTGACACTTGGGTTACAGTATAATGACACGCTGACACTTGGGGGACAGGATAATGACACTGACACTTGGGGGACAGGACAATGACACGCTGACACTTGGGGGACAGGACAATGACACGCTGACACTTGTGGGACAGGACAATGACACGCTGACACTTGGGGGACAGGATAATGACACGCTGACACTTGGGGGACAGGATAATGACACGCTGACACTTGGGGTACAGGATAATGACACGCTGACACTTGGGGTACAGGATAATGACACGCTGACACTTGGGGTACAGGATAATGACACGCTGACACTTGGGGTACAGGATAATGACACGCTGACACTTGGGGTACAGGATAATGACACGCTGACACTTGGGGTACAGGATAATGACACGCTGACACTTGGGGGACAGGATAATGACACGCTGACACTTGGGGTACAGGATAATGACACGCTGACACTTGGGGACAGGATAATGACACGCTGACACTTGGGGTACAGGATAATGACACGCTGACACTTGGGGTACAGGATAATGACACGCTGACACTTGGGGACAGGATAATGACACGCTGACACTTGGGGTACAGGATAATGACACGCTGACACTTGGGGTACAGGATAATGACACGCTGACACTTGGGGACAGGATAATGACACGCTGACACTTGGGGTACAGGATAATGACACGCTGACACTTGGGGTACAGGATAATGACACGCTGACACTTGGGGGACAGGATAATGACACGCTGACACTTGGGGTACAGGATAATGACACGCTGACACTTGGGGTACAGGACAATGACACGCTGACACTTGGGGTACAGGATAATGACACGCTGACACTTGGGGTACAGGATAATGACACGCTGACACTTGGGGTACAGGATAATGACACGCTGACACTTGGGGACAGGATAATGACACGCTGACACTTGGGGTACAGGACAATGACACACTGACACTTGGGGGACAGGATAATGACACGCTGACACTTGGGGGACAGGATAATGACACGCTGACACTTGGGGGACAGGACAATGACACGCTGACACTTGGGGGACAGGACAATGACACGCTGACACTTGGGGGACAGGATAATGACACGCTGACACTTGGGGACAGGATAATGACACGCTGACACTTGGGGACAGGACAATGACACGCTGACACTTAGGGACAGGACAATGACACGCTGACACTTGGGGACAGGACAATGACACGCTGACACTTGGGGACAGGACAATGACACGCTGACACTTGGGGACAGGACAATGACACGCTGACACTTGGGGTACAGGATAATGACACGCTGACACTTGGGGGACAGGACAATGACACGCTGACACTTGGGGGACAGGACAATGACACGCTGACACTTGGGGGACAGGACAATGACACGCTGACACTTGGGACAGGATAAGGACACGCTGACACTTGGGGACAGGACAATGACACGCTGACACTTGGGGACAGAGATAATGACACGCTGACACTTGGGGGACAGGATAATGACACGCTGACACTTGGGGGACAGGACAATGACACGCTGACACTTGGGGGACAGGACAATGACACGGTGACACTTGGGGTACAGGATAAGGACACGCTGACACTTGGGTTACAGGACAATGACACGCTGACACTTGGGGGACAGGATAATGACACGGTGACACTTGGGGTACAGGATAAGGCCACGCTGACACTTGGGTTACAGGACAATGACACGCTGACACTTGGGGGACAGGACAATGACACGCTGACACTTGGGGGACAGGACAATGACACGCTGACACTTGGGGGACAGGATAATGACACGGTGACACTTGGGGTACAGGATAAGGCCACGCTGACACTTGGGTTACAGGACAATGACACGCTGACACTTGGGGGACAGGACAATGACACGCTGACACTTGGGGGACAGGATAATGACACAGTGACACTTGGGGTACAGGACAAGGACACGCTGACACTTGGGGGACAGGACAAGGACACACTGACACTTGGGGGACAGGATAATGACACGCTGACACTTGGGGGACAGGATAATGACACGCTGACACTTGGGGGACAGGACAATGACACGCTGACACTTGGGGGACAGGACAATGACACGGTGACACTTGGGGTACAGGATAAGGACACGCTGACACTTGGGTTACAGGATAATGACACGCTGACACTTGGGGGACAGGACAATGACACGCTGACACTTGGGGGACAGGACAATGACATGCTGACACTTGGGGGACAGGACAATGACACTTGGGGTTCAGAACGTTGGGACTGTGCGGCCTGTCCTGTGTAATCAGGTGATAATTATGGCTGTATATCCCTTTCACCCAGTGACATTTCAGAGCAGGTTTTCGGGCCTTTGTGTCGGTCTGTCTTGCAGTAGATGTGTCTCTCGTAGAGACGGCGCTTAGAAGACAGAGCGGAATAATTAGTGCGTTCACGGCTCAGTAAGCGGGCACAAGCTCCCATGACTGATGGCTGAGAGTTCTGCTGAGAGAATGTCTGCAGCCTGGTGGGAGCTTCAGTTCGGAGCAGCGGCCGCTCGGGCTGAATACTAATTCCGAGCGCGTCTGCCGGCGATAAATGAGCTGTGATAGCGATGAACTTTATAATACTCTATTAGCACAGGCAGCGGATCATGGAAACACAGAAAGTTTTGCATCTCATGTGTTAGTGCGACGCCCTCCTTCTAGTCGCCTTGTAAATTAACCAGCTTTCTTGCCCTCCCTAGTGCTTGAGTCGTCCTCGTCTGCTGAGTGGTTACATTCCTATTCATCTTCGGTTACATCTCACTTCAGTGTCGCAATATAACATGCCATCTTAAAGGGGTTGTCCAGGTTTAGAAAAACATGGCTGCATGCTCCCATAAACAGCGCCACACGTGTGTGCAGGTTGTGTCTGGTGTCGCAATATCACGCTCCATTTTTGTAAGGCCTCTTTCACACTAGCGTTGTTAGGATCCGGCGTGCACTTCCGTTGCCGAATGCACGCTGGATCCGGCACAACGCAAGTGAACTGAAAGCATTTGAAGACTGATCAGCTGCTTTCAGTGTTACTATGGCAGCCAGGACGATACTAGCGTCCTGGTTGCCATAGTAGCAGTGAGGAGCGGGGGAGCGGCATACTTACATTCCATGCGGCTCCCGGGGCGCTCCTGAATGACGTCAGAGCACCCCGCGCGCATGGATCACGTGATCCATGCGATCACGTGATCTATGCACTGGGGCGCCCTGACGTCATCCTGGAGCGTCCCGGGAGCCGCTCGGAATGTAAGTATGCCGCTCCCCCTACTCTTTACTATGGCAACCAGGACTTTAGCGTCCTGGCTGCCATAGTAACGATTGACAAAAAGCTAAATGTCGGATCCGTCAATGCGCAGAAATGACGTTTAGCTAAAGGTCGGATCCGGACTAATGCCCTTCAATGGGCATTAATTCTGGATCCGGGGTTGCGGCATGTCTTCCGGATTTTTGGACGGAGACAAATCCGCAGCATGCTGCGCTTTTGTCAACGTCCAAAAAACGTTGACATGCTGAACTGATGCATCCTGATGCATCCTGAACGGATTTCTCTCCATTCAGGATGCATGGGGATAATCCTGATCAGTAGCTTTCCGTCCTAGAGACCCGAGGACGGATCTCTAGGACGGAAAGCTAAAACGCTGATGTGAAAGAGGCCTAACCAGACTCCTACACATCCCTTTTTTATTTCTTCATCTTGAGATTTGTAAAATTTGTTAATTTTTTAAAAATATTTTTATTTCTCTCCAGTGAAAATCACCGTTCTGAATTTTCAGAGTCCGACCACCGGCTTGTTTCCCACTGAGACGGTCGGCGACTGTAAGAAGGCCAAGATCCATGACAGTCTGTACTGTGCCGCCAGCTCCTGGGCCTTGGCCCTTGCCTACAGGTAATGCACATCCGGACCATGTGGTCTTCCCTGATCCAAGGGTCGGTTCTCTGATGTTTGTAGGAGTCCCCTTTGTACTCCCAGGATCAGTAAGGGGAGAGGGTCCACTGGGGCCGATCAGGATTGGTATTGAAACGGATCCACCACAGTCCACTTTGGAAAGCAGCCACCAGGATCTGTATGAGGAGGATCAGTATGGGAAAGGGTTCTACTGGGATCAGGGTAGTAAGAGGGCCTGCTAGGATTAGTACAGGAAGGGATCAACAGGATCATACAAAGAGGATCCCCTGGATTGGAGGAGGAGCACATCTATCCACAGGAATTAGTCGCAGGCACAGGATATAATACATCTACCGCCGGGGACTTACCCTGCAGCCCAGGGCTGAGCTTTTGGTGCATTGTGCTATAGAGCAGGGGTCCCCAACTTCAGTCCTCAGGGCCCACTTGCCGGTCAGGATTTAGGAGTATCCCACAGAATGAATACCTGTGGTAAGTCCTGATGGACACTAATTATATCAGCTGCCCAATACTAAGGAAATCCTGAAAACCTGACCGGCAGGTAGGTCCTGAGGACTGGAGTAGAGGACCACTGAGAGCATCTAGGGCTGGATAATCATCTGGTACTTACCTTATGGGAAGGTGACTTCATATTCTCATCCCGTCTGGGGGGACATTGCGGCCTCTATTCCTGCTTCTATGTGACCTCGAGGGAGAAGAGAAACGGGAAAGATTAGAATAGTGAAATACAATGTAATAAAACATGATGATCTAAATCTTCTATATCCGTTTATGCTGAAAATGACTGCTGAATTCTGATGTCTAAAGGGACTTTACTGTGCAGAGACTGAACAAGCAGGGAATGGGGGGATATTTCATCTCTGAAACCTGCTGAATGACAAATGCAGCTCTGAAGTATAATACAGGATCAGTACAGGATAAGTAATGTATGTACACAGTGACTGCACCAGCAGAATAGTGAGTGCAGCTCTGGAGTGTAATACAGGATGTAACTCAGGATCAGTACAGGATAAGTAATGTATATACACAGTGACTCCACCAGCAGAATAGTGAGTGCAGCTCTGGAGTATAATACAGGATTTAACTCAGGATCAGTACAGCATAAGTAATGTAATGTATGTACACAGTGACTGCACCAGCAGAATAGTGAGTGCAGCTCTGGAGTATAATACAGGATGTAACTCAGGATCAGTGCAGGATAAGTAATGTATGTACACAGTGACTGCACCAGCAGAACAGTGAGTGCAGCTCTGAGGTATAATACAGGATGTAACTCAGGATCAGTACAGGATAAGTAATGTATGTACACAGTGACTGCACCAGCAGAACAGTGAGTACAGCTCTGGAGTATAATACAGGATGTAACTCAGGATCAGTACAGGATAAGTAATGTATGTACACAGTGACTGCACCAGCAGAATAGTGAGTGCAGCTCTGGGGTATAATACAGGATAAGTAATGTATGTACACAGTGACTGCACCAGCAGAATAGTGAGTGCAGCTCTGGAGTATAATACAGGATAAGTAATGTATGTACACAGTGACTGCACCAGCAGAATAGTGAGTGCAGCTCTGGAGTATAATGCAGGATGTAACTCAGGATCAGTACAGGATAAGTAATGTGATGTATGTACACAGTGACTCCACCAGCAGAATAGTGAGTGCAGCTCTGGAGTATAATGCAGGATGTAACTCAGGATCAGTACAGGATAAGTAATGTGATGTATGTACACAGTGACTCCACAAGCAGAATAGTGAGTGCAGCTCTGCAGTATAATACAGGATGTGACTCTGGATCAATGCAGGATAAGTAATATATTGCTCTTTGCCTTTCAGTGATCTTGGGTTAATTTAATCTTTGTGACATTTTTCACGGGTTCCTGTCTCCTCTCATACTTGCGATGAACATGAGGCCAGCGTCCCTTCGCTGTGGGATTGCGGTTATTGATCCGGCCGGTTTTGTGCTTCTCTGAGCCTTCAGCATTCATTATACCTGATCTGCTGTATTTCTCGCAGTGGATTGGAGTGAGGTGTTCGCAGCGTTCTGCTGCCGGCGCCGTCATCTGTCACATTACAATAATGTGTTATATCTCCGGTGTCAATAAAATGCTCGGCTCTTCTATCAGGACCACTGACATAAGGAATTCTCTCGCCCCTAAGAACACGGGGGAAGGTCTTGGAAAGGCGAAACAAGTAATCGGATGAGGAGAACTAGATTGCATGCCTTCAGGACCGATTTAGCGTCTTTTTCAGTTGACAGGTCCCTTTATATAGGATGCAGTAATACAGGTAGACGGGTGCAAGAGCGTCCACTCTATGTCGCCCCCTAATGGACTCTTCATGGTGCAGGCTGGATTATAATGCATCAGCCTTTCTTAAAGGGGTACTTCTTTTACAGAATGACAGATTGCTAGGATACGGCATCACTTTGCGATTCGGAAGGGGGGGGGATGTTCTGACTGCTGGGACCCCCCACTATCTTTTTTTTTTTTTCCTGCACCGAAACGTTCCCGGGCGCCAACTGTGCAGGACATTTTAACAGTGATGCACCCTTCAAATGTCAGGGTCAATCAGAATTTTTTTGTGCCACTTTACACCCCATTGACATCCATTATGAAAAAGTAGCAAGGTCTGTCCCGAAAACCGCAGAAATGAGCTGCCATCCAAGGCGTCTTGTGATCATATCCACTCTGTCTCATTGGCATGCGTTTTTGTGTAGGATCATCTGGATTTCTGGATGCCGGATTAGAGGAATTTCACTATATATAAAGGGGTTGTCCATGATTTAGAACAGTCTTCTGAAAACAGCGCCACACCTGTCCATAGTTCGTGTCTGGTATTGCCGCTCACATGCCTTGAAGTGACGAGGTCGATTTGCAATACCACTCATAACCTGTGGGCGGGTGTGGCGCTGTTTATATTATCCTGGCTCGTGTAACTATAGTGCTGAATCCTATTGGTGAATGATCAGAATTTTTGGATTCTTGATTAACAGAAGTTTACTTAACCTGTATTTTTTTATACATTTTTATGCAATGTTGAGCACATTAAGCCAATCTATTTCTCCGTCTACATTTCACAGCAGATGATTACTACTTTTTGTTGCGCCTATAATTTGCGGCTTGTCTTTACATTTACTTTCCTTGCATTTAGATACACCTACCTGAAACGATGAGTACGTATCCCGCTCAGCAGCCGTTACGATGCGGCCACACATTGATACATTGTAATCTAAGACTTGGAATTATTTCTATTGTGTCGAGCGCTTTCAGTGTAATCCACGACAGAGCGACGTTCTGCGACTGCCCGGCAATTACCGCCTTTACCGCTAATGTCTGTCTATTACCACATTACGGCCAATTCTTCCTTTGTGCGACACAGTGCTTTAGGGATTAAAATAATGGCCTCGTAGGAAAGCCTAAAATAGCGATACAAAGAGGATTGAGAGCTGACGCCGCCATCTCCTATGACATCCGTATAGGTGGCGGTAATAACTGGCGCTCACTGCTCACGTTGAAATGTCTTTGTTGTCCTCAGTGACGTTGTTGAGTTGGGGAGCTCCGTGGACCCCCCGTCATGTATATCTGTTGAGTTGGGGAGCTCCGTGGACCCCCCGTCATGTATATCTGTTGAGTTGGGGAGCTCCGTGGACCCCCCGTCATGTATATCTGTTGAGTTGGGGAGCTCCGTGGACCCCCCGTCATGTATATCTGTTGAGTTGGGGAGCTCCGTGGACCCCTCGTCATGTATATCTGTTGAGTTGGGGAGCTCCGTGGACCCCCCGTCATGTACTGGTCCACAGTGTGTATCTGGTTAAGGGCTCATGCTCATGGCCATAGTTTTGGTCCGCATTTGATCCGAGTTTTGCGGAGCAAAAGATGCGGATAGGACACTCATGTGTTGTCCGCATCCATTAGTCCGATCTGTGGATCTGCAAGTCCATTTTGCAGACAAGGATAGGACATTTCTGCAGGAGTGGGGAAACATGGCGGCATACATTCCCGGTATCCTTGTTTTGTGGATCCGCGATTTGCTGACTACAGAACACTTGCGGCCTTGTGCATGAGCCCTTATGGTGATGGATCATGGTTGTTTTATGCAGCTGCTTTGCAATTCAATGTTCAAAACCGTTGTGCGAAACTGGTGCTGAATTACTTGTTACTTTGTGTTGTCAGATACAGCTGTAAACGTTCCGGAGCAAATAACGTTCTAGATCAGCATCCTCCTTTGTGTACAGCTCTCCGACATTTCCCACCGTCCTATACAGTGTCATAATGACCACGTCTGTTGGCCTTCATTCTCTGAAGCCCATTGACTTGCTGTTGAGGGGTCATAGGGATTCGTAGGGCCTAGAGCCAACCAGAGGAATGAGTTGCCACACGTGCGGTTTTTGGGGTCGGGCAGAAGAAGGAGGCAGAGGGTTAAGTGTGTGCCATCCAGAATCAAGGTGACTCTTGCCACCTTCTGAGTATAGCAACAGACGAGTTCAATGACTATGGGTATTCCACTCTCCAAATTAGCAGACCGTAAGTCAGATCCCCAACCACAAGGCAGCGTACTTAAGAAGAGCAGATAATCTGCATCCTGTGTGGTGCAAAATATGAAGATTGGTATTTGTAAGGGTATTCCAGCTTCACATGCAAACACATACCTGTAGAATTCCTTTAAATTGGTCTCATCCCCCAAAATTTGACAATACATCCAATATATATTGTTCTGTCTATACAGTGGTGTGCCTAGGGTGTTTGGCACCCGGGGCGGGTCCTTTCTCTGGCACCCCCCACCCCCAATACTTTAAAAAACTTTTAAACCCCCTCACAGCAGTATTGCCTTCATTGTACAACCTTCACAGTAGTTTTGTACAGATGTGTGCCCCCTCACAGTAGTTATGCCCACATTGTGCGCTCTCACAGTAGTTATGCCCTCTGTGCCCCTTTCACAGTTGTAATGCCCTCTTTGTGCCCCCTTCACAGTAAAAATCCCCACTGTGCCCCCTTTACAGTAATAATCCCCACTGTGCCCCCTTCACAGTAATAATCCCCACTGTGCCCCCCTTCACAGTAATAATCCCCACTGTGCCCCCTTCACAGTAATAATCCCCACTGTGCCCCCTTCACAGTAATAATCCCCACTGTGCCCCCTTCACAGTAATAATCCCCACTGTGCCCCCTCCATAGTAGTAATGCCCTCTGTGCCCCCAGCTGTTGGAAGAGAGGGCAGCGCTCATATGAGAGCTGCTTTCTCTGTTCTGTTCACCTGCTCGCCGTAGCATTTGCAGTGGTGAGCAGGTAAACAGAGCAGAGAAGGCAGCGCTCGTACAAAAAAAAAAAGTGGACAACCCCTTTAAAGACATACTTGGAAAACATTACATACAGCGCTACAGAACATCCAGGGTCATACAGCGCCACATATGTGCCTCTTATATCCAGTGACTTCTCTGATGTAGATATTCTCTTTCCTCTTCTTCTCCTGTTAGACCAGACCACCATGGTGACTTCTTTCAGCCGCGTCTCGTCTCTGCAGAGTTTAACAGACATCTTGCTTTCCTACTTTTCCATCATCCTCCCACCATCTCAACACCCCATCCTACCACCCCCAATATTGTGTCTGCTGTGCTCCCCAATACTTTCTTGCAGAAACAGTCCCCCTGAAAATACTGGTACCACACAGTGCATCAGTACAAAAACACCCCTTTATATTGTGCGCTAGTAATAAAAATAAAAAATAAAAAACCTTCCTTTCAGGTCAGACCCCCATATAAAACCCTAAAAGAGATCCCCCCAATCTCAGACCAAACCCCCTTTAGACCTCTTTATCAGACCCCATATAAGACCCCAGTTTTAAACCTCAGATCAGACGCCCATTAGACCTCCATGTAAGACCCCGACTCAATATCAGACCTCCAGACCCCCCAAGTTAGACCTCCCTGAGAGCTGCCCCTTCCCCCAGACACGCCACTGTGTCCATAGACTAGCAAGCACAGGTGGACATAAAACAACTGTATGGGTTAAGAGTCTGAGTCTCTGACTTTTCTGTTATCCTTTATACCATGCTTACAATATGTTCATGAACAGAATGGATCTTTTCTGAGAGGTGAAACTTGTTTTTGACGGGGAGGGGGGGTTGTATTTTCAGAGTTGCAATCGCTCTTTGCTTATTTCAGGAACCTCCTGCTGGGCCTCGTGCAGGGAGCGCCCTGTAGAAATCAGAAGTCTGAGGAACTCTTGCTGGGGAAGAAGTAAACATGGGTGCGATGGTGGAAATTCTGTATTCCATTGGCTCTTTATTGCGGGAATGGAGTGAGGAGGGGTGGGGGCTCATGTCCCCCCATCCCTCAGCTTAAAGAGACGCTTGCGTTTAGCTCACGGACGCTTGCAGGTGCTCCAGCTTATGATGTACTGTGGAGAAGCGAACAGCGGCTGCTGATGAATTATTTACAGCGTATTGACAGACTCTATAATACATTGAGATGATAATCGCACTTCCCTTGCACAAATCTTGCGGCTGCAGGAATGTCGCTTTTCTCCCGCCACAGAGCGGCTAATTAGATTGCATTGTATAGTGAATATATATTTCCCATCCTCCTGCCTAGATTTCTCCCTCTGAAGCCTGGGGATGGACGTGCCCCGCAGTACCCGCTCTCATACTCGTCCTGATTTTCCCCCCTGTCTCAGCGGGACGACTGCAGTCTTCGCACTGGCTCCACAGGCCGAAGGGCGAAGTAATCATTGCCCCAGTAAATAAAGGAGAGTTTATCAAGAGGTTCTGCAGGAGAGCGCAGAGAGTAAGCATGAAGATTAGGTAAAGCAACAGCTTCTGTTATCATTCGGCGCAGTTCCTGACAGAATTAAACATTTTCCTGTGATTCTAAATTCCTGAAGCGTCTACAGGCAGGAGGTAAAACTGCTATACAGTGTGTCCTGGGAAACTGGTGGAGTCAGTGTACATACATTACATATCCTATATTACACTCCAGAGCTGCACTCACTATTCTGCTGGCGGAGTGACTGTGTACATACATTACTTAGGCCCCTTTCACATATGCGTTTTTCCTTTCCGTCCTAGAGTTCCGTCTTCGGGGATCTAGGACGGAAAGATACTGATCAGGATTATCCTAATGCATTCTGAATGGAGAGAAATCCGTTCAGGATGCATCAGGATGTCTTCCGTTCAGTACGTGAAAGTTTTTTGGACGTTGACAAAACCGCAGCATGCTGCGGATTTGTCTCCGTCCAAAATTCCGGAAGACATGCCGTAACGGCGGATCCGGAATTAATGCCCATTGAATCGGAATTAATGCCCATTGATCCGACGTTTAGCTTTTTCTTAATGGTTACCATGGCAGCCAGGACGCTAAAGTCCCGGCTACCATGGTAAAGTTTAGTGGGGAGCGGGGGAGCAGTATACTTGCCATCCGTGCGACTCCCGGGGCGCTCCAGAGTGACGTCAGGACGCACCATGCTCATGGATCATGTGATCCATGCGCATGTGGCGTTCTGACGTCATTCAGGAGCGCCCCGGGAGCCGCACGGACGGTAAGTATACCGCTCCCCACTACTACTATGGCAACCAGGACTTTAATAGCATCCTGGCTGCCATAGTAACCTGAAAGCATTTCGAAGACTGATCAGGATCCTGATCAGTCTTCTAATGCTTTCAGGCGACTTGCGTTCTGACGGATCCGGCGGGACGGAAGTGCCTGCCGGATCCTCAGAACGCAAGTGTGAAAGAGGCCTTATCCTGCACTGATCCTGAGTTACATTGTGTATTATACTCCAGAGCTGCATTCACTCTTCTGCCGGTGGAGTCACTGTGTACACACACTATTTATCCTGTACTGATCCTGAGTTACATCCTGTATTATACTCCAGAGCTGCACTCACTATTCTGCTGGTGCAGTCACTGTGTACATACATTACATTACTTATCCTGTACTGATCCTCAGTTACATCCTGTATTATACCCCAGGATAAGTGATGTGTGTGTATATACAGAGTGACTCCACCATCAGAATGGTGAGTGCAGCTCTGGAGTAGAATACAGGATGTAACTCAGGATCAGTACAGGATAAGTAATGTATGTACACAGTGACTCCACCAGCAGAATAGTGAGTGCAGCTCTGGAGTATAATACAGGATGTAACTCAGGATCAGTACAGGATAAGTAATGTATGTACACAGCGACTCCACCAGCAGAATAGTGAGTACAGCTCTGGAATATCACTACATACTGATGCAGCACTTTGATATGTTAGGTAAACCCTCACACGTCGCTGTGTCCTTGGTTTTAGCAGTTTGCTCCTGATAGGGTTTATCTCAGTGTTTACAGTAATGGACACGCTCCAGCTGGTTTTACGCTCTGCAGCACTGCGCCATTGTTCTTCCTTCTGCTCTAACTTATCAGTTTGGATCATGTTATAATTTTAAAATGTTTCTGCTTCTGTCTGCTTTTTATCTCCGCATCCAGGCGCGTAGATGATGATAAAGGGCGGACACATGAGCTGGAGCACTCCGCCATCAAATGCATGAGAGGAATTCTGTACTGCTACATGCGGCAGGCCGATAAGGTAAGCGATGGCGCCAACCAGCCCGGAGAATCGGAGCCTGACGTCCCCTTTGTAGAACTTCTCTCCAGTCGTATCTGTTTCTGACAGATCTGAATGACATCCAGTATGGCTGCCGTTATAGCGGTCACCCAGCTTTCCCAGAGTCCTGAATGGCAGGCGTTCTGTATCCAGTATATGGGATATTTATGATACTCACTTATACGGCGCTGACATATTCCGCAGCGCTGTACAGACAGTAGCATCGCCTGCTGTCCCCAGGGAGCTCACATTGTAACTTCCCTATCAGTATGTCGTTGATGTGTGGGAGGAAACCGGAGTACACGCAAACACGGGGAGAACATACAAACTCCATGCAGATATGTACTTGGTTGTATTCAAACCCAGGACCCTAGTGCTAACCACTGAGCCGCCGTGCTGCCCATGGTTGATGTAATATAATATAAGGGGGCACTCCAGTGTAGGATAAAGCAAATGATCTGAAGTGTAATTCACCCAAAACCTGGGCACCGCAGGAAATATGGAGAGGTTACCTGTTCCTGTTAGGTGACTAATGACATAGTCGTCCAATATAAAATGAATGGACTGGAATCCAAGGAGTTGCCCGTCCTCCATGCAGAGGGTTGGAGTTTGCAAACCCCTAAACGCACAGTGATTTTCCTGCGCCCTATGAGTTGGCCGCATTCCATGCCCGGGAGCCATTTCCATAATGTATTTCTGTATTTCCCTTTGTTCTGTCAGGTTTTTTTTGTTCTCGATCAGCATGCCCCATTAATCACCAGCAGCGGCGCAGAGTGGCCTCCCGAGGGCAGCGCAAATAAAAGCTACAAAAAGGCAAACCTCTCCCGCGCACCCCCGATGTTAACCCCTTACCGCCTGGCTGTGGGGGACCACGCACTCGCCTGGTTAGGCCGATGCTTGGACTTGTTGTGATTTAGCAGTTTCTTCGTTTTTTCTGTTCTGTTTTTCTGAAGCTGGATGCCATCCTCACAGTTCCCACTTGAGTATATCCTTTGAAGTAATCAGTTTTCACACATAGTTAAAGATAAAATAGGCAATCGCTTAAAGGCTATGTACACTTGTGGAGGCCGTTTTTTTACGATTGCATTTTACTCATCTTTGTCTAAAAATTTTTTCTATTGGCCATTATTAAAAATATTGAGCTGTTCTCTCACAAAGTCTTAACTGTTTATCCAAGGCTACTTTCACACTAGCGTTTTTTGCGGATCCATCATGGATCTGCAAAAATGCTTCCGTTACAATATTACAACCGCATGCATCCGTCATGAACGGATCCGGTTGTATTATGTCTTCTATAGCCATGACTGATCCGTCTTGAACACCATTGAAAGTCAATGGGGGACTGATCCGTTTTCTATTGTGCCAGATTGTCTCTACTTCATCAGGCGGACAGAAAAACGCTGCAGGCGGAATGGTGTCTGAACGGAGGCAAACTGATGCAGATCCTTTTCCATTCAGAATTCATTAAGGCAAAACTGATCCGTTTGGGACCGCTTGTGAAAGCCCATGACGGATCTCACAAACGGAAAGCCAAAGCGTGAGTGAGAAGGTAGCTTAACTGTGTGACTGGTACTTTCACTTTGTGCCAATCATCTAATAACCCTCATCTCTAAACTACTAAGAGGTCATAAACCCTTATTTAAAGAGGACCTTTCACCTGAAAATGCATGTGAAACTGAAGACATACCCTTACTTGCCTGTCCCCCGTGGTGCCTAATCAGCTCTTCTTTTTTCAATATGTGCCCCCGTTTGTCCGCGGTGCCCCCCGCAATATCTCCCGCCGTGTATGCTAATGAGCCATTCGGCTCAACTGGGCGGGCCTGCAAAAGTTCTCCCGGGCGTGTCTTTCTTCTCCCTGGCACGGAGTGCATCCAATCAGTGCGCTCCGCTCTTAGCCAGGGAGAAGAAGCTTCAGTTCTCGCAATTTCATCCATCCTGCTTCCGCCTCCGACGCTGCTCGCCGCGGGAATCCAAGATGGCACTGGCAGCAGGATGAATGAAATTGCTCCGGTTCTCGCGAGAACTGGAGCTTCTTCTCCCTGGCTAAGAGCGGAGCGCACTGATTGGATGCGCTCCGTGCCAGGGAGAAGAAAGACACGCCCGGGAGAACTTTTGCAGGCCCGCCCAGTTGAGCCGAATGGCTCATTAGCATACACGGCGGGAGATATTGCGGGGGGCACCGCGGACAAACGGGGGCACTGACAAGACAGTTCTGTCATGAACTCCATTGAAAGTCAATGAAGGACTGGTCCTGTTGGAGATGAGACAACCCCTTTAATTCAACTTTTGCCGGCGGGTTTATTTGCTATAGATGTTAGTGCATTATACAAGGTTCGCGCCAGTTTTGTTTTTTTAGACAACTGCCTGTAGGATCTTCTTATACATATCTGATGTTTGGCTGCACATAAACGTATTTCTTGTGTAATTCGCGATCTTTGTGTACTTCTTTCCTGTACTGTTTTGGGTGATCGCTCCCCATTTGTAGCTTTTGTACCTGATTCATTACATTCATTAGTTGTATTATCACTTTTATGACATTTACTAGAAGTTATTATTCCTTTGTGACATGCAGCATCTTGTCTTCTAGGTTGAGCAGTTTAAGCAGGACCCCAGCCCGCAGAAATGTCTCCATTCCATCTTCCACTTGGACACGGGGGACGAGATCTTATCCTACGAGAATTATGGCCACATCCAGGTACGAGGCGTTTTGCAAGCGACGTCTGCTGGGGTTATGTCTACTTTACTCCTAGCATTTATCTCTGTCCGGGACACTAAACCAGATGTCGGCGGCTTATAATGCTGGAGTGTTATATGGGGAGAAGCTACATATATGGATATAAATGTCACCAGAGATATATGATGTAAAGCAGTGATCATGGGGGGCATAGAGTCACTCATCTGATTGCAGAACGCTACAGTCAGCTTTTCCCAAGTCTGAAATGGCTGATAATAAGGACCAGCAGATTGTATTCAGTTGTACAGCATATAGGTAGAAGGATTCTCCTGGCCTTAGATGGGAATGTGTGTGTCCCTGACCCCAACAAGTCCCGTACGTGTTAGGATGGTCATACTGATTGTATAATGAACCGTTATGAAAATTTTAACAAAACATGGCAGCACACTGTTATACATGCAAACAGTAGAACTAAGGATTAGAGATTATTCTGGATTAAAGTGGTAGTAGTACTATACCTACCATACATGAAAAAAAAAAGAAGCTCTTTACGCATATTTTTGATCGAACGTGTTGGGCCCATCTACCAGCGTCAAGGTGGCCTCTACAGATGGGTACCTAATGTGGATGTGCTAGTCTACGTTTTTTTGCTTTTATGAAAAAAAGAAACTGTTAGATACCCATTTGCAGAAACCACCTTGACGTTGGTGGATGGGCCCAACACGTTTGATCAAAAATGTGTGCAAAGAGCTTCCATTTTTTATGTATACTAGGTATAGTACCACTGTAATCCAGAATAATCCCAAATCCCTAGTTATGTCTTTGCATGTATAACAGTGTGCTGCCATATTTTGTTAGCTTTATAGATGTACACATGTGACTTTTGATGTGCTAGTTTAAATGTTCTTGCCATAATGAAATTTATGTAATCCAATTTATGTTTAGTTCTTTATTATTTTTTTAAGATGTTTACTTTTATGTTCACATTCAGATGCCGAAAGCCCGTATTGACTTCTCATAGTGGAAGTTATCCAGTCCACGTGATCCTCTGTAAGCTAAACAGAGTGGACTGCTACATTTCATGTGCACTGATACATTGTGACAATCTATCAGGACAGGGGAGAGATTTGTGCGGCTGATATGTTTTGCTCACAGAGAATTTGTCTAGACTGGCTATAACTGAAAAACCCTCGGCTGTGAGAACGTTCTCAACCGTTAGATATATTTCAAAATGACAGCAAAAAAAAAACATTGAAAGACAAATTGTGGCACTCTGGAGAGCTGTTCATTTTGCATCCATTAAAGGCTATGGACACCTTTGCACTCAAGTTTTTGTATAGTTCATTTGCTTCCTTATTTCAAAATTAAGCAATTTGGTAAATATTCTTCACTAAAAATGTCCTATAATTTTGCTTCTGCAGAGTATGTTTAAATCCTTCACCTAGCTGCTGAATTTGCTAAACCTCTTTTAGAACTCTCTTCTGGCTTATGATGGTTTTCTCTGCTCTTCCCCTCCCTTCTCCCAGTGTTGGCAGCAGGGAGGGGGCGGGTTTCGTACAGATCAATGTGGAGATGGAAGCGTCCAAGTTTGCAGGGGGAAAGAGGGGAATTCACATAGGCTGTGTATGAGTGTAGTGAGAGAAGAGAGAACCCGGGACAGACTCTGCAGGGAGAGGGGAGGAATCTCATACTGCTGTGTATGAAAGTGGAGAGACAGAAGAGAAAACCCATGGCAGACTCTGCAGAGGGAGAGAGGGAATCACATAGGCTGTGTATGAGTGTAGTGAGAGAAGAGAGAACTGGGACAGACTCTGCAGGGAGAGGGGAGGAATCTCATATGCTGTGTATGAGAGTGGCGAGAGAGAAGAGAAAACCCATGGCAGACTCTGCAGAGGGAGAGAGAGGAAATTACATAGGCTGTGTATGAGTGTAGTGAGAGAAGAGAGAACCGGGACAGACTCTGCAGGGAGAGGGAGGAATCTCATATGCTGTGTATGAGAGTGGCGAGAGAGAAGAGAAAACCCATGGCAGACTCTGCAGAGGGAGAGAGGGGAATCACATAGGCTGTGTATGAGTGTAGTGAGAGAAGAGAGAACCGGGACAGACTCTGCAGGGAGGGGGGAGGAATCTCATACACAAAAAAAAACGGAACAGACACGGAAACAAAATAGGTTTGTGTATGTGTAGCCTTAGTTCTAAGGAGAAAAAGTCTGGGTAAAGTCCAGGACAGATATTGCAGATTTTTGCGATCACACATAAAGCCCCGCCAGGTAAACTCTAGAAAATGAAAAAATAAGATCAGAGTATGGCACTCAACTTATCTGGGAATATGCAGGCAATAGATATTTTTCAAATAATTGTAGCATTTATTGAAACACATAATAAAACAGATATTACAAAGATGAATAAAAAATACAAATTAAAAAATAGAGTGAGTTCATGAAGAATCCATTAGCTCGATTGTACTAAAGAAACATAGTCTGTACAAACTTGGCTATAGAACCACTCCAGATAGTTAAAACACTGGGAGATATAAGATGTGTCCGTACTTGATTGGACCGATTCTCCGTTGGTGTATTATATCAAATATTTACTGAGTAGGTGGTGGCGTCCCACCACAAATCTTACCTCCGTGAATTGGTCAGTGTCAGTACCAGTAGTCACTTTCTTTGCGAAACAGTCGACTCAAATAGACAGTTATTTGGAGGCGATTCAGCATGGGCTTTCTTTGCGGAAAAGTCAACTCAAATCGACGATTGTTTGGAGGCAATTCGGCATGGACACTTAACTTTAAAACAGCGACCTTTCCCGGGCATCGATTTATAAGAGACCACTTAGTTTGTAGTATCAAGCGGTATACTCTGCCATAAATGGCGACAAACCTTTCATTCGCCCGGAGGTCTGTTTGTCCTTTTAGACTCCAGAAATGCGTATTTCTCCACTTCTAATAGCAGCGCTGCAAGGAGGTTCTGAGTAAGTGTAGTCACCAAGCGCGTTTCGAGGTCTCAGTAATGCTGACCTCTTCCTCAGTGGTATATTTGTATTCAAATGAACATCTCCTTATATAGCCCAAACTGACCCCAATTGATTTAATTGGATCTCTCCTCCCCTTTGGGGGAAGTCTGTTAGAGTTGTAAATCAGAACAAAATCACACACAGGTGTATTCTCCTTATTCATCGACTGTTTTGCACATTTCAGACCTAAAGTAATCTTATCAAAAGGTCTGGACCATCAAAAATGAACATTATACCCAGTATATAAAACCTTTTTATAAAAAACATGATTAACACATAGTTTAACTTCTTTGCGTTTTATCTGCGATTTCTATCAATCAATGCGTTTTCTTTACTATAACTGCTGTTATATAAAGGTGCATATATGTAATAAAAGAAAAGTCTATCTTATCCTCTATTAGGGTTATATAATTACAAATTCAAGACCATATTTGGAGCTTTCCACATTATATAAGGAGCTTTCCACATTATATAAAAAAACAAGCACGTATACATTATTCTTTCTTTTCAATTAGGACACACTACCTCTTTAAAACTCAAAAGCCCTTGACCAAACGAATTCCAAATAATGGATACCGCACATTGCTACTTTTGTGTCTGACTTGCGTTTTTAGGGTCATCATGCGTTTTTTTTTTTTTTTTTTTTTACCATAGCTGCTGTTTAGTTGAGGTGCATACTTCCAATAAGGGAAAACTTCATATTACCTTCTGTTCAAATTTTACAGTAAAAAACATACTTGAATCATTCGTGAATATTCGCTCTTTTGTGCCTGAAAGGAGTCGGTTCTTATTTGAAATTCTCGCACAGCAAAGGCATTCTTGCCCAGCAGAGGCAATCGTGAAGAGATAGTGTGAACCAGTCATCAAGACCCGGTCAGATGTACGTAGAATACCAGCCGACCAAGTGTCGATGACTGGTCCCCACCACTTATAGAAAGCCAAAAATTTCCAAATCTGTGTTTAAACCATAAGGTACCCGAGAGTCAAGATCGAAGATCCATCTTGACTCAACTCGAGACATCCTATCGATGTGGTAACCTCCTCTCCAATCATGTTCCACTTTCTGAATTGCACTAAAGGTAAGACCCGCTACCTGTTGTGAATGGAATTCCTTAAAGTGTCTAGAAAGTGGGTGATCTACCTTACCCTTCTTGATGTTTTTAAGATGTTCGGCGATTCTAGTTTTTAGCATTCTTTTGAGTACGTCCGGCGTAGATTTTATTACATGGGCATTTTATTTGGTAAATTACACTCGTCGTGCTACATGTCAAATATTCTTGTATTTTATATGTGAAGGAATTTACTGGAGATATTATTTCTGTAGTTTTCCTTGGAAATTTAGTTAGTTTGCAGTTAAAGCAGGTACCACATCTATAAAAGCCCTTCCAACCCAGCATGTCCTGTAACAGTGTGCCTCTTCCTTTTTTAATTTTGACTGTGGGTGCTATTTTCAATCCCAAATTTGGGGCTCTCGTATATATTACTTTGGGAATTGCTGGGATAAGCGGGCTGGCAATTCCCAAAATAGTATATACGAGAAGCTGGTAGCTGGATTACGCAGTCAAAGGAAAGCAGGATGAAGTACTAGAGTTACTCTTTAGATGTGATACCTAGCATAGCTCTGAAATGTATCTCAGTAGAGTCAGCTCGCAACTGCAAAGCTACAGGTATATCAGTAGACGTGTTCACACAAATAAAATGCCCATGTGACAGTCGGGAACGACCACAATAAGCACGTCGTAAAGCATCAGAGTAGAGTAGATGCCACTCTAGAACGCTGAATCCATTCTGCGCTGAGTGGCGGGTAACGTTCAGTACTGGTCGAAAGTGGTACAATGAAGGTGTGTCGGTAGAGGAAGTCAGATGGTCTTCGATCAGTGGACTCTCGGTACCTGGCTGACTCGACTGCAGACTGACGGTGGTGGGGACACAGTCGCGATACTGCGTGTATTGTCGGCAGGATGTGACTGGTTCAACTACTCTTCACGTACCTGCGAGCCGGTGCTGTCAGCTAGCTGAGTTGCACTGATATCGAACGGAAATATTCAGTATGTGCACTACTTGCAGGCAGTAAGGCAATGATGGTTTTCCATTAAGTAACTAGCGGCATATTTGCGATGATGTTAAACGAGACTCAGGTACAAACATCTTGATCCTGGAGGCTGTTGGTCAGATTAGTTGGTTGTCTAGTGAAAGAATAGATATGCGGTAACTTTCATTTACCAGATATGGCCTAATAGTAGTATGAGATAGTCTTTCTTTGTGCATATATGCATGCTTCTAGTACAGCAGATGAGATGAACGAATAGACTTATGTAAAATGAATGCTTAAACATGTTGAATCATGTTTTTATAAGGTTTTATTGCTGGGTATAATGCTCAGTTTTGATGGTCCACGAACTGCTGTATGAATAACACAGATGCCGATGCATGTGCAAACGGTCGATGAATGGAGTGTATCTGTGACTGCTCATGCGATTTCCCCCATGGAGCCGAGGATAAATGAGTGAAGTCGTGCCAGTTGAGATGTTCGACTGATACTAAATGCTACCGCGCAGTGAACGGCTCGAGCAGCGTCTGTGTTCGCCTCGAACCTGCTGCAGCTTGCTGAGTAGAATGCGTCTGGTCAGACAGAACGGACTCAGGCGGCTAATGTCATTTATGTCGTGAAATGCAACGACTACACAAATGAATGATTCTGCATAAATGTGATGTTAAAGACCGTGAAGTGATCAATGCCGGATGGACTATCTGCGCCATGTCGCAGCAACTGATAGCTATGCTGATACTATTCAGTGCAGACTGTTCTGCGGCGATACTGTGCTGACAGACGGTGACGGAGGCGTGGTGGGCGCCACTGCGTAAATGACGATGTAATGCTGGCGATCCAATCAGCTGCGAACCTTATCTCCTTGGCATCTGGAAGTGATTTCTACTAACTGCATGCTGTTCTGTCGGCTACAATGGTCTTTACACTCCTCTGTTTGTGTTGCATTCATCTTTATTAACCACTCTGTTTGATGCTATGTGTATCTGACTACCAGATGCTGCGTATCTGTCATTTTTCACTTATATTTGTGGTGCTTTGGAAGCTTACACCATCTGAGTATTGAGCACCATAGTCCAAGCACAGATCAGTGGAGCCGTCTCTAAACCACTTCAAACTCTAGAAAATGTCTGGATTTCTCTGTGTGAATGGGGTTTTAGACTACGCTACGTTGCGTGTCTGTCTCCTGCGGAGTCGCTCCCTACGGACTGTTTGCGTACACTATACAGCGGCTTGTTGTCCTGCCCACACACACACATGTGTTAACTACACACAACAGCCGGAGGTGATCTGAGCTGTAGCTGCACCATTTATCCTCCCCAGCAGGAAACGCTTCCATTATCAGCAGTGACAACGCTCCGCATTGTCCCCAGGTACCCGGCCCATTGTCAAAGCCTTTATTTAAATTGCTCCGGCATCTTTTTTGCCAATAATGCTGTCGTGTAGATAAATAAGAGGCAGCTCGGGAGAATTTGGGATGTAATTACCTGGAGACTGAATCCTCATAATCAGAGAGCCAGAGTCTCCTCCTCTGTGTCCTCAACATTTGTGTTACCATAAAAACCATTTGTGGTAAAAGTAATTGGAAGGGCTTTATAGTGCAGAACTGCCATGCCCCGTCATGCAGGGTGTTGCAGGGCCCCGGTGGTTGTCTACGCAGTGTAGCTGGACCTCGGGTGTTGCCTGCGCAGTGTAGCTGGACCCCGGGGGTTGCCTGCGCAGTGTAGCTGGACCCCGGGGGTTGCCTGCGCAGTGTAACTGGACCCCGGGGGTTGCCTGCGCAGTGTAACTGGACCCCGGGGGTTGCCTGCGCAGTGTAACTGGACCCCGGGGGTTGCCTGCGCAGTGTAACTGGACCCCGGGGGTTGCCTGCGCAGTGTAGCTGGACCCCGGGGGTTGCCTGCGCAGTGTAGCTGGACCCCGGGGGTTGCCTGCTGCAGTGTAGCTGGACCCCGGGGTTGCCTGCGCAGTGTAGCTGGACCCTGGGGTTGCCTGCGCAGTGTAGCTGGACCCCGGGGTTGCCTGCGCAGTGTAGCTGGACCCCGGGGGTTGCCTGCGCAGTGTAGCTGGACCCCGGGGGTTGCCTGCGCAGTGTAGCTGGACCCCGGGGGTTGCCTGCTCAGTGTAGCTGGACCCCGGGGGTTGCCTGCGCAGTGTAGCTGGACCCCGGGGGTTGCCTGCGCAGTGTAGCTGGACCCCGGGGGTTGCCTGCGCAGTGTAGCTGGACCCCGGGGGTTGCCTGCGCAGTGTAGCTGGACCCCGGGGGTTGCCTGCGCAGTGTAGCTGGACCCCGGGGGTTGCCTGCGCAGTGTAGCTGGACCCCGGGGGTTGCCTGCGCAGTGTGGGTAGACAAGGAGGCTGTCTGCGCAGCATGTATATGTATCATACCTAGCGGGCCCCTTTAAGTGCACACCTTTCTGTTTTGCAAAAATATGGTAAAATGCTAATAAGTACTGGAGTACTAGAGATGTTCCCCTCATTGTGACCCCTTGTACGTTCAGCGACCAGTACATTGTAACGTATGACCTATGACCTTCTCTTGCAGATAAACGCGGTGTCCCTCTTCCTCTTGTACCTGGTGGAGATGATTTCGTCCGGCCTGCAGATCATTTACAACACAGACGAGGTACCCAGCACCGAACAATTCATTATCCTTCATCAATAGTTTTTAATTAATTCTTTCCCTCATCACTATATTTCTCCATGAAACCGAAACGCATCGAACGCCAGTGCAGATTACTAGATAGAAGGGAGATGTGTCGTCTGCAGGAGGGGAGAGCCTACATCGCTTTCAGTATCCTAATGCATGGGACTTGTTAAGGGTTAATCCAGTCCTATTCAAGTGGGAAGCCATATACTACAGGTGTGGTGAAACTACAACTCCCAACATGCCCTGGCAGCCAACCGGTGCAAAGAATAATTACGTTTTTGCAAGTATTTTGCTTTTCATTACATGTTGTATTTTAAAGGGACTGCGGGAGCTGTAAACGTGGCTTTAGGTGTGATTAGAGAAGAAGTTGTAATGTAGCCTAAAGGGTGGTCTCTTTTTATAAAGTGATGATATATCAATGGGGGGCCCCAGCATTTCCTAGACTCAAGGGGCCACTGTGCTGCATCTCCTTTTCCGTTTTTCATTTGCAGAGTCGCTCTATTCAAGTGAATTGAGGCCGGCTGCAGCTCCCTTAGCTAAAGCTTAAAGGGGGGGTACAGCTCTAAACCACCATGGCCCTGCCTTCATTCTCAGGATAGTTAGGGGGCCCACTGGCCTATCCTAGCATTTTATAATATGCAAAAATCCCTTTATGCTGCCTTCTATCTCATGCTCCAATCACACCCAAAGCTGCGTGTACAGTTCCACTAGTTATCCTTGGAAACAGACTGATGTTCATCTTTCACGGCACAAAACGTGGCGCTTTGAGCTCCTATAATGCACTGCTCTCCGGTAGCCGGATGCCAGTAGAACTGTTAATGCAGCTTTGGATGTGAGTAGAAAAGTAAGCATCACGGTCACACCGCCAGAGGAGCTGCGTTTAGCACCTCTATTGATACTGATTTTCCTGCCAGGTGTCTTTTGTGTTTTTATAGAATTTTATGGTATTTTTTTTTTGCACTTGCTTTTCTCACATTTTCGGCTGCGATGTTCGGTGACCCGAGCGCCCAGCTTCATTGTTGTCTTATTATTTTTTTTTTTGCATATTTAGCCCATAAATGATTAAACTGTTTTGCTTTGCTCCTCGTCCCGGCTGCGCCCGCTCCTACTAATTTATCTCCGAGTTATTTGAATGGGCAATTAACTTACAAAACGCGTCCGTCCCGAGTGGCAGCAGAAAGCTTTGTCTTGTATTATCAATATTACATGCAGGTTATTCTGGGCGGCCACGTGACGCCGGGCTTAGTCTTCACAGGCGCGTTTTAGGGTTTTTGTTTTTTTTTAACTTTCAGACGTGATGCTCTATACGGGAAATGTAACTCATCTCCATGGTGACGCGGAATAAAGACTATAAAGGGTAATTAATTTTTAAAGCTTAGAAGAAACCCTCTGATATTACAGCAGAGCCGTCCTCGTGGTGGATGTAGAGCAGGAGATGCGTCGCTTGGTGCCCTCGGCGATGGCTGCCAAACACTAACGCAATGTAAGGAGCCAGCTCACCACTGAGTCCAGTGTTAGGCCTCTGTCACACGTCAGTGTTTGGTCAGTGATTCCATCAGTGATTGTGAGCCAAAACCAGGAATGAAACCTGCACAGAGATAAGGTGTAACCCTCAGTTCACACTTGCGCGTTTTACAGCGCGTTCGAACGCTCTGTAAAACGCATAACCGATGCAAACCAATGCTTCCCTATGGGACTGGTTCACATTTTCGCGTTTTACAGCGCGTTCGAACGCGCTGAAAAACGCCCGACGCATAAACAAGTACTTGAGCTTTTTTGGGGGCACTTGTTGCGCGTTTTGGCCCATAGACTTCAATGGGAACGCGCAACGCTTGTATTTTGCGCAGTTGTGACACTGAAAACGCGCGTTTGTACTTATGAATTTACAACGTGCTGGAAAGGCCAAACCCCAGGTGCTAGGCACAGGTTGGAGAGAAGCCAACACTGCAGTCAATAACACAAACGCACGTAAAACGCTCAGGTGTGAACCCAGCGTAAAGGAAAGATCTGCACCTGTTCTGTGTTTCTGACCCACACCTGGTTTTGGTTCAAAATCACTGATGGAAATCACTGACCGAAGACTGACTGTGTGAATGCGACCTTACGGTGCGTCTCTCCAGCTCCAGGGCAGTGCTCGGCAGATTGCTCCATATCAGTAACAGGTTAAAGTGGTCACGTCCATAGAAAAAGCAAAGATGCTTCTTCAGCATTCATCGCATGACAAAGGAGACTGTACCGTTCAAAATGCGTAAGCGCCTGCTGGGACTGCTTGTACTTCAAATGTTTTTAATCAAGAGGGAATAAATTTGGAATTTTTATAAAGAAGACTGCTGGAGCTGAAGGTTTGATAGTGATAGCTGGCACCAAACGTGAGACCTCCCTTTGTGTCTGGGCGTTAAAACATCTGCTTGTCCGTTTCTTCAAGGGGCTTTCCAGGAACACAGTATGGATGACCTGTCGTCGGGATATATCCGTCCGGCCCTCCGCACTGGCTCACGCATGTCCGTATTCCGGTCCCGGAACTATTTACCGGTACATCCCATGCTGCATGGTCAAATGCTCCACTGCAGCCAGTAACTGCTGAATCTTCTCTTTACGGCTGTGGGCATTACAGAAAAAGACATCATTCCTGGAGAACCCCTTTAAGGTGAATTGGACTGAGCTGCAATACCACATACAACCTGTGGATAGGTGTGGGGCTGTTTTTTGGAAGAAAACAGTTTTTCTAATCCGTCCTCAACTCGTAAGCAGGAACACCTGGGGGGGTGACAGTGAAATTTTTATATTTTTTCCCCCCTGGATAATCTGGTGACCTGACATCAATCGCTGTACAAGAGGATTTATTACAGATAAAGCGAGACTTGTCCATGGCTTACAGGACGAGCCGCTCCTGCCTGTTCTCCGGCAGCACATTTATCAAAGTCGCAGCGTGGCGTTTGTGAATGTTCCTGCGGTGCGCTAAACAGCTGCTGTAACCCTGGAGGGGGCTGCGCCGGCCTCATACATCAGCGGCACTTGGCCTCGTGCCTCATTCCGCAGGAGACCTGGTTACCCCTCGTCCCTGCACGTGTTCCTCAGTTATCGGTTCTCCACAGGCTGTGGACCCGGGCTCTCATATATTATAGGACCTACTCCTAATACTCGGGCACATTCGGCTCGCAGTCAGACATCGTAGTGCTCCGGATCTGTGCATTTCCACCCGAAATGTTCCTGCAGACCCCTAATGACCTTCATTACAAAACCCATCATTCTGCAAAGTTACACTCCCAGATTGTCACCCAGCTTTCCCGGGCTGCTGAAAGGCAAATCTGCCCACATCGCAATTGAGACTGTTTCAGTTCTTAACCATTCTCAGGATCTCTGCTTGCTGTCAGCAAATTAGAACATTTCTGTTATCTAGAGACTGAAAACCCATACAGCCGTAATACCATGGATATAGCAACTGCTCAGGGGCCCCAACAACTTGGGGGGCCCCCTTCCACTGAGATATAAGGTGCATTTAGTGCTCGCTGTGGATGTTGGAAGGAGTGAATAGTTTTCCTATAGAGTCCCATGGTCTCCCCTGCGGAGCGTTATCTTCTGTTAGCAGCCTTCATTTTTCTTTATTCCTTTGCAGAGAAGAGTGAACGGCCTCGTCTCATCAGCAGGACTTCTTCACCTGTGAGCGGCCGTCCCCGCTGCAAAGAAGCTCCCCCTGCCGCTTGATTGACAGGCCCAGACATCACTGTGTGCATTATCCCTGTGCTTTGACATCACTATAGAATTTATATGCTTAATGGATTGTTCCCGTGACCCAACTCTTTAGACAGTTTTCATGCTTTGATGTCACTTAGTAACATAGTACATAAGACCGAAAAAAACACATTTGTCCGTCCAGTTCGGCCTGTTTCCTACAAGTTGATCCAGAGGAAGGCAAAAAACCCTGTGAGGCAGAAGCCAATTTTCCCCACTTAAGGGGAAAAAAATTCCTTCCCGACTCCAATCAGGCATCAGAATAACTCCCTGGATCAACGACCCCTCTCTAGTAGCTATAGCCTGTAATATTATTACACTCCAGAAATACATCCAGGCCCCTCTTGAATTCCCTTATTGTACTCACCATCACCACCTCCTCAGGCAGAGAGTTCCATAGTCTCACTGCAGTAGATTATCCCCATACTGTGACATCACTGTGTGCATTACTACTGTAATATGACATCACTGTGTATTATCCCTATACTGTGTGTATTATCTCTGTGGTAAGACATTACTGCATGTATTATCCCACTTTTGTGACATCACTGTGTACATTCTCCCTCTACTGGGACCTCCTTATGTGTATTATCCCTGTGCTGTGACATCACTGTGGTCATTTTCTATGTACTATGACATCACTGTGCACACTAACCCTGTACTGTGACATCACTGTGTGCTTTCTTCTGGTATTGTGACATAACTGCACTAGGGTACTAACCCCTCAGGTGCGGCACCTGAGGGGTTAATAGCCCTGATCGCAGCGCCGGTCACAGGCAGGTGCTGGCAGGCTGTGTCTTCTGCCTGCATTTATATGAGAAACTACTCGGCATTGCTGGCCAGTGCCCGCCCTCTCCTAGTATTAAACACATGGCAGTGGGCAGTGTGCCCCTCCCCTCCCTAGTATTAAACATTGGTGGGCGTGTGCCTCCCAGTATTAAAACATGTGGCAGTGGCAGTGTGCCCCCTGTCCTCCCTTCTCCCAGTAATAAATCATTGGTGGCAGTGGCCACAGGGTCCCTCACCTCCTCCTCATTGGTAGTGATCGGAGCCCCAGCACTGTAATGCTGGGGCTCCGATCGGCTACCATGGTAACCAGGACGCTCCTGAAGTCCTGGTGCTTGTCTGCTCCCTGCTGCTGTGTGCACAGTGCACAGGGCAGCAGGGAGAGGGTGAGATCTATTCACCCTATTAGAAAGATGACAACAATCTTAAAGAGGACTTCTCCCCTCTCCTGACATGCTTGTTATACAATACAAAAAAAATATAACAGCACTCTGCAGCCAGAACTCTGCCCTGCCTCTATGATAGAGGCTATAAGAGGTCGTTAGTGTACATTTTGATCAAAAGGTAATAAGCCACTCGCCACGCCAAGGCCGCCTCGTGAGTGATCCTTACGCTAAATCCTACCTGTTATGGGCCATGACAGCCACATAAAATCCAGGGAGTGCGGGCCCAGCATGCATGCTGGGATCAACCGTACTTATTAACCCTTTCTGGTGCTATAACAGCCTCCATTAGATCCAGGGACGCAGGTACCAACATGCATGCTGAGCCCACTGTGTACGCCTCCTGGAACCGGATGGTTACTAGCAGGCACTATGAAAGCAAGTTCAGTTTTATACTCCCTCTGATTTAAACCAGCCTCTAAGGCAGACAAACTAGTCAAATGTGCACGACTGAGAAGGAGGCTGCCACACCTCCAACATATACTAAACAGAAACACAAAACTGACCCCCCTTTTGTGTTTGAGTGAGTATAAAACTGAACTTGCTTTCATAGGGCCTGCTAGTAACCATCCGCTATAGGAAAAAGCTGCGGCCTCTCCAGTGGCCATGACCGTGGGAGTGCACATAGTCTGGTGCTTTTTCCTAGAGTGTGCAAGCACGGCCACCTCTGCTGGACTGCAGGATGGTCATAAACCCTGGATACAAGCAGTGTGTAATGTGATGGAAAATGAATCCAGCCAGCAAAGGAGGCAACATGGACAATGACAATACATTAGTAAGTGCCTTGTAGTAACTTTCTCTACATGATAAATGCCACTTGCTGAAGTGAGAGGACCCCTTTAATAAACATGTCCTTCAAGATGTCATAAAGTTTTCTTTTTAAAAAGTAAAACCACCTCTTTGAGACTGTTAGGAAATGAGGACACATTCAGTGTCTCTGGTGAATAAGCATAAATCCACGTCTGGTCACTGAGTGTTTGCTGGAAACGTGACGGAGAAACGTCAGGGACACGGCTAGACAAATAAGGATCTGACGGCGCAAAATCCTCTGTGACTGGTTGCAGTAATAGATGGAAATTAAAGGAACTTTCTGGGCAAGAATGATGCACTGGGTCATGTCTAGTGCATGGCCTGTGGGGTGGATCATGACACTAGGATGCCCTCTTTGTTGTTGTTTCAATCCCTGGCTTTCACTTTCATTGCATGATGGTGACAGTTGTGTCCAGCTATGCACTGGTTGACAGCAGTAACTCTGCATTCAGTCATCTACTCGTCTGCTGGAGATGACACAAGACCACTGCTAACCAGTCATCTCTACTTCTCCTTGCAGCTGGTTCGTGTTTGCACATAGCTTGTGACATGCTGCATGCAGCTGCACAATGTGCAGTCTGTAGCCTCTCCTGGGCCTTAGACCTGCATCTATGGAATGATGCATATAACGCAGCATCCTATGTGATGTCTGAGCAAGGAATGGTGGGACTTGTAGATATCGGATCTGTAGATAGAAGCTGGTTAAGGGTAAAACATATATGGAGGGTGATTTCATCTATCTGTTGTTGTTTCCTTAAAATGTCACAATGTTATTAAATATATTGTGTTTAAACCCCCTCCCCTTACCCATGAAGATATGGCTGCTATGGGCAGCTCCTCCACTCTTTTTCATAAATTCTTGTATTGTTTCGGTTGATCTGTAACCCTTTTTTTCTGAGGGGAGAATTCCTATTTGTATTATTTTTTTTATTGAGTAGCAATTACAATATCATTTTCCGTCTGGGTTTCTGTTCTTGTACAGGAGATGTATTTCATCGGTGTTGCCGGCAGACAGGCTATTACAGGAAAATTGGCCCCGGCTTTCTTCACCTTATCATTCACAAGCAACTGCATCTCCGTCGTCTTCCTAAATCCACATCCTGACGGCGAGACTTGCTAAGGAGCGAGCTGATTATGTACGGAGCGCGCTCTGCTCACCGGAGAGAAGGCGGCTTTTTTCACTGTGGTGCTCGCCCTCTGAAGCCCTGCATTAATGTAATGGCGTCCTGTATCCATCCTCCATATTCCTCCCGCTGAGGTTTTTATTTGAGGCTGGCCTCTCTTATTGGAGTTAATGAGTCTTTCAATATTTACATTACATTAAAATCTTTATACTCGCTGCAAGACGAACTCCGGTGTCTGCTCTGACAGCCGCGTCCTTGTCTGGTCTAGCGGCATTGACTGTAGAAACGGCACCTTCCATTTAGGATTTCTCTTTGTAATTTACTTTTTTCAAGAAAAGTGATACATTACATTACTTATCCTTTACTGATCCTGCATTACCTCCTGTATTATACTCCAGTGCTGCATTTACTATTCTTCAGTCACTGTGTCCACACATTACATTACTTATCCTGTACTAATCCTGAGCTACATCCTGAACTATACTCCAGAGCTGCACTCACTATTCTGCTGGTGCATTCACTGTGTACATACATTACTTATCCTGTACTGATCCTGAGTTATATCCTGTATTATACTCCAGAGCTGCACTCACTATTCTGCTGGTGCAGTCACTGTGTCCATACATTACATTATTTATCCTGTACTAATCCTGAGTTACATCCCGTATTATACTCCAGAGCTGCACTCACTATTCTGCTAGTGGAGTCACTGTGTCTATACATTACATTATTTATCCTGTACTAATCCTGAGTTACATCCTGTATTATACTCCAGAGCTGCACTCACTATTCTGCTAGTGGAGTCACTGTGTCCATACATTATTTATCCTTTACTGATCCTGAGTTACATCCTGTATTATACTCCAGAGCTGCACTCACTATTCTGCTGGTGCAGTCACTGTGTACATACATTACTTATCCTGTACTGATCCTGGGTTACATCTTGTATTATACTCCAGAGCTGTACTCACTATTCTGCTGGTGCAGTCACTGTGTACATACATTACTTATCCTGTACTGATCCAGAGTTACATCCTGTATTATACTCCAGAGCTGCACTCACTATTCTGCTGGTGGAGCCACTGTGTACATACATTACTTATCCTGTACTGATCCTGAGTTACATCCTGTATTATACTCCAGAGCTGCACTCACTGTTCTGCTGGTGGAGTCACTGTGTACATACATTACTTATCCTGTACTGATCCTGAGTTACAACCTGTAATAGCCCTAATCTTGTTCTTTGAGCACGTGTAAGTAGAGGGAGTCCCCAGTCTACCATATCCAGGGCAGGGAACTGCTGTGAAGAACCGGTTGGTGGGCGCTGTGTGATGCTTTCCTTGCAGTGGTGACTTCCTATCCTCTGATTTCAGGGTCCCTGCTGCACCCCTTGCCCTCTCCGCTAAGATACCTGTATAAAGGGTGTTCCCATAGTGCATGCTGCTGCAGTTGTTTGGGGCAGTGAGAAGCTGATGGAGCTGAGCTGTGGTTGTCACCATGACGCTGTTGCTGTAGCTTTCCCTGTAAACTTCTGTCTTGTGCTCTCAGTTTTGCAGTCTTGAACATCTCGTAAAGTTTCACAGCTGAGGCTGTCGTGTCAGTGTGCCGGATCTTCCAGCTACAGTGTAATTGATGCTGTTTAGTTAGCGGAGGGTCTGGGGAGATAGTGCTGTGTCTGGTCCAGATCAGGAGGATGCATATGTCTCCATTACTGATGGCACCCTGCGATTTTCAAGGGGTCTTCATGTGGAGGGCGATGGATTCTGCGGGTTGTGTTTCTAGTTCTTACTGTACTCCCATTGCTTGTGTTTGCCTGTATGTCCAGCGCAGTCTCCATTGCTCTGATGTCCCAGCCCACCTGAGCTGTCACTTTTTGGTCACAGCCTGTCCCTGGCCCATGTCTCCTATGACCTTTTGGTCATGATCCATCTGTCCACCGCTTTTTGTGTCTTCTCTGTTGTCGGTCTGTCTCTCTCTGTGTTTCCCATCTGCCCCTTCACCCTTTGCTCTTAGCCATCTGTCCCATCTTGTTCTGGCCCATTTGCCCCGTTGGATTTTGTGTATGACCGATCTCTCCCCTTTACGTTGTCTGTTCCTATTGTTGTCAGGATGTCCCTCTGTATTTCCCATCTGGCCTACGTCTGCTTGGCTCTTGCCCATTTGCCACCTTGCTCTGGGCCTGCACTATTACCATTAGTCACTACTTCTGCCTCCCTCCTTGGCCTCGTTTTCTCTCAGCTCTTTCCATTTTCACGTCTTGAATGGTTTCATCACCCCCTCTGATCCTTCCCCCCCCCCACACTCCAATTGTCCTCATTTTCATCACCCTCTTCCTCTCGTTCCAGGTGTCCTTCATCCAGAACCTGGTATTCTGCGTGGAACGAGCCTACCGGGTCCCAGACTTTGGAATCTGGGAGAGAGGCAGCAAATACAACAACGGCAGCACAGAATTACATTCAAGGTATGTGCGCACGGCGCGTTTCATTATTTCCTCACACTGATGAGCTAATTAAGTCGCAGCCCCATTTGATTTGCCTATTATTCCTTATGGCGAGCCTTATGGACGTTCTGTATAAATAGATTGGATTAGCAAAACTGTGTAATGAGGAGATGACGAGCCAGCGGCTCCTCCGGCTTGGGGGAACAATGTTTCTGCTTTATTTCATTTGTGTTCAGCTTTATTATTGTGTCTGAGATGCAGCGTCGCTCTCATCGGCCGGACTGCTCACAGCACTTATGTCTAAGGACAGGAATTAAAGGGGAAGCTGCCTATACTGACCCTGGTTCTGAGGTTCCACCAGAGCTCTGTTCTGGTTTCTGACAACTCTCTGTGCTCCTCTTCTCCCTTATCTAATTGTTAGAGATAGCAGGGAGGGGGATGAGGTTGCATACAAGATCAGAGAGTGGGAAACCATCCAAGGAGGGTAGATTGTGTTGGCTGTAGATAGGAAAGAATGCAGTCTGCAGACAGCAGCATCCTAGGCACACAGATCCAGGACATATATCTGGATGAGGAACACACCACATGAGAAATGTCTGAACCTAGGAGCAGTCTGCTTTCTTCTCTCACTGTTAGATGACAGGTCGCACAGGCTTTAGAGGAATGCACATACACAGTCTGTAGGAGGAAGGGTAGCAGCATTCTGGACACACAGATCCAGCATGTATAACTGGAAAGGACATGATCACATTAGAAAAGTCTGAAACTAGGAGCAGTCTGCTCTTTTCTCTTTGACAGATCACACAGACTTTAGATAGGGAGGAATGCACACAGGAGGTTATTTATCACAAAATATACACCACTTTTTGTCATATATTTGGTGCAGATTTTGTCACAAAGGTGATTTGAGGCAAAACCTGTGACTTCTTTCCCTTCCATGCTAAGTACGTGCCAGTTTTTAGCATAAAAAATTGCTTAAATATACACTAGCACTACATAAATTCGGCGCATCCACCGCCAGCGTAGGGGTATTAAGACCGGTGTCTAAATCGCCGGTCTTAATAAATGACCCCAAGAGTCTGTAGGAGGAAAGCAGCAGTATCCTGGACACACAGATCTAGTATGTATAACTGGGAGGGACAAGATCACATTAGAAAAGTCTGAAACTAGGAGCAGTCTGATCTCTTCTCTCAGTGTTAGAGATGGCAGCAGGGAGGGGGAGGAGGTTGTACATTCCAGACAGGGTAGCGGAAAAGCATTTTAGGAGGATTTATTACATATGCTTTACATTGGGAGGAATGCATAAACACAGCAGTCTGTAGGGGGAAGGCATCAGCATCCTGGATACACAGATCAAGCATGTATTACGGGGAGGAACACGATCACGTGAGAAAAGTCTGAAACCAGGGGAAAGCTGGAAACTGAATATCAGGGAGTCTGAAAAGGAAGAAATGAAAATTGCAAAATTAAACTTGGTGGTTACCTTGGGTTATAAAAACTGCACATGCATATGTAAGCATCATGCTATGTCAGAGGTGTCCATATCCATTTAGTTAAGGTAACAGCTAATGTATGTAAGAATCGGGTTGTGGCCTATACGTCTATGGTCGGCCAGAATTATGTGACTGAAGTCACTGCTTAGCCCTGCCCTTGGTATTTCATGGTTAACTGCTGAGTGACACATTGTAACAAACGAGGGTTAAGCAGCTCACTGTGATTTACAATCCATTATGTTTTTCTCCTTCATCTCTATGAAGTAAATGGAACTGTCCATCATTGTTGATGGCCGCCCTGTGATGAAAGTACGTTCGTCTCGCAGATATTAAGCATCATAATTAAGCAATGAAGGCTGATGAAACTTGAGCTTGGAGCGAGGCAGACGAGTTAATCATCTCGTTGCCTCCACCATCCCATGTATTAGGATGTCAGCGCTGATAGATGTACACGTAACCAGTCGCATTACCGCCATCGTAACTCATTCCGCTCACACCTCACTCAACGTCCTGTCTCTCTCGCTGGGATATTCACCCCATGGATCCTTCAGTATAAAACGGAAATGCAGCAGAGCTGAGTTTGACATTTAACACCATAGGTTAGATGTGTTTTTACAAAGAACTGCAGGTTGAAGTTAATTAGACGATAACTTGAAGGAGTTTTATTGCAGTAAATACTGGGTTAAGATTATTTGCTGCCCACGAATAAAATCTGATACTTCTCATAGCTGCGAGTTTGCTTAAATCTATAGTATTGCCAGCGAATAAATACTACTATTCAGATCCCGCATAAATACCACCATGTAGCACTCATATTTCCCTCTAGCAATGCCACCCGGAGACCTTACATATGAATACAGAACAGTGAAATCCAGTGGCACCCTCTCTGCTTAAAATTGCTCACTTTCCTTATTGTTCTCCATCCAGCCCAAACCACCATGACGGCTTCTTCCAGCCACAACTTGTCTCTGAAGAATATGCAGCATGGATATCTTTGGCTCCTTTGTTTTCCATTACCCTCCCACCTCTGCACAAATTCACCATAGTAATAGGGTCACCTCTTGGGGCCCCCAAATACTAATAGGGCCTCACACAATAATAGTGTCCCCTTTAGTGCTCCCTACACAGTAGTGTCTTCCTTTGTACCACTGCGCAATACTAATGTCCCCTTTGTGCTTCTGTAAAGTAGTAACGTCCCTTTTTAACTGCACACAGTACTGTCCCCGTTTGTGCCCCCCATATAGTAGTTATAGCATTTGTGCACACCCTTCCCTTTGCAGTAAAAAAAAAACTACTTAAAGGGATGGTCCTACTTAAAGGGATGGTCCTATTTAGAGCCAACTTAACCTCTTACAGTAAATTCAGTAACAGACACAAAAAAAGGATATCTTTCCAGTGCTGTGGTTCCCTTCCTGGCCACTTCGGGTCCCTGTCAGAACACAAGTGGCTTGGTCCTGTGAATGCTGTGGCCAATCACTGGCTTCACTGGTCACGTACTTGAACGGTACCACGCTGTGACATAATTGTGCTCCCTGTGCCAGGGCGCTGATGTCTGCAGTGTGCTCCTGACCTCTCATAGACTCCTAAATCAGAGTGGCGGAGCTGCTCCTCGGTAGTCAACCGGATTTGCATCTTAAGGACGCAGATACAATTGAAATCTGCCCCCCCCCCCCCCTGACAATTTGGGGCAGGTTACTACTGATGATATTTCTCAAACTTTCAGATCTGTGATCTAGACTTTCCTGTGAGGCCTAAACATCTTGGACTAATACTGAGACATTGTAGCAAACATCATGACAAAAGCGAGATTGTGTTTAGCTCACAGAGCATTGCCTAGACTGGATGCAACTGTAACAAACCCTCAGTCAATTTCCAGCTTGTGCCCTTCCACCCGAATGATTATAGACCCTCAGACGTCCCACTCTGTGAGTGCAGACATGGGCACGACAGGACAGCTTGAGCTCCAGCAAATGCCCAAGTTCTGCAGCAATAGGATTATCTTGTATCTCTACAGGAATGTCGGACCCAAAGCCAATTATTTCCCAGCAAGCAAATTGGCTTAGTGCAGTGGATACGGCTGTGCCAGGGCTTTACTGCACCAAAGCCGTATCCGGCAATTAAGTCAAGAGTCTTCGGTCGGAGGCCGGTCTGTGCAATCATATTACAATTTCAGTCTGCAAATCACATTGTAGGAAATTAAATGGACTGAGCTTGTTTTACCCTGATCTAGAGTTGCGTCACGTCTCATACTCCAGTCATGTCCAAAGCTGCAGCAGACATTCTGTACATGCAAACGGCTGATTCCCTCAGCAACCTGCTCCATTCAAACCCCTCCTAGCCATGGCATGCAATAACGTGGGTCCTGGGTCCCCATTCTGACAATCAGTGGGGTCCCTGCACTTGGGCCCCACCCACCTAGCATTTATTAACTATCCGGTGGCTTCAGGCTGCAATACCCCTTTTTAAGAAGGAGAACCTTCCCAGTTTTCTGCAGCTTTGCATGTGACTGGAGTAGAAGGCGTCACCGCAGATGCGTACATAGCCGCCTTGTTATTTCCTGGTATCGGATCCGGTTGGGAATCGTGTGATGGGAAACGTCCTCTCTCCCGGGATGAATTTTAATTTTTCACGTGACCAGCTTGGAGACGTGGCTGTGAAGTGCGGAGGGAGCTGCTCTCGGGGCTCATGATGTATCTGTCTGTGGTTGAGCTGCCGGTCGTACAGCATCGGCTGCCATGTAATGAGACTGAATGGCTTGTAATAGTGACTTTATGGCGGAGCTGTATCTGTTTTCTGATTACAACAGAACATCTCATCGCCATCACCGCGAGCCGCACATAATACATTTAAATGTCAGCTCTGCTTCATTAGCCGCAGACTCCGTTTGCCGGGAAAGTCTTAGATGAGGTTTTAATGTCTCGACGTGAAGCAGAGAAACTTTTATAAAAAAAAAAAAAAGAAACTTCTCCTTAGTAGACGGCAGCTCCAGACGCTCACTCTTAAAGGGATCACTTACTAACCGGATCCACTGCCAGGAAGTAACAAAGCCGCTATGCGCACACTCCACTTCTCGGTACGGATCTTTGCTAACAACTTGTCTTCTGCTCCATTCACATACAAAGCTGCAGAAAACATTGCACGTTGCTGTACAATACATTTTCAGAGGGTTGGAACATTTATCACCTACCCACCTAGCCTATAAAGGCTAGATAGGTGGGGTCCTAGTGAAGGACCCACATTGATTGCCAGAGCGAGGCACCCAGGACCCCCGTTACCCCCAGTCACCCAGAAATCAAACGCACAACAATTTTTCAACCTGCATAGAAAATAACCCCAGTCTCTTTCTGATGCTCTGTATTTAGGATGGGGATTGATGGAGGGATGGGGTTTATTGAAATGGGAGGGGCTTACGTTGTGGGAGGAGTTTCCTATTTTCTTAGCTGGCTAGGGGGCAGCAGATATGTCTCCCAGACTAGGGGAGGGGGGTTCCTATATAACATGAAGGTGTAAATAGGATGTGACATGGAGCAGTAAGCGGTTTTATATTCTAATATTAGCCCCCCACCCCGCTACTTCCAGATCCATTAATACTGCAGCATACCGGTACATGAAGCGCTGCACCTGTAGCATGCGTCGGCGTCTATTTGGATCCGCAGGAGATATGGGGCCTGTTCTCTTTTATTTTCTTAAGCCGGAAGCTGAACAGTGAGCCGCCTGGAGATAATGAATAGCGCATGGGGAAAGGCGCTTCAGCTTATTAATTGATGGCGGCTTTGTGCTGACGCTGCAGTCCCAGGTAAACTGAAAATATTGTTCCCGCTGTCATTTATATTAATGGAGCCGCCGCACCTATGAAAGCAAAACCGGATAAAGTAATGGGCTGTCCGCTCCGGGGCTGGCGGCTGTGATTACTCTTCCTGGTGTCGACGGCGTCACGTGCAGATCCCACTCACATCTCTTAGTCTTAACATGTTGTTGAGCCGAGATCCACGGATAGGCTCGTGTGGGATGTTTTTCGGAGGTGGCTGGTTATATGGCTGACCCTGGCACCTCCTGCCTAATGAAGAAACGACTCCTCAGACAGGAAGAATTCATCCTATGCTCCGACAACAGTTCTCAGACCAAGGACTGCCCGGCCCCATAGACGTAAGATCAGTGGTGGACATCATAGGGTCCACAACCTTCTAATGAAGATGGCTGCTCTGGTGCCTAATCCTATGGGACCAATTCCCTGGTGATGGCCTGCTGTAATGTCATCCATATTGGTTGTCATCCAGCTCTCCTTAAGGAGGTTAAATGGAAATTGAACGCAAGGATCTACATTAAGCAGACGGCGTTATGCTTTGCGAGTTGTGTGTTGTTGGTTTCTTGTGGTTCATATCTGTGGTTTTATACTTGTTGTAGTAGATTAGTTGTTGTGGGTTTTGTTCTAATTATCAGTTTATGTGGTTTTTGCCCATGGCTGTTAGTGGTTGTCATGATTGCTAGGGTTCCTTACGGTGGCTGGTTACTGGTTGTGGATCTTGGCAGTGGTTGGCTACTGGTTGCTGATCTCAGCAGTGGTTGGTTACTGGTTGTGCATCTTGGCAGTGGTTGGTTACTGGTTGCGGATCTCAGCAGTGGTTGGTTACTGGTTTTGCATCTTGGCGGTGGTTGATTACTGGTTGCTGCTCTTTGCTTTGATTGGGTACTGGTTCCCAGTCTTGGCTGTGGTTGGGTACTGGTTGCAAGTCTTGGCTGTGGTTGGGTACTGGTTGCAAGTCTTGGCGGTGGCTGGGTACTGGTTGCAAGTCTTGGCGGTGGCTGGGTACTGGTTGCAAGTCTTGGCGGTGGTTGGGTACTGGTTGCAAGTCTTGGCTGGGTACTGGGTGTAAGTCTTGGCTGTGGCTGGGTACTGGTTGCAAGTCGTGGCTGGGTACTGGTTGCAAGTCTTGGCTGTGGCTGGGTACTGGGTGCAAGTCTTGGCTGTGGCTGGGTACTGGGTGCAAGTCTTGGCTGTGGCTGGGTACTGGGTGCAAGTCTTGGCTGTGGCTGGGTACTGGTTGCAAGTCTTGGCTGTGGCTGGGTACTGGTTGCAAGTCTTGGCTGTGGCTGGGTACTGGGTGCAAGTCTTGGCTGTGGCTGGGTACTGGGTGCAAGTCTTGGCTGTGGCTGGGTACTGGGTGCAAGTCTTGGCTGTGGCTGGGTACTGGGTGCAAGTCTTGGCTGTGGCTGGGTACTGGGTGCAAGTCTTGGCTGTGGCTGGGTACTGGTTGCAAGTAGAGATGAGCGAACTTTAAAAAAAACTTTGGCGTTCGGGTTGTGGTAATCGCCGCATCCCGTTATGGATTCCACTACCGCGGACTATCGCGGCATATGGAATCCATAAGCGGCGGCTGCCACCAACCCGAACTGTTGAACAGCCGAAGGACCTGGGGTGACGTCACTGTCATGTGATCAGTGCAGGGCGTGGCTCAGCACGGGATCAAATCCAGTGCGGAGCCACGCCCCCTGCACTGATCACATGATGGTGACGTCACCCCAGGTCCTTCGGCTGTTCAACAGTTTGGGTTCGTGGAAGCCGCCCCTTATGGATTCCATATGCCGCGATAGTCCGCGGTAGTGGAATCCATAACGGGATGCGGTGATTACCACAACCCGAACGCCGAACTTTTTTTTAAAGTTCGCTCATCTCTAGTTGCAAGTCTTGGCTGTGGCTGGGTACTGGTTGCAAGTCTTGGCTGTGGCTGGGTACTGGTTGCAAGTCTTGGCTGTGGCTGGGTACTGGTTGCAAGTCTTGGCTGTGGCTGGGTACTGGTTGCAAGTCTTGGCCGTGGTTGGGTTCTGTTTGTGGTTGGTTATGGTTTGTTGCTGGTTATGAATCTTAGTTGTGGCTAATATTGTGGTTGGCCGTGGATCATGGACAGTTATGGATTGTGGTTTGGGTCTGGTAATTGGTGGTGGTCGATAGCGGTTGGCATATGTTTGTGGTTGGTTGTGGCTGGTTTTTGTGGCTTGTTAATAATTGTGGACTTTGGCTTATCGGTAGCGGTTAGTGGTGGTGTTTGGCGGTTATTGTTTGTGCATTGCTGCTGGTTGCTTGTTATTCCTTACTCTGTATTGACCGGTAGTTTGATGTCTTTTTAGCTATTCCTATGTTACTGGAGATAATCGTCCCCTCCCGTCTCTCACCTCCGCACATTGCTGAGAGTCGGTTGTATCTACAAGTCGTTCTGCGCAATACAAAAAGCTGCCAAGCAGAATATTAATCCGCCCCAGTCTGTCAAGAAGCCACATAACGGGCCTCTTCTCATCACCATTCCAGCGCCGCCAGAGGATTATTTATTAAAATTAAAACCCACTGTTGACACATTAATGATTTATCGTCTTATAACCGGTCGCTGCCGCCGCACTGTGCAGGATGAATTCCTTATATCTGCGCTCATACACCTACCGTCCTGCTGGCTCCTGATTGGCTGCGGATGTGGATGGAATTTCTAAGCCTCTGGTTCAGGCTGTCGCCGAGTATTGATGCGTCTAATCACAGTGTTTGGGAAATAATGGCGATATTTAGGGAAAAAATACGGCGGATGTGTTCTTACGTGGCGAGATACCAAAGAGGGACTGTAAGATGGCAGCTGGAGATGAGGTTTAGAAAGTGATGGTTGCATGGGGAATTTTATCCCGGTGCAACCTGTCAGATGCTCTAAAATAGACGCCCCCTCCCCTGTCCCGGGTACCAGCAGAGAAAAGCTGGATACAGGGGACCGCAGACAACGCTACACTGCTCTCCCCTCTGTCTCCCTTGTACCTGATCCTAGGAAAGCTGGGTGACTGCCAATATGGCCGCCATTACAAGGGTTATCTCTCAGACTTTTGAATGGCAAATCCTCCCAGCTACAGTCTGATATCACTTCTCCCTTATCACTCTGTTAATGGGCAGAGTTTCTAATTCCGGGGCCTGGGAAAGTTGCATGATGAGACCATTTCAGCAGTAGTATATAGTTATGTACTGCTCGGTGTTCATTGTATGCACTGTTATTTAGGCACTGTAGGCACGTATGGCACTATTATGTAGGAACTAGGGTTAGACAATATCAAAAATATTTCCACGATAACAATATTAAGAAATTTATTGCGATAAATACCTATTTAGAAGAAAAAAACACTTGGGACCACAAGAAGACATTATACTCTGTGGGGCGGTGGGCCACAAAGAGACAACTCATAGCCCCTATACGGTATAACGTCTCCATGTTGTCCCCGTACATTGTAATGTCTCCATGTTGTCCCCGTATATTGTAATGTCTCCATGTTGTCCCCGTACATTGTAATGTCTCCATGTTGTCCCCGTACATTGTAATGTCTCCATGTTGTCCCTGTACATTGTAATGTCTCCATGTTGTCCCCGTACATTGTAATGTCTCCATGTTGTCCCTGTACATTGTAATGTCTCCATGTTGTCCCCGTACATTGTAATGTCTCCATGTTGTCCCCGTACATTGTAATGTCTCCATGTTGTCCCCGTACATTGTAATGTCTCCATGTTGTCCCCGTACATTGTAATGTCTCCATGTTGTCCCCGTATATTGTAATGTCTCCATGTTGTCCCCGTACATTGTAATGTCTCCATGTTGTCCCTGTACATTGTAATGTCTCCATGTTGTCCCTGTACATTGTAATGTCTCCATGTTGTCCCTGTACATTGTAATGTCTCCATGTTGTCCCTGTACATTGTAATGTCTCCATGTTGTCCCTGTACATTGTAATGTCTCCATGTTGTCCCTGTACATTGTAATGTCTCCATGTTGTCCCTGTACATTGTAATGTCTCCATGTTGTCCCTGTACATTGTAATGTCTCCATGTTGTCCCTGTACATTGTAATGTCTCCATGTTGTCCCCGTACATTGTAATGTCTCCATGTTGCCGGATCCGTCTACAGATGCATTCAGTTTACATCCAGATCGACTGATCCGACCGAGCTGCCTGCCGGATCACTCTGCCGCAAGTGTGAAAGTACCCTAAGCACTCTTTCTAGTGTATGTGTGGTTTGGATGGGTGCGTCTAACATGTTCGACCTGTACAAGCCATGTAACCTAAATGTACGTGACAAAATTGTGGAAATTAGTTGTAGAGACACGCGCTGAACGTCATCGCTGCGCTTCACTGTTTTACCTGGAGCCTGAGGTCCCGTATTATAACCGCCATCTAATGATACCAGTCCTGCCGATCCCGCAGAATCCATGGTGACAGTGCTCCAGCTGTCCTCCTGCCACCGCTCCATCAATAACCGTACGTCCCGCGTTAGATTTCTCACATTTAAACACTTCATCTGCGCGGCCATCTGTACCGCGAAATCCTGAAACATAGCAGCTTGAAAAATAACATAAAACTTGTAATTACAGCGATTTCTGGGCCACATGCTGTACACACCTGCATCCCTGTGAAGATGGCCGCCCGGGGTCATCTAGCGCGCCCCGACCGCAGTGAATACAACCTTGAAATGGTTGTGCAATGAGAAGTTATGCATCTTTCTAATAGCCTCTGTGTTTCAGTTCTTTGCCCTTTTCAAGACCTCTGCTGGCTGTCGGTGAATGTGACCATTCTTGTTATCATCCCAAATTGAAAGAAACATTGCAGGCCTGCTACTTATCAGACGTCAGGCTTTGTTACAATTGTAACCAGACCGTCCTCTGTTAGCTCTGAATCAGGGGTGCACAACCTGCGGCCCTTGATACCATTCTGTGTGGCCCCCAACCATCTAGTAACAGACATGTTTGTATATGTCTTATGGATGCTCACATGTACATTAGATGGGAGTCCTAGAAGTGTAACTAGACATTTATAGTATATACTGTATGTTCAATATGCCATGAATATAGTATTTTAGTTGGTAATACCCCCTTTAAGTTTTATTTTCGGCCCTTGGAATTGGTTCAAGCTGACAACGTGGCCCCCATACAGAAAAGGTTGTGCATCCCTGCTCTAAATGCATCAACAGCCAAAATCTGTATCCAAATCTGTTACAATGTGTCAGTGCAGGTAAAATGTATCAGTCAGGAGTCAGTGCTGTTCAGCTCACATACAACTGCAACAGACCTGCTGCTTTGAGAAGTCTCGGGTTTGTGTAGGTTTTTAGCATCTGGATACAAGTAGACTTATTTCCACTCTCTGACAGCAAGCATAAGGATTTCCTCTGCAATGAATGGAGACTTGTTCGCCTCTACAGACCAAGTGCTTATCACAGCTCACAATTTGCTACAGTTGTATCCAGAGTAGACCATCTTCTAGGGGCCGGATTGCTTTCTAGCTGCACTGATACATTGTTGCAAACTCACAACAGAGGTGTGCGTGGTTGTCTGCATTATCAAGATCTCTGCTTGCTGTCAGTAAAAGGGACCATTCATTGTACAGGCCTAGGTCTTCCCTCAGTAAACAAGTTATCTCGGGTGCAGTTTGTTTATACCGCATGCAGTTGTAACAAACCTTCAGCTGTGATTGAGTATAAGATCTGCATTGGTTTTCTAGATGTAAACAAGAATTTTTTTCATTCACTACCGGCAAGCAGAGATCTTTGAAATGGCAAAGACATGATGCATAAATTGTACTAGAAAGTTGCAGACCTTCTCATTATCCGGTGATTAAGCTTTCCTTACACGAGATGTACTGTATTGCGCCATTGTGGACAGATCGGCGATGCAGCCGAAGAGCCGCTCTATTTGGCGAGTTGTCAGGAGATCTTGGCTCCCTCGTCAGACAGCTGCATTATAGGCTTCATACAAATTACACACTTGCTAACAGGAGCACTTCATTCTGCACCGCCATCATCTCCTGAGACCCAGCAAGAAAGTATCAGGCGGACAAAATGTCACTTCAACCTGACCGTGACACAACGCAACGCCTGGCGCCGGATCATCCTCTCACAGCGAAACCGAATGTCTCAGCTGAATGTCAGAGACCTAAGTGCCCGGAGGAGACGGCACAACATCAGCCCATCACATCCGCGCATCCATGTTATATGTGCTCTCTATATAGTGATATGGAGCATGCTGGTATAACCTGGGCATCTCCTGTATATAATTATATATGTACAGCTGGTATAAGTTATACGTCCTCTCTATATAGTGATATGGAGCATGCTGGTATAACCTGGGCATCTCCTGTATATAATTGTATATGTACAGCTGGTATAAGTTATACGTCCTCTCTATATAGTGATATGGAGCATGCTGGTATAACCTGGGTATCTCCTGTATATAATTATATATGTACAGCTGGTATAAGTTATACATCTTCTTGTATACAGTGATATGGACCATGCTGGTATAACCTGGGTATCTCCTGTATATAATTATATATGTACAGCTGGTATAAGTTATACATCTTCTTGTATATAGTGATATGGACCATGCTGGTATAACCTGGGTATCTCCTGTATATAATTATATATGTACAGCTGGTATAAGTTATACATCTTCTTGTATATAGTGATATGGACCATGCTGGTATAACCTGGGTATCTCCTGTATATAATTATATATGTACAGCTGGTATAAGTTATACATCTTCTTGTATATAGTGATATGGACCATGCTGGTATAACCTGGGTATCGTCCTGTATATAATTATATATGTACAGCTGGTATAAGTTATACATCTTCTTGTATATAGTGATATGGAGCATGCTGGTATAACCTGGGCATCTCCTGTATATAATTATATATGTACAGCTGGTATAAGTTATACATCTTCCTGTATATAGTGATATGGAGCATGCTGGTATAACCTGGGTATCTCCTGTATATAATTATATATGTACAGCTGGTATAAGTTATACATCTTCTTGTATATAGTGATATGGAGCATGCTGGTATAACCTGGGTATCTCCTGTATATAATTATATATGTACAGCTGGTGTAAGTTATACATCTTCTTGTATATAGTGATATGGAGCATGCTGGTATAACCTGGGTATCTCCTGTATATAATTATATATGTACAGCTGGTATAAGTTATACATCTTCTTGTATACAGTGATATGGACCATGCTGGTATAACCTGGGCATCTCCTGTATATAATTATATATGTACAGCTGGTATAAGTTATACATCTTCCTGTATATAGTGATATGGGCCATGCTGGTATAACCTGGGCATCTCCTGTATATAATTATATATGTACAGCTGGTATAAGTTATACATCTTCTTGTATATAGTGATATGGACCATGCTGGTATAACCTGGGCATCTCTTGTATATAATTATATATGTACAGCTGGTGTAAGTTATACATCTTCCTGTATATAGTGATATGGGCCATGCTGGTATAACCTGGGCATCTCCTGTATATAATTATATATGTACAGCTGGTATAAGTTATACATCATCTTGTATATAGTGATATGGAGCATGCTGGTATAACCTGGGCATCTCCTGTATATAATTATATATGTACAGCTGGTATAAGTTATACATCTTCTTGTATATAGTGATATGGACCATGCTGGTATAACCTGGGCATCTCCTGTATATAATTATATATGTACAGCTGGTATAAGTTATACATCTTCTTGTATACAGTGATATGGAGCATGCTGGTATAACCTGGGTATCTCCTGTATGTAATTATAGATGTACAGCTGGTATAAGTTATATATCTTCCTGTATATAGTGATATGGAGCATGCTGGTATAACCTGGGCATCTCCTGTATATAATAATATATTTACAGCTGGTATAAGTTATACATATTCTTGTATATAGTGATATGGAGCATGCTGGTATAACCTGGGCATCTCCTGTATATAATTATATATGTACAGCTGGTGTAAGTTATACATCTTCTTGTATATAGTGATATGGAGCATGCTGGTATAACCTGGGTATCTCCTGTATATAATTATATATGTACAGCTGGTGTAAGTTATACATCTTCTTGTATACAGTGATATGGACCATGCTGGTATAACCTGGGCATCTCCTGTATATAATTATATATGTACAGCTGGTATAAGTAATACATCTTCCTGTATATAGTGATATGGGCCATGCTGGTATAACCTGGGCATCTCCTGTATATAATTATATATGTACAGCTGGTATAAGTTATACATCTTATTGTATATAGTGATATGGAGCATGCTGGTATAACCTGGGTATCTCCTGGATATAATTATATATGTACAGCTGGTATAAGTTATACATCTCCCTGTATATAGTGATATGGAGCATGCTGGTATAACCTGGGTATCTCCTGTATATAATTATATATGTACAGCTGGTATAAGTTATACATCATCTTGTATATAGTGATATGGAGCATGCTGGTATAACCTGGGCATCTCCTGTATATAATTATATATGTACAGCTGGTATAAGTTATACATCTTCTTGTATATAGTGATATGGAGCATGCTGGTATAACCTGGGCATCTCCTGTATATAATTATATATGTACAGCTGGTATAAGTTATACACCTTCTTGTATATAGTGATATGTACCATGCTGGTATAACCTGGGTATCTCCTGTATATAATAATATATTTACAGCTGGTATAAGTTATACATCTTCTTGTATACAGTGATATGGAGCATGCTGGTATAACCTGGGTATCTCCTGGATATAATTATATATGTACAGCTGGTATAAGTTATACATCTCCCTGTATATAGTGATATGGAGCATGCTGGTATAACCTGGGTATCTCCTGTATATAATTATATATGTACAGCTGGTATAAGTTATACATCTTCTTGTATATAGTGATATGGAGCATGCTGGTATAACCTGGGCATCTCCTGTATATAATTATATATGTACAGCTGGTATAAGTTATACATCTTCTTGTATATAGTGATATGGAGCATGCTGGTATAACCTGGGCATCTCCTGTATATAATTATATATGTACAGCTGGTATAGCTTATACATCTTCTTGTATATAGTGATATGGACCATGCTGGTATAACCTGGGTATCTCCTGTATATAATAATATATGTACAGCTGGTATAAGTTATACATCTTCCTGTATATAGTGATATGGAACATGCTGGTATAACCTGGGCATCTTCTGGCATAGAATCCTGTATGTACGGCTGGTATAACCCGGGCATGTTCAGGTAATAGCACTTCGCACGTTCCTCTATTTGCTCTCTCCTATTCCCTGCGGTGCGCACATTGATCTCTCAGCGGTTGCTGTGGGGTGAAGTGACTATTGACCGCTTGCTGTAATTTCCCATTAATAAGAGTCACATTAGCCGTGGTGGTGTTTCTTGGTGGATTATACCGTATTCACCGCTCTCGCCTCCTGCCAGCTTTACCCTTCTCTATTAATGTGCTCTCTGTTCTTCGCAGCTCGGTCGGATTGGCTAAAGCCGCTCTAGAAGCCATCGATGGATTCAACCTCTTTGGAAACCAGGTAACTTTATAATGTGTACTTCCTCTGACCAATCCTATGGGCATCAGATAACCATGGCAGGCGACTCACGGCCTAATCCATAGCCTGCGGACACAGATTCTCTGTTCTCCGTGCACCAGGACACTCCCCTGGTTCTGTGGGAAATTTAGCCCTGTTTATCCTACCTTTTTTGGTTTATAAACAGAATGCTAGGGTTGCAGTGAAGACTGACATACAATAGAAGCAGGGGAGCCAGTGGGTGGGGGTTAACTATGCAGAGAATGGCCTTAATTTTAAAATGTTGATCCATCAGTGCATACCTCTCCTTAAATTCTCTGTGCTGCTGGATCAAGATCTGGGCCTGTGACCTCCCACTTCCCTATATTCTCACTGTCATCATCACATAACTGGATAAGTCACTGCCTCCCACAAGATCAGAATACACCACTCCTGAAATACTCTGTGCTGCTGAGGGCTTCAGCTCTGAGTCTTTGACATCTCATAGGTCTCTGTTTACCTCCTCGGCTGTTGAGCTATCCCAACAATCCATGTCTAGCTTCTAAACGAGTAGATTCTTCCCTCCCATAAGAGGAATGCACTGATCTCTGAAAAAATACTCTGTGCTGCTTTGAACACCGTGGTAATTTGTGCCCCCCCCCCCAAGTACTCTGTGCTGCTGTGAGCCTTGTGGTGCCCAGGTCATCGGCACGTGCAGCTTATAGATGCATCTCTGTTGCTTCCATCTTCCTTATTATACGGTTTTAATGATCCTGTGCGCCCTCCTGGTGGCGGTTTATCTTTCCAGCCCATTTCATGTTCTCCTCCACGCGCAGGTAGAGCAGCATTTGCTTCAATTAGGAAACCTGCAAGGCTCTTTGATTTCCGAGATGAAGCTGAGCCGGCGCGGCCCTATACTGCGCAGTATGGATTTATTCCTGAGCTTTTGCATGGCCCCTGCAGTCCCAGGAACCGCATTCAAACACTGGTCGCTTTCACAGCCTTCTCTCTGGCCCTTTGAAGTCCCTCTGCAGGAGACGGCGGTTCTTACATAGGAATTGAAATTTAAGCTTTGAAACCAGCCCGGCACATTACATTCAGTGCAGCGCACTCTCACGAGGGGACACTGCCGATTGTACCACAATTGGCGCCTTAGAATCTGCAAAAAATACAAAGTCGTCCTTCATCTGTTTAGTTTTAATGAACTCCGCTCCTCCCGCCGTGCAGTTGTGTAGTAAGACGCCGATATTCTGCTACGTGGGGCGGCGGCCTGTGGCTGTATTAACGCCCCCCCCCCCCCTTCGTAAAAAAGGTCACATGATGGTGGAGATGGAATAAAATAAAAAAAAGCAACAATATTGTACATTTTGAACTCAATGTCAACTAATCGGACAATGTAACAAAACGTACCAAAGGGGTGATCCCATCCGCCAAATGATGGCATATCGATAGGACATACTGTAGATGTCTGATAGTTACAGCTTCCTCATCTCGGACCTGCTCCTATCTCAAGAACAGGGCCCCTCTACGAAAAGCTCATGACGCGTGTGCAGCCGCCTCTCCAGTACCTGATTGGGACTTTCGAATATAGGAGAGTCGGTACTCTTCTTCCCCATTCTTAAAATAGGAGTGGGTCCCAGAGGTGGGACCTGCACTTATCAGACATTTACGGTTTTTCTTCCAAACTCCCCACCGCCACAGGGACTGGCGACTGTCTGTAGACTATAATCGCCATCATCATCCTGTAGTCCAGAAGCCCCTGCAGTGCTGGATTAGCGGATCTGCGAGGAGATCACAGCCGCCACCTCCTCTACAAGAGGCTTAGTGGCAGATCTGGGATAAGTGTGGATGAAGGTAGTAAGCCTATGTATGGTGTAATCTATAGATGACATACACGCCTTTGTCAGTCCAATCTGCCGATTAACCCTTTACAGTATTAAAGGGGTTGTAAACTGTGGACAGTTCATGGCAGCAGGGCTCTAGTATGGAAAACAGCAGGCACCAGGTCCATGAGATGCACACGGTGCCTCATTTAAAACGACAACAGATGTAACGTGACTTCAGTCTTGCAATCAACTAATCTTGCGATTTAGACAAATCTAGCTGTAGATCTAGGCCACCTATGGAATGGCTGCTCCAGCAGAATATTACTCCCAGCTCCCTCTAACCTCGCCGTGTTATAAGTTACTAGATCAGATCTTTGAGAGTTTCTGTAGATTATTAAAGCTGAAGTTGCAGTTGTATTGCACAGGAGAAGCACGAGGCCGTGCCATGTGCAGCAGCCCGCAGCATGTTACAGGCAGTGTGTAAATTCTAGCTCAGGGGTCAGCAACCTCCGGCTCTCCAGCTGTTTTAAAACTACAATTCCCAGCATGCTCCATTGATTTCTCTGAGAGTTCTTAGAAAAGCAGAGCAGGTATGCATGCTGGGAGTTGTAGTTTCACAACAGCTGGCGTGCCGGAGGTTGCCTACCCCTGTTCTAGCTCCTGAAGGGAGGGGCAGAGATAATCGGCCAGGATAAGAGTGGCAGTCTCCTAATATGGATCCCCATACGTCCTGCACCGCCATCTTGATTTATTTCGATCACACCTGCATCTCTTTGACTCCTGTATACAGATTCATCACAATAAATTAGTTTTCATTGAAAAGTTATAATTTATTTCAGTAATTCAATTTAAAAAGCAAAACTTGTATATTCCACAGATTCAATACACACAGAGCGTTTAGTTCTTACAGCTTACAGCTAATGAAGACTAGAGATGAACGAAGCGAGCTTCACATACTAGATCCGCTCAAAATTCGGATCCATCTCCGTACAGCATTAAAATGTATGGCCTCCAACGAGGCGAAGTAAGTTATTCCTGAAGTTTTGCAAGACTTCGGTGAACAACTTTGGTATTTGATTTTTAAACTGAAAAAACCATTCTAAAACTTGGATCCAAACTTGTTTTGGTTTCGACTGGTATCTCAGAAAATGAGGGTATTATATAAGACCAATAAAAAAATTTTTAATACAGAAATGTTGGACTACTGAAAATTAGAGAGCGGTGAATGCAGCACTCCCTGTTCTGGCTCTGTACTCGCCGCTCCCTGGTCTTCTCCTGCAGGTGCTGCATGCTGAGCTGTGACCTGCGCACAACGTGAGGACGTAGGCGCACACTCGGACCTCACGCTGTGCAACGTCAGGTCACAGCACGGCAGGAAGAGCACTGGCATTCAGGAGTGGCAGCATCCGGAACACGAGAGGTGAGGTTTTTTTTTTTGTTAGTCTGATTAAAGGGGTGTCGGGGTTCAGAGCTGGACCCGGATATAACCCCTTCATCACTCAATCAGCATGAACGAGTGTACCATCTGAACATTTCATAGTCTGATGCTCCCCTCGGCTTTTTCTTTTCTTTAGGCTTCATGCACACGACCGTTGGTGTTTTGCGCTCCGCAAACCGCGGATCCGCAAAACACAGAAGCTGCTCTGCGTTCTGTGTCGCAATTTGCAGAACGGAACGCAGCCCATTGTAGAAATGCCTATTCTTGTCCTCAAAACGGACAAGAATAGGACATGCTCTATTTTTTTTGCGGGGGCACGGAACGAAGCAACGGATGCGGACAGCACATGGAGTGCTGTCTGCATCTTTTGCGGCCCCATTAAAGTGAAGGGGTCCAAGCTCAAGCCGCAAAATATGCGGCTCGGACGCGGACCACAACAACAGCCGCGTGCATGAGGCCTTATAGGGTGAAAAATACAGTATGCCCAGTATATGCACCCCATACATGGCCAGGGCTTCTTCTGCATGAATTACTGCATCAATGCGGCAATGTGGCATGGAGGCGATCAGCCTGTGGCACTGCTGAGGCGTCATGGAAGCCCAGGTTGCTTTCATAGCAGCCTTCAGCTCTTCTGCATTGTTGGGTCTTTTGTGGCTTACCCCAATGACTGTCTTCTGGACAACTGTCAGGTCAGCAGTCTTCCCCATGATTGTGTAGCCTACTGAACCAGACTGAGGGGCCGTTTAAAGGCTTAGTAAACCTCTGCAGGTCTTTGTGTTGATAGCTGATTACAGTGTGACACAGAGTCGATAATATTGAACTTTTTCACAACATTCTAACTTTCTGAGATCCTGACTTTTGGGTTTTCATTAGCTGGAAGCCATAATCGTCATCATTAAAAGAAATAAACGCTTGAAATAAATCACTCTGTGTAATGAATCTATAGAATATATGACTTTTACTTTTTGAGTTGAATCACTGAAATGAACTTTTCAATGATATTCTAATTTATTGTGAGGCACCTGTATGATGTATCAGTCTCTTCTCCGCTCCGCACCCTCCTCAGTCTGCTGCTGTGTGACCTCTACACTTGGCAGGAACCTTTGCCTGTAACTTTCGAGTTAACATGTTTAATTTGTCAGCAGGAATGAACTGAATCCTCGTATTGATCCCGACGGTGACTGGAAGCGACCGCTGACGACATTTACTAATTGACTTGTGCTCGAGCCGCCCGTTCCATTGATTGCTGTTTTCTTGTGTCTACAGGGCTGCTCCTGGTCCGTCATATTTGTGGATCTGGACGCGCATAACCGGAACAGACAGACGCTGTGCTCCCTGCTGCCCAGAGAGTCACGCTCTCATGTAAGTGCCTCTGATTGGACGAGACGGGAAAGTAATTGGCTCATTATGTAAATGTCGTCCTGGTTACAGAGGTTTCCCAGCGAATAAAGCACAATTAACATATAATGACATTTTCTAATAGACTTTGGGTTTCAATTCTTCACCAGTTTCAAGATCTCTGCTCACTTTTCCCAAATAGAACACGACCGTATTCTGGGTCTGCGTTGCATTTTTCACAGATCATTTGAGGACCCATTCGTTCCTACTGGACCAAAAAAAATGCGGAAAGCAAACGGATTTCATCCATGTGCTGTCCGAGCCGCAAATTATAGAACGTCCTACTCTTGTCCGTTTTTCAGTTGCTCACGGACTGTAAACCCGATATGGTCTTGTGAATGCTTCCTCAAGGCTCATGCACACGACCATATGTATTTTGTGGTCTGCAAAAATACGGATGACGTCCGTATGCATTCCGTATTTTACGGAACAACTGGAACAATTAAACAGTCCTATCCTTGTCCGTAATGCGGACATTAATAGATTATGTTCTATTTTTTTGTGTAACTTCCGTTTTTGTTTTTCTTGCGGGCTCCTTGAAATGAAGGGTTCCGCATACGGTCCACAAAAGACATGGAACGGACATAGAAAGAGCCCTAATCCGGAGGCGAAAACCTATACTTATCACAGCTGAGAGTTTGTTCCCATTGTATTGAGTCTGGACAGTCCTCAAGGAGTTAAACAGCCTGATTGATACATTTTACCTGCACTGATACACTGTAACAACCTATATCATGATAGGGGGGACATTTGTGCTGCTGATGATTGGAGCTCGCAGAGGATTGCAATACAGTTGCAGCAGACCCTCGTCTATGAAACGTATTAGTTATGTGAATATTCACTGACAACATGCAGAGATCTTGAAAGCAATGGGAAACTTTTGTGACGTTGATGGAAGTTTTGTGAAGGTTTTATTATACGATTATGAATAAAACTTAAACAGTACTGCGGTTTAATGTTGGCTGGTTAAAGGGATGTGCCGTCTGGGCAACCCCCTCTTTAAATGAGCACCAGCCACCGATCAGATAGCCGCAGGTGCTGCAGCTCATTTCTAGTGGCCACTGCAGGCGACATGTGGTATTACACGGCGCGCTCTCAGGTGACTGTGTAATACATAGTGGAACCAAGTCCTCCAGAGCGGAAGCTGCTGTAATGGTGGCGGCCATATGTCCTCATAGAAGCACGTTCTCCTTTTCCTCCTCAGAACACGGACGCCGCCCTCCTCACCTGCATCAGTTACCCAGCGTTCGCTGTAGACGATGATGCCTTATTTCATCAGGCCATGGACAAGATTGTTCGCAAGCTGAAAGGAAAATATGGATTTAAGCGTTTTCTTAGGGACGGTTACCGGACGTCCCTGGAAGATGAAAACCGGCGCTACTACAAGCCCGCTGAGATCAAGGTATCAGAAGTGACTGTGCCCTGCTCCACAGGTAGGGGGAGCCATCAAGGACAGGGAAATCATTGACCTCTGTGGTGTGCGGATGTCTGGCCCACATTGGTCCAAGTACCAGCTGAGGATCGGGGTCATGCACCTCCATGATGAGAGTACTTCTTGCTTGATGGATGTCCACAGCTGCACTTGTGCACCCTCAGACTATTTAAGTAGAAAATTAGTTTACAGGGTAATCCCATTTTTTTTTTTTACTTATTTCCATCCAGAGCTGCTTTCAAAATTCTGCTGTTCGCTATTGTAAATAGGGTTTTTCTCCAGTGTATCGCCAAACAGCTCATACTGTAATTTTTGCTCCCACAAGGCACTTCACTCTGGAAATGCAGCAGTTTTGAATGCACATCACCAAAAATCAGTGCAGGATCAGTAAACAGAAGGGTTTTACAAACACTTTATGTAAATTTGCAGAAAGTAAAACCCTCCACATGACTTAAAAAAAAAAAAAGCGCCACCCTTGTCCACAGGCCATGTGTGGTATTGCAGTTCATTAATATGAATGGGTCTGGGTGGCTCTGCTTTTCCTGTGCCTTTTCAGCACAGATTTTTCTTTTTAATTTTTTTTTCTAACAATTCAGTCCATTATTGCGCCGCATAATTTCACAGCTAGCTACAAGTTTACACAGGAAGGCGGGTGATGGCGGCGGCCATTAAATGGATATTACAATCACAATGCTCTATTTACTAGCACATTGAGCTACATCGGACTCCTCTGCCCCGTCCTCACTTATTCTCCTTTATTTCCAGCTGTTTGATGGCATTGAGTGCGAATTTCCGGTATTCTTTGTCTACATGATCATCGATGGTAAGTCTACATACGTTAGTCCTTCAACTGCAGTACAGTCGGACAGGGATCCGAATTCTGTATTCACATCTGATCACTTTTAACCTAATTGTAGCAATTATTATCTATATTATTTAATATAGTAAACACTCAGAATTTAAAGGGGAACTCCATCTGGGCATCACCTTTTGGTCGAGCTTTCTGAAACCTTCAAACCCCCTCCCTCCGACATTCCTGTTTTACCTGATGGACACTGGCCCTTTTCTTCATCCTCTATGAGAATGGTTTGGGTGGAGTTGTTGTCACCAGTTCTCCTGCAGCGCCCCCACAGGGGAAATAAAGTATTGCACAGTTCCTATTGAAGTCAATGGAACATATGCACATGTCGGTTCCTCCAAAGCAAAAAATGCTGTAATATCTGAGGGTTGTGAATAGGGGATCACATCCTACAAATTTTAGATGGATTTTAAGGTCATTTGTGGGTACGGCGGATCAGCAGCACCAGTATAGTACCTGTGTGAAAGGTTCCGGGTGTCCGTGGTTCATGACCCCCCCCAACGTCTCTCGCTTCTCGGGAGAAATTAACCAGAAATGAGCCGGCGGTCCCTGCGGGGAGCTTACTGGTTGAGCACATTACTGTGCGCGTATGAACAGTGATTTGTTGATGGTAATGAGCTTGTTTGCAGGTCTTCATTTAGTTACAGCAGAGAGTGATTGATTAGGAGACGATAATATCCCGCTCCATCTGTCTCACCCTGAAGTGAATGCTTAAAAAGCGCCGCCGACACCCCCCCTCCCTCCGAAAAAACACCCACATCCTGCGCCACGCACCTTCACAAACATCTCGTTAATACTTCTAGATTAATGGCCCATTATAGGATAGTGGTAAATGCAGCAGAGCTGAGTGTGTGTTGAAGGGTTATTCGTCATGTAATTAAAAGGTGTTCAAGATCTCTGCTTGCTGTGCCTGGTCATGTGATATACACACAGGAACTCAGGTCAGTATAAGAAAGAACCCTGCACCTGTGGGCGCCTCACCTGGCCAAGACAGATTCTTGACTTCTGGAAGTAAATGATAACGGTTTCCCTCCAGCAAGCAGAGATATTGCAAAATGCTAGGAACTGATACACACAGAGTATTGCAGGATGCTATAACTTTTCATTCTCTAATAACGGAGTAAGTTGGCAGAAGCGGGCAGAGCCGTTTAGCGCCGCAGATCTCACCGCTCGTGGTCGCATCGCTGTTGATTTTGGTTACATCTGTTGCCAGGTTTAGTTGAGCTGAAATCATTAACTAAAAATACAAAAATGAATAAACATGATGAGGTTACCATATGCTCGGCACACGCTTCTCACACAGATTGGATCACACGCGTGTTCTCTGCATCTGCTGCTGCTGCTGCGCTTTAAAGGTCCCATAAGAATGGAGCAGCAAACATGGCGGGAGGGAAGATGGGTGTATTCCTGCACACGCTCTAAGGGGTTTCCGAGAGGTTCATACTTATGGCCTATGCTCAGGACGGGTCGTCAGTATGAGGTCGGTGAGGGTTCGACTTCCGGCACCCCCTATTTTGAGGAAGCTGCGGTGCTTACCTGAGCTCCGGTAAGCACCTTGGCCTCCTCACATCTTACCAAGCACAGCGCCGTCCATCAGATAGCGGCTGTGCTTTGTATCGCAGCTCAGCCCCCTTCACATGAATAAGATAGAGAGGCGCCAAGACCATATGACTGATGGAAGAGGCCGCAGCACTCACAGGGCGCCACAGCCTCTTCATACAGAAGATTAGTGGGGGTGCCAGGGGTTGGTGTCTTGCCAATCCGAGGACAAGCCATCAATGTCATAATCCGGGAGAACTCCTTTAAAGGAGGTTTCTGACATTTATATTGATGGTGTGACCTTAGGATTTCGGTGGTGGTCTGACTCCCGGCACACCCATAGATCAGCTGATTGCAGAGCATGGGAAGTCGGTACAGCACTGTACACTTTGCAGTGGCTCTGCCTGGTTATAACAGCTCTTTCTTCATTCACTTCTATGGGACTAAGCTGCCGTAACATGGCACGGCCGCTACACAGTCCGCGTAGCTGACCCTGCTTCTGGTGCATTGCACCTAAGGGATAGATTATTGATAACCTTGAGAAAACCCCTTTAATTGTTCTGCATCTGCTTCAGTTTTTCACCAAAGATTTCTGCTTGCAGTCAGGGAATGGAAATGGGCTTATCCAGCTAACACAAGTTCAAGGCTTGTTACAAGAAAAAGATGCATTGTAATAAGCCCCGCAGCTGTGTCCAGAGGAGGGGTAAAAGTGCTGGGACAGGAGGCCGCTGACTGTTATCATTGTCGGCCATATTGGCTCTCATGGAGGAGATGCTTTGTCACCAGGTCACGCAGAGGCCCCACCCCATCTCAGGGAGTGAAGGAGGATGTCGCTGACTTCTTATGTTTCGTCTTTTTTATAACTTGTCCTCGGAGTCTGATGACTGATTTCTTCTGATTTCAGGAGTCTTCAGAGGAAACGCTAAACAAGTGAAGGAGTTTGATGCTCTCCTGGAGCCGCTGCTTTTCGTTGCATTTGATGGTAGGTGACTCTAGTCTATGTAAGTGCCATATGGAGGTCAGACTGTAGTTACTGCGTAGTTACTGCGTTTTACATCCAAGATTCTCTAGGCAGCGGTATGTTTAGAGCAGGCATCCTCAAACTGCGGCCCTCCAGATGTTGTAAAACTACAACTCCCAGAATGCCCTGCTGTAGGCTGATACCTGTAGGCTGTTCGGGCATGCTGGGAGTTGTAGTTTTGCAACAGCTGGAGGGCCGCAGTTTGAGGATGCCTGGTTTAGAGTGTAGGGGCCTGGTGGTGCTCCCTGCTCATAAACCCTCACTGATGTCACTGGCTGCCGTCAGAATTGCCCTTCAAATTGTCAAATCTTTGTTCTTTTCTCCATTCACATCCAAAGCTGCTTATTATATTTTTGATGGTTGCCTTAGGAAACGGACGTCAGTTCAGCTCCATCCCTCCATAACCGATCTCTTTCAGCCCAGCTCGCTTCATAGGGGAAAAATCTAAAAAATAATTTTGCAGCTTTGGAGGTGAACGGAGAAGAAAACCTAGAAACCCAAGACAAATAAAGCAAAGCGTTCACAGTGTTAGGGTTCATGCACATGGGGCGTTGCCGTATTTGCGATCCGCAAAACACGGATACCGGCGGTGTATTCCACATTTTTCGGAACGGAACGTCCTACCGTCTATAGAACTGTCCTATCCTTGTCCGTAAAATGGACAAGAATAGGGCATGTTCTATTTTTTGTGGCGCCATGGAACGGACATACGTATGCAGAGAACACTGGTGTGCTTTCCGCATCTTTAGCGGGCCCATTGACGTAAATAGGTCCACATCCGATGCAGACCCAAAACAATCATGTGCAATGTTGTGCTCCCGGGTTTTTTGGAGATACGAGGGAAGGGGTGATGTCGCGATCGCCCATATACAGTCAGTGATTCTATAGATAGCTATAACAGGTACGCCCGCTGTCACAGTGGCACTGCTGCGCAGATTCGTCTCCTGCACTGGGCTCGCACGTCCTTCTGCCGGTTTTATTCTATTGCTGTGAATATTACAGAATCTGAGACTGAAATGCGGCTTTTGTTAGAATAAATGGCTCAGAATGAGGCGATTACAGATGGAAGAAGTGCCGGCGGCATGAAAGAGCCGAGGCATCATCCTTCAGGCTGCTGTGAATGGCATTAACAAGAGGGCGCTCCCTGGCACCTCTCTGAGAACACGGCATTCGCTCCATTATCTACAGCGCCGGGGGAGACGAGCGGTGCCCTGTCAGTGTCAGCCATCGCAGACCGGATACATGTGAGCAGGGCCGGTGCGGCTCGTGATTCATTCCCTGGATGGCAACGTCAGCGCCTCGTGCACTGTGCCAGGAGGTGTTGTAAAGGGCACTTGTCCAGCCCATTCCATTCATGGCACAACCCAACCAGATATGTCGTTTTCCACGGTCACTGGCAGCAGCCGGTTATAAACATGGCATTATGGGTGAATAGAAAATGAAATCTCCCCCTCTGGCATTGCACATTCTGCCTGGAGGATCTCTTTTCATCTGCTATACCGCTCTAGCATATTAACCCTTCATCGGTCACAGTGAATGATATAAGGCTGTGTATTAACCCCCATCAGGAGGGGACATATCTTACACCTAATATGTTGATAGATTGGGGACTTATATTTGGGTCGGGTCAGTTGAAAACATCACCCGGCAGCTGTCATCATTTGACAGTGCCCTGCACGCTGGGGGGGGGGGGTTGTAGTTACTCAATGGCTGAGCACTGCTATACCAGGTGATGAGCCCGATGCCCGTGGAGGCGCTTGTCAGTTACCGGTGTTTCTCCCTAAGGGTGCCCCATCATCCCGGAGTATTTCCACGTCCCCGCTGACTTTGTGGAAGGTGAGAAGCTGAACCCCAATAGTCAGAAGAGGTTTCCCAGTAACTGCGGACGGGACGGCAAGCTCTTCCTCTGGGGACAGGCGCTGCTGATCATCTCCAAGCTCCTGGGTAAGTCTTCATTAACATTCCTGTAATCCGGTACCAGATCATCAGAAGGTCCCACAGAGGACACGTATCTACAGGATAGGTGATAAATGTCTGAGTGGGACCCCCAGTAATCACAGGAACGGGGGCGCTGAGCTCCCTATTCCTCCTCACGACCATGGTGAGGAAGAGTTTAAATGAGGTGATAGTCCCTGCCGCTCCATTCAAAGCCTATGGGGAAGATGAAAACAGCCAAGTATAATGCATCTGTTTTTTTAAACTCTACATTGTGCCGTCCCTCTGTTACTCCTCCTGAAAAAGCATTGCTAAATAAGAAACTGGGCATTACTATGCCACTCTAGGGCATGTGCCTAAATCCTTTGATACTGTCGCCTCAGTCGCCTATTTGAATAGAAATACAAACACCTACTTATCAGTCTCTTCATACGTTTCCAGGAGGAATAAAAGAGGAATCGCATGATACAGATTTCTCAGAAAAAGTCCCTCAGAATTGCTGTTTTATAGGAAATATAAATGCCATCTGAATATTTTTTGAAACAGATCAGGCAAGTCATCTGCTCTTCCTGAGGCACCTGGTTCATGACTAGAATGCAAGAGCTGCAGTTAAGTCTGACACAGCAGTGTGTAGTAATGTAGCTACCAATGTGACAGGCGTGTTGCTCTGAGCCTGTGGGCTGATCGGGTACCCGCAGAGCGCTTTCACCATGCCCGTGTCATAGCTTGTGCAGCGGCAGGACAGCTCCCCGGCCGTTGCGCTCAGTAATGCGTTTCGCTCGCTCATCCTGTCATTTCTCCGGTCCCCGTCACCGGGGGAGTTGTTTAGCAAACGGTTCATCGTTTCGTACAGAACTCAAGTGTCATCGCTACTTCTCCGGAAAACTGCCGAGATTTATGTCCCCGCCTGAGATTACCCTGGTCTCCGGCAGAACATGAGATATGGCTGCCAGCCCCGCGACACCTAGCGCCATTCTTCATCATTTCTACACACTGCAATATTTTTGGCGCCAGCATCCAGGGTTCAGCAGACGCTGTGATCACCTAGTGGTGCTGCTGCCCTCATGACGCCACAGCGGGTACAGCCTCCCAGCATCCGTCTAATTATATCTGAGCACTTGATGCTACAGGCCCAAAGCCTGAGGCTGCACCACTGGCAGATTCTGATGATGCCTGGGAGACCTTGTGTGGATCCCAGTTACTGTCCACGCCTATAGGATGGAGGTACTGATGTGGGTGACAGGAGCCATGCTTCAGGAGACAGACATGCTTTGTTTTTCATTGTAGTGGAGGAATTAATCAGCCCTAAAGACATTGACCCCTTGCATCGTTACGTCCATCGAAGCGACCAGAGGAACATCTGCATGAGGTACTCCAACCAGGTAAGTGGCCCTAATTACCATATCCTGGAGGACAGGGATTTGCATGGGAAGTCGCGCTCTATAGCCCACTTTCTGGTCATTTGCTACAGTGTATCAGTCTGGACTGTTTAGAGAAGCAGACTGGATACGATGGTTTACTCCCTGTACATAGTGTTTGTTCACTGACAGCAAACAAGGATCTTGTATTAGAAAGCTGCCGGCCCCTGCCTTGGGGAACGTCGGGGTCTGTGTGATAACGGTGCACATATCCATGCAGTGCTGGGTGGGATGGTTTCCGTGTATTTGCAGAATTGCTGTTCATGTAACAGTCTCTGTCGGCGCAGCAGTTTGACGCCCCCGGTCTCGCGCAGCGGGGTCACAGCTTCTTGTGATTTTACATTTGAGATAATTTAATCAACAGTAAATTGTAGATATAGCGGAGCCACACGCCTGTGCACCCAGCGCCTGCGACACGTAGCGGTCGTGACTCCCTGCGAGCAGCTGCTGTGCGGTTATACATGAGGTCACTGTGAGGAGTCCCGGGAAAGAAGCACCCACTGGGTGCCCAGTGATCCTGGGTGTGGGTGACGTTTCACTCCTGTGTTACAGCAGGTGAAGGGATCCCTCTGACCCCTGTGACACTACGAGGGCATAGCAGACAATCGGAGGTGTTGCAGAATTCCACTGCCAGGAGGTCTGAAGTCATCTTAAATCTTCCTTCTGTCTCATTAGAGGCTTAGCCTGCTGCTTCGTCTATCCCCATTCTTTACACTGCTGCTCTACTCTAGTAGGGCACAACTATGACCAGTCACCCCAGCTGAGCTGTATGGTCTTTTGGCATCTCAGGTAGTGTGATATACATCCAGTATCTCTGAGGTTCAGGCTGCTGCTTTGTCTCCCCCCCCCATGCTTTGCACTGCAGTCTTGCTTGTTGCAATTTGCTGCTGTGTAAATACAAGCTCATTAGGAATTCCGTTACATTAAGTTGTGTGTGATTATAAATTACAAAGTGAGAGAGAGTGATTATCCACACCTACTGCACCTAGAATGAGGGGGGGGGGCATAAATAAGGAGGAGGGCCCATAAAACTGGGAGGGGCCTGGAGATTCAAGCACGTTATAAAGTATATATGTTGTTACATTTCTCCTATTTTTCCTGGATATTCTTTTTTTTCTTTGTGTATGAAGTGCATCCAACAGAGGAGCCGAAGAGACGCCACAAAGTCCCTGAGAATAAGTGGACTGGGAAATGACAGCACGGCGGCTGATAGCACTTCATCAGGTGCAGCCGCCCATGAAATTCCAATACAGCGACCAGAGCTGCAAATTCATTCTCTGTGACAAAGTCTCATCCTGCAGTCAGATCATTATCCTGCCTGTGATAGAGAAGCCGGACCCCAGACTCAAGAAGTAATGAGAGGAGCCAGGAGCCAGAACCCAGACCCAAGAAGTAATGAGAGAAGCCAGACCCCAGACCCATGAAGTAATGAGAGAAGCCAGACCCCAGACCTATGAAGTAATGAGAGAAGCCGAACCCCAGACCCATGAAGTAATGAGAGAAGCCGGACCCCAGACTCAAGAAGTAATGAGAGAAGCCGGACCCCAGACCCATGAAGTAATGAGAGAAGCCAGACCCCAGATGCAAGAAGTAATGAGAGAAGCCGGACCCAAGGAGTAATGAGAGAGGTGCTTGACGAAAGAAGTGATGAGAGAGGAGCTTGACCCAAGGAGTAATGAGAGAGGAGCCGGACCCAAGGAGTAATGAGAGAGGAGCCGGACCCAAGGAGTAATGAGAGAGGAGCCGGACCCAAGGAGTAATGAGAGAGGAGCCGGGCCCAAGGAGTAATGAGAGAGGAGCCGGACCCAAGGAGTAATGAGAGAGGAGCCGGGCCCAAGGAGTAATGAGAGAGGAGCCGGGCCCAAGGAGTAATGAGAGAGGAGCCGGGCCCAAGGAGTAATGAGAGAGGAGCCGGGCCCAAGGAGTAATGAGAGAGGAGCCGGGCCCAAGGAGTAATGAGGGAGGAGCCGGACCCAAGGAGTAATGAGGGAGGAGCCGGACCCAAGGAGTAATGAGGGAGGAGCCGGGCCCAAGGAGTAATGAGGGAGGAGCCGGACCCAAGGAGTAATGAGAGGGGAGCCGGACCCAAGGAGTAATGAGGGAGGAGCCGGACCCAAGGAGTAATGAGAGGGGAGCCGGACCCAAGGAGTAATGAGAGGGGAGCCGGACCCAAGGAGTAATGAGGGAGGAGCCGGACCCAAGGAGTAATGAGGGAGGAGCGGGGCCCTAGGAGTAATGAGGGAGGAGCGGGGCCCAAGGAGTAATGAGGGAGGAGCGGGGCCCAAGGAGTAATGAGGGAGGAGCAGGGCCCAAGGAGTAATGAGGGGGGAGCCGGGCCCAAGGAGTAATAAAAGAGGGGAGCCGGGCCCAAGGAGTAATAAAAGAGGGGAGCCGGGCCCAAGGAGTAATAAAAGAGGGGAGCCGGGCCCAAGGAGTAATAAAAGAGGGGAGCCGGGCCCAAGGAGTAATAAAAGAGGGGAGCCGGGCCCAAGGAGTAATAAAGAGGGAGCCGGGCCCAAGGAGTAATAAAAGAGGGGAGCCGGGCCCAAGGAGTAATAAAAGAGGAGAGCCGAGCCCAAGGAGTAATAAAAGAGGAGAGCCGAGCCCAAGGAGTAATAAAAGAGGGGAGCCGGGCCCAAGGAGTAATAAAAGAGGGGAGCCGGGCCCAAGGAGTAATAAAAGAGGGGAGCCGGGCCCAAGGAGTAATAAAAGAGGGGAGCCGGGCCCAAGGAGTAATAAAAGAGGGGAGCCGGGCCCAAGGAGTAATATAAGAGGGGAGCCGGGCCCAAGGAGTAATGAGAGGAGCCGGGCCCAAGGAGTAATGAGAGAGGAGCAGGATCTAAAAATAATAAATAAGGGGTGCCAGAGCCAAGAATGTATAAGACAGTGGCCAGACCCCAGATGCAGGTCTGGAAGAAGTAATAGAGGGCCAGGACCACAAACCCAGAAAGTAACCGTGTAATAAGAGAGGCACAGGAAGTAAAGCAGCCCATGGACTTGTTTGGCTTCCAGTCATTCCTCCCACTTTTTTGGTATATATCTGCCATCAGTGAGGAGAGGGGAATAGGCTGTGGCCCCTCCAGACCCTCTGGCGGTTTGTCACCTGCGGTAACAGAGGCACTTTAAAACCCAGCATGCTCATTCCTTATTATAGACCCCAGACCCAGAGTGAAATATGGGTGATAAAGCAGTGATTTGGAGATGCATTTATTTTTTAAGAATACCAATCGTTTGCACGGTGACGGTAGAGAGGACTTCCTGTGCCGTTCATGTCCCGCTAATCGCACCCCCGGATCTCTCCATTGCTCTCCCTCTTCGCCGGTTATTATACAGCGACATATTATCCCCAATAAAACAAGTACATTTTCTATATTTTTTTTTATGTTCACGCTGCAGAATCTGAGCTGACGTAGTAAATCCTGCACCCCCCCCCTCCCTCAAGGCAGCTGCTCGGCCCCCAGGAGCCCCAGCGCTGTCTAGGAGATTAATGGTTCTTGGTCTTGGTGTAAAGAAATGCATTAGCAGTGAAACAGTCTGATCCAGCGCGCACGCTTTATTTAATTAAGGACGTCGTGACTGGAACGCCGCTCGCCGTCTTACCACTGCCGCCGCTGTAGATCCTCTCCACATTATTCGCAGGGCTCATACGTCAGTAATAGAAGTGATAACTCTTCAGTGTTAGGACTAAATCTAATATGTACACACTGGCGGCGAGGGGGCAGAAAATCATATGTAAAGCGGACGCCATGCAAGCAGCCATACTGTAGGGGTGAAGAAAAGTCCATTTATAGGGAGCACTGACATCACTGGGGACCACTGTAAGCAATAATACATTTAAAGGGAACTTGTTCTAAGCACAAACCCCTCCCCTTATCAAGACTCCACCCTCTTTTTGTGCGCTGTTTCCTGTACATTATGTTCATTGTATCCTCATTTTAATAGTAAACTTGCTACCCTTCTGCTTATACAAATTTGCAACCGGTATGAACGAGTAGAGATGCAGTGTAAAGCATGGTGCAGGGAACAGAAATATTCTGAGTAAGGAGGTACTACAGTAATTAATGCAGTCATGCTGCAACACATCACTATGCTTGGATACAGGCGTGAATGTTCTAAGGAAACCATCTACAAGCTGCCGTTAATATAGCTCATCCTTTATTCTGTCCCTCTTGTGCATGATGGTGTCCTGCTGGGACTGCGGGTCAGACATTCAGATGGCCCTAATGCTGACATATTTTACATACGGATGTTTATGACAAGTGGCAACTGCGGATTTAATGACCCAGGCTAACGGCATCATAGTGACGAATACCCAATGATATAATTATATTGCTATTATTTACATGCTGTGGTCAAAATATATAGGAGTTAATGAGGCTGAGCTGTCCTGAGTATGTATGGAAACCATGGAAGCAGCAGCTAGCCTGCAACAATGCTGCACCAATGTGGAACTTGCTTCATAAATCAGTACTTGCTCCTGTATTTACTCATGCCGTTGCCTAATTTCTTTTTCAGGGGCCCCTGGACAATGACACAATGATACACGTGGCCCTAATAGCAGAGAGCCAGCGGTAAGACCTCTCAGTCTAAATGTGATATATCGTTGTACAGCTTCTATAGGATCTTCCATAAATCGTCTGTATCTGACCATGTGCAGTAAAGCAAGAAGTTGTCTTAGAAAATTGTCTGGGAGGATTTTTATCTTCTTGTTGCTAAGAAACCTGTTAAAAAATCTCCTCTGAAGTCACCGCTGTGATCCCAATCTGTGATGTTTCACGCCTGAAAATGAATTCGGTAAAAGGTGTTTATAATGTTTTACCGTCACAAATATAATTCTCAACCATATCCAAGAGCAAAAGTTTTGTGACAGTGCAGTTTTTGGGCATATAAATGTCACAGTCCTGATGTACAAGAATATACCGGTAACTGCTATAATATTGCCTCCTATGTACAAGAATATAACTACTATAATACTGCTCCTATGTACAAGAATTATAACTACTATAATACTGCCCTCTATGTACAAGAATATAACTACTATAATACTGCCTTCTATGTACAAGAATATAATTACTATAATACTGCCTCCTATGTACAAGAATATAACTACTATAATACTGCTCCTATGTACAAGAATTATAACTACTATAATACTGCCCTCTATGTACAAGAATATAACTACTATAATACTGCCCCTATGTACAAGAATATAACTACTATAATACTGCTCCTATGTACAAGGTTCTAACTACTATAATACTGCCTTCTATGTACAAGAATATAACTACTATAATACTGCCCCTATGTACAAGAATATAACTGCTATAATACTGCTCCTATGTACAAGGTTCTAACTACTATAATACTGCCCCTATGTACAAGAATATAACTACTATAATACTGCCCCTATGTACAAGAATATAACTGCTATAATACTGCTCCTATGTACAGGAATATAACTACTATAATACTGTCTCCTATGTACAAGGTTCTAACTACTATAATACTGCTCCTATGTATTCCTGTGTACAGGGATATAATATACTGACCCCTGTGTACAGGGATATAATATACTGCCCCCTGTGTACAGGGATATAATATACTGACCCCTGTGTACAGGGATATTATATACTGACCCCTGTGTACAGGGATATAATATACTCCCCCCCTGTGTACAGGGATATAATATTCTGCCCCCTGTGTACAGGGATATAATATACTGACCCCTGTGTACAGGGATATAATATACTGACCCCTGTGTACAGGGATATAATATACTGACCCCTGTGTACAGGGATATTATATACTGACCCTTGTGTACAGGGATATAATATACTCCCCCCCCTGTGTACAGGGATATAATATACTGACCCCTGTGTACAGGGATATAATATACTGACCCCTGTGTACAGGGATATTATATACTGACCCCTGTGTACAGGGATATAATATACTGACCCCTGTGTACAGGGATATAATATACTGACCCCTGTGTACAGGGATATAATATACTGACCCCTGTGTACAGGGATATAATATACTGACCCCTGTGTACAGGGATATAATATACTGACCCCTGTGTACAGGGATATAATATACTGACCCCTGTGTACAGGGATATTATATACTGACCCCTGTGTACAGGGATATAATATACTGACCCCTGTGTACAGGGATATATAATATACTGACCCCTGTGTACAGGGATATAATATACTGACCCCTGTGTACAGGGATATAATATACTGACCCCTGTGTACAGGGATATATAATATACTGACCCCTGTGTACAGGGATATTATATACTGACCCTTGTGTACAGGGATATAATATACTCCCCCCCTGTGTACAGGGATATAATATACTGACCCCTGTGTACAGGGATATAATATACTGACCCCTGTGTACAGGGATATAATATACTGACCCCTGTGTACAGGGATATAATATACTGACCCCTGTGTACAGGGATATAATATACTGACCCCTGTGTACAGGGATATAATATACTGACCCCTGTGTACAGGGATATAATATACTGACCCCTGTGTACAGGGATATAATATACTGACCCCTGTGTACAGGGATATATATATACTGACCCCTGTGTACAGGGATATATATATACTGACCCCTGTGTACAGGGATATAATATACTGACCCTGTGTACAGGGATATAATATACTGACCCCTGTGTACAGGGATATATAATATACTGACCCCTGTGTACAGGGATATAATATACTGACCCCTGTGTACAGGGATATAATATACTGACCCCTGTGTACAGGGATATATAATATACTGACCCCTGTGTACAGGGATATATAATATACTGACCCCTGTGTACAGGGATATAATATACTGACCCCTGTGTACAGGGATATATAATATACTGACCCCTGTGTACAGGGATATATAATATACTGACCCCTGTGTACAGGGATATATAATATACTGACCCCTGTGTACAGGGATATATAATATACTGACCCCTGTGTACAGGGATATATAATATACTGACCCCTGTGTACAGGGATATATATAATATTCTGCCCCCTGTGTACAGGGATATAATATACTGACCCCTGTAATGACTTCTTCTCTTTTGCTCTCAGGTTACAGGTGTTTTTGAACACTTACGGTATTCAGACTCAGACCCCACAGCAGGTGGAGCCCATCCAGATTTGGCCTCAGCAGGAGCTGGTGAAGGTGAGTTACTTAGCGGCTGTCACGTTAAGCCTGCGCTGGCGAGGATGACGTGCGGCTGTCCGGCGGTCACTTACAGCCAGGCCGCACTGATCTGCGCTCGTTATCTTGACATCGCCGAGTCTTAATGTAATTAGTGGTAAATCATTGTTACATCTTGGAGATGTAATTTGTCTCGAGCAGTCTATGAATGGAGGAGACTCGGTTATTGTAAGTCACAGTGAATCAGGCGGTGGGGTGGGGGCAAAGGCACGGCGCGGGCATCTCTGCCATGGATTATCGGAAGAAGTATCAGTGTTTACCCTTGATTACTGCACAGAGGAGGCTGGGTGCAGTCATTAATACAAGCAGTGCCAGTCACAGCTCAGCCCCGTGCCAGCTCCAAGGCTTGGCCCTTCTGCTTATCTGCTGGTGCCAGGCAAGCTGGCTGTCTACAGGATGAGGACGCCTTCCATGGAGGAAGCAGCGAGATCCATGAAGATGAGATTCGGCACGGCAGCGTACCATGCCACCGAGGTCACTCGTACAACTGGCTATGCTGATAATCCTGCCATATGCCTGAACTGAAGATAACGCTTCCTGCTCTGAAGGTCAAGCGCTGGGATGCTGCTTGGCTCAGTTCTCAGGATGACCACAGAGACCAGTTAGAAGTGCCCTGCCGAGTGTGATACGGATGTCTGCCATACTGAAGAGCGCTGCCCCCTGAAATAAAAAATGTGTCCTGAGGTTGCATTGGTCAGAGTAGTCTGTGAAAATCCACTGTGTTTAGTTATCTGTCTCTGGGAAAGCTGGGTGAGAACTAAGATGGCTGCCATTACAGCCCTGATTTCCAGCTTTCCAACACTCCTAAATGGCAGAGACTCCCATATCACTTCCCACAATGCAGTGAGGCTAATGAGAGGCGTGAGGCTCTGACAACCTCCCTCCCGATAGTATGTAATGGCTGCACAGGTGAAACCAGGAAACCACAATTAGATTAGACTGGCATCACCTAGTAATGTCTGACTGGTTGGCAGCCGTAGGCGTCATCCTTCCAGGGGATGGATGACGCCCACGGAATTACCGCGCTGCCATCCTCAAGGCCAGTTCACACTCGCACTGGGCGCCGCTTATTTCCAGCCCTCATCCTGTATGTCAGTGTCTATATCATGCAACGAATCCTTCAACACCATCCTGTTGTCATTCATTATCTGGACAGAGATTGTACGAGATTCCCACAGACAGCGCCACTCTTATCCAGTGGTTGTGTTTGGCATTGCAGCTCAGCCCCATTCATTTGGATACAACCTGTGGACAATGGTTTTGGCTTATTGACCGCCGAGAGGAGCAGCATGGAAATCCGTAAGATGTGTAGTGGGTGTACAGATGTCATAGAGCGCTCACTGTCAGCGCCATTGTTGTATCGAACATGACGCTCGTCTCTGAAAAGCCCGCGACTCTTCTCTCCTCCACCTCATGATCCATTATTACCTCTGCCTGGGAATATTAAACATATTTTCAATTCCGTTTTCTTTGAGATTAATCTCCCCGTGTTGTCTTGGTCCATGCGGCGGCCATTTATCACCAGGAAGCGTCTGTCTTCAGGAGCGGAGCTCTTAATGGCGGCTGCTTTTAATCTGCTGCAAATAAAGAGCCTGTGAAAACTGGACGCCTGCAAATGAGAAGCCGATCCTTCCAGTGGCCGCATAATGAGGCATTTATACCAGCGGGCATTTAGCCGACAGTCTCTCTGTGCCAAAAATGGCGCAATTTATACGTAAATGTACTGCAGCAGCTACAATGTATCGGTGCAGGTGAAATGTATCAGTCTGGAGCATTGTCCGCACTGGATAGAATTGGATCCATCAGTTGTGAGAGGTATGGGGTCTGTAGAGATTTATAGTCTCTGGATGTAAGCATGTTTCCATTCACAGAAAGCAGTCAGAGATCTTGAAATTGGGAGGAATTAGAAAGCTGCACAAAGTGATTAATGAGTACCTGTCATCAGTTCTGACCATGATAAACTGCTGACAACTGTAGTTAGGACTGGGTAAAGCAGGACAAACGGTCCTTTTGTGGAGCTTTTCTCATCAGGAGTATTGTGCATATGGACTTTTATTCTGCCAGGTTCTGCTCCTGCAAGTGTCCAGAAGGCGGAGCTTGGCTATAAATTGCTCACTGTTTAATCCAATAATCCACCCAGAATACAATTTAAAGGGGAGGGGCTGTGGAGCAGTTTAAAGCAGAGCACTTAACTTTGAAGATCCGCCTCTTGGACTCTTGCCGGAGCAGAACCTGGTCAAATAAAGCATCTTATTCACACTACTCCTGATATGAAAAGCTCCACAAAATGTATCTTTGTCTCGCTCTCCCCAGTCTCTACCTAGTGCTGTCAGCAGTTTAGCAAACTGTCAAAACTGCTGACGGATGCTCTTTAAACTTTATTTTTTTTTTTACATAAAACTTGGGAAACTACATTTTATTTCACCATGGGGTCAGTAGAATCTTCACTTTGATTTCTAGGGATTTCCTCTTTGTGTGGCTCATGTGTCTGAGGATAATCTGCCGGGTTATGGATTAGCTGTCAATATGCAGATTACTAAATATTTCTATTCCGCGATTACAATGTATCCAGATGGGAGATTAGCGCTTTTTAGAAGATACTTTGTTTCTTTTCATTTCTGTATTAAACTTTGACACTAAGTACTGGCGCCCATCTGTGGTTTACATAGTCTGCATCTGTGGTGACACTACAACTCCCAGCAAGACGAAGGGTATCAGAGCATGCTGAGAGTCGTTCTCTACATTTGCAGGGCAGTCTATTGCTGAGGCTGACAGTAATGAGTACAGAAACCTCCGCACCCGCCATGATCTGTACTTTTCTACTTACATCAGCGTCTCTACTTTTAAAGCCACTATACCATTATAATCTATTGATCTGGTCACTGGTCCTCTAACATGTCTTGTGGTTATTTACAGGCCTATCTTCAGCTCGGGGTCCATGAGAAGCTGGGTTTGTCAGGAAGACCAGACAGGCCCATCGGGTGCCTCGGGACATCGAAGGTCAGGAGTGTTATAGGTCTCGTGTCCGTACTCTAGTGGTATCACGTGTTGCTTCTCTCCCATCAGACTCAAACCCCAAGAGCTCACAATCGAATCTTTTATGCTGGCAGGGGGGAAATAATCTTACTCTCTCTATTTAAAGATTGCAGCCGGCAATCTGGTGTCTCTGGGATAAGACCTATCTAGGTTTGACCTCATGTAGCAGAGCTGAGTTATCCTTGAGGTTTTTACTGCAGGTAACCTATTGCTTTATGTTAAAGGGGGTTTGGGGGAGTTCTCTCCCCTTCCAAATACCCTTTTTGGGTCACCCCACTATATTATGCTGTGGATTGCCAATTAAAGATGCTGCTCCCTTGGACCCTTAATCACAAGATAATTCTGAACTCATTCAGCTCTGCTACATCTATACAGTAGCCATTTTGCACCCCCAGCGCTCTGTTGGGGGTGCAGACATGCTTCTGGTGCACTCCACCGGTGTCTTAAAGAGCCCATTCATGTATTTGTCACATTTTTGTCGTCAGATTTATCGCATTCTGGGGAAGACGGTCGTCTGTTACCCCATCGTATTTGACCTGAGCGACTTCTACATGTCCCAGGACGTCATGCTGCTCATTGATGACATTCAGGTAACTCCCGTGTGCACAAATCGTACTCCGTGTGTCGGGTCATTCTCCATAATCTCATAAATTCCAATAATCCAGCACTAATTGCTAAATGGAAAAAAAATTCCTGCTAACCTAGCATGCAGCAAAAATTGACCTGTGCTCTGCCAGTCAGGGCATTTGCAGCGGGAGGGGGATGCCCTGTATCATACTCATTGTGTACAGATTTTATGTTTTATACTCCAGTCCCTGCCAAAGCTGTGCCTGACAGCTAAGGCCTAATTCACACGTCCGCAAAATGGATTCACATCCCATCCGCAATTTTGCGGAAGGGTTGCAGACCCAATAATTTCAAATGGGCAGAAATGGATGTGGACAGCACACTATGTGATGTCCGCATTTCCGCATCCGCAAAAAATATAGAACATATCCTATTCTTGTCTGCAATTGCTGACAAGAGAAGGCATTCTCTATATAGTGCCAGCAATGTGCGGTCCGCGAAATGCGGAATGCACATTGCAGCCGTCCGTGTTTTGCGGATCCGTGACTTCAGAGGATGCCCTGTTGTCATTTCTGCATTACGTGACCTTAGTGCAGTGTGACATGTGTTGGCCATGGTGCTGTTGGACTCCATTGGGCAATCTGCAGAATTCAAAATGCATGCAGCTTTGGATGTGACTAGAGGATAGGGCAAGATATAGAGGCGGCAGGACGTCACTAATCTAATTCTCTTGTGATTATGAATCTTCCGTAAACTGGATCATTTTCTGAATCTACTTCCCTGATACCTGGGCTCTTCTAGCCAGGACTTGTAAATCAGTTAGGGATTTCCAGGGCAGAGGAATCACTTACTGGGACTATCACTCCCATCATTCACTGTTACAAGGCTGAACTCGGCCAGGATCATTAATTGTCGGCTTCGTATGGTCCTCTAAGGGTGCGTTCACACGACGACAATTGTCGCGCGACAAAAAGTCGCGCAACAAATAGGGCACAACTTCACTGCAACATTTGTCGCGCGACATTTTGTCGCACTATTGTCGCGCGACTATTTTTATAATGGGAGTCTATGGTGTCGCATTGCAACATGCGACATACTGCGACGCGACAGTCGCAGAAAAACCCATCTTGAATGGATTTTCTCCGACTTTCGTGTCGCAGTCGCAGCATGTTGCATGTCGCACTGCGACACCATAGACTCCCATTATAAAAATTGTCGCGCGACAATTGTCGTCGTGTGAACGTACCCTAATTGTTATAATGATTCAGCGGCCGTGGATAATGAGCAGCAGATTCTGCCCAGCTGGGTCCTAGTGCTGTCTGTTTCTGGGAAAGCTGAGTAAAAACTTACATAACTTAGTTCTTACATGTGTTGCACTCAGCTTTCCTAGGGTCCTGAGAAGCAGAAGGTCTTACATGTGTTGCACCAAGCTTTCCTAGGGTCCTGACTAGGGATGAAACATCCGAAGTCGATACGCATAATACTTTGTTTGAATACTGTATGGGGCGAGCAATCCGTACAGTATTAGAATGTATTGGCTGCGATGAGCCGAAGTTATTACTTCACGAAGTCTCGCGAGAATTCACATAATAACTTCATAAATCAATTTCTACTGTAAAAAACATTTCCCGAACTCTGATTCAGTTCCAAGTAGAAATTGATTTATGAAGTTATTATGCGAAGTCTAGCGAAACTTCGGAGCCAATACTCATCGGAGCCAATACATTCTAATACTGTACGGAGCGCTCGCTCCGTACAGTATTCAAACGAAGTATTATGCGAATTGACTTCGGATGTTTCTTCTGAAGTCGATTCGCTCATCCCTGACAAGCAGATTTGGACACTCGCCTTGCCTACTGCTGCAGAATGAGGCAGATCTGTCACTCGGTAAAGCTGGGTGATTCCCTCCCTCGCCTTCCCCAGTGGAAGCCTCCCAGCAGTGGGGATGTATAACTGGGTATGCTGGGACATCACTTGCCCCCACCCGAATAATTCCGCACTTATTGCCTGCAATGCAAATTGACGAGTTAAGGGAAATGTAGCCAAGAATGATTTCAATTACTTGGATTAATAAAGTAAATGGGACCGTGTGCAAACCCACCAGGGCAGAAAATGGCAAAAATGTGTTTAACCCTCTCCATGCCGGGGGATAGGATCTTAAAGGAGAAACCCCAGCAGAGTGCCCCACCATATATACCTCGTCCTGCTCCTCAGTTCTTAGGACTTGATATGTAGATGATGGGTTTTCTCTCTGTATACTCTGCTGGCGGAGCCTTGGAATCTGTGCCAGAAGTGATAGGAGAGATTGCTGCTACCTGTAGTCCTTTGAAGCTTTGACCTCCTGTCTCTTTTGCAGAACGCGCTGCAGTTCATCCGGCAGTACTGGAAGATGAAGGGGCGCCCCCTGTTCCTGGTGCTGATTCGAGAGGACAACATCCGGTACAGCATGAGTTAATAAGAATTAGGATTTTTACACTGACACCCTGCGGTCTCCATAACTGCCCCCTGTCTACTCTCTAATTCTCAGGGGGAGCCGGTTTAACCCCATCCTTGACATGCTCGCCTCCTTTAAGAATGGAAACGTGTCAGGTGTCAAAGTTCATGTGGACAGACTGCAGGTAAGTGACAGCTCGTGTCTCGTCCACTCTCTATTGGGGTGTGAATAATGGAGGACCTGTGCCCCCTTCCCCAACTCCTCATATAGGCAGTGTTTTAATTTAGTCCCCTAGTGGTCAGCTTTGGGACTGCGGCTACAGAGAGCTCATCTGTGGGGACCCGTATGTTGTATTTAAATATTATATCTGGTACCGGGAAATCTGGGTTACACCCTATATGGCCACCATTACACCCCCACTAAGCTTACCCAATGTATGGGAGCATGACTTTTGGAAAGCCAGATGAGAATTTATGTGCAGACTGTAACAATAATAAAAAGTGTTCAATGACACATTCTGCTCTGCTACATCCCCAGTTCCAAATACCTGCTGCATCGGTTTGATGCCATGACCTAACCTTGCCGTGTGGTGAAATTGCTAATGATACATCTTCAGTGCGCTTGTTGACAATTGGTTCCTACAGATGTAGCAGAGCTGAATTTGCCACGAGCTTTTACTTGTATGCACAGGTATTAAGCTAATGCAGTAGGTTCATGTGCAGCCCTATGTTTACCCACAGATGGCATGACGAGCTCTGCTCTGCTACATCTGTGGTTGCAGGGATGCGCTGGGGCGCAGCACAGTCCTCGACGTCTGAATAATTGACCAGATTGTGTTTCTCGGCTTTACAATTGTCGTGCTTTTAGCTCTTTTTACTTATTCATAGAACCTGTGAATTGCTCCAAACCTTCAGATTTACTTTAATCTCATGTAAGTGACAAGTCGATGGCGGCAATTCCTCCTCCTCACCGCCGCTGCTCCCTGCCAGTTAAAAAAAAAAAAAATTGTCATTTTTATTTGTTTTATATGTTGATTTTCTGTTGCAAAAAAAATTACCTACTGAAAATATTGTATTTATATTTCTGACATGTCACCCAGCTTTTCCAGCTTTCTGGATAGATATATTTGGTTGTGGGAATGGAGGGTGTATCATTGTTAGCCAGACTGGCCATTCAGGAACCTGGGAAAGCTGGGGAACAGCTCGCAAGGGAGCCGTAGTTGTAGCTATACATGTGTTTGGGGTCACTCAGCTTTCCCAAGTTCCTGGAAATGATTTTTGGTTATGGGAGTGGGCAGTGATTCACCGCTAGGCAGATTGACCATTCAAAACCTTGGAAAAGCTGTGGAAGTCCCAATGTAAGCTGTAGTTATATTTTATAGTTATACATATGTTATATAGTTATACATGTTTTGGGGATGTCACCCAGCTTTTCCAGGTTGTAGGAGTGAAGGATGGATCATCACTAGCCTTTCAGGACCCTGGTAAAGCTGGGGAGCGCCCAAGGAAGCTGTAGTTGTGGTTGTACTGGTTTCTAGGTTGTCACCCAGCTTTCCCAGAAGATATAAGCAAATGCCTCTCTAGAGCGGGAGCTGCGCTGCTGCACTCTGCATCATGTTGTTTTTTTTTTAACCCTCACCTCGTGTAAACGCATAAAGTTGAATTTCCCAAAAAGCAGAGCGCTACTCCCGTCTGGAGGTTTTGGGTTGTTTCCTCCCGCTCTACCACTTTACTTAATGACGGAGCTTTAGAGAAAACGATTAAAATAATTGAAGATTTTTAAAGTTCTGCTCAGTGGCGGCCAATTCCGTGATTTACCTCCCCGGGCTTTGAACTTTTGCCAATTAATTCAGATTTCGCCTCTTTACAGGAAAGAGTCCAAAAAAGCTTTATGTTCCCAGCGCCATAAACTAAAGGGGGCAACGGGGGAGGGGGGTAGAATTACTACCAAAGCAACAAATAGCCGATGACTCGCCTGCATCTCTCACTGCACCCCCAGTACAATCAGTTTTACCTTACACCCATGACAGCACTCTTGAGAGACCACCTCCATCCAGGACAGGAAACGGGGACTTTCGTGGAGAACTCTTAAAGAAGGGCTCTGCCCCAATACCACCAGTTCCTGTTTCCTGTCCTATGGAGCTAGGATCAGGCTGCAGGAGCCCCTGAGGTGCAATATTTATAGGGGTTACCAGGTGCGGCATATCACTCCACTAGGAGCCGCCTGCTAAGTCTGGGGCCAATCCTACTGGGTCCTGGATGTGTTCTGTCGGGCCGGTGTTCCTGGGCAGTCCCAGCATACCCGGCAGGTGATTCTGGCACGCTGGATCCTCCTGGCGGTGTTCAGGAGGTCCGGGGTCTTTTCTCTGCCTTCCTCCCGGCCTGGAGCAACTTACAGAGGCAGGTGGCGGGCTTAGAGTTTTCTCGGCGTGCTCCTGGAACGCATGTGGCTACAGTGAAGGAGCGTTCTGGAAGTAAGGGGAGGGACATCCCCTGCTGCAAGGGCCACGTGGTCAGAAGGGACCCAGCCAGCCTGCAAGCATCTGTGGATCCACTTATGGAAAACTCTCTATCCCTGTCTGGTACCATGTAGGAAAAGGGTAGTCAGCGCACTGATGTCCAAGAGGCTCATGACGCCAGACCGGTATTCCTGGTGGGACCCCCCTTTTATTTCTTCCTTCAGTGTCAAAATAAGAGAATAAGCCCCTTTTAATTTTAGAATATCAAAGAGGGCCCAGGAAAGCTACCACTAAATCTAAAGGAAGAGAGTGTGCTGTATGCAAGAAAAATCTCGCTCCATCCTAGTCTAAGTTGCTATGTCAGCATTGTGTGAACAAGGTGGTAGAATAGGAATCCCCATCACTACTTCAGAGCATCAAAGATGTTGTCAAATCTGAAGTTTCCGATTCAATGAAAATGTTTAAAAAGTGCCTCCCTTCCTCCGCCTCGGGCAAGCAGGGTCACTCTGATATAGTATCCAATTCAGAGTCTTCAGACGAGAATAAGCAAGAAGAAATCCTAGAAGATTCGAACTCTTCCTCAGATGAAGAAACCACGGGTAGACCTTTATTTTCCCCTGATGATACGGATTCTCTGCTCAAGGCTATCAGAGCCACTATGAAGGTGGATGAATCTAGGGAACAAAAATCTATTCAAGATGTAATGTTTGGTGACCTGGGGCACAAAAGATAAAGAGTCTTTCCTTTAAATGAAAATATAAATTCAGAAAGAGTGGAAAAAACCTGACAAGAAGTTTTTTATCCCTAGAAATGTTAAAGAAAATATCCTTTTGATAAGGGCGAGTCCTCCTGCTGGGATAGGCCTCCTGAATTGGACGCCCCAATCGCCAAGATTTCTAAAAGGTCTGCTTTGCCTTTTTTAGGACCTCGGTGTCTTGAAAGATCCGAGGGATAGACGGGCAGAAGTTTACCTTAAAGTATGGGAGGCCTCTACGCAGGCATTTAAACCAAATATTGCCACTACCTCTACTGCCAGGTCTTTACAGTTATGGCTACAAGACTTAGAATCCCATATGCAGAATAAAACCTCCAGAGACCAGTTGCTAGCGGTGTTTCCTACCATCTTTATAGCGGTGGACTTCATTTCCGATGCTTCTGCGGATGCATTAAGAATAAATGCCAGGTCAGCAGCTCTACCTAATTCTGCTAGGGGGGGCCATTTGGCTTAAGGGGTAGTCTGGTCACACGGGTTCAAAAAATAAGCTTTGCTCTATTCTGTGCCAGGGGATTTCATTTTTGGGTCGGTTTTGGATGAGCTTTTAGAAAAGGCCTCTGACAACAAAAAAGGCCTTACTGTTTCCAGACCCCCTAAAAGGCAACTGTTTTTTTTCGTAGAAACAGAAAAAGTTTGAATAGAACAGACAAAAAGCAGAATAATTGGAAAGAAAACAGATGTAGGAAGGATAACGGATTCCTCTTTAATACCCAGTCCACTTCCGGGCCCAAGGCTTGTCAACAATGACGGTTACTGTCCCGTGGGGGGAAGACTTTCTCTTTTTTTCTCGGGCTTGGGAAAAAATCTCGGCAAGCCCTTGGATTATTAGTATTATAAAAGACTAAGAAGTGTATTCCTTTTTAAAGAAAAGGGTTCCTGTTCCTGTTCCAGACTCAGAGAAGGGGAGGGTTTTATTCATCCCTTTTTCTCGTACCCGAGCCACGGATCATTCAGAATGATTATAAACCTGAGAGACTTAAATCAGTACCTAAAATACAAAAAATCTGAATGGAATCCTTTCTGCAATAAAACATCTCTTCAAAGACTGTGTCCTGGCTACCATAGACATAAAGGTTGCCTATGATCACATCCAATTGATGCAGATTTTCAAAAATATCTCAGAGTGGCGGTGTCTAAGGAAGGCCATCATTTACAATACAGAGCACTTCCGTTTGCCATCAGTTTCAGAAAGAGCCTGAGATATTCCAGAGGTTATGGACCACATAAGGGAAAGAGACATTCTGGTTATTGCTTATTTGGACGATCTTCTAGTGGTGGCAGAATCCGAAGACCTTCTAACCTCTCGTCTTCTAGAAGTCATAGAAATTCTAGCAAAGCTAGGGTGGCTGATAAACTGGAAAAAGTCAAACCTGACGCCTGTCCAAAAATGTGTGTTTCCAGGACTGATTCTGGATTCTGTGAAGCTACGTTGCATCGTCCCTCAGCGTGAGATGTCCCAAATAAGAGAAGATGTGCTGTCCCTGGTAGCCTCAAAAAATCGAACTATCAGGCAAGGGATGGCAGTATAAGCCAGAATGACCCTCCCGATACCTGCTGGCAGTTGGGGCCGGTTTACTCCAGGACGCTTCAATGGCAGATTCTAAGTGGCAGGGATCATTGCCCCCGTTGGATGCCCCACTTCCTCTCACCCCTCAGGTGATACAATCCTTAACCTGGTGGCTGGAACCTTCAAATCTGATTCAGGGCCCCACTTAGGATCTACAGGAGCAAATAACCATCACCACGGATGTCATTTCGACTGGGTGGGGGGGCCTATTGTTGTTGGGGGCTTCGGCAGGGGCTGTGGAGTTCAACAGCGAGTCAGGATTCCCAGAATATGAGGCAGTTCAGAGCGGTTCTGTTGAGAATTCCTACCCAAAATACGAGGAAAGGGAGTAAAAATCTTCTCAGACAGCGCCAGGATGGCATCCTACCTAAACAGGCAAGGAGGGACAAGGTCAGAAAATCTTATGTCCTTAGCTGCAGACATTTTTCTCTCTTTAATCATTCCTTATGTTCCTTTCATCAAGGCAGTACACTTAAAGGAAACAGAAAACAAGGTGACGGATTATCTAAGCAGAAACCATTTGGATCAGTGAGAATGGTGTTTTCAGTCAGATAGTTCGGCTGTGGGGCCAACCTCAAGTAGACATTTTTGCAAACTGACAGAACAAAAAATGCAACCTATTCTTTTCTCTAAATCCGAAAATTTTTTCTGTCTTCTCACTTCCATGGCCGGATCAGCTTCTGTATGCCTATCCTCCTCGAAGACTTCTTCCGAGGGTATTACAGAAGCTGAGGCAGGAACAGACGATGCTCATTCTAATCGCCCCTTTCTGGCCAAGGAGAAGTTGGTTCACTTGGTTGAGGAAGCTATCTCTTGCAGATCCCTGGATTCTTCCGAACAGGCAGGATCTGTTGTTTCAGGGTCCTGTCTTCCGGAAGTGAGAAACCTTCATTTAACAGCCTGATATTTGAAGGGGAAATCCTAGAGCGTAGGGGTCTTCCTAAGGAAGTTATATCTACCCTTTTATCATGTAGGAAAGAAGTAACCTCTACTTTTTACATCAGAGTATGGAAGACCTTCTTAAATTTTTCTAAATTCCCGGTAGATTTCTTGAGTTCTCCTCCTATGTCCAAAATTTTGGATTTTTTTAAAAAAGGGTCTTGATAAGAACCTAAGACTTAGCATCCTTAAAGTTCAAGTTTCTGACCCTAGTGCTTTCTTTGATTTCCCTATTGCCAATAATCTGTGGATTAGGAGGTTCTTTTAAGCGGTTAGTATGATTAACCCTGTGATCAGATCTTCCGGTCCCCGTAGGATCTTAATCTAGTTTTGTCTAGAATGATGGAGCCTCCTTTCGAAACCTCGGCCGGGTTTATCTATTAAAACTTAGCCACCACAAAAGCAGTTTTGAAAGACAATCACCTCTGCCAGGCGTGTGGGTGACATTTCTGCCTTTTCAGCCTCTCCTCCTTATACCAACATCCTGGAGGACAGAGTGCTCATTAAACCAGGTCCTTCTTCTCTACCTAAAGTGGTCTCCCTGTTTCATAGGACCCAAGACATTGTTCTTCCATCCTTGTGTCAATCCCCAAAGAATGAGAAAGAGAGGAGGCTCCATTGTCTTCTAGATGTTCAAAGATGCCTGTCTGAATATCTGAAAGTCACTGGTCAATGGAGGAAATCCTCTAGAGTAGACTTTTTGTACAGTTTGGTGGAAGAAACAAAGGTAATAAGGTTTCTTCTAGAACTCTATCCAGATGGATAGTGGGGGCTATCGCTTCTGCCTATTCCTCAGCGGGGGAAACTCCCCCTTTAGGATTTGGTACTCGCTGAACCAGATCCATTTCTACTTCTTGGGCAGAGAGGGCTGATGCATCTCTAGAATAGATTTGTAGGGTACCTCGAAGTCTCCGTGTACTTTTTTTTAGCACTACAGGCAGGGCCGGTGCAAGGATTTTTATCAACACAAGCGAAGCTACATTTTGCCCCCCCCCCCCCCCCCATGATCACATTATGACCCCCTATTGTGTCACACTTCCCCCCAATGTCACATCATCCCCCCATGTCACATTTCTCCCCCTCCATGGCACAGACTACAGACATTTGATTTTTCCCCTCCCATCATGTCACCCGTGACTCCCCCATTAATGTTGTGTAATAATTATAAACAATATGCGCTCATCACCTACCACCTACCCTACAGCAGTCGACAGTCCGTCTGGGCTGGCTGTGTGAGTCAGTCACCAATAGCTGCTCCAGTCCCTGCTGCTGCCTGCCGCAGAGCCACTCGCCAGTCACACACCCTGAGTGCCCCCATGACCATGTTGCCGTGCTGCCGCTCTGTGAGTGAGGACCGGGGCCGCATGGCACATGCAGGCTGGGGTGTGTGGCCGGCGGCGCTGCGGCGCAACTCGCTGCAAGTGATTTAAAAAAAAAAAGTTCATTTTTCCGCCCCCCCCCCTTCTCTGCACCGCTTGGTCTGCCTTATTATAGAACCGGCCCTGACTACAGGTTAGATTTAGACTCTAAGGACCATTTATCTTTGTCAGGAAGGTCTTGCAGGCAGTAGTAGTTGCCCCCCCCCCCCCTCCCCCTAAGCTAGTTACTATTCTAGTCTTCTCAAGGGTGCTGTCAAGGGAAAATCAGGATTACACTTAGGCCCCTTTCACACGGGCGAGTTTTCCACGCGGGTGCAATGCGTGATGTGAACGCATAGCATCCGCACTGAATCCTGACCCATTCATTTCAATGGGTCTGTCTATATGAGCATTTTTTTTCACGCATTACTTGTGCGTTGCGTGAAAATCGCAGCATGTTCTATATTCTGCGTTTTTCAGGCAGCCCTAGTCCCATAGAAGTGAATGGGGCTGCGTGAAAAACTCATTGCATTCGCAAGAAAGTGCGGGTGCGTTGCGTTTTTCACTGATTGTTTCTAGGAGATGTTGTTTGTAAACCTTCAGTTTTTTATCACGTGCGTGAAAAACGCATCAAAACGCATTGTACCGTGTGGAAAAAAAATGAACAACTGAACGCAATTGCAGGCAAAACTGAATGGCTTTGCCTGTGAAATCGCACAATCGCATGCCTTGCTCTAGGCTGATAGCTGTAGGCAGCCTGGGCATGCTGGGAGTTGTAGTTTTACAACAGCTGGAGAGCCTCAGGTTGGTCATCCCTGGACTAGAGTATAACAAATTTTTACAGGATACTTAACTACTAATGGATTTTAATGCACTACCTGCAAATTATAATAGCTTGTCGTCTTAAAGAACCCCTCGAAGGGTCAGGACCTCTGCCCAGATCTGGATCAGATGCTGCTTGTTGCTGGATTAGGGGATCCTGCTTACTGACTGTTTCTTCCTACAGACTCTTATATCTGGAGCAATGGTCGAGCAGCTGGACTTCCTGAGGATCAGTGAGTCAGACATGTAAGTAACCACCCCATCCACATTCCCTACTGCTGTATAGCAAATACTGCCCAGCTATACCAGGAGTCACCACTTAACAGGATTCTTAAAGGGACACTACACACAATATCTGCCCTGGTGTAAATTTCTTAAAGGGGTTGTCTCATCTTAGACGTTGGTGGCCTATTGCTAGGATATGCCACCATTGTCAGATAGGTGCTGGTCCCACCTCTGTGATCAGCACCTATCTCCAGAATGGGACCCCAGAGTGCGTGAGCAGCAGCTGCACATGCACGGCCGACCTCCGATTCTATGGGACTGCTGAAAGTAGGCGAGCACTGGCTTGGTTATTTCTGGCAGTTCCATAGGGGTGAATGGAGTGTGTCACCCCTCTTGTACAGTGCGCTCAGCATTCACGTCAGTGGAATGTCCGAAAATAGCCAAGCCAGTGCTCTGCTATTTTCGTCAGTCCCATAGAAATAGAGGGCAGCCGCACATGTGTGGTGCGTTCTCCTTCACATTTGGGGACCCATTCTCAAGGTGGTAACAGCACCTATCTGACACTGGTGGCATATCCTAGTTATATGCCATCGAAGTCTGAGATGACACAACTGCTTTAAGGTCCATTTGGACGTCTGTAAGTGTTTTGCGGTCCGCACATGGCCGGCCCTATGATAGAAATGCCTATTCTTGTCCACAATCAATTTATGACAAGAATATGATATGCTCTATTTTTTTCTTTTTGTGGCCTGTGGAACGGAACTGCGGAGCCAGAAATACGGTCGTGTGAATGGACTCTTACATTAATGCATTAGGAGCTAAGCGGCTACCATATAATTTGAGTGCTGCTTATCTCCAAAACGAAGCCCATCAGATCTCTCAGGCCCCTGACTGCGCAGTCATTCATTTCCCAGGATCCCAGAGTTCCACAGCTTCGAGGAGCTTGAAGTCCCCAAACACTCAAAGGTCAACAGACAGTCCAGTATCCCGGTCGCCGACCAGGAGAAACAGCCTGAGATCATTGTGGCGGACTGGAGACACCGCCCTACCTACGAGATCCTGCAGAAGCTGAATGTGAGTCCCTGAGCCGCTTATCTCAACCGCCGCTTAGATTTGATAGATGATAACCCCCTTCATCTACCCAATTAGGATTGCACCTGCCTCGCCTCTCAGGCTATCCTGCTCAGCATCCTGATGAAGAGGGAAGGGCCACATTTCATCACAAAGGACGGTGAGCGACCCTCAACTATCACCCAGTGTCCCTAAACCTGCATCTGTCTCTGGGAAAGCTGTGTGACCTCCTGTGCTGCTTCCCCTAGGGTGGTCACCCACGCTCATACATCCTTAGATGCCCCACTCTATTTTTCTGCAGAGCTACCGTTATGGAGGCAGCCCCCCTGGGAGTGGTAATAACAGCCATAATGTTTGCCACTCAGCTTTCCCAGGCACCTGAGTGGCAGATCTACGTAGACACTCTCCTATTTTGCTGCATGATAACCATTGTCTAACTAGGCAGCCAATATTGGTTGGCATCCAGCTTTTCCAAGGTCCTGAATGGCAGATCCCCAAAGTTGCAAAGCAGAATGAGAGGAAGATGTCTGGATAGGTTTATCATTCAGGAGTCTGGGAGAGCTGGGTGGCAACCAATATGGCTTCTATGGGGGCTGCCACTCAGCTTTCCTAGGTTCCTGAATGGCAGATCTACTTTCTTATGCAGTAAACTAGCAACAGGGCATGGGTCACTGATTCCCCATGGAGCTGTGATTGGTTGTCACCCAACTTTCCCAGACACGGATATGAGTAAGAAAATGACCCTGTCCCTTTTAACGTGGACTGCTCTCCCCCTCTGCAGTATGGTATTCTCCTGGAGCTTAAGGGTTAATACTTCAATTACATGGATCAGCAGAGGCCCGCTTCCACCTGGATTTTTCTTTTTTTTTTAATTTTACATTTTCGACTTCAGAGCAATTAAATTCAGAGAAACCGTGAGCTTCCAACGAGCTCGATTAATTCTAGTCCGAGGCGCTAATTAAGAGGTGGACGCTGAGGGCTGTGCGCTTATCTCGCTGATTCCTGTTCAGGGACGATCGGAACCAGGGAATTATAGGTTAATGAGAAGGCGCTTGGGACGGGCTGCGGATCTTGCACACCCCCGCACATCCATCCTTCACGTTACTAAGGTAGTTAACACTTCCAGGGACAGAATCTAAACCCATTCTCCAATACTAATAATAATCTCCCATCAACCCCACCTCTAGCCTCTAGGACACTGAAAGGGTTAAAGGGTCAGTCCTATGTACACTGTAATGTTCTGCTACTTTCTGATATACTTGATATCAGTTTGTTACTCGTTTCAGGATCTCTGCTTGCTGTCTTTATAATCTAGCGGCTCATCTAGACCTGACACTGCTCAGAGCTGAGGGTTTGTTACAGCTGAATTAATTCTAGACAATCCTCTGTGAGATATGCCCACACCCACAGCATCCTGCGCTGATACATTGTAACAGCCAAGAGCTGGAGGTTTCCTCTGGACTGGATATAGTCTATAGAGCGGACCATCAGATGTGAGCAGCATTAGGTCCGGAGAGATTTTCTGCCTCTAGACGTCTCTGTTCACTGACAGCAAGCAGAAAAGAGTGAGGAATTCTACACAAACACTACTGGAAAGCTAAATCTTGTTAGCATAAAGCTGGCGTGCCCCTTTAAGTCCCAGAAGTTGAGCATAGAATACCTGGTAGAATCGGGGTCCTCCTCCCCCGATGATCTGCGTTGCTCAGCCACCGATATGTGGCAGAACATTCCTGCTTCTTTGAACTGTGCTGCGTGTAAATGGCGTGTAATGAATATTCCGGCGCACCGAGTCGTTGGGCCCCAGAGGCGCCTCATAATTAAACATTCTCTGTGCGGGGGCGCCGCTGCGGTCCTCTGTGAACCCCATTACACACTGCATGTTATTAGCCGTCTCCGGCTGTAATGAAGACGTGGGCTCTGAATTTCTATTCATTCTCCGACAGGTACAGTGTCTGACTTCATGGAGCGGATCTATAGGAAGGCGGGCAGCAACAAACTCTGGTGAGTCCAGCGTCACCGTATAATGTCACCAGTACCTTCAGAGCTGGAATCTTCATGTGATTATATGGCGTTACCTTGTCAGGATAATGCTTATACTCTGGCCACATCCAGAGCAGCGCCTGTTACCATAGACTATTCAGCCAGACACAGGATCTAAGCACTTAGCTCCAGCTCCATAATCGGTGCAGCTCCGGTGGTGACTGGAGTATTGTAAACAGTAAGGAATGCAAAGCTACTCACCATTCCATGCAATGAAAAGTAGGAAAGCCTTTTCTGAGAAGATGTATTATAGGCCTAGTGATCAGTGCAAGTAACGTCCCTGCCCCCATCATTCACTCTACTAGATTCTGCTATAGAGCATCCTAACCCTGGAGAGTCCTGGACTCTACCGTCCCTGCATGGTGCATCACAATGTAACCGTCCTCTAATACAACGGTGGGTGGAGGGCAGTGCCCGGGGGACATGCTGATCTGTGGCAGGTCACCTCATTGCGGTTTTTGGTATTTTCTCCACCATTGTCTTATAGGTGTCTTCAGAAGAGGAAATCCGCTGATTGGGGTGACTTTTCACTAACTTCCATTCCATTGCTGGAGAGAGCGATGCTCTGCAGGTTCTGGAAGAAGTGTGTGTTAGCAGCTGCTCTACAATATGACCACATGAATAGTTGGGATGGAAGTGATATTGTTATATGTCTGTGTGGGGGCTTAATGGTGCACTCATATTGGGGGTAGCGATCCATGGTGCTGAATGGTGCACTCATATTGGGGATAGCTCTCCATGGTGCTGAATTGTGCGCTCATATTGGGTGTTAGCGCTCCATGGTGCTGAATGGTGCACCTATATTGGGGTTAGCTCTCCATGTTGCTGAATGGTGCACCTATATTGGGGGTAGCTCTCCAGGGTGCTGAATGGTGCACTCATATTGGGGGTAGCTCTCCATGTTACTGAATGGTGCACTCATATTGGGGGTAGCGCACCAGGGTGCTGAATGGTGCACTCATATTGGGGGTAGCGCACCAGGGTGCTGAATGGTGCACTTATATTGGGGGTAGCTCTCCAGGGTGCTGAATGGTGCACTCATATTGGGGGAAGCTCTCTATGTTGCTGAATGGTGCACTTATATTGGGGGTAGCGCTCCAGGGTGCTGAATGGTGCACTTATATTGGGGGTAGCGCACCTGGGTGCTGAATGGTGCACTCATATTGGGGGGGGGTTAGCTCTCCAGGGTGCTGAATCATGCGCTCATATTGGGGGTAGCTCTCCAGGGTGCTGAATGGTGCACTTATATTGGGGGTAGCTCTCCATGTTGCTGAATGGTGCACTTATATTGGGGGTAGCTCTCCAGGGTGCTGAATGGTGCAGCGATACAGTTGGGCACTTATATTTGGGGGAACTCTCCATACTAATTGATGTCTTTGCAGAAGGCACTTTACAGGGTGCTGAAAGATAAATTTAGACAATTTTAAAATCTGTGCTTACTGTCAATGAAAGAGAACCTCACTTCCATCTGACATGGTTTCAGGGTTTTCCATGTATCTGTGCTGCAGTGTGAGCCGTACATTATCAGGAAAGTTCCCGCTCCCCAAAAGCAAACAGAGATCTAGAAAATGCTGAAGACTGAAAGCCTGGGGGAGCACTGTGAATACTTAGACTTTGTACTGTTCTATGGATACATGATTTCTCTAATCGCATCCAGAGCTCCATCCCACTGCCCTGATCATTCTCTAATGTGGTGCATTACAGTTAGAGCTGTGTCTGTCAGCATTGTGTTGATTAGATTAGCATCACATGTGTAATAGCAGCTTTGGCTGTGACTGGAGTATGAGGCATTCAATAACTTGATCAGTACAAGATAAAGTAATGCAAGGAGGTCAGGGTTTCTTAAAATGAACTGCAGACCCTCAGTCCACCCCACTGTGACTGATATGTGTTGTCACACACAGGTTTGTGGTCCGTTACACCGCTGCCTTCATGCACATGGCAGCCTCGTCTATAGCGCCACATATCACCTCTATTCTGGTACACGGGAAGCAGGTAAAAAGCCGCTTGCTGTGCCGGCTTTTACTGGAGCGCCCATTGATTGCTTTGCACTTGGCATGACGAGAAAATAAAATCTGTACGTGTTTGGATTAACAGCATGAACTAACCCGTCACATGTTATAAAGCGGCTGGAAAAGAGAATGTACGTTACATGTAGCAGAGCTGGATTTGTTTTTTTATCATTTTGCATCAGCAGCTGCAGTCCTATGTAAATCCACCCGTAGCCTGGTAGCCCCATTGCTTGTGCACTTTGACGTCCTCGCCGTGCAGTCAATCTGCTGTTTCCTGGCCCAGGCAGTCACTTTACGGCTATTAATGGCGCTGCAGACAGGAACGCGTTTACCTTTACTTAGCGGCGGCCCATAAACCAGCCGCAGCGCAGACCAGGCTAAAAGCTCCATTATCTGCCATTAGTGGCTCCTGACACAGACGGCAATCGCACCATCTTCATTGTCTGCATTACCTTCATTATATTTTATACTCCAGTTACATCCAGAGCTGCATCTATGTTTCTACATATATCCTAATGGCTCAGATTGCTCATCATCATCTCTGCAGCACAGACGGGGTTCACTCTGAGACATGCATTGCGGGCTCTTTATTGTCTGGTTGTCGACGCTCATTTATTCCGATCAGCAGCAAGCAGAATTGTGAATGCAGCTCTTGAGGTGACTGGAGTATAAGACACAGTGTAACTAAACAAGTAAAGTAGAATGACTTGGGGTTTAAATGTAAACCTTAAGCTCTAGAGGTGACTGGAGTATAAGATACAATGTAACAAGATAAGTACAGTAGAATTACTCAGCATTATATCTAGAAGTCCCTGCAGCTCTAGATGTGACCGGAGTATAAGATAATGTAACACGGTAAGTGCAGGAGAAACATTCAGCGTTGTATCCAGATGTAACCTGCTAATGGAGGTGTGGCATCCTTAGACTTGTAGTACCACAGCGGATAAATATGTGCCCCCTTAGCATCATGTCACCTCGTTACCGTCCTCCTCTCCACAAATCTTCAGTAATTGCCTTCTGTATCTCATTAGTTTGATGGATTAATTAATATGATCTGTAGAAGGGCAGGACAGATTATCTGCTGTTCTCTGCAGACAGGGATTTAAAGGGGTACTCCACCAGTGTGTGTTCTCGCAGCATCTCAGGAGCCAGCGATAGGTGCCCTTTAAGATGCTACTGTGCATGTGTGACATCCTGTGGAGTGGCACTGCTCTGTTTTCTGCTTCCAGGTCTGTTGTGCGTCTCGCTGCCAGTCTTTTAGGTAAAATAGTGGACAGCCTCGCCCCGTCTATAACTAATGCATTAGTTCAGGGCAAGCAGGTGAGTACTCCAACTCCCATCATATCACTAGAGACATTCAGTATATCTTTGTATCCAGTCAGGAATCAGAGCCCCTGCATCCAGAAAACAGCGCCACACCTGGCCATGGGTAATGTCTGGTATTGCAGTGGGGTGGCAGTTCTGCAATACCACATCCAACCTGTGGACAGGTGTGGCGCTCTTTTTGGTAAAAAGCCGCCCTGCTTTTCTAATCCTGGATAGTTGGGGGCTCCAGATTTCTGATGGTCGTGTTAATATCTATAATAATTCTATGGATCGCTGTGTGTATATATATATATTTTTACACACACACATGTATAGTATAGACTGGTAGAACACTAGGCTGAATCACAGGACACGCCTGATTGATGGGCAGAAGTCCTAGAGGTAAAGTGGGGGACCCCTGTGTATAGTGGACTGGAGCAGTGTTTCCACGACCCCCATGCAAGGCCACCTTCCCACCCAGGCTCCACAGCTTGCAGAATGGGGTTCAGGGGACCCCGTTCCCCTAACAGAAGGTGGTCCCAGAATTGGAAATCCAACCTTTCAGAAATGATGACATATCCCGGGGGCTCTTAAGCCAGTGTTCCTCCACTCTAGTCCTCAGGGCCCATCTGCCGGTCATGTTTTCAGGATTTCCATAGTATTCAGCAGGTGACATATTTAGTTCCGATACATCAGGACTTGGGCCTCTTTAAGACGAGCGTGTCCTGTGCGAGAATCAGTGTGTGAGTGTTATTTCCCATTATGGACACTGCTCATTGTGCAGGAGTGCACAGCATTATAATAATTTGTAATGCTGTGTGTCTCTGCATGACCTTACTGCTACAGAATCATACTGAAATAATGCTGAGGTATAATTCTGTAGATGTAAGGTCATGCAGTGAGACGCAGCATTATAAATCCGTATAATGCCGTGCGCTCCTGCAAAACCAGCAGTGTCCATAATAGGAAATAACACTGCACAGGACACGCTCGTCTGAAAGAGGCCTTACCTCAGGTATTCATTCTGTGGGATATTCTCAAACTGTGACCGGCGGGTGGGCCCTGAGGACTGGAGTTGGGGAACACTGTCTTATGTCCTGACCCAGCTCAGCCCCATTGGAAACATCTCATATGACCTGTAGGAAACAGTGTTAGACCCTCAACAGCCACACACCATCCCACAGTGCTCCCCTTCATACACTTAACAAAAAGTTTATCAGGATTTCTTTTAAGATCTGCTTGCTGTCAGCGAATGGAGACATTCTTGACTGAATAATACATCTCAGTTACAATCCTGTCCAGTTCAGACAATCCTCTGTGAGCTACCCTCATCAGCAGCACAAACCTCTCTCCCTGTCCTGATACTTTGCTACAATGTATCAGTCTGGAGTCCCGGATGTTTAGGTCACAGGGGATTGTGGATACAACTGTAGCAAATCCTCCACTGTGATAAGTATTGGAGCTATACAGGCTTTTAATCTTTGAAGTGTTCATATTCAATGACAGCAAGCAGACTTTTTGACCACAAAACACATTAGGAAGTTGCAGAGATGACAGAGGACCCCTCAGGGCTGAGCGGCCGCTCTGTGCTTCGCAGCATGTGCACCGCTGACAACAGCTGAGCCTCGTGCTGTGCCCGCCATCACCATGGTCACTGTGCGTTCTTAGGTCACTCTTGGTGTTTTTGGCCACGAGGAAGCAGTCATCTCCAACCCGCTGTCACCCGGGGTGATAAAGGATATCATCTACAGCAAGTGCAGCCCGTACGATGATCGGGAGGCCGTCCTGCAGCAAGAACTGGTCATCCACATCGGCTGGATCATCTCCAACACCCCACAGCTCTTCAGCGGCATGTTAAAGATACGTGTCGGGTGAGTAACGGAAATGGGTAAGTTACCCCCAAATGTGGCCATCCCTGTTTTACCTGGTACCATGCAGACCTAGTCCAGACTTTTGTAGAATGAAAGCTTTAGCCACGTTTAATTGATCACCTTTTTTAAGAACTCTGCTTGCAGTCAGTGACCTGGAACATCTGTCCAGAAGCTGAAAACCCCTATAGAACTTATTCTTAACACTGCTGAGCATTCGCTACAAATGTATCCTCCGAGGGAATCACAGGGCTGCAGCAATGTATCAGGGCAGGTCAGATGTATCAGTCTGGAGTCCAGAGGATTGGATGCAACTGTAACAAACTCCTGCTGTGAAAAGCATTAGATCTGTACAAGTTTTCAGCCTCTGGCTGAAAATAGGAATGTTCTAATTCACTTACAGCAAGCAGAGAACATAGCTTATTAAAAAGGTGCATAGCTTATTAAAAAGGTTCATTATAAAGAATAAAACACCGTGGGCAAAAATCCACAAAAAGAAAAAGAGGGGGCATCAGGATTGTCTTCAGCCTCCCACCCCCACCCCCACAGCAGCGTTACACTCCCCAGTGCCATAGATGTATTGTATTATAAGCAATTGCCGTAATGGGAGGGAACAGTGCAGGTAATCCGGCTCTCTGCCTGTAAGGCCCTATTCACACAGCTGATTTTTCCGGACCCAGCAGTCCAAGATCAATCTCTATCGCTGTGTTTGCCCTCTTATAAGTAGAATGACCCCCGCACCAAGCACTTTCCATTCTGCTATTGATTTCTGCTTTGCTGTTCTTGTCGAAATAGAACAAGCACTTGCCAGAACCATTACCGTGAAGACCTGCGCTAACCGGCCGCGCCCGTCACATGAGGGGAGGGGGATCATTCATTAAACCTATTGTAATGCAACCTCCTGCACTACGAGTCCCAGCAGAAAGTGGAGCGTTGAGTTCCAAAATATCAAACCAATTGCATAGACCTGCTCCTCCCAGCCGTGTTTCTGTGCATGCTAGGAGTTGTAGTTTACTGCCCTGGGCAAAACGATCCAGTGCAGACCCCCAACCTAAATTTGGACTGAATTTTGACTATTTTATTGGATGTGGCCCCGTCTGCATTGAACTCAATGGGGGAACCCTTGCAGCTTCATAGTCATGGTAAATCGCGGGGTAACCACATAGTCACGATATTTCCGTTTTCGGTAAGTAAATGTTACTGAATTTTCCAATATATGTTCTGTATCCGTTCCTTGTGGTGTCCAAGATCTCTGCTTGCTGTCATACAATAGAACTAGGGATGAGCGAATCGACTTCGGATGAAACATCTGAAGTCGATTCGCATAATACTTCGTTTGAATACTGTACGGAGCGAGCGAGTATTAGAATGTATTGGCTCCTATGAGCCGAAGTTATTACTTCACAAAGTCTTGCGAGACTTCGCATAATAACTTCATAAATCAATTTTTACTGTAAACAAAAAAAAAAAACATTTCCCGAACTCTGGTTCGGTTCCAAGTGCAGGAGGTTGAATACCCCGCGATGTATTCAAACGAAGTATTATGCGAATCGACTTCGGATGTTTCATCTGATTCGCTTCGCTCTTCCTTAAATCAAACCTTTTATTGTTTACACCCAGGGATAACTGGTCATGTGGACCCACAGTCACGCAGCTCGTTACAGACCATGCACCTATCACATGACCAGGACAGGTTGGTATCCCCCTGGGAATAAACCATAAAAGTGCCTGTTGCATGACTGCAAGCAGAGATATTGTAAAGCATGAGGAATTGATACAGGAAGCATACTGGAAGATTTGAGAACTGTCCATTATACATAGTCATAGTTTATAGCCAAGGTCTCTGCCGCCACCGATCAGTCTGCAGCGCCGTCCACCTTGACTCTCGTGTCTTTGCTGCGATCGTGCAGAGCGATGGGAATAGGAAAACTGCAATTGATTTTTGGACTCATTAGCGCATCTGTTGACAGCCTTCCTTCTAAGGCTACTTTCACACTCGCGTTTTGGCTTTCCGTTTGTGAGATCTGTCATGGGCTCTCAGAAGCGGTCCAAAACAGATTCGTTCTGCCCTAATGCATTCTGAATGGAAAAGGATCCGACCTGCTCAGAATCCAGCAGTTTGCCTCCGTTCAGTCACTATTTCGCTCTGGAGGCGGACACCAAAACGCTAGCTGCAGCGTTTTTCTGTGCGTCCTGGGATGCGGAGCGAGATGTTTTCTATTTGTTCTCTCACAGAATAGAAAACTGATCCGTCCCCCATTGACTTTCAGTGGAGTTCATGACGGATCCGTCTTGGCAGTGTTAAAGATAATACAACCAGATCCGTTCATGACAGATGCATGCGGTTGTATTATTGTAACGGAAGCGTTTTTTGCAGGTCCATGATGGATCCGCAAAAAAGAATAGCGTCACCCATAGACAGCGCGTGACACTGTGCAAGTTCTGATGGCGTCCGTACCAAAGGAGGTGAAACGGAGCCCAATGTGGACAGACTTCTGCGTGCCTAGTAACGCAGCATTAGACCCACTGGTGTTGTGGTGCCCAGCTTTCCTATAGTCCTGAAAAGCAATTTATTTATTTTTCGTTAAATTAGACATGCAGAATTTTTACACGATCTTTTCAGAGATAAGCGGCCACCACACATCTACAGCACCGCATATCATCTAGGAAATCAAACCGGTAAAAATCTATCTCGTCAGTTTATTTATTCTATTGATTCCCCATTCTTCTTTTTTATTTTTATTACAGATGGATAATTCACGCCATGAGATACGAACTTAAGATCCGCAGCGGGGAGCAGCAGGAGCAGGACATCTACCAGCTGTCACCCAGCGAGATTAAGCAGCTTCTCCTCTGTATTCTGCAGCCGCAGCAGTCCGGGAGGTAGGAAGCGTCATCGCCAGGCCTGGCTATCTCATGGCTGCGCAACTCTACCTGATCAGCACTTCCCATCTAGACGTCTTACGCACTAGTCACAACCAAAGCTGCAATTACAATCTTCATTTGCAGTGAGGTCGGCCAAGCTTGTTTCTAATTGGTGCAAGTAGCATAAGTCATTGCCAGGCACGTCTGGCGCCACTTATCTTCAGGTGCCTTTCTCCATTCATATTAGGTTATTAGCGGGAATTATTATGTAGTGTTAGGAATATCTGATTGGAAGGGGACGTCTGAGAAGCCTCTGGTCCAAATTGCTGACTGTTTCCTTTTCAAGTACCATAACCGCTTCCAAGCATGTGTAGTTCATGTCAGTGACCGGACCCCTTTATGTCTGTACAGGTGCTGGCTGAACCGCAGACAGATAGACGGCTCTCTGAACAGAAATCCGGCTGGGTTCTATGACCGGGTGTGGCAAATCCTGGAGCGGACGCCCTGTGGTATCATGGTGGCTGGAAAGTTCCTCCCTCAGGTATAAACACTATAGACGCCATGCGTAGAACGGCATATCCCGTATTGATCCTGGAAATAACAGATGAGGGTTGCGATCTGCAACTATAATCACATGAGGACCCGTCCTCTACATCCCTCTCAGATTTAACCCTTGGTCCACTTCCCACAGCAACCCACCCTGTCTGACATGACGATGTACGAGATGAACTTCTCCCTTCTGGTGGAGGACATGCTGCAGAACATCTCGCAGCCTGAATACCGGCAGATCATTGTGGAGGTAAGCAGTCCTATCATTTTTGAGTTTTCAAAAAGAAAGAAACAAAAAGATTACAACCAGTGGACGCAGCCACCGTAGTATTACATGTTACATAGTAAGCCTTGAGCGAGTATCCAACAGTGACGTACTACAATTCTGAGGCACCAGGGCATCTGCTCAGATGCTGCCTACCTGGTACCACTTTATGCAGTATAGTAGGATATTGAACATGTATTTCCAGATCATGGAAAGCAATAGTAAGACTGCATACACAAAATTATACTAAACCGGAAACAATAACGTGGTAACAGTGGTGTGTGAAGTGCCAGGCTCCTTCTTTCTATTACCCTGGGTTCACACCTGAGCGTTTGAGACGCGCGTTTTAGTCGTGCGTATTACAGCGCGTTTTTGCAAATAGGAAACGCGCGTCATAAGCGCGTTCGTGACTCTGGAGACCAATTGAAAAAGGCATATCTACACTTTAACGCGTGTTTTACACGCCTCAAAGAAGCTCAAAAACTTCTTTGAGCGTAGGGCGTTTTACAGCGCGTTCAAACGCGCTGTAAAACGCTCAGGTGAGAACCATGCCCAAAGGGAAACATGAGTTTTCTCCTGTTGAGCGTTTTACAGCGCTGTAAAATGCGCAAGTGTGAACTGAGGGTTATTCTGAAGATTGTCAGAGCTAGTGCCGCTTTGTTTTTAGTCATCCTGGTATATTAAAAAGTGCTTTGTGTTATGGTTCCGTAAGAACTCTCAAGCCAAGGGCCCCAGGTACAGTACAAGTTTGCCCGTGCAGTCCTATCACTCTGGTCCGTTGTAGCAGTTTACACAATGCAGTTATGTTGCAGTTTTTGTGTGCACAGCCTGATATGCAGACACTGAGCAGTCAGTACCATACATGTGTCATACATTATCTCCCATTCAGTACAATATGGAAAAGGAAAAGAAAACTAAATGCACCCCCATTGTTCAATCTTCGCCCTGACCTCTCGCCTGTCTTTCTTCAGCTGCTGGTGATCGTCTCCGTGATCCTGGAGAGAAACCCGGAGTTTGAATTTCAAGAGAAAGTTGATTTGGACAAACTGGTGAAAGAGGCATTTAATGATTTCCAGCGAGACCAGAGCCAGACGCAGGGAGCAGAGAAGCAGGTAAGGCAGGGCCCGGCTGAAGGTCACCGTCTCCTCACAAGAAGCCTGATCGTAATCTCCACAAACACAGCCGAGCGCAACCAATTACCTCCAGGCGGTCACCGGAGCAGCGCAAGCCTCATATCAGATGATTCCTGCAGGAGGGTGGAGGGGGGTAGATAGGAGTGGAGAGGTGCTGTATGCAGGAGGGTGAAGAGGCGGCGTATAGAAAGTAGAAGGAGGGAACGTATAAAATGTAGAAGTGAAGAGGTGCTCTGAACAAGAGATGCGCTCATATAATGAGAATGCAAAGAAAGCGCGCCGTGTACAAGGGAGGCGGGCATATAATAAGGATGCAAAGAAAGGGCGCCACGTAAAGGGAGGCAGGCATATAATAAGGATGCAAAGAAAGGGCGCCACGTAAAAGGGAGGCAGGCATATAATAAGGATGCAAAGAAAGGGCGCCACGTAAAAGGGAGGCGGGCATATAATAAGGATGCAAAGAAAGGGCGCCACGTAAAAAAGAGGCAGGCATATAATAAGGATGCAAAGAAAGGGCGCCACGTAAAAGGGAGGCGAGCATATAATGAGAATGCAAAGAAAGGGTGCCACGTACAAGGGAGGCGGGTATATAATAAGAATACAAAGAAAGGGTGCCATGTACAAGGGAGGCGGGCATATAATAAGGATGCAAAGAAAGGGCGCCACGGCAGGCAAGCATATAATGAGAATGCAAACAAAGCGCGCCGTGTACAAGGGAGGCGGGCATATAATAAGGATGCAAAGAAAGGGCGCCACGTAAAAGGGAGGCGGGCATATAATAAGGATGCAAATAAAGGGCGCCACGTAAAAAAGAGGCAGGCATATAATAAGGATGCAAAGAAAGGGCGCCACGTAAAAGGGAGGCGAGCATATAATGAGAATGCAAAGAAAGGGTGCCACGTACAAGGGAGGCGGGTATATAATAAGAATACAAAGAAAGGGTGCCATGTACAAGGGAGGCGGGCATATAATAAGGATGCAAAGAAAGGGCGCCACGGCAGGCAAGCATATAATGAGAATGCAAACAAAGCGCGCCGTGTACAAGGGAGGCGGGCATATAATAAGGATGCAAAGAAAACGCGCCACGTAAAAGGGAGGCAGGCATATGATAAGGATGCAAAGAAAGGGCGCCACGTAAAAGGGAGGCAGGCATATAATAAGGATGCAAAGAAAGGGCGCCACGTACAAGGCAGGCAAGCATATAATGAGAATGCAAAGAAAGCGCGCCGTGTACAAGGGAGGCGGGCATATAATAGGATGCAAAGAAAGCGCGCCACGTAAAAAGGAGGCAGGCATATAATAAGGATGCATAGAAAGGGCGCCACGTAAAAGGGAGGCGGGCATATAATAAGGATGCAAATAAAGGGCGCCACGTAAAAAAGAGGCAGGCATATAATAAGGATGCAACCAAAGGGCGCCACGTAAAGGGGAGGCAGGCATATAATAAGGATGCAAAGAAAGGGCGCCACGTACAAGGGAGGCGGGCATATAATAAGGATGCAAAGAAAGGGCGCCACGTACAAGGGAGGCGGGCATATAATAAGGATGAAAAGAAAGGGCGCCACGTACAAGGGAGGCGGGCATATAATAAGGATGCAAAGAAAGGGCGCCACGTACAAGGGAGGCGGGCATATAATAAGGATGCAAAGAAAGGGCGCCACGTACAAGGGAGGCGGGCATATAATGAGAATGCAAAGAAAGGGTGCCACGTACAAGGGAGGCGGATATATAATGTGTAAGGGAAGGGGGGGTGTATAATGTGGAAGAAGAGGCACAGCCCACAGGGGAGGGGTGTAAATAATGTAGAACTGAAGAGGCGACATATGCGGCATATTATGTTAATAAGGTGTCATCGCACATTCTTGTCCATTTTGACGAGTTAAACCTGGACTCGGCTGAGAAGAGGATACTGTGGACTCCAGTCTAGACAATGCTTTATGAGCTAAAGTCTGAGCTCCAGGCTGATACATTGTAACAAACAGGCATTTGTTCAGGCTGTATACACCTGTATTTACTTCTCAGCTGAGAGCAGGACTAGCTATATACAGGTTTACTGCCTCTGAATGTAGCACAACCTGTTCTCATTCACTGACAGCAAACAGCGAAGTTACATTGTAAGTAATTGAAATGAACTATTAGAAACTTGTGAACGTTTTCATTATACACAGATTACACTTTATATAGAACATTTTGCTCTTCGTTTGACTTTATGTATCAGCTCCTCGACATTTTCACACCTCTGCTTGCTGTGACTGAATGAGAACAGGGTCTGTTTCAGTAGTATACAGTTTAGACAATCCTCTGAACTAAAAACATCAGCCACATAAAAATCTCTCTCCTGCCCCGGTTTCTACATCTTACCTGCAACTGATACATTGTAACAAACTATCGGGACAGGAGCGAGATTGGTGCTGCTGATGTTTTTTGTCCAGAGGATCGTCTAGACTGGATACAACTGTACCAAACCCACAGCTCTAAGTATTAGGTCTGTGCATGGAGGACTTTAGCCTCTGAATATAAACAAGAATGTTTGTATTCAGAGACAACAGCAGAGATCTTGAAAATGGTGAGGAATTGACATACAAAGTATATTGGAAAGTTGCAGAATGCTTTATGTACCCGTAGGTCACCTCTACCCCAGATTTCCTTCTTTATAAATGAATACCATTTTCTGAGGTCTTGAGTTATGAGGACGTCGCCCTCCTGCCGCATTGAACCCCTCCCACACCCCCCACCCCACACCCCACACCCACGTACATTCTGCAGCCTCACACATCAGGGCAGATAAGTGACCCCCACAGTAATCCTCCTCTCTGCTCTCTCTCCAGGATGACATGTCCGCCTTCTACAACACGCCCCCACTGGGCAGGAGAGGGACCTGCAGCTACCTTACAAAATCAGTCATGAACCTCCTGCTCGAAGCTGAAGTCAGGCCGAGCACCGACGACCCGTGCAGCATCAGCTAAAGAGCGTCAGTGGCGAGCGTGGCCCCTGCGCTCATACCTGACTCGTCTCGCCCTGTGCTTAGCGACTTGTGCCAGCACAGCAGGGTTCTTACGCTAAGCTTGGCTTCTGTCATGCTCTAATGCCCAGGATACTTATAGTTTCCTATTTAATGCAAATGTCATAACGGCAGACATCGCAGGATCTGCTCAGAGAGTGCAAATGAATGAAAAGTTGTGCAACTTTCTTATAGACTTGGTGATTCACTTCCTCTACTTGTTGACAATGAGTTGAAAGAGAACCAGTATATGCCTATTATCTTCTCACAGCTGATGGTTTGTTACAGTTTGTTTTCAGGCTAGACAATCCCCTGCAAGCAAAAAAAAAAGTCTGTATTCCAGATTGATGCACTTCCCCTGAGACATTATAACAAACTGCAGGACAGGTGCAAGGCTTGTATGTTTATCTCACAGATGGGGGGGTCTAGACTAGATACAAAGGTAGCAAACCATCAGCTGTGAAAAGCATCAGATTCATACAGATTTACAACCTGTGGATGAGACTGTTTCCAGTAACTGACAGCCAGCAGAGATCTTAAAAATGGCACGGCATTAAAAAAGAAAGTGTAGTAGGAAGTTGTAGAACTTGTCATTGTCCATTAATTAAGCTTCATTGACCGGAAACCCTTCCTTCAAGGACTTAGGGTCCATTCACACGTCCGGAGGGGTTTTGCGGATCCAAAACATGCACACCAGCAATGTGCGATACGCAATTTGTGGACCGCACATTCAGCACTATAATAGAAAATGCCTTTTCTTGTCCACAATTGCGGACAAGAATAGGACATGTTCTATTTTTTTCAGGAACGGAATTGCGGATCCTGAAAAAACGGATCCCGAAAATTAATGGGTCCTGAAATTGCGGAACGGATGCGGACACAAATTACGGACGTGTGAATGTTGCTTATAACGCTCCAGTAATATTTTAAGCTTATGACCTTACAGATGGTGGCTGGGGTCAGCCATCATGTTGGGACTTAGAAGGGTTGTGTCATCTTAGGCTGCTTTCACACTCGCGTTTTGGCTTTCCGTTTGTGAGATCCGCTCAGGGCTCTCGGAAGCGGTCCAAACGGATCAGTTTTGCCCTAATGCATTCTAAGTGGAAAAGGATCCGCTCAGAATGCACCAGTTTGGCTCCATTCAGTGACCATTCCGCTCTGGAGGCTGCCTGCAGCGTTTTGCTGTCTGCCTGACGAAGCAGAGCCAAACGGATCCGTCCTGGCACACAATGTAAGTCAATAGAGACGGATCCGTTTTCTCTCACACAATAGAAAACGGATCCGTCCCCCACTGACTTTCAATGATGTTCAATACTGATCCGTCATGGCTATAGAAGACATAATACAACCGGATCCGTTCATGACGGATGCATGTGGTTGTATCATTGTAACCGAAGCGTTTTTGCAGATCCATGACGGATCCACAAAAAACGCTAGTGTGAAAGTAGCCTTCGACTTTGATGGCATGACACTAGAACATGCCATCAGTCAGATAATTGGAAAGTGAAGAACAGCACACCGCGCCGGCTGAGCGCTACTATTGGAACTCCCATAGAAATTAATTGAAAGCTGAGCGCATGCGCAGCTGCTCACCTCTCACTTCGGAGGGGTCCCACCTCTGGGACCTGCACCTCTCTGCTTATGTCTAAGATGAGACAACCCCCCTTAAGAAATGTAGCCTAGGACAGATGAGCTGTGTACAGTAATGCGGCTGCACTGGATATTTATATGTGGGTGTGCTTTATATCACAGAGTAGAATCCATGTAATTACAGTATATTTTTTTCTCACTTGCTTTTTAGGTTTTGTTTTTTTTAGCTTTAGAAAGCTATAACTGTTTCCAAAAAGAGATATAAGTTTATATACCGAGTTTTATACTCTAGTCACATCCAAAGCTGCAAAGGCAATTCTGCCGCACTTTATTGCCAGAGACCAGTGCATTGTGGGAGCTCAGGTGGTAGTCACATAGTCAGAGCTGTTCCAGCACATGACTGGCTCAGTAGCATGGATAAGATTTTTAATGTACAGTAGCTTTGGAGGTGAATGGAGGAGGAAAAGACAGATTAGTCCAAATCAGCTAAGTTACTCTGCACTGGGCCCACGGGGTTAGGGGGTGTCTCTTTATAAAGAAAGTTTTACACTCCGGCCACTGTTCATGAAGGAGATCTCGTGGCCATAAGTAACGTTCCCCGTACTCCCTGCTCACGTCTGCAGCCAATTAATGTCTTTACGACTTGAGGGAATAATTAAAGGAGAGATTTACATTTCATGCCGGCTTATTTCCTGCTTTTATACTAGGAGCTTTTCCGGGGGCGAGATCTGTAATCTAATGCATTTACTGTAATTCATGATCCGAGGAAGCCGTTCTGAGGTCTTTTTTTTTTTGTTTTATGATCTAAATAAAATCCCTCAAAGAAATGCAAAGTCCGCTGCAACGAGATACGGTCAATTAGGGTGGCCGGGTTTTAGGCCGGACAGTACGGCGCGGGGACTGGATGGACACGGGGATGTCTTCCTTTTCGGTAGCTCGCACAGAATTGTGCTGTCTAAGTGTGAGCTGCAGGCACAACCTGACCGCCCCCCTCCAGCTCCCCTGATGTGAGGCGTGGCCTAGCAGAGTTGGGGGCGTGGCTAGTGTCCGGCTTTTGGGGATGCATTAAAATGCATGCATCGTCCGAAACTCAGACCCCGTTCATCTCACAGTATATCTGTATAGTGGTCACAGGGCTGATTTTCTGGTACAGAACTCCAAAACCCAGCCTAGACATACATGATAAAACACTGGCTGCCTTCAGCCACTGCTAGGGAGGGGGAGCTTAGTCCTGTAGACAAATGTATTATTGAGTTCAGTTATCTGGTGAGCTCCCCCTAGTGGTGGCAAATCCAGCCACGAAAACATCAAATGGAAACATATCCTAAAGCCTACATCCACTATCATAGGGCAAAACGACTGCACCAGGCACTTGATCCCATTTTTGCAATTTTTAGTTGGTGGATCAAGCCTATACAGACCAAATGCTTCTCACAGCTGAGGGTTTGTCACAATTGCATCCATTCTAGATAATCTGCTGAGTAGAACAGACTCCAGGCTGATACGTTGTAACAGATTGCCAGGACAATCAAGCAGCATCACTTGCATTATAAGAAGTTCTAAAACTCCAATATACTTTTGTTTCAATTCCTCACAACTTCCAAGAACTCTGCTTGCAGCCAGTAAATGGAAACATTTTAAACGTGTTTACATCAGGACGTGTTTAGCTCACATTGAGAAAGAATGGTCCTGGTAATGGGCAGCAAGCAGAGTTCTTCAAAAATTAGAAGGTTGTAGAACTCCTTGTTATACAAAACAAGAGGCTCCATAACTCATGGATGCATAGAAATATCTGTCGGTGTCAAATTCAGCTCTGCTACATCTGTATCTTATATCTCTGAGTCCGACTGCCCCCACAGTGTATGGGTAAGAGCAGAGACCACTGGGATGGGCCTGTCAGCATCACTTGGATTCTGCCTGAAAGGAGCCCTCCTTTATTGACAGGCCCGCAGAATCAGGCTGGAAAGGGCGCCAGACGTTCTGCATTTCCAAGTAATCTGACAAAAAGCATCCTGGCAGCCGGTGATTGATGCGCAGGAGCTTTTTATCCCGGCCGGGCTGATGTCTCATGACGTCTCCAGTCGCTGCCGTGGAGATGTTCGGATTTCATGCTTCCTAATAGCAGATGACAAGAATTCCAGGAAATGGAAGTGACTGCTGCACGATCAAATTATAAAACGGTATTTTCACCGTGTGGTTACTAAGCAAACTGAATATTAAGCAGAGAAATCCTTGAGTCGTCCTCTCAGGCCACTGACATGGTACTCTTGGTTATGGGTTCTAGGAAACCGGGCCGATTCTCGCTTCTATTCTGCCAGAGGCTAAAAGTGAAATAGAGTGCCCCGCGTGCCAAATTCTCGATCCAACCCCTCCAGCTCTACTGCTAAAGATGTATTTGGATGGCCTTTACATACAGCGCTGAGAAACATACAGGAGAATCCAGCACCACACACCCCTTACATCTAGTGATATGTCTGATGTAGACGCTCCGGTATGAATGGAGACGATGAGGAAAGAGAACGTCATGATGGATTATTTCTGCCACGTCTCCACACACGGACATCTCAGGCTCCTCACTATTCTATCATTCTCCTGCTGCTGCTACCCCCAATACTGTGCGCGCTGTGCTCCCCAACGCCACCAAACACTATACTGCAGAAATAATAGTGCCATACAGTCTCCTTCCCCCATAGTAAGTGTGCCCCAATGCCCCACCAATAGTAATTATTCTCTCCCAGTGCCCCCTACATGGCTCCCAATAGTAGCAATGCCTTCATATTGTGCCCAATAATAGTGCCCTCGGTAGTAATAAGGACCCCAGACAGTGTCCCTCTTTAAGGGGCCCCTTTAGAGCCCCTAGAAGTAGTCTGATCTGACACCCTTATAGTGCCCCCAGTAGTTGTAATACTCCTTATAATAGCCCCAGTACTTATAATGCCCCCCTGTACTGCCTCCAGTATTTCTAATGCTGGCCCTGTAGTTGTAAACCCCCCTCCCCTCCCGGCAAAACTGCCTTGTTTTACCGAAAGACACTGCAGGGGGATGTACAGTTACCAAAGTAAATTTGCAGATTATCAGAGGAAGATACTGCAGAATAGAAAATTAAAGAGCTCATAGCAGCCATATTGTTTGCCAATTAGCTTTCCTAGAATCGCATAGAGTACATACCCTGTGAGCTGAGCATGGACACATGGAGCAGTGCCGTCTATGATGCAGGTTGTGACGCATTTCACTAAACCCTGATGAATCCTAGAATAGCAAGAAAAACATTAATGGAGGCGAGCAGCGGAAAAGGATGATGAGAATGAACTTCCTGCAGGGGCCACGGGCAGGGGACGGCACAACAGCCATCAGTGTTACAGGAGTCATCACAGAATACACGGCTAGTAGCTGATATATACGGGTCTGACCGCCATGACTTCTGACAGTGGTGACGTATTCCTGAGCCACCATGATGGGTGCAGCTCCAACCCTGTTACACCTGCGTATAATATTAAGCAACTTTACTAATCTTGACTGATATCCAGAGTCAGAAAAAAGTTATTTCGGTGCCCTATGCAGAGCAGGCAAATTGTGATCAAAGTGTGACCAATTGCCTTCATAATTCACCTAATTAGTAAATAGAGTCCACCTATGTATTATTTATTCTCAGTATAACTACAGCTGTTCTGCGAAGGCCTCAAAGGTTTGTTAGCGATCTTTAGTGATCAAACAGCATCATGAAAACCAAGGAACACATCAGACAGGTCAAGGAAAAAGTTGTGGAGGTGTAAAGCGGGGTTAGGTTATAAATAAAAACCCAAGCTCTGAACATCTCACGGAGGACTGTTCAATCCATCATCCGAAAATGGAAGGAGTATGACACATCCGGCAGAGGCTTTTACTTACAAGTAACAGATCCCTTGAAAAAGGTCACTCACATGACCGAAACGTTGGGACTAAACTATACGACTTAAACCTATATTATCTAATCCGGATGTACTATATATATGAAATGATGTAACAATACGTCTACCAATTAAAAAGCACAAATTTATTCTGGTGTGCTACGAATTCTCTACTTTGGCACAACTGCCAACCTCCTACCAAGACATTGCTGACTGCCTAAATTGACAGCCCAGGCAAGGAGAGCACTAATTAGAGAAGCAGCCAAGAGGCCCATGGTCACTCTGGTGGAGTTGCAGAGATCCACGGCTCAGATAGGAGAATCTGACCACAGGACAACTATTAGACGTGTACTCCACAAATCTGGCCTTTATGGAAAAGTGGCAAGAAGAAAACAATATTTTAAAGCAAACCATAAGACGTCCCATTTGCAGTCTGCCATAAGCCATGTAGGGGACACAGCAAACATGGAAGAAGAAGGGGCTCTGGTCAGATGATACCAAAGTTTAACTTTTTGGCCTAAATGCAAAATGCTATATGTGGCGGAACACTAACACTGCACATGACCCTGAACACGCAATGACCACCGTGAAACATGGAGGTGGCAGCATCACACTGTGGGGATGCTTTTCTTCAGCAATGACAGGGAAGCTGGTCAGAGTTGATGGGAAGATGGATGGAGCTAAATACAGGGCAATCCTGGAGGAAAACCTGGCAGAGGCTGCAAAAGACTTGAGACTGGCGCAGAGGTTCACCTTTTAGCAGGAAAAAACAAAATTTTCAGCCAGAATTACAATGGAATGGTTTAGATCACAGCATAGTCATGTGTTAGAATGTCCCAGTCGAAGTCCAGACCTGAATCCCACTGAGAATCTGTGGCACGGCTTGAGAATTGCCGTTCACAGACGTTCTCCATCCAAACTGACTGAGCTTGAGCTATTCTGCAAAGAAGAATGGGCAAAGATTTCAGTCTCTAGATGTACAAAGCTGGTAGAGACAAACCCCAAAAGCCATGCAACTGTAATTACAGCGAAAGGTGGTCCTACAAAGAGGAGGGCTGAATACAAATGCACACCACACTTTATAGATGTTTATTTATAATCATTTGGAAAACCATGTATCATCTCCTCTTCACACATGCTTGCTACTTTGTGTTGGTCTGTCACATAAAATCTCAAGAAAATACACAAGTTTCTGGGCTTAACATGAAAAACTTCAAGGGGTATGAACACTTTTTCAAGGTACTGTATAATGAATATCTATCTATATATATATATATATATATATATATATATATATATATATAAATAAAATGCCCCCCCATAATTCCAGTATATAATGCTCCCCCATAGTGCCAGTATATAACACCCCTTCCTTGGTGCCCCCAGTAGTGTCATTGTTGAGAATGGGAAAAAAAAAACACCCATTCCACGCCTCTGTTTGCACTGCAGGCCACAGACCTCTTCTGATCTGTGGCCTGAATTTCCGCATCCTGGGGTAGGTGCTACCCATGACATCACTGCTCCAGGTCTCCAGCGATGACATCATCACGCAGGACGTGGAGCAGCAGGTCAAGATGACGTCACCGCTCTACTGCCGCATAGGCTTCAGGCCGCTGATTGCGCCCCCTTTTTATGGGTAGCAAAGTGGCACCATAGGTGGGCGTCTCCCGTTGTCTCGACTCTCCTTCATCCTGTCTTGTACCCTAGTCACATCCAGAGCTGCATTCAAATTTCAGCAGATTTCAGACTACCACAGAAGCAGGCCATGAGTGGATAGCACATGGATCAAGTTAACCCTATTCCTATGTTAGCATTACACAACTTATGGCTAGGGGCCCGCTATGCAGAATGGACAGCCCTGACGACACTCCAGCAGAGCATGCACTGTGCAGGATGCATCAGGGTGTAAGGTGTGGGGCCTGAGAAGCTCACAGAGAACCAGCATACTTCTACTCCAGTCATATCCAGAGCTGCATTTAGAGGAGTGGATGAGCCTCCTTTACATTTGACACCTGCCATTTACAAATTAGAAATCTCCCATGGTGCCTTGCAGCCGGTAATAATAGCCTTCACCGCGATGTGGTGACTGATCATTTATTCGCCCAGTTTCTGAACGCAGAGGGGAAAAACTGTTTTATAACAAATAATTTTCTCCTTTCGGTTTCTCAAAAATGTTGGAAAATATTAATCTATGAAAGCAGCGAGGCAGAATGACAGACACCCGCGGAGTGAATCACACCGGCCTGGCTCAGCGATGAATTACGCAGCAGATGTGGGCAGCGCCGGGACCCAGGATCCATTAAAGAGGCCTTAATTGCAGGGCTGAGATGAATAAAGTGACATTTGCGCGGGAAGAACCCAAGCGTCGCGGCAGATTTGTGGCAGCCGAGGGATCGGACACATGAAATGTCACAACAAAATGTCTCCTGGGCGAGCCCAAATCTAAGCCAGATGGAGCCCAGTGATGGCAGGGCCACTGAGCGCACCCCCTATACCCAAAACCCCTGATCACGGGGGCAGGAGAATGTCTGATGCAAGGAGGGAAGAGCATGACCACAACTATTCCAGCGGCTCCACCTGAATGCAGCGTTTAAGGGGTTAATTATGGATAGGTCACCAATAACGGATAGGTGGGGAATCTGACACCCGACAGCTCCACTAATTCCTGCAGCCTTCAGAACTCTGCTTGCTGCCAGTGAATGGAAGCATGCTTCACCAGTCTGAAAACCTGTGGAGACCTTCACAGCTGGGTGTTTGTTACAAATGTATCCAACCTGCACAATCCTGAGCCTGGACTCAGCTAGACTTTGACATCCATAGCAAAAATCCCCTTCCTGTCCTAATAGTTTGTTACAATGTATCAGTACAGGCAAAATGTATCAGTCTGGATCAGGGGAATTGCTATTCATGCAGTTTTCTATAGGTGAACCTAGATTAACCCTATACAACCCAACAAAATTCTGTTTTGGCTCCAGATTGCATAGGTTTATCTTCCACCCCCATGGCCTCTCCAAGTATGAAGACCCAGCAGAGAGGCAGCAGGGGCCACCGGGGCTCTGTCATCCCTATGGCAGCAGTAGACCCTGAGATAGGAGCATTGTGGACACCCGCCACATCCCTGCCATGTCTGCTCTGCTAATCTATGCGAGCTGCAGGGAGCTGTCACCGGGCGGCCGCGCACCTCTGAGCCTGCAGACGATGACTTGGCTCCGCAGCTGATTATTATTATTATTACTGGCGGTGGAGCAATTTCATCAAACATGTCGTGGGTCCGCGGCCAGCAGCACATTACTGCCATCGGGATGAAATAGGGAAATGCTACCACCCTGTGTGTGCACCTGGGCTGCCAAAAACTGGCACCACAGCGGGCACAGCTGGAAAATGAGTGCACGTGACAGGATGGCAAAACTAAAATGAAGAGCGATGTCATGGACAAACAAGCAATAGTGAGTGCAGCTCTGGAGTATAATACAGGATGTAACTAAGGATCAGTATAGGATAAGTAATGTAATGTATTTACACAGTGACTGCACCAGCAGAATAGTGAGCGCAGCTCTGGAGTATAATACAGGATGTAACTCAGGATCAGTACAGGATAAGTAATGTATGTACACAGTGACTCCACCAGCAGAATAATGAGTGCAGCTCTGGAGTATAATACAGGATGTAACTCAGGATCAGTACAGGATAAGTAATGTATGTACACAGTGATTCCACCAGCAGAATAGTGAGTGCAGCTCTGGAGTATAATACAGGATGTAACTCAGGATCAGTACAGGATAAGTAATGTATGTACACAGTGACTCCACCAGCAGAATAGTGAGTGCAGCTCTGGAGTATAATACAGGATGTAACTCAGGATCGGTTCAGGATAAGTAATGTATGTACACAGTGATTCCACCAGCAGAATAGTGAGTGCAGCTGTGGAGTATAATACAGGATGTAACTCAGGATCAGTACAGGATAAGTAATGTATGTACACAGTGACTCCACCAGCAGAATAGTGAGTGCAGCTCTGGAGTGCAATACAGGCTGTAACACAGCATCAGTACAGGATAAGTAATGTATGTACACAGTGACTCCACCAGCAGAATAGTGAGTGCAGCTCTGGAGTATAATGCAGGATGTAACTCGGGATCAGTACAGGATAAGTAATGTATGTACACAGTCACTGCACCAGCAGAATAGTGAGTGCAGCTCTGGAGTATAATACAGGATGTAACTCAGGATCAGTACAGGATAAGTAATGTATGTACACAGTGACTGCACCAGCAGAATAGTGAGTGCAGCTCTGGAGTATAATACAGGATGTAACTCAGGATAAGTACAGGATAAGTAATGTATGTACACAGTGACTGCACCAGCAGGATATTGACTGCAATTATAACAATACCCAAAAGTGAGTTCCAAGGACAAAGTCATCCACAAAAAACAGAGATTGGAGCAATAGTTTTCAGGTAGGATATGGCGGTATTGGCCCCTTTGGAGGTGACCTTCCCTCCGGGGACAGAGTTCTTTATCTCCAGATAAAGCTCAGCATCTGCTCTAACTGGAGAGAACAATTAACAGGAGACGATCAATAGTAACAGAGCTCGTTGGGAACCACAGCAGCAGAATCCCAGGTCTCTCAGATATTCCTTTATTTATCGTGATGATGTAATTTATCTAAGGTATGATGTCATCACTTTTCAATTATGTTTAAACACCTCAATTATTCTGAATAGTGAATACATATAAAGTCATATCTCATGCGCAACAAACCCTCAGCTATAAGATGCATTAAGTCTGAGTCTTTGGCCTCTGGAACTAAATTAGAAGTTCCATCAAGCACAGATCTTAAAAGTGGTGATGAGGTGAAGTGCAAAAGGATATTAGAAGGTCGCAGAACTTTTCACAGCATAATATTTAGGCTTTATCAGGATTTCTCTGCAACCATTCAGATCCCGGAAATAGTGACAGCAGCAGGAGAAGAGTGTGCTGACCTTGTGAGGGGCAGTGACCTGTGGTAATGCTAGTGATGACCTGGCTGTGTGTGAGAAGGGGCACTCATCATGTTGGAGGGAAGAAAGAAAGTAAAAGCCATTGAAAAAAACTGAATCAGGCCAAGAAAGTGACAAATGCAGGAGGCTTTATATTTTTAGGTGGAGGAATTTATGTTCAATAACCTCCTACAAAAAGGCACCTCGCTTGTGGAATTGTCTACGATGATAGAACGTCCTGTAATCCCAACCTCAATGGGAAATATACCCAAGAATACAATCACACAGGATACACTGTAACACAATGATACATGGTAAGACTAACACAATGACGCCCTGCGATACCCAGGATAAACTATAACTCAATGATACACAGTAAAGCTACATTCACACAAGAGTATTTTCGGTCCACATCCGATCCCCATTTTTTGCAGATCGGACATGGACCTATTTGTTTCGATGGGGCTGCAAAAAAACACAGACAGCACACAGATGACCAATCCAAGCCACAATTTATAGAACACGTTGTATTCTTGTCCCTATTTTGGACAAGAGTAGGAACTTTTACAATGGGCCCCGCGATAAGAGCAGACTGCACACATACTGCATCCGTAGTCTGCGTATTTCAAAATGAATATGGTCGCCAAAATGTAGCCTAACGCAATAGGCTACATAAGAACCCTCCTATCAAGAGCCATTATCACACCAGTGTCTTTTTAAGTGGCAATAGCACCAGAGCCCTAGTACTACAGCTACCACTGCAGCCCCTCAAATATACACTACTAGATGTACATTCTGGAATTCAAATCTTAAAGGCTATGTACACCTTTTTTTTTTTTTAATTATTGCATTGTACTTATTTTGAGCTAAAAAGAATTTTTTCAATTGGTCTTTATTAAAAATATGGAGCCCTTTTTTCTGTACAGAGCAGAGATGCTCTAGTAGCTGCCTGTGGATTTTCTGTCTTCTGTCATCTGGGGAGCTGACGGGCTCCTTATCTTTACTCTCTGACATTATAAACACTCATTATAGCTCAGTTCTTACCTTACTGATAACAATCTGGCTTAAATAAGTGTTTAATATGACCTATCAGTAGTTTAGAGATAAGGGTTATTAGATGACTGGCACAAAGTGAAAGTACCAGTCACGCAGTTAGAAAAACCGTTAACTCTTTGTGACAGAACGGCTCAATATTTTTAATAAAGGCCAATTAAAAAAATTATTTTTAGCCAAAAATGAGTCAAATGCAATCATAAACAAAAATTGCCTGCAAAGGTGTACATAACCTTTAAGCTAGTATTACGCTGTGGGAATGTCGGCCAGATAATAGGTAACGAGCGTTCATAGTAACGCTTGTTAGTGATGATCTGGCAGTGTAATACTGCCGTCGATTACCCGATGAATGAGCAGACACTCATTTTGGGTACAAAACACGTCAGTGTGGGGAAAAGTGATGGCATTACCCTGGGTTCACACCTGAGCGTTTCTGAGACGCGCGTTTTTGTCGCGCGTATTGCAAATAGGAAACGCACGTCATGCACGTGTTCGTGACTCTGGAGACCAATTAAAAAAGGCATATCTACACTTTAGCGCGTTTTACGCGCGTTCCCATTGAAGTCTACGGGTGCAAACGTGCAACAAAACGCCCCAAAGAAGCTCAAGAACTTCTTTGAGCGTAGGGCGTTTTACAGCGAGTTCAAACGCGCTGTAAAACGCTCAGGTGAGAACCATGCCCATAGGGAAACATGAGTTTTCTCCTGTTGAGCGTTTTACAGCGCGTTCGAACGCGCTGTAAAACGCGCAAGTGTGAACTGAGGGTTAGTGATCACTGCTCCCCATACTGTGGAGGAGATCACTGCATGTAATAGCAGCTGTCTCCTCCACTAACGGGCAGGCGATTGAGGGTAAGGAACGCTTCCTTCCCGATAATCGATTGCAAACACAGAACAGGTGCAGATCTCCCCCTTATACCTTATGTCTGTGGAGGCTCCAATCCTGGTTTCAACTCAAAAGCACTGATTGAAATCACTGACGTGTGACTGAGGCCTTAATCGGTCCCATGCCAGTAACTATTGCTTCTACAATCCCACACACACCAGAACCACCTACTCAGTTCATCCTGAGCTTTCTGGTTCATGAGCCGGAATGTCAGACTTGCAGCCACACAGGCAGAGTAGTCAATAGTAGTCAATCAATAGATGGCGGTTTATGCCAACCTAACATTGCCCTCAGGATCAGTTGTGTAAATCCGCTCTATGTCTTGGTGAAGCCCACGGATCAGTTTGCAATTTCTGTTTAGTGGCCCTTTAAATTCCTTTGAACATTTCCGAGTGTTTTACGCTTTCTCCCCCATGGCGCGTTCTTCGTCCTTTCGGCATATTCGCTGGGATGATGGAAGCCACTGCTCTCGCCTCCTGACACCTGAGCGCTTCAAATTAATTTTAAATCACTTGGTAAACAGGATTAGTGGAGGATTGCCGGGGATTTTCTGGTAAGGATGCTTTAATTGAGCAGACGTGAGGATACATGGAAACTTTGTATCAAAGTGCGAAGAGTTCTTAAAGAGACAGCGTACCTGTGTCCCTAGCAGATAGCCAACCGTATTGGGGGCAGGTACTTCTTGTGGATCCGTTGGGCCCCAACTTTCAAGTATGAACCAACTGGTGCCTCCAGTCGTACATATCACAGACAGGGGGGACCTAACTAGGTGGACATGACCAGGGAGCCCCCTTTCCATATTCACAGCAATAATAGTAAAAATGAGGCACCAGAAGATGATGGCTGCAGGTGCAACAAGCACAGGGCCCATTAGATGGTGGTAAACGGGGCCCATTTCCACTGCTCGTCATCACCACTAAACTCCAAACCATCTGACAAGAGAATGCTTGGCTTGTTGGTCCCATCTCCTTTTCCTTAGGCCGAAGAGACAGCGCCACACCTGTGCACAGGTTGGGTGTGGTATTGCAGCTCAGCCCCATTCGGCTTCAAGCCGGGTGGATAATTTGTACTGCAAAAGACTTGACAGCGGCGAATCAATGGATGTCGTATATCTGGACTTCTCCAAAGCATTTGACACCGTACCGCATAAAAGGTTAGTATATAAAATGAGGATGCTCGGACTGGGAGAAAAGGTCTGTAAGTGGGTAAGTAACTGGCTCAGTGATAGAAAACAGAGGGTGGTTATTAACAGTGCACACTCAGATTGGGTCACTGTCACTAGTGGGGTACCTCAGGGGTCAGTATTGGGCCCTATTCTCTTCAATATATTTATTAATGATCCTGTAGAAGGATTGCACAGTAAAATCAATTTTTGCAGATGACGCTAAACTGTGTAAAGTAATTAACACTGAAGAGGACAGTATACTGTATATATACTACAGAGGACAATATACTGCTACAGAGGGATCTGGATAGATTTGAGGCTTGGGCAGATAAGTGGCAGATGAGGTTTAACACTGACAAATGTAAAGTTATGCACATGGGAAGGAATAATGCAAGTCACCCGTACATACTAAATGGTAAAACACTCGATAACACTGACATGGAAAAGGATCTAGGAATTTTAATAAACAGCAAACAAAGCTGCAAAAACCAGTGTCAGGCAGCTGCCATCAAGGCCAATAAGATAATGGGTTGCATCAAAAGGGGCATAGACGTCCGTGATGAGAACATAGTCCTACCACTTTACAAATCATTAATCAGACCACACATGGAGTACTGTGTACAGTTCTGGGCTCCTGTGAACAAGGCAGACATAGCAGAGCTGGAGAGGGTCCAGAGGAGGGCAACTAAAGTAATAACTGGAATGGGGAGACTACAGGTCCCAGAGAGATTATCAAAATTAGGGTTATTCACTTTAGAAAAAAGGCGACTGAGGGGAGATCTAATAACTATGTATAAATATATCAGCGGTCAGTACAGAGATCTCTCCCATCATCTATTTATCCCCAGGACTGTGACTGTGACGAGGGGACATCCTCTGTGTCTGGAGGTTTCTACACAAACATAGAAGAGGATTCTTCACGGTAAGAGCAGTGAGACTATGGAACTCTCTGCCTGAGGAGGTGGTGACGGTGAGTACAATAAAGGAATTCAAGAAGGGGCCTGGATGTATTTCTGGAGTGTAATAATATTACAGGTTATAGCTACTAGAGAGGGGTCGTTGATCCAGGGAGTTATTGCCTGATTGGAGTCGGGAAGGCTTCTACCTCACAGTTTGTTTGTTTTTTCCCTTCCTCTGGATCAACTAGCAGGATGACAGGCCAAACTGGATGAACAGATGTCTTTTTTCGGCCTTATGTACTATGTTACTATGTAAATTTGCTGCAGCTCTGTGATTAATCTGTTGCAAAAATCCACATTTTGCAGCAGATTTTACTGTGTGCATTGCAGATGGTAAAATCCAAAGTATGACCTGATTTCCGTGCGGACTTTCTCGGCTTGTATCGCACTGTAAATTGCTGCCAATCCCAGAATTCCCCTCAGGTTGCATACACTTGCTGTGGTGCATTGTGGGAGATTTAGTAGTCACATGGTTTGTCTATGATACCCATGAGTGGGATTGTGATGGCAGAACCTCAGCAGCAATCCGCCCTATTTTTGCTCTGTGGCCCCCTCCATGTCCCAGTAGATGACCTGCACTACGGCTGCCACTTGCAGAATCAATATGGCGTCCGCAGAACAAACCCTTTTAGGAAAGCTTCATAGACCGGCCTCCCCTCAGAGCGGCTCGGTGCAACTTCCCTCAGTGATCGCCGTCTCAGTCAATTTCAACTTTTCTCTTCATTAAAATCCTATTTCTTGAGCTGATTAAATAAGCGTTGCACAAATCCGATCATGTCGCGCTCTGACAGGAGAAGCGCTCGTTCTGGGAAGATCATGCACCATGAATGCATGAAATAGCGGTTTTATTGCAGGACGCAGAAGTCAAACAGATCATCCCTCAGAAAAACAAAAGTCTGTCGGGTGGGTTTATGGGAGTGGTGGTCTTGATAGTTCTTGCAGAAGTACAACTCCCAGGATCAACTGTCAGTGCATGGTGGGTGTTGTAGTTTTAAAACTACTGGAGAGGCACAGGTTGGAGACCGCTGGTCTGTGCAAAGACAGTGTGCATGGTACCTGGGGTTGACTGGGCCGAAACCAATGCCTTTTAAAGGGATTATTCCACCATGAGATTGTATCACCTATCCACAGGATAAGTATCTGATCAGTGGGGGTGCGAGGGATTGGAAATCCGCCAATCACAAGATTTTTTATATTTTTTTTACTTTTTATTGTTTTATAAGCATACAACAGTACCAAGGCATATACATAATGCATAAGTAGCTAAGTAGAGAAATCAGGCACAAAGAGCGACTGTACAGAGTGATGTAAATAGAACATTCGGTAATAATTAAAAACAAAGAACCAATAAGTAAGGCATATAAGGACACATACCAGAATATGAGATAGAGCATTATCTAACTTGTGACACATAGGTCGCCAAGGGATAAAAAGGAATAGTAGGACCGAGGTGAAACCTAGGAAAATTGTCTGTATTTCCTCCAGGAGGCCCAAATCAAGAGGAAAGTGGATCTGGAGCGTTGTTCCCAGTGGGAAATCTCTTCTAGTCTATAGATCTGGTCTACTTTGTTAATCCAGTGGTCTATACTGGGGACTTCAGGAGAGAACCAGTAAGTAGGCAAAAGCAGTCTGGCAGCAGCTAGTATAAGAGAGAAAAGAGGAGCTCTATGTGTACTCAACGCAGGGGTACAGGGAAAGGAGGTCTGGCAGATCTGGTTACAGAGCCTGACAATTTTAAACCACCGATCATTAATTATCTTACAGGACCACCAGGTATGGAAGAAGGTGCCTTTTTCATTGTGGCTTCGCCAGCACTCATGCGTAGTGTTAGGCGCAAATTGGGAGGTTTTATCGGGCGTCTTATACCAACGTGTCAGGACTTTATAGCCGTTCTCTTGAATGCGGATGCATCTAGAGAGCTTATGTGGGGTGATAAATATTTTAGTAATCTCAGTAGTAGATAGGTTTCGTTTTAAGTCTTTCTCCCAAACTGAGAACAGCAGGTTTAATATCGAGGGATGAGGTCATGAGCCTCTTGTAAATCGTGGATATGGTTTTAGAGGGGGGTTACTGATCCTCCTATCAGTTTTTCTAACCGCCGGGTAGTCACCTTCTGAGGTTGCGTATGTCTTAGAAGACAAAGTGACTCTGATCTAGGAAAGCGCAGCAGAAGAATATTAGGGATGGATATTTAAAGTTTTGTTTGGATAGCGAGTTCAGACAGGATACAACCATCTTGATCAAGCAGTTCCGACAAAGGGGTTGTGGAAGACCTTAGGGGAGTAGGGCAGCTCTCTCTCAACTCCCTAGGAGCTAGAACTATAATATCTTTCAAGAGTAGGAGAGGGGAGGGTTATGCTATAGTCCCATGACCGGCCAAGAACCACCCCAGACCTGTAGTGTGCTTTGGATCATGGGGTTAGGAATGGTGCTGGATGCTGGGAGTATCCTGCCAGTCAGCAGCAGGGCCCTGATAGGCATTGAAAAGAAAGCGTTTTCAAGATTGAGCCACAATGAGGGAGAGCTCCTGATCCAATTCTGATCCAATCCACAACTCTAGTGAGGTGAATGGCTCTCATGTACATTTCAGGATCAGGTAGACCTATTCCACCCCTGGATTTAGATTTAGTCAATGTGTCAAAGGAGATCCGCGAGCGCTTCCCTTGCCAGATGAACCCACGTATATGTTTGTTTAAGGAATAGAAAAAAGATCTAGGAATCTTAATAGGAAGAGATTGCATTAAGTAAGTCTAAGTATCACTAAGGACATGAGAATATTTTTCCTTCCGAATCAGGAAAGGTAAGGGAAGTCCAAAGAGTCCAACTGGGCAATCAGATTTTAGTAGAGGCAAGTAGTTAGGTCTAAACAGATCAGAGAGGTGGGGTGAGAGCTTCACTCCAAGATACGTCAATTGTTGGTTATGCCAGTCAAAGAGGGAGTCAATCTGAAGAGCTGAGAGGGCCGAGGGAGAGAGGCCAATATGTAGCACTTGAGATTTAGAGGGGTTAATCTTAAAGTTGATCAGGGAGCCAAAGTGATCAAGAATTGACAGAATAATGGGCACGGATTTGCTAGGATTTGTTGTGAGGATCAGAGGATCGTCTGTGAATGCTGCTAGTTTGGACTCGTAGCCGTCCACAAGAAGTCCCCTTATCTCTCTCTCTCCTGCCGGAGGGCCTGTAGAAGTGTCTCCATTACTAACACAAGGAGAAGAGGTGAGAGTAGGCATCCCTGTCTGGTTCCATTTTTTTTAACCAATACAGACGCCGAAGAGTTAGAATACATAGCAAAAATAGCGCTAATAAAAGGCTCTGGAATAGGTAAGGGAAATATCAGCTAGTGAAAAATAAAATAGAGGAGGGAGAGAAGTTGCCATAAGGGCATGACGAAGCAAAAGGATAGTAAGTGCTATAAGTAGGAAGGAGAAACAAGCAATGCCCAGGAAGGGCTACGAGAAGAGTAGGAACACAGATCAGGCCCACGGCCTAGGACCAGGGGAGTCGAGTGTCATTGAGAGGCCAAGAGATCTTTTTAGGAGTCAGGGCGTCGTTCCTCCTCTTGCTGTTTAGGAGTGGTAGCTTGTTCCCAAGGTTGTAGATTGGGGAGGGCCGGTAAGGTGGCCACATCAGAGACTCTGTCCCAATACTCTGTCTCCAGAGGTGGGATGTCCAAAGCTTCAGGGAGGTTGGCAAAAGAAGAGATATTCACTCGCTTGCCAGAGATTGTAAAGGCTAATCCAAAAGGGAAAGTCCAGCGATATGGGACCCTTTTCTCCCTGAGAAGGTTTATGAGCGGTTTAAGGGCTCTCCTTTTCAGTAAAGTATGGGGGGGGTCTTAGTAAATCAAAATAGGAGCATCACTCAGCAAAACATTGTCCGCTGACCTAGCAGCAGTGAGAATCATCTCCTTGTCTTGAAAGTTCAGGTATCTGCATATATCATCTCTTGGTGGTTCAGAATCTTTGGGGCGCTGGAGAAGTGCTCTGTGAGCCGTTTCTATTATAATGGCGGAGGCTTTGTCCTCTCCTAGTAGTGTGGTAGTGATTTGTATAACTGCTGCAGGAATATCATCTGCCGCCACCATTTCAGGAAGTCCCCTAAAGCGGAGATTATTTCTCCTGCTGCGGTTTTCTTGGTCTTCAAGAGACGTATATAAAGAGTTAATGTGAGTTTGGCACAATGCGATAGACTGGGAGACAGCTGTACTGTGCTCGATGCCTGTACACTTTCCAAGGTGTCGACCCGGTGACCTATATGCTGTATCTCTTCGGCCACCAACGTCAACTTTTGTTTAATTGGCCCCAAAGCCTCTTCAAGTGCCTGTTTAATTAAGTGGCGCGAGACCGGGAGGCTACGGGTCTCAGTAGTTTCCTCTTCCTCACTATCTCCCTCCAACATACCGTCTGTAGCTGCTTCCTGGGAGCAGCACGCTGACGTCGCCATCTTGGCCTCTTTAGGAGCCGGGGCAGCCATTTGTTTCTTCAGGTATTTTGTCATGCCAGAGGGCTGAGATGCAGTTTTTTAGGTGCCCCAAGTCTCCTGGTCTGGGGCCTCCGATCTTGACCATCTCTGCTTCTGTGTGCTTGGTATAGCTGCCTCCACTGCAGGTTGAGATCCGGAGCTCAGCAAGACGCCGGCATCAAGCTCGAGCGATGGCTCAGCCCCCAGTCCCATTCACTTTAATGGGACCGCAAAATATGCATCTGGATGGTTGTTCGGTGCCATCTGCAAAATTATAGATCATGTCCTATTCTTGTCCACATTACGGACAAGGATAGGACTGTTCTATTACAGGCCAGACTTTTCATTCTGCAAAATGCAGAATGCACACAGCAAGTATCCGTTTTTTACGGTTCATGTTCAATTCTCTTCAATAGAGTTGAGCTGTAATACCAGACACAACCTTTGGACAAATGGGGCGTTGCTTCTGGAAAACAAGCAGCCATGTTGTTCTAACAAAAGGTACGCCTATACCGAGGAGAGTTTCCCTTTAAGAGCATGACGGCCATGGTTGGCAGTCAGCGTTTGGCACTTTCTGAGAGGATTCCTGAGAACTTTTTCAATTACCTGCTCCATTACACATTAACCAAGTACTTTCCCTGGACGAGCTGCTCACCGGTGTCCCAGAAACTAGTAAAACCGCGCATGATCTACGTCCGCCAGAGGATATAACCGTGAGGAAAAAAAGCATCAAGATTTAAGCGTTCAGAACATCGACCCAAAGCGTCTGACTGCTCCTGCACATAAAGGAGACCAGCTCTCTCTCTGCTGCGTCAGGCTAAGGGCAGCTCTTTCGCTTTTATGCTCATTTATAAACTGCTTTCATTCTGTACATTCCGTACATTGCAGATGAGCAGCAGCCGGGACATAATGTCACTAGAGCGGCAAGCCTGCACACAATGAGACACAACTGGCTAGTATAGTGCTCTCCAGACATGGCAAAACTACAACTCCCAGTATGCTCTCTCTAACCTTTTGCACCCCAGTCTTTGCAAAGCTACAACTCCCAGCATGCTCTCTCCAACCTGGGGCTCTTAAGCTACTGCAAAGCTACAACTCCCAGCATGCTCTCTGCAACCTAGTGCTCTCCATTCACTGCAAAACTACAACTCCTAGGATTCTTTCTATAACCAAGTGCTCTCCATCTACTGAAAATCTACTGAGCTCAGCATCTCACTCCAACCTAGTGCTCTCCATCTAATTCAAAACTACAACTCCCAGTATGCTCTCTCCAATCTAGTGCCCTCCATCTAATTCAAAACTACAACTCCTAGTATGCTCTCTCCAACCAAGTGCTCTCCATCTACTGAAAAGCTACAACTTCCAGTATGCTCTCCCCACCCTAGTATTCTCTGTCTACTGCAAATCTACAACTCCCAGCATGCTCTCCAACCCAGTGCTCTCCAGCTATTGCAAATGTACAACACCCAGCATCTCACTCCAACCTAGTGCTCTCCAGCTATTGCCAAAGTACAACTCCAAGCATGCTCTCCCTGACCTGGATCACTCCAGCAACTGCAAAACTGCAACATCCAGCATGATGTCTTCAACCTATGGCTCTTCAGTTATTGCAAAAATACAACTCCCAGTATGCTAACTTATGAACTTGGTCCATGGATTACAGTGCCCAAGTAGCATTGTCCTGAGGCACTTAAGCATCACTGTGAACTAATGCAGATGCATCCAATACAGATGCCTTGGTGGGATGTGGCATGAAAGCTACAGTTCCCAGGCCAGTGGCACCCCCTACAGTGGCAACAGGTGATGCACCTTAGGTTGACCCTGCAAAGCCAATTTGCAGTCTTTACATTCGTTGCGCTATTGATGCCGATAGCTAAGTGTATTAACCATTCGTGCAGAGGTTATATCTAAAGCCCTGAAGGTCACCATACCTCCGGGATATGAACAGGCCAATATAAAATATACTATGCACACAGTAATAGAGAAAACATTGGCACTGGCGCTGCCCTCACCAGACCGGCAGGGCATGATCCATGGAAACTGTTCATGTAAAAAGCCGGTATAGCCGCCCTGCTGCGGGCACCGAGATCTCCCTCTCAACTGTAATTGTCTTGTTTGAGGGCTGCTTCTCTGCCTCATATCGTGAGCTCCTCCATTATTCATCCCTCACAGCTGTCCACATTTTCCATTCCTGGAAAATAAAAATACCCAAAATCCCACGGATGAGAGCCCAGGCCTGCACGTTCCTGACAGACAGATGTTCATGTCGAAGCGGTGATAAATTCAGGCTAATTCTGTTTCCGCAATATGTCATGTTGGGTAAGCCTCAGTACCCAGTAGTGGAGGAACATTATCGAGCAGTAATTAAATAAGAGGTGCGATGGTGCAGAGGTTCATGAATTCCTCATGCTTAGTAGAACATGATGGACATGGCCCCAGACTTCCTGCATAGATGGATAGACAGGACCGGCCAATTAAAAAGTGATGCTGAAAGCCCCTTTTGAAGCTCTTTTAAGGGTCCAAGCCACTGTGGTGGTTTTCCCTGAGGTCCTCATGGTGCTTCCTCTCGGATGTCCACTCCATCGTGGCTCTTTCCTTCTCTTAATGCACTTTTCCACAAGGTCTTCCTGTTCTCCAAGTCACGGCCATTCAAGCTTGAAGACATCATTGTTTTACTTCTTGGATATCTTTGCTTTGATTCTTGTTTATCCACTTGCTAAATGCAAAATGAAGCAATTTCCAAATTACTATTCCTTAACAATTTCCTAACACTTTTCTTCTGCAGAGTGTGTGTAAGTCCTTCAGTTACTTGGCAGTGCTGCTGAATCTGACATAAATCTCTCTGCACATCTCCCGCTCAGTGTTAGACATAGCAGCAGGGAGGGGGAGGAAGTTCTACAAGGCAGATCAGAGTATGGAGAAGGAAAGCATCCAAGAACACAGAAGGCAGCCTGGAGAGGACAGATATAATAATCCTGGACATGAGAAAATCTGGAACTGGGAGCAGGTTGTAAACTCAATATCACGGGGTCTGAATTGAATGAAGGAATGAGGATCCATGGTCTGGATGGGATGGACAACGGAAGTAGAGATACGGAAGGCCGAGTATATGTCACCTTGGCTCGTGCACTAGTGCTACAGGCTGACACATAGTCCTCAACACACTTACGCAACCCCGGCCACCAAAATCTATGAGAAATAAGGACAGCAGTGGACCTGCTCCCAGGGTGTCCTGTAAGAACCATACAATGATGTTCCTCAAACACCTTGTGACGCAATTCAGATGGAACAAACAATTTCCCAGAGGGACAAGAATCCAGTGCGTCTCCCTGAGCCTCTACCACCTTCACCTCTAAGTCAGGGTATAGAGCGGATATCACCACCCCCTCCGACAGTATCGGACTTGGATTTTCAAAATCACCGCCTCCAGGAAAACTATGTGACAAGGCATCTGCCTTGACGTTCTTAACCCCAGAACGATAAGTGACAATGAAATTGAATCTGGTGAAAAACAAAGACCATCTGGCCTGCCTCGGGTTCAGTCGTTTAGCTGATTCCAGGTAAGCCAGATTTTTGTGATCTTTTTCTCTCTGCGGCATAAAAACGCACATGGGCGCCATTTTCCAGGTGACGGGGCCCTGCAATAAGACTCCACAATGAAAGGCTGTGACACATCCGGCTGCACCAATATAGGGGCAGAAACACTCCTTAACCGCAGAAAAGGCTCGCAATGCCGAATCGGACCACACTAAGACATCGATCCCTTTCTTAGTCATGTCAGTTAGGGGTCTCACCACTGTCGAATAGGTATTAATACATTTTAAGTAATAGTTGGTAAAGCCCAAAAACCGCATAAGAGCCTTCAGATTTTCGGGTCGATCCCAGTCCAATACAGCACGGACTTTCTCTGGATCTATTCGAAAACCCAAAGATGACGGCAGGTAGCCCAAGAACTGCACCTCCTGTACAGCAAAAACACACTTCTCCAATTTAGCGTACAATTTATTATCTGTTAGGATCTGTAACACCTGTCTAACGTGATCCTGATGAGTCTTCACGTCTGGAGAATAAATTAGTATGTCATCCAAATACACAACAAAAAACCTCCCCACCAGGTGATGAAAAATGTAATTCACAAAATGCTGGAAAAACGCAGGAGCATTGGTCAACCCAAAAGGCATGACCAGGTTATCAAAGTGACCCTCTTAGGTATTAAAAGCAGTCTTCCATTCATCTGCTTCCTTGATCCTGACCAGATTAAATCCCCCCCTTAAGTCCAACATGGAGAACACCTTGGAACCAACAATCTGGTTAAACAAATCAGGAATCAAAGGAAGAGGGTAAGGATCACGGACAGTAATCCAATTGACCTCACGGAAATCCAGACATGGCCTAAGGGTTCCGTCCTTTTTTTTAACAAAGAAAAACTCGCCTGCCACAGGAGATTTGGAAGGTCTTATGTGTACTTTAGCCAAACTCTCGGTAATATACTCTCTCATGGCCGCTCAGATATAAAAGAGGGTAACGTTTTAGTGGTTAAAGCAGAAAAAGACGTGTTCAGACAAATACCAACGCAATAATCACCCCAATCCAGAATCTGTCTAGCTTCCCAATCGATGGTTGGATTGTGCTTGCTTAACCACGGTATACCCAGAACCAATGGAGCAGGGAGACCCTCCAACACTAAACACGAGATGAATTCCTGATGAAAGTCACCCACTCTTAATTGGATGTCATGCACCATCTGAGACAAACACTTCTGAGTTAGAGGTGCAGAATCAATGGCAAAAACGGAAATGTTTTTCTCTAATGCACTCGGTGACAACCCGTGCATACGGACAAACTGATCATCAATCAGATTCACCCCTGCCCCACTATTGATAAATACCTCAATCCCCACAGTCTTGGACTCTAGCGCCACCTCGGCAGCCAGGAGAAATCGGGTACTACCAGTCAAAGACAAATGTACGTTCTCTGACTCCCCTTTTACCCCTGCAAGAGTCAAATGGAAATTAGACGTCTCCTTTTCTTTTTTACACTGAATGCATGGACATACATTGATAAAATGTTCCTTTTGTCCGCAGAAAAAACACATACCCTTCCTACGACTTATACTCTTGAAAGCAGATCCAGGAGTAGCTCCCTCTAATTGCATGTGTTTGTCCCCAGACATACACCCAGGAGTATCTTCACTAAATTGTCAGATTACGTACTATCACAGGTTATGTGATAGTGGGGGCCCCTAGATCCCTCAGGCGTCTATCAATGCGTATAGCAAGAGACATAGTGGCTTCCAAGGACTCATGGTTCTCATGAAAGGCCAAAGCATCCTTCAGCTCTCTGATAATACCTGACAAAACTGACTACGGAGAGCCGGTTCGTTCCACTCAGTATCCGTAGCTCACCTCCTAAACTCAGAGCAATAGATCTCAGCAGGACGCTCAGCAAGGCCACATAACTTGGTCTCAGCCAGGGAGGTCTGGGTCATCATAAATGAGACCCAGAGCTCTGAAAAATTCATCCACCAACCGGAGGGACTGCGATCCGGTCAGCAGAGAAAAAGCCCAAGACTGAGCGTCCCCTTTAGGCAACAAAATAACCACACCAACTCTCTGACGTAGCTTAAAATACAATCTGCACACCTCTCTGAACAAAATGAAATTATCACTTCCCACAGAGAATCTGTCCGGGAGGGCCACTTTTGGTTCAAGACAGGCCTGGTAACCACCACTAGGACCAGCTGCCTGTGGTCTCTGTATCTGCGAAACGGTCATGCGAAGGTCAGCTACCTCCAAAGACAGCCTCTGCAGGTGTTCGGCCAGTGCAGCAATAGGATTCATAGCTGTACTGACACAAGCAAAAAAATAACAGTTTGGCGGGGTATAATGTCACGCTTCGGTGTGGGAGGGAAACCGAACGTAGGAGGGAAAGAGGAAAAGGAGCAGGTCACCTCCTAGAGAAACCCTAATCAAAGTCCTGACTGACCCCAGAGGTAGGTGAGTTCATACACAGGAACCTAAAGTCCTAACTCACCCTGTAGGACCCTGGTACTAATGTCAGGACAAGAGACAACCTGTTCCTCCAAACGGTAGGACGAACAGGAGTCTCCCTCAAGCCTAAACACAAATGACAGGGAAAAGAGCAACACAAGAAAACCCAAACAATAAACAAAAGGGGAAGAAGACACAACTTCAAATGGTTATGGAAGCACAGGAACTCTGCCGTGATCCAAACACCAGCAATCCACAACAAGACTGAAGCTATAAACCGCACAGCATGGTGGGAGAAGCCACAATAAATAGGGAAGGTTAAATGACCCCAAAAGCAACACCTAAAGGCAAAGGGTGTGGCCAATACCAGAAACAATACAGACACGAATTGATCCACAAGGAACTTGTCAGATCAAACCACGTGTTGCCAGTCTCACTGATCTCCTGGCACCTGTCACGGGAACGTCCATGACATATGTTCCTCAGGGTGGCCAAGAGCCATGTAGCATGAAATCACTCCCTCGGGGGCGAGCAGTGAAACAAAGTTTGCTGCAGCAGGTGACTGGTGATTAGTCTATAGGTGATCCACAGAAAAATGGAAGAATTTTTGAAGCTACGCATATTATCTGGCTGAGGGTCTAGTAAAGAAGAGGGGGCCTGAAGTTGATGGGAGTGCAGGAGCAAACTGATGTTTCTAGCAGAAGACTGGAAGCAGCGGTAACCTGGAGTTGGCCACAGAGACAGCTGCAGATAAAAAGGTGAGAGAACTGGGTTTCCTTTAAAAGAGGGAATGGGAAAGAGGTTAGTGCAGACATGCTGAAGAGGAGCCACTGCTAAGGCCCATGCATCAGTCCCTGGGAGCAATGGGAGGATTAATGCCACGGTCAGGAATATTGGTGGAAATTTGGGCAGGGGGCATTGTCTTACTATTTACAGCAAGGCTAAGGCTAGATCTCCTCTAAGCCAACTTGTTCATTCCCATGTAAAGCGATGGAAAACCACTGCACATAGTCTTACATTGCAAAGCCTGGAGCATGGAATAAAAGACAACATTTCTGCAGGCGTCTTTCTGCAGTCGAATTTCCAATTTTCGTCATCATAGTCTCTTGCTGTTTCCTCAGCGTTCACTTTTTTTTCCCAGTGGATCCCAGTTAATGTGGTGCAACTCTGGGTAACGTATGGTTAATGAAGCCGCTAGAACAATTCACACGCACAGCGTTCCCTGGACCATTACTCGTATTTTAACCCATCTCAGTACACGGTATTACCCCCACCCCATCCCCCTCCGCGCCATCTGCTCAAATACACAGAAATGAAGAAGTTATTCAATGGAGAGAAAAGACCATTTCTAATAGAGATTCTTCGGAAATATGCCATGATGAATATCCGCAGGTCTCCTTATTGCTGCAACAAGGCGAGAAATCTTCCCTCCTCCGCTCCCGTGGTCATCACTTTGTCACAATCATGATACAGCGCTAAGCAGTGGATCAGAGGAAGTCGCCAGCCGCAGGCGGAGAATATTTACAGCACGATGCAAAAGGGAGCACTCCGCTCTCCTCAGGTCGAACAGGCAAAACTGGAGATAAACTGCAGTATTATGGTAAGACTGTATCAGGGTGTACCTAAAAGACCCCTGCAGGCGCCCTACAAACCTGAAAGAAGATGGAATGAACCCAGAAGTGAAAGTCCCATCCCTACACAGGTTACAGGACAATGACACACTGACACTTGGGGGGCAGGACAATGACACACTGACATTTGGGGTACAGGATAATGACACACTGACACATGGGGTGATAGGACAATGGCACGCTGACACTTAGGGGACAAGGACACGCTGACACTTGGGGGGCAGGACAATGACACACTGACATTTGGGGTACAGGACAATGACACGCTGACACTTAGGGGACAAGGACACGCTGACACTTGGGGTTATAGGACAATGACACGCTGACACTTGGGGGACAGAATAATGACAGGCTGACACTTGGGGGACAGGACAATGACACAGTGACACTTGGGGGACAGGACAATGACACGGTGACACTTGGGGGACAGGACAATGACACGCTGACACTTGGGGGACAGGACAATGACACGCTGACACTTGGGGGACAGGACAATGACACAGTGACACTTGGGGTACAGGACAATGACACGCTGACACTTGGGGGACAGGACAATGACACGCTGACACTTGGGGTACAGGACAATGACACGCTGACACTTGGGGTACAGGACAATGACACGGTGACACTTGGGGTACAGGACAATGACACGGTGACACTTGGGGTACAGGACAATGACACGCTGACACTTGGGGGGCAGGACAAGGACACGCTGACACTTGGGGGACAGGACAAGGACACGCTGACACTTGGGGGACAGGACAATGACACGCTGACACTTGGGGGGCAGGACAATGACACGCTGACACTCGGGGTACAGGACAAGGACACGCTGACACTTGGGGGACAGGACAATGACACGCTGACACTTGGGGGACAGGACAATGACACGCTGACACTTGGGGGGCAGGACAATGACACGCTGATACTTTGGGTACAGGATAATGACAAGCTGACACTTGGGGGACAGGACAATGACGCGCTAAAACTCGGGGTACAGGACAAGGACACGCTGACACTTGGGGGACAGGACAATGACACGCTGACACTTGGGGGACAGGACAATGACACGCTGACACTTGGGGGACAGGATAATGACATACTGACATTTGGGATAACAGGACATGGTGCCCCATGTGTCATGATTTGTATGGCACTGTTCAGATATCCATTAGGCTCCCACAATGCACTTCTTTGTGGTAATTGCTGTCAGCATTATGACTGCAGCTTTGAATGTGACTGGAGTATAGACATTCTATGCAGATTCTATCCACACATTGTTGCTGAAGGTGGAATCTTCCTCTTGCACATCAGTTTTCGGGTACTCCACCGGTAGACTTGACGTCTGGTCGATAGCACCCACTAATTTCTGAATACCTCAATGTGATTAGAGACGAGCGGCACTCTCTGTAAATCATCTTAATTATACGGAATATTAATCCCATCAGAGGAAGGAATCAATAAGTGACTCACTGGGGAGCGCTTCAGTAATTAATGCGCCCTCCATGATAAAATATTATCAGGGGAGAGGGGGCTGCAGCCTTGGCTCAGATTAACCCCTTCTATTAGTTCTTTACGGGACGAGGCACAGATTAGAATTAAAGGGGCAGTTTATGTACAGTTTTGATACATGGACTTGTCTCCCCTTAATGATCTTTTAGAAGCTTAATTTGCTAATAAATGTGAATGAGAAATAATGGAGCCACCTCGCTAGGAGCAACCATGCCAGTAAATGAAGAAGCGGAGACGTCGAGGCGCCCGGCCCGGATTAACGCTGCCAAATTAATTAGGCTTTTGGGGCCTATGCAGCAGCCTCAGATATGATGGGCAGATAAGGCGTCAGAATAGGATAATCTCTAGCCCTGCACCATGGGGAACAGTGCAGGGCGGGGCGGGGGGTCGCAGGGCTGGGGGGCACGGCTTGTAGTAGAATGGGCACTTAGGGTTAGGACCTATTGAAAAATTATTAGGTCCATACATGACACCCACCCGACCCACCATCCTGGTAAAGGAGAGTCTAATACTTGCTGGATTGGCACCAGCCACAGACAAAGGGTCGGACTGGCATGAGGCAGTGTGATGTGTCAGATGACAGCTGTCCCCCTATCAGAAAGAATAGAGCTACTTGTCTGATGACAGCTGTTTCTTATCATCACAAGTAATGGAGCAACATTCACATGACAGCTGCTCCTCTACATCACAGAGCCACTCCCAGATGACATCACAGGCAATAGAGCTACATTCACATGACAGTTGCTCCTCTCAGTCAGAAGGAATGAAGCTGTTATTAGATGATAGCTGCTCCTCCAATCCATCAAAAGGGACGGAGCTACTGTCCAATGACAACTGTTTGTCTCTATCACAAGGAATGATGACAGCTGCTCCTTCTCATCACAATGAATGGAGCTACTTGTCTGGTGAAAGCTGTTCCTCCCATCCAAAGGAATAGAGCGACTGTCAGATGACAGCAGTTCCTTCCCATCACATGGAGCTACTACAAGATGACAGCAGTTCCTTCCCATCACATGGAGCTACTACAAGATGACAGCAGTTCCTTCCCATCACATGGAGCTACTACAAGATGACAGCTGTTCCTCCTAATCACATGACGCTACTAGAGATGAGCGAATTTTTCAAAAATTCGATTCGCAGGTTTGCGGAATTTTTCGGGAAAAATTTGTTTTGATCCGAATAAATTTGGGGCGAATTACGTTAGAAAATGGCTATTTCCGGGCTGCTGAGAGCCTTTATAGTGGTGTAGAACACTGTGCCTTGCAGTAACACACATATGGTAGTGCTTTGGTAGTGAAATAATACTGTCAGTCTGTATGACATGCAGATGACAGGCGTCGCTCTTAGAATCACTGCACACTTCACTTATTTGAGCAGTCACGGTGCCAAAACGGACCAAATTTCTCAAGAACTCAGCCTTACAGGTCGATGTTAGCACCAAGAAGAAGCGCACTCCTTTTACACCGTCGCCAGCTGATTTCACATAGATGTCTACAGAACCTGTTCTATTAAACGCGTATACAAATAGAGCCCCCCAACAGAGTGGAGAGGATGTCAGCAGTAAGTTTGTGTTGACGTCACTGATTAATTTGCCCTTCCTTTGATCCGTCAGAACAATAACCCACAAACAACGGATCCTGTCTGTGGAGCATACGACTTCACTCGGTCAGCATTTGCTCAATAATCCATCAGTGCTAATGCCCAAAAACAACAGGAGTGGATCTAAAACAGAGATGACACGTGAATGGAATATTTGCATGTCTTCTGTGTTTTGTACCCATTCCTGGTTTTGGCTACCAAATCATAAGCCAATTCTGATGGGACCATAAAGGCCTTACAGCTGCTACACAGACAGGATCCGTTGTGCGTCTATATTACATTCCTTCTGACAGATCATTAAAAGGGTCAAATAAATGATGATGTCAGCCAGGCCGAAAGCCAAAATAGCGGACCAGTCATGAAGTTGGGAGGGAGGGAACAGCATGAGAAGTCCACAGAGTGGACCTATGACATAGTAATGAGGTGGAAGCAGCATGAGGAGACCACAAAGTGGCCCAGTGACGGGGTCTGGAGGTGGAAGTAGTATGAGGAGGCCACCGAGTGGCACAATGACAGTCTGGAGTTGGCAGCATCAGGAGAAGGCCACCGAGTGTCACAATGACCGAGTCTGGAGGTGGCAGCATCAGGAGAAGGCCACCAAGTGGCATAATGACAGAGTCTGGAGTTGGCAGCAGTATGAAGAGGCCAGAGAGTGGCACAATGACTGAGTGTGGAGGTGGCGGCAGCAGCTACATCAGGAGGAGGCCCCAGAGTGGCAGAATGACTGAATCGGGAGGTGGCGACAGCAGCAGTATCAAGAGGATACCACAGAGTGGCAAGGTGACATAGTGTAGAGATGGCAGTAGCAGCAGCATCAGGATACCATAGAGTGGCTAGGTGACATAGTGTGGAGATGGCAGCAGCAGCATCAGGAGACCACAAAGTGACCCGGTGACAGAGTGGGGCGGTGGGTGGCAATACCAGTACCCGCTGACAAAGGTGGGTGAAAGAAGGAGCACTTGGCATCAGATGTGTGGCATCAGGCGGGTGGCAGCAGTAGTAGCTGAGGCAGGTAGCCAGAGAAAACAGGTCTCTTGGGTGAGGTGGCATGGATGATCTAATCAGATGCATCAGGAATTAGTGGGTGGTGGAAATCCCAGCTGATGCAAGCCTGATTCATCTTGACAAAGGTCAGTCTCTCCACATTTTGGGTGGACAGGTGAGTTCTCCCACTCTGATGCCACTCTACTGGCCGGGCAGAACCGCTTTTCCAGGGCAAACTCGGCCAGTTGCGGCCACAAATCCAGTTTGGCTGCCCAGTAGTCCAGCAGATTTTCAATGTGGGTTGGCAGGGTGCTGTCCAAGTATGCCACCACCTGCTGGTTCAGGTCCTGCTCCAGGTCTACCTGCTGCTGGTGAATAGTTTCTTCACTATGCGGGTGAAAAAAGCTACTCATTAGTGACTGTAGGCTGCTGCTGGAGCTGGTACTGCTCCTGCTATCCCACCCCTCCCCAGCAGCCATGGCAGTGGAACACTAGCAAAGAGGGACCCCCGGTCAGACCTGCGAGAGGACGAACGATGGCGCAGATAGGCAGTGGCCAACTGACTACATAGGATGTCTCTGTAGTAGTTCAGTTTGTCCTCCCTCTCAGTGGGTGTAAAAAAGGCCCCCATTCTGGGCAGGTAGCAAGGGTCCAACAAAGTGGAGAGCCAGAAGTCATCCCTCTGCCGAATGGTGACAATTCGGCTGTCACTACGCAGGCAAGTGAGCATGCAGTGGGCCATTTGTGCAAGTGATTCGGAGGGACTCCCTGCCTCCACTGCATACTGCCACTGTGTGTCTGGGTCCTCTGTCTCGTCTTCCTCATTGCCCTGCAGCTCCTCTGGCTGCTCCTGCTCCTCCTCTCCTGTCAGCCGAGTAGATAAACCACCCATTTCGCTACACATTGCCTGTGTTGTGGAAATTTTATTATGATGTGTTTTCTAATATTGTCATCGTGTCTCTCAGTGTGTAAACCACTGGAAGTGGATATCTTGCTGCAGATATAGAGACGCAGCAAGCAGTGTTTTCTTGCCGAATGGACAGATGCCGGCTGGGGCCCCCCGTCCAAAAGGCGGATTTATTGGCTTGGCGTGTATGCATTTATTAAGAGAACAATATACGGAAAGGAACGTGCATTCGTTATTTCCAGTGCGCCTGATCAACCGCTGGAGATGGTGATGCTGTTCCTATAAGTAGGCCCACATAAAAATCCTGGTGAGCCTTGTTGAGCATTGATCACTGATCGGTGCTGAACAAGATTCCCCCTAGTGGTGATTGAGAGACATGTTGTGGTATTCTTTCTGTGTGTGTGACATCACTTCCTGTATGACTGTACTGTACCTGAAGGGAGTGGTCAGGTGTTGGGCCCACCCACTTCCTATTTGTTATCCCTTTTGTCTATGTAAATAAAGAAAGGGTCTGGAGGAGAGGGCAGTTCTCACCAGATCTCAACCATGAAGCATCTTATCTCATTACTGGAATAGTGCGGCCTTTCCTTACACAAAAGGAGCTGATACACGTGCTTGTGAGCACGGGGTAAGGAAATTACTATAACACCTGTGCTCCAATGTCCTCCGCCCCCTCTCCTCCTCTTCCAGTTCAGCCCCCAGAGGACTCATGTGGCCGTGAGATGTAGGCGCCACATCTCCAGTCCCCTGACCAGCCATTGTTACCACCATCTTCTCCAGGACATGAAGCAGTGGAATGAGTCATGCCAACATATAGAGCAGGGGTAGGCAATTTCCGACACGCCAGCTGTTGTAAAAACTACAACTCCCAGCATGCATACTTTCTCTGCTCTTCTAAGAACTAACATACAAATGAATGGAGCATGCGGGGAATTGTAGTTTCACAACAGCTGGAGTGCCGAAGGTTGCTGATCCCTGATGGGTGGAATTCCAACGGGTGGAATCGTCACATATCAGCCTATGTTGCGGGATGCCGTTGTGCCGCTGCAGCTCAAGGAGGGTGTGCTTTGCGGTGTACGAGTGGCTGAAGTGTATGCAAAGTTTCCTGGCCATTTTTAGGATGTCTTTCAGATGGGTGGAAGACTTCAGGAAGCGCTTGACAACCAGATTGAACATGTGCGCCATGCAGGGGGCATGGCTTAGCCTTCCTTGATGCAGTGCCAACACAATGTTCTTCCCGTTGTCGGTCACCATGGTTGGAATTTTGAGTTGTCGGGGAGAAAGCCAGGATTCTATTTCTTGACGAAGAACACGGAGTAGTTCCTCCCCTGTGTGAGGGAAACCAGGTGCTGAACAGCGTGACATACCGTGTTGTATGTTGGAGCTGCACTGTGACTTGTCCCTGCAGTGGAGGCTGAGGACATGGTGGAGGATGAGGAGGCAGAGGCGGGCATTGTGGTGTGACAACGTAAAGGCGAAAGCGGTGCGACCTGACCAAGTTGCTGGTGTGGCTCTGCAGGAACCAAATTCACCCAGTGTGCCATAATGGACATGTACTGTCCCTGACCAGAGTTACAGCTCCACATGTCGGCGCTGCCGTGCACTCTGGCACCGACACGCTCAAGGACTGGCCCACCTTCTGTTCTATATACGTTTGCAGGGCTGGTACTGCCTTTTTTCGCAAAGAAATGATGGCTACGGACTCTCGACTTCGGCTCGGCATAAGCCATCAGTTCTTTGAAAGATGCAGAGTCCACCACTTGGAAAGGGAGGGACTCTGGACCAGCAACTTGGACAGAAGCACGTTCAGCTTCTGTGCCGTTGGCTGCGTGCACTCATACTGTTGTCTCTTGGCAATCGTTTCGGTGATCGATTGCTGACAGAATGCCTGACAAGGAGTAGGAGTAGGAGCATCTGGACCAGCAGAAGATGGGAATAACAGACAGCTCCCTTCGGTTGAGGTGGTGGAGCCTTGACTGCCTGAAACGCGGTGCGTGCCACTGGGTGATGTAGCGGTTGCGGCGGCAGGCTGGACCACCACATCGGAGCCACGGTTTTCCACATATGGCCACGTTCACCTCCTCCAGCGACTTAAGAAAAAACTGCCACACCGCCGAGTAGGTGATTTTACCCCCAACACTCCGCAGTGACTGACTGCTACTGCTGCTGCCTCCGTGAACCCCTGCACCACTACTTCCCGGGCAGGTAGGCTGCTGCGAAGTGGGTGGTCTACCCCGGGCACATTTGGCTCCTGACCTCCCACTGCTGCCACCCTGCTGACTCCCATCCACGCTACCACCTTGCTGGCTCCGCCGCTGCCTCACTGGCAAGCTGCCACCCTCTTCTCCTGATGATGATGATGAAGCCCCTTCTGCACCCGGCTCCCAAGTGCAATTGGCTTAATCATCATCGAGTAGTGTCTGCACTAGTGTCTGAACAGCAAAGAACAGAGGCAGGTTGAGGACAGGTGAGGGCACAGGGCCTGCTCCCGGGCCATGCCAACTAAGAGTTGTGTCTGATAAACCCACCGACTATTGGCTGGGGGTGTCTGATGTCACTTGGGATGAAGTGGATGACCGAGTTAACCAATCAAGAACCGCTGGGTTGCTGGTCAAGACACAACCGCTAGATGACACCGGGAGCTCAGGCCTCTCGCTGCGACTCTTGCAACCACGCCCCCTTACTCTGCTGTGACCTCTGCCTGCGCCAGGAAACATTTAGGCCTCTGCCACTCCTCTGTGCATGGCTTGGCACTTCTCTGTCTGACATACTGTTAGGGTATAAATAAAAATTAAATTTAAACTCCCCTAAAAGCGCCAAATATATTTTTCTTTTTGTACTCAAATGCTCCACTAAACGCTTTCACCACATATAGCTGCAGAAGTAAACTGCGTATATATTTTTATTTTTGTACTAAAATAGGCCACTAAACGCTTTTAGCGCAAATAACTGCAAAAGTGAATTGCGTATATAATTTTTTTTTTTGTAATGAAATAGGCCAGTAAACGCTTTTAGGACAAATAAGTTATAACCAACAGTAAACTGCGTATATATTTTTCTTTTTCTACTGAAATACGCCACTAAACGCTTTCACCACATATAGCTGCAGAAGTGAACTGAGAATATATTTTTCTTTTAGTACTGAAATACGTCACTAAATGCTTTTACCGCAAATAACTGCAACAGTGAACTGCATATATATTTTTTTGTACTGAAATACGTCACAAAACGCTTTCACCACATATAGCTACAGAAGTGAACTGCGTATAAATCACTTTTCTAGCATTGTCCCTAGTGCCTTCTAACGTCTCTCCCTGCACTAAGATGCTGTGAAATGATTCCTCCCTATCCTTTCCCTGCACTTATAAATAGTTTTTTCAGTTTTTTGGGGGGTTTTTTCACAAAGAGGTTTTTCCAGTTGCTGTCCCTAGTACCTTCTCACATCTGTCCCTGCACTCAGAATGCTGGAAAATGTCTGAATCTAAGATGGCCGCCATATGTTTATGGCTGTGATATCACAGGGCTGGCTGGTTGGCTGTTGATTGGCTGCATCATGCATGTCAGTCTGGGTGATCCCACAAGGTAATTCGCATTCAATGCAAATCAAATTTTCCCTGAAATTCGAATCAAATTCCAATTCGTCAGCTTCGATTCGCTCATCTCTAGAAGCTACTATCAAATGACAGCTGTTCCTCCCAATCACAAGGAGCTACTATCAGCTGACAGCTGTTCCTCCCAATCACATGGAGCTGCTACCAGACAACAGCTGTTGCTCCCCACCACATGGAGCTGCTATCAGATGATAGCTGCTCCTCCTAGTCACATGGAGGTACTTTCAGGACAGCTGTTCCTACTCATTACATGAAGCTACTATCAGATGGTAGCTGTTCTTCCCTATGACATGGAGCTACTACTGGATGGCAGCTGTTCCTCCCTATCACATGAAGCTACTATAAGATGACAGCTGTTCCTCCCAATCACATGGAGCTGCTACCAGAATATAGCCGTTCCTCCTCATCACATGGAGCTACTATAAGATGACAGCCGTTCCTCCTCATCACATGGAGTTACTATCAGATGACAGCTGTTCCTCCCAGCTGTTCCGCTACTTGTCTGATGAAAGCTGTTCCTCCCATAACAAAGAATAGAGCAAGTGCCAGATGATAGCTGTTACTCCCCATCACATGGAGCTACTGTCAGGACAGCTGTTCCTCCCCATCTCATGGAGCTACTATCAAATGACAGGTGTTTCTCCCCATCACATGGAGCTACTGTCAGGACAGCTGTTCCTCCCCATCACATGGAGATACTATCAAATGACAGCTGTTCCTCCCCATCACATGGAACTATAATCAAATGACAGCTGTTCCCCCCCATCACATGGAGCTATAATCAAATGCCAGCTGTTCCTCCCCATCACATGGAGCTACTATCAAATGACAGCTGTTCCTCCCCATCACATGAAGCTACTATAAGATGACAGCTGTTCCTCCCAGTCACATGGAGCTACTATCAAATGACAGCTGTTCCTCCCCATCACATGGAGCTACTATCAAATGACAGCTGTTCCTCCCAGTCACATGGAGCTACTATCAAATGACAGCTGTTCGTCCCCATCACATGGAGCTACTATCAAATGACAGCTGTTCCTCCCCATCACATGGAGCTACTATCAAATGACAGCTGTTCCTCCCAGTCACATGGAGCTACTATCAAATGACAGCTGTTCCTCCCCATCACATGAAGCTACTATAAGAAGACAGCTGTTCCTGCCAATCACCTGGAGATGCTACCATAAAACAGCTGTTCCTCCTCATCACATGGAGCTACTATAAGATGACAGCTGTTCCTCCCAGTCACATGGAGATACTATCAGATGACAGCTGTTCCTCTCCATCTCTCCACCCTGCAGCATATATGGACAGTCTCTATATAATACCTACAATTACGATCAGGGCAGCATCCTGCATGGGTTCACTCCGGAGCTTGCTGTCGGATCAGACTGTGCACATTTTGGCAGGAATAGGCAGGTGATTACAGATTCCTGGACTGTTGGACAGAATTGCCGGCTCAGCTGAAGTTCCTAAGTTAGGGAAACGTGGCCGTCAGACTTTAATTAGCAGTTGGCGTCCGGGTTTATTGATCCCGGGGACCATTTTAGGTGCTATATTTGACTTTCTAGCACTCGGCTTCATTGCTGCTGTGCATTTAATTTGAGGCTTGCAGAGACCTCGCCGATCTGCATGAAGCCCGCGCATATCTCCCATGTCCTTGAAATAGATCTCAAAGCAATTTACTCAGCCAAAATTGATTTCACAAATTCTCTTCTAAATGCATTCCGCATCTCAAAGCCAAGGCCCGGCAGACTCCATTCAAAGTAAAGAGCCACCCCTCCCCCACACTTACAATATCTGATGAAGGCTCCACAGGGTGTATTTATAGCTGAAAAACAGCAAAAGGACAAGACCAAAGCGAAGAGAAACTGAGAATAAGTGGAAGAACGTCCAGAGCAGAGAGATCTTCAGCCACAGTGCGCTGCGCAGCTGATGTATCCTAGGGCACTTTCACACTTGCGTTGTGAGGATCCGGCAGGCAGTTCCGTCGCCGGAACTGCCTGCCGGATCTGGAAATCCGTGTGCAAACGGAAAGCATTTGTAGACGGATTGCATTGAAACATCGGATCAGTCTCTCTGGTGTCACCCGGAAAAAAAGATCCGGTATTATTATTTTTTTGCATTTTTAAAGGTCTGCGCATGCGCAGACCGGAAAGCCGGATCCGTTTTGCTGGAACACTTGGTGCCGGATCCGGCATTAATGCATTTCAATGGAGAATAATGCCAGATCCGGCATTCCGGCAAGTGTTCCGGGATTTTGGACCAAGAAAATACCGCAGCATGCTGTCCGGCCAAATACCGTAAGAGTGACTGAACTGAAGACATCCTGATGCATACTGAGCGGATTGCTCTCCATTCAGAATGCATTAGGATAAAACTGATCAGTTTTTTTCCAGTATTGAGCCCCTAGGACGGAACTCAATACCGGAAAACTTTAACGCAAGTGTGAAAGTACCCTAAGCTCATCATGTGCGATACTTTCTGCTACAGCCTACACCAGTCTTGGTTGAGAGTCTGCTGGATTATCACGTGGACCTCATTAAATTTGCCTGCACGACAGAAATCAGTTCTATGCCATCTGTGAGCCATAATTCACATCAGCCTCTGGCATAAATTACAGGATATCTATCTGCCCCCCCCCCCAAGCCCCGCCCATTGTAAAAGTGATGCGGGCAGCCTGAAAGCAAAACAAACAAAAAATATGTAAATTTTTGCACAAACCAGGCATGAGCTAAGAATGGCAACTTTTTTTCTGCCAGAAAACTGGATTAAGTCACTTCATAAATCTCTGCTTGGCTCAGTAGAGAGGATGAGCATGCCTCCCTACCAGCCCAGATTTCCGCAGCTGTCCCATGGTCCGGGAGAGCTCCAGCATGTCCTAATTTTAACTGTAGATGTACCCTCAGGGCGCAGATACAGCCAAAAATAATGGTGACGTGAGCCCCCTGCGCCACCATTTCCCAGCTTGTGTGCTCCCAAGCAGGCAGGAGAGGTGCAGTGATGTCATCGTGCCTGCTGAGCTGAGCAGGAGAGAGTACAGGCCGGGAATGATGTGCTCCGGTCATGGGGGGAACGGGGCTGGGGGAGATTTACTTCAGTGTTTTATTAAACCTACAGGGGCTTCACTATTGTTAGGTGGAGACCAGGGGGTCAGCAGTATCGCGACGGGGGCATTTAGGGGGCAGCACTATTGAGATGGGGACAGTGAGAGGGCTTCATCATTGTGATGGGGGCATTAGGGGGGCTTCACCATTAGGATGGGGGAACTAACGGAGGTTTCATGGTTGTGATGGGGGCAGCACTATTGTGCAATGGGCACTAAGGGGGCAGCACTGTTGTGACAAGGCTACTAATGGGGCAGCATTATTGTGATGGGAGCACTAAGGGGGCTTCACCAATTGTGACAGAGGCACTAAGGGGTCTTCCCTATTGTGATGGGAAACTAAGGGGGCTTAACTACTGTATTGGGTTACAAAAGGGGTATTCTTACAGTAAGGGGAGCTCTAGGGGATTCAAGGGGCATGACTACTGTGTGGAGAGACTATTACAGTGTGTCAGTGTGTGGGGCACAAAGGAAAATAAGCAGGATTACGGGTGTAAAGAGCGAAATCGGGCAGGGTTAGAGGCGTGGCTTAACGTTGAAAAAAAAAAACACTTGCCACTGTATGTGCCAAAACTTTGTCCCCTTTTCCTTTGAAAGATGGGAGGTATGGGATTAGATACACCAGCTGTCACACAGAAATATACATCATAGGATTAGATACAACAGCTCAGCAGACAGTATCACACATGATAGGCTTAGATACTGCACCTCAACAGACAGTGCCACATATGATAGGATTGGATACAGCAGCTCAGCAGACAGTATCACACATGATGGGATTAGATACAGCACTCAGCAGACAGTATCATATGATAGGATTGGATACAGTACTCAACAGATAGTATCACAGATGATGGGATTAGATACAGCACTCAGCAGACAGTATTATATGATAGGATTGGATACAGCACTCAGCAGACAGTATGGGATTAGATACAGCACTCAGCAGACAGTATCACAGATGATGGGATTAGATACAGCACTCAGCAGACAGTATCATATGATAGGATTGGACACAGCACTCAGCAGACAGTATCACACACAATGGGCTTAGATACATTGTCTCAGTGGCACGTTTCCTGGCTATTGTTACATTATATCATATAGCTGAAGGTTTCTGCCTCGATGTCCTTGTCCCCTCCATCACGCGCTTCGCGGTGTGACATAGACTCTGTTTTCTTGGCGACATTATGAGATACACGAGGACACTCGCTCCTTCCACTTGTGGAGCAGAGAATGAAGCGCTAATTTTTTAATGATCATTTGCTTCTTAAACCTCTTAATTTCCAGTGAAATGTTAATGCGGCATGACACGGGGATGATGTATGGCGCCATTAACAGACATTACATCTTACAAATTACCTCCTCTAACAAACAGCTCGCAAAGACGAGCAGCCGCCAACTGCGCCTGTGCAGAACTGTTCCCCAGGATAGTAGAACGGAGCTTCTTGTGGCCTGAAACCTCAGCACAGTGGCCCTTCAGGTTTAGAAAGGGGCCCATGCTGTCTACTGATTCTATAAGACACCTCTGCGGAGCTCCTAAACCTCTTCCACCTTCGGGAAAGTTCACCTTTACTCATTTTTTGTGGCATCCACCAAGTGGTACAGCTGGAGGAATTTTCCCAGGGGGTTTAGGAACTTTACTCTGAGCCACAGGAGCTATTACTGATGGGGATCCCAGCTCAGGGAATCCTTCTACTGTAGCCAGTATAATACGGTAACCGTTGAGGGGGCGTCTCAAAAATAGCATGGCAGTCATTACAGATATCTCCCCCACTGAGACAAAGCAGTCAATGAGGCAATCATATTCTCATCGCCCCGACTGGAGGCTGAATAGACACAATCGGACCACCAGCGTCACCAGGCGCAGGAGCCACAATGAGAGGAAATTGAAAAATGTTCCCTGTGGAAAGCAGCGCGCGGTGGGGGCTGCGTCGAGGAGCCGCCATTATCTGCAATGTTTTAATTAACAGGCAGAGATTGCTAATTAATTTCCTTTTGTTCCTCGGCACAAATACAGATTTACAAGACAAAAAAAAAAAAAAAAAAATCATCATTCTAAGGAAACTTTCAGCTCCCGGAGCTCCTCCGTGTGCGATACGTGAGGCGGAGGATTTTACAGCGCGCTCGTACATGAAAGCGTTCTAGATTGTAAAGTAATTAGTTTGCAAAAGACTCTGAACCCGGCCGCCTCGCTACAGTACGGTAATTAAAAGCAAATTTATAACGTCGTGCCCCAGTTTTGCCTTTCATTTTTCAAGAGCCCTTCTTCTTCTCCTTGATTCCCACTTGCTGAAGGATCCTCTCAATGTCAGTGGTCGCACCGGACATGAGCAAGTGAAATGGTTTTTACAGGTCGAAGGCAATAGTGGCGCCTGTTGTCAGTGAATAGAAACATTAAGCAGAATAAAAAGGACTTAGCTGCAGTAGCAGGCACAAGCCTCAAGTGAGCGCTGCAGCCCCTTCATTGGTGAGGGAGTCTTGGGTCAGATCCTCACTTATGAAATACATGGTCTGTCCTTAGGATAACCCTTCACAATTAATGTCCTGGAAAACCTTTTACCGTTTATATTCACTGACTATATAATTATCCCTGCTTTATGTCAGTGAATAGAAACCTTAAAAGGGTTTTCTCTTGCTGGCCTATCCTAAAGTCCAACCCCTGGCCTCCCCAACAGAATGTAGATGGTCAAGCTGCAGTACCAGGCACACCCACATGGGAGTGCAACTGTGCCCGCCTTTACTTAATGGGCAACGGTCTGGGGATTTGGACTGTTACCTATTAAATACTGATAACCTAAACTCTGGAAAACCCCTGTATTGTCTTTATTACCTGAGTCCATATGCCATTCCAATCTTGCTTGCTGGCAGTGAACGGCAACACAAAGTAATTTTGAGGTTCTGTGTGCCGCCAGATTACAATCTGCAGCACTCATAGCAGCTCAGCCCTCTTCTATTCAACGACAGGGATTGGAAATATAGGGGGCCTACTCTTTTATGTTTTTTTTTTTTTTTTTATATTTAAATTCACTGACAACTAGCAGACATGGGCGTAGCTATAGGGGGTGCAGAGGTAGCAGTCGCTACCGGGCCCAGGAGCCTGCGGGGGCCCAAAGACCCTTGTGCCTCATAAGAAGACACACAAAGCACTGAGGGATGGGGGGCCCAAGCCGAACTCTTGCACCAGGGCCCATGAGCCGCTAGCTACGCCCCTGCGAGTCCATAAACGCAGACTTTCTTCAGTGTTTTCCTGCTTCTAGGGCAGTCATGGTCAAGGACTCCAGCTAAGCTGTATTGTCTATTGGAGTCTGAGGTCGTCTGAAATCAATCACCAGGCTGGTGGTCAGCCTCTCACTATCCTTTACACTGCAGCTCATCTCCATTAATGATCAGTGACTCCTTAGCTACACGATCTATTGGTGTCTGTCCTCCATGCTTTACAGTGCACCTCTGCTTTACTGATATTAGATGTTGCGTATATACAGAAAGCCATGAGCCGCAGCTGCTGCTACCAATTTTCCGTATGGTGATGTAGTTCAGTGGTCTACATTCTGTACCTCTGGCTGTCAGGTCATGATGGGAGTTGTAGTTTTTCAGCAGCAGCAGATCCTCAGGTTGGACACTTATGTACATTAATGTAGAGAATGGGCGTCTCATGTCCCCCACCCACGGATATATACAGTACATGCACCCCCCTCCGTATAGCAGCGCAGGCTCCCCACACTCTGCAGGAATGTAATCCTTCATGTACATGATAATGAGTTTTGCTAACGTTGCTCACGCTGCTTAATTAATGAGGCAAAGCGTTGGGATACGGTGGCAGCGACTGGTGGCAGATGTCAGGGGTCCTATGTGGTGCGGGCAGAACTTCGCCCACCTCTCCACATCACAGCAATGTCTGCCACTCGCTGGTGACTGATCAGAATGGCTGCAGCTGGAGGTTTTGATCTTTAACACCGGCTCATTTATAACGGGAACCTAATGAGATCTGAGCGCCAGCATTGATGGAAATCACAGGAATTTTTGTCCTTTTTAGATTGCTACAGAAAAGGAAAAATAGTTTTAGATTTTTTTTTTCACCTATAGCTCCCCATTATTCTGTATGCAAATGAGGAAATACTTCCCAGAGCTGAGGGTTTGTCACACTGGCCTCCTCCAGCCAATGAAAAAGCCTGGACTCCAGACTGATACATTGTATCTACATTGATACATTGCTGAAGGGAGGGATTTGTGCTGCTCACAAGGGCACGAGCGTAACGCGCAAAGGCTGGGCCCCATGACAAGCTTCCGAATGGGCCCCCTCCTCACAACGTGGCATATATAATGCCTTATTCTCTGGGTCATTATGGATACAGTGATACCAAATATCTGTTTTATGTTTTTCTACTTTTAGGCCTATTGCACACAAACGTGTGCGCCCCGTGTCTGTATTGCGGACCGAATTTGCGGATCCGCAATACACGGGAAACCATTCCGTATCACGGATGCGGACCCATTCATTTCAATGGGTCCGCAAATCCGGAGATGCGGAACGGAATTACGGAACAGAACACTACGGAAGCACTACGGCCCGCAGCACGGGCACGCGACAACTACGGCCGTGTGAAAGAGGCCTTATAGTAGAGGGATGATTAGATGGGCATCCAAAAGTTCGATTCCGTCCCTCTAGGGTCATGTACAGTAGTTACACAGGGAGAGGAGGATCTACATCTGTTTGCAATCCCTATAGTTTTCCAGCACATCCCCCACTGCCCCCTCTAAGACCATAGCTGGCAGAAGGAGGAGGGCTGTGCTAACCTGCTCTCTAGCAGGCTGGCAGCTAGAGATATGAGCCAGAAACAGAACCTTTACAAACCAGACCAGGAATGAGAAATGCAGGTAATACATGCAGATCTGACTCCTGACATGCTTTCTAAAAGTTATGTTTCTGGCTGTTTAGTCGCTAGCACTGTGATCGTGGTCTTATTTTAAAGCTTAAGTCCTGGCTCATATCTCTAGCACCGTGATCGTGGTCTTATTTTAAAGCTTAAGTCCTGGCTTATATCTCTAGCTGCTATACAGCCCGAGAAAGAGCAGGTTAAATGAGTTCTCTGGGATTTGCATATTGATGACCAATACCCCCGCCAGTTCTGCCCTTCACGGTGTTTGGTAGCTTGCAACTCCGTTTACTAACCCACCACCCAAAAAAGCGATCCTACTGTGCTGCAGGAGAGGAGACAGATTTGTGCTCCTGATGTATCTCGCTTAGAGTATTGACCATATAAATTGCATTGGGTCAATAAGGTTAATCCTCTTCTGGATGTAAACAAGAGGACATCACATATGGGGACAGGTGACGTCACTGACCAATGCCATGTTCGGTTAGAAAGGAAGCCATTCCAAAAACCTGTACTCCTGGGATCTCGCCCCCGCCCGAGATTTTGACAAAACAGTGGTGCTACAAGTGGTTGAATTACAGAAACTACACATGCCACTCACAAAGCCCTCACATGCCATTGATAGGGCTGCACAACCCAGTATGGCGGTATGCATCATACACCTTAGCACTCGATGGGTTATTAGGGTTCATTTTTCCGTATGGGCTAATTGATTGCGTATTGTACAACCGCCAACAAGATATTTCCCCGAGTCAATTTGATTAATCCATCAACCATATTTCCACTTATTTAAAACATAATCAAAGAGCCATCTGGCACCAATGAAAAATCTTAGGAGCAAGAACGAGGATTTCACGGAGCACCTTATCTCCTCTCCCGAGACACAAAGTGCGCAAATTACCATAAACATGAACGCAACATATGGGAGGTTTATACATCTCCTTATAGCAAAAGGAAAGCAGCAGAGTTATTAGAGAAGAAAGCGATTTCAGATCCCAAGTATCCTCATTAGTAACAGCGACAATCTGTCATCAAAGGGGGAAATGTCAGAAATGTAGAAATCTCAGAAGAGAAAAATCACATGAAAGAAGGGAGTAGAAGCCGTATTATAGCCGTTATACATAGAAAGCAGTATTACAGCCGTGATATATAGGAGGTAGTATTACAGCCATTAGGTAGTTATATATAGCGTTATAGTAGTTATATTCTTGTACATAGGAGCAGTATTATAGTAGTTATATTCTTGTACATAGGAGCAGTATTATAGTAGTTATATTCTTGTACATAGGAGCGGTATTATAGTAGTTATATTCTTGTACATAGGAGCAGTATTATAGTAGTTATATTCTTGTACATAGGAGCAGTATTATAGTAGTTATATTCTTGTACACAGGAGCAGTATTATAGTAGTTATATTCTTGTACATAGGAGCAGTATTATAGTAGTTATATTCTTGTACATAGAGCAGTATTATGACGTAGTTATATTCTTGTACATAGGAGCAGTATTATAGTAGTTATATTCTTGTACATAGGAGCAGTATTATAGTAGTTATATTCTTGTACATAGGAGGCAGTATTATAGTAGTTATATTCTTGTACATAGGAGGCAGTATTATAGTAGTTATATTGTTGTACATAGGAGCAGTATTATAGTAGTTATATTCTTGTACATAGGAGCAGTATTATAGTAGTTATATTCTTGTACATAGGAGCAGTATTATAGTAGTTATATTCTTGTACATAGGAGCAGTATTATAGTAGTTATATTCTTGTACATAGGAGGCAGTATTATAGTAGTTATATTCTTGTACATAGGAGGCAGTATTATAGTAGCTATATTCTTGTACATAGGGGCAGTATTATAGTAGTTATATTCTTGTACATAGGAGCAGTATTATAGTAGTTATATTCTTGTACATAGGAGCAGTATTATAGTAGTTATATTCTTGTACATATGGAGGCAGTATTATAGTAGTTATATTCTTGTACATATGGAGGCAGTATTATGACAGTCATAGTCTTGTATATAGGGGCAGTATTATAGCAGTTATATTCTTGTACAAAGGTACAGTATTATAGTAGTTATATTCTTGTACATAGGAGCCATATAATAGTAGTTATATTCTTGTACATAGGAGCAGTATTATAGTAGTTATAATCTTGTACATGGGAGGCAGTATTATAGTAGTTATATTCTTGTACATAGGAGCAGTAGTTATATTCTTGTACATAGGAGCAGTATTATAGTAGTTATAATCTTGTACATGGGAGGCAGTATTATAGTAGTTATAGTCTTCACGTCCAGCATGTTGTATAGTAGACTATATGTTCTTAAATCTATCCCCATTCTCCTATGTATTCTCTTGCTGCAACATTTTCCAAAATGTGAACCCTTCCCCCTATTAGATACACTCCGATACATCACTTTCTTTTTGATTCACAGGCTTTAGTAGGCTTGTGAGGATTCATTGATGTGAGAGGAATCAATCAGCGGTCCTGACTCCCAACGCTTCCACTTTTCTATTACAAACACTAAAAATAATCCTGGCAGTTCTCGTCCGCACCAATTGTCTCAGAGGCAGAGTGAAGGCGATAAAGTGAATCTCTATAATACACATATTCTCGGTGTCAGGCGCTGATAGATCTTGTTTTGCTGCCTGGTAGACAGGCGGATGACAGGGGATGGAGCAGTTCTGACGGATCAGCACCACCGCAGTGCTCTAGCTGAAGCGGCCCTGAGATTTGTCACTCCTGCGCAGGTCAACCCTAGCCTCACATATGGATGTGTCCACCTTTCACCTTCTCTGTGAAACAGGCCCAGTCATCACAATGCAGAATTCCCAGCCATCCATCACTGTCTGCAAACATCACAAGTGGAATTTTATATTTAGTTAGGTCAGTGCTGACACCGACTACAGTCAATTAATCATCGGCAAGCGTCATCCCAATGCCCCGCAGAAGCGAGCGACTGCCGCAGCGGATCAGATCAAATATCAGTGGTTTTCTGGCATCAGAAATGAAATATTAGTTATGATAGATTTGTACTTACACAAGCCTAAGGAATTGTCACCCAGCTCTCCAGGGGTCCTGAATGGCAAGGCTGGTAATGTAACTTGTGATGCGCTCGGTATGCGGTTTCCTTCTTTCACACGAGCATGACGGATTAGGTCCGGATGTGTTCAGGGTGCGTTCAGTGAAACTCGCACCCAGGGCTGCCATCAGAAATTTTGGGGCCCCTTACACGGCTCAAGGCCTGGGCCCCCCCCCCCAGACCCCACCCTCCACCCTTAAGGACCCACCCCCAATTTCATTATTTTTTTTACAACTACAAAGACAGTGAAAAGCGATACTCTAATTTTAGTAAGGAATTATGTTTTGAGTAAAAAAAATTGAAGCCTGCTACCACGACGAGGTAGACTCTTTTGAGCAGGACCCTACACCACCTCTAATCTGCCCTATCAATCTTCCCCTGGCACATTTAAGAATAAGCACATTAAAATCACAAGGTTTACTCTTTTACCTTTGTTATAGCTCCTCTAAACTCCTACAATACACAAGGTACTCTTTCAGATCCTCCATAACAGTGTCATCCACAGATCCCCCATAACAGTGTGCCATCCATAGATCCCCATAACCGTGTCATCCATAGATCCTCCATAACAGTGTCAGGCACAGATCCCCCATAACAGTGTCACCCACAGATCCCCCATAACAGTGTCATCCACAGATCCCCCATAACAGTGTGTCCGATCCTCCATAGATCCCCATAACAGTGTCATCCACAGATCCCCCATAACAGTGTCAGCCACAGATCCCCCATAACAGTGTCATCCACAGATCCCCCATAACAGTGTCATCCACAGATCCCCCATAACAGTGTCATCCACAGATCCCCCATAACAGTGTCATCCACAGATCCCCTCCATAGATCCCCCATAACAGTGTCATCCACAGATCCCCCATAACAGTGTCATCCACAGATCCCCCATAACAGTGTCATCCACAGATCCCCCATAAGTGTCATCCACAGATCCTCCCATAACAGTGTGTCATCCACAGATCACCCCATAACAGTGACATCCACAGATCCCCCCATAACAGTGTCATCCACAGATCCCCCCGTAACAGTGCTAGTTTCACACTTTCGGCAGGATGGATCCAACAGGCTATTCACCCTGTCAAATCCGTCCTGACGCTATTTCACCGTGTCCCCAGACTGCCGCTCCGTCCCCATTGACTATAATGGGGGTGGGATTACAGCACCATGCGGCAGTGCATGGAGAGAGGGATGCCGGACTAAAAAGTCAGACATGTCATAGCTTTAGTCCGGTGTCCTCTTTCTGTGCCCTGTCGTGCTGCGCCTGTAACTCCACCCCCATTATAGTTTTTACTATTTGTACAATATTCGCATTATCATTTCAGGGGCAGGGCGCAGGGCTCTCTGCAGTGGACAGAGGTCAGCCAGAAGGGATACCATGACCGGTCTGTGTGGGCTATACAGCCGAGCCCCATCTACAGCAAATCATGATGCCTTGACAAGACCTGTCTGGTATCCCTTCTGGCTGACCTCTGTCCACTGCAGAGAGCCTAGTAGCTTGGGCCAAAAGTTGGTTTTCACTATTAACTTTTTACATTTTACATTCACTCACACACAGCTGCGCTGCAAGATGAAGAAATTGGGCTTGGGGCGAACTGTCTGGCGTCACGGCGTGGAAGGCGCAGGCCGCGGCTGAGAAAAAATCCAGCCTCAGAGTGGCCTGTGGAGGCGTCGCAGTGACGTCGGCGTCAGTACGTACCTGACGTCACCACAACGACGGGCCTCCTCCGCGCCGCACAGACAGAGCACCATGGCCCGCCCTCCATTACACTTCAACTCCAGCCTCCAGCTGCCGGGCCCCTCCTTGAAGTAACATAAGCTGGCTTGCTTGAATATACATACTGCGTGCGGGCCGGCCGTGCACAGTACCAGGAGTCATCAGTGTCACATGATCGGAGCTGATTATGTGACTCACATGATCAGCTCCGATCATGTGACACTGATGACTCCTGGTACTTGCGCACGGCCGGCCCGTTTGCAGTTTGTATACTAATTTGCGCACTGCCTCCTGCCAAAAAAAAAAATCGGGACCTGCCGGGCCCCCCTGGGGTCCGGGCCCCTTACTGGGGTATTGGCTGTACCCCCCTGATGGCGGCCCTGCTCGCACCATTTTGCAAGCAAGTTCAGTCAGTTTTGTCTGCAATTGCGTTCAGTTGTTCAGTTTTTTTCACGCGGGTGCAATGCGCATTGATGTGTTTATCACGCGCGTGATAAAAAACTAAAGGTTTACAAACATCTCCTAGCAACCATCAGTGAAAAGCGCATTGCATCCGCACTTGTTTCTGGATGTAATGCATTTTTCACTGAAGCTCCATTCACTTCTACGGGGCCAGGACTGTGTGAAAAAATATAGAACATGCTGCGTTTTTCACGCAAGTCAGAAGTGATGCGTGAAGAAAACGCTCATGTGCACAGACCCATTGGAATGAAAGGGTCAGGATTCAGTGCAGGCGCTATGCGTTCACGTCACGCATTTCACCCGCTCGTGTGATAGGGGCCTTAGTGTTTCAAGCCGCCTCAGGTTGCTGCATCTGGGTGCGACAGGGCCCCTTCTTCTCAAGATTGGTATGGGTTCCAGCGCTGGGACCCCTATCAGACATTTATGGTATATATTCTGTAGATATGCCATTTATGATAGAGATGGGAGTACCCCTTTAAGACATCCATGAAAGATAGGGGACCATCAGTGGGGTGACTGATGGCCATACTGACTGTCACCAAACTTTCCCAGAAAACAAAAAATCTTAATGAGACTTACAATTTAAGAAAATTGATGTAATTTTTATTTTTTAAGACCTCTGCTTGCTGTCTGTTAATGGAAACATTCCTCTGTAAAGCCATCAGGACCTTGGTCATGTTACACAGCGGATGATGGGGGATGATTTTTAGAGGGTGCAATGGTAGCAGTCACTCCCATGTGCTGGTGTCAGAGGGGGCCCCAAAGAATCCTCTATCGTAAAAAAATGCCATGGTAGATGGAGGGTCTGCTCAGCATTAGAATGAGGAAGCTTAAAGTTACACCTCTGTCTACACCTCTGGTTTGTTACAATGTATCAGTATAGTTAAGCATTATCAGTCTAGAGTCCAGGAGAAGAGATATCTGTGCTGTTGGGTTTGTAACAATAAGGGCTCATGCACACGAACGTGTGCCGCCCGTTGCCGTATTGCGGACCACATTTGCGGATCCGCAATACACGAGCACCGTTCCGTGTGCATTCCGTATCACCGATGTGGACCCATTCACTTCAATGGGTCCGCAAGTCCGGAACGGTGCGGAATGGAATCACGGAATGGAACACTACAGAAGCACTATGGAGTGCTTCTTTGGGGTTCCGTTCTGTACTTCTGTACTGCAAAAGGATAGAACATGTCCTATCTTTTTGGGGAACGGACGAATGCAGACCCATTCAAGTTGAATGGGTCTGGATTAATCCCGACGGCCGTACGGAGGTTGACCGTGCATTAGGGTCCCCAATGCACGGAACGGACCATCTACAGCCATGTACATGAGCCCTTAGGGATTCGATCATCCCTAGTTACAATGTATCAAGGTAGAAAGATTTGAAAGGTAAATCAGACAAATCTGGCTCTTGCCCTGGAATTCCATTGACAACACTGATACATTGTAACAAACCTATCCGCTGTGTGAGCCTGATGAGGCAAAGAGAACCTATTAGAAATATATAATCATACAGCCAATAAGTTACTAGGCTGAAATCTCAGTACATATTAATCCCGAATAGCCATCCTCTCCGATCCGCTGACATATAACATCACACGGAGCCCGGGGCGGTGTGCGGCATTATATTAGCACGTCAGAAGCAGATTTGCTGGCGTTTCTTTAGGCACACAGAGCAGACGCTCCTGGATAAATGATAATAATAATAATAGTAGTAATTAGTGTCAGCAGCCTGATCTATGGACTTAGTCTACACAGGACGGGATTAACCCTTCACAGTCTGATCAGCGGGGAACTTTCAACAGGAATCATCAGGATTATGGTTGGATGGATACTGCTGCTACACTGTCCTTTTCCCTCCACCATGATGATCAGTGCTGCTTTGCTCCCTTAGGGCACATCCATGGTCATTACTCCAAGTTAGGACTCATGCACACGGGTTTTTAATCCGCATTCGATCCGCATTTTTAGCGGGTTGGATGAGGACCTATTCACTTCAACAGGACTGCAAAAGATGCGGAAAGCACACTGCGCGCTGTCCGCATCTGTATGTCCGTCCTGCAGCCCCGCAAAAAAATAGAACATGACCTATACGTGTCTGTTTTTTGGACAAGGACAGGACATTTCTATAGATGGCAGGACGTTCTGTTCCGCAAAATACAGAAAACACACGGCCGGTATCTGCGTTTTACCAGATCCACAATTTGTGGACAGCAAAACGGCAACGGCCGTGTGCACGAGCCCTTAGCCGCATTGTCTGAGGTAGTCCGAGACCTACAATCTATCAGCATCTGCAGCTCTGACCTTCCCTCTTGCTTTATACTACAGCTCTGCTTGTTCAGATAGACTGCTGTGTATAAACACAAGCCCTGCAGAAAGTCAGTGCACTGAGGGAAATGACAGAATGGTTAGAAACTAGAAGCAACTGCAAAAACAAGGATTTTCTGGAAACATACCTGCTTTCTTCCTAAAACAGCACCACGGCTGTTTGTAGGTTGTGCCTGGCATTACAACTGAGCTGCACTGAAGTGAATATGGCTAAGCTGCAATACCACACACAACCTGTGGGCGAATGTGGTGCTGTTTTTGGAAGAAAGCAGCCATCTTTCTGGATATTCATCTTTTTCGCAGTTGCTTTTAGTTTCTAATCATTCTCTCCTTGGCATGCATTGACTTTCTGCAGGGCTTGCGCTTATGTGCAGCAATTGAACAAGCAAAGCTGCAGTTTAAAGCAGAAAAGAAGGTCAGTGCAGCAGTCAGAGTCGCTGGCGAGATAGAAGGTGGATTGTAGACCAGACTATCAGGCAATGTAGCTACCATGGAGCGATGACCAAAAATGTGTCGCAAAGGAGCAAAGCTGCACTGAAAATCATGGAGGAAGGGACAGTGCAGCAGGACAAGAGCTAGATATTTGACCACCATAGGTCACCAATAGACAATGTGGCTAGATTGAAGTCACTGATCTGAAAAGCTGCCTGCACTGGAGACAACTACAATGTAAAACAAATGGTGCTGGAAGATGTAGTTTTGCAACAGCTGGAGAGCCACAGGTTGGAGAGAGGATATTGGGAGTTGTACTTTTTGGATATCACTGCCCTGTGATAACAGTATGGTATGGCATGAGCATTTGGGCTAATCCAGAATCTAAAAGGGGGGCCAGATAAGCAGAAAGTCACCTCTAAATCCATGAAAATGGTATGATGCCCTGATACTTGCTCCCGGGCAGTGGTGCGGGTCATGCCAAGCCACCATGCTCTAATGTTATGTTCTCCCTGCAATGTACACGGGCTATTCCCTCTAACGGAGTGTGTACGCCACATTACATTTCATGTATTTTTAAAGCACAGACTTTACACCGTAGTTCTTTATATGATTGTCCTGCAAGTTTAGACGCCTTTATGAGGTTCACTCGGGGTGAATACAATGCATCAGTCTAATCTACCGAGACACACTTCCATTCCTTGGAGATGGCCTCATGCTGGAGCGGGGGGACGCCTCTGGAGCTCCTCTTGCTTTTGTAAAGATAGCAGAGCTATAAAACAGCCCCAATAATACTAACGTATGGGTTCATATAGTGCTCAAATAACAGTACAAATTATATCCAAGGGATGCCATGGAGAAACAGACAAACGTGCTATATAGTGCCAAATGTTACCTCCATACAGCATCCAAATAAGTGTCAAACTGTGCTAGAAATACCACCATACAGTATCCAGATTGTGGTATACAGAACCCAACTATGACATTCATACAGCACCCAAATAACAGTGCCATAGAGAATGTAATACCTACACACAGCACCCAAATAACAGTGCCATAAAGAGCTAGATAACACCACCATACAGCACCCAAATGACAGTGCCATACAGCACCCGAATAACAGTGCCATAAAGGGCTAGATAACACCACCATACAGCACCCAAATGACAGTGCCATAGAGAACCCAATACCTACATACAGCACCCAAATAACAGTGCCATACAGCACCCGAATAACAGTGCCATAGAGAACCCAACACCTACATACAGCACCCAAATGACAGTGCCATAAAGGGCTAGACAACACCACCATACAGCACCCAAATGACAGTGCCATAGAGAACCTAATACCTACACACAGCACCCAAATAACAGTGCCATAGAGAACCCAACACCTACATACAGCACCCAAATGACAGTGCCATAAAGGGCTAGACAACACCACTATACAGCACCCAAATGACAGTGCCATAGAGAACCTAATACCTACACACAGCACCCAAATAACAGTGCCATAGAGAACCCAACACCTACATACAGCACCCAAATAACAGTGCTATAAAGTGCTAGAAAATACCACCATACAGTACCCAAATAACAGTGCCATAGAGAACCCAATACCTACACACAGCACCCAAATGACAGTGCCATAGAGAACCCAACACCTACATACAGCACCCAAATAACAGTCGCCATAAAGTGCTAGAAAATACCACTATACAGCATCCAAATAACAGTGCCATACAGAACCCAACACCACCATACAGCACCCAAATGACAGTGCCTTAAAGTGCTAGTAAATACCACCATACAGCATCCAAATGACAGTGCCATACAAAACCCAACACCTACATAAAGCACCCAAATAATAGTGCCATACAGTACTAGAAATACCACCATACAGTATCCAGATTTTGCTATACAGATCCCAATTTTAACAGTGCCATACAGTGCTAGAAAATGCCACCTTATAGTATCCACATAGTGCCATAAGAAAAACTAACTAATACCTCCATACAGCACCCAAATAATGTCATTCAGTGCTAGAAATACCACCATAAAGCATCCAAATAATGACATACAGAACGCAATTAAAACCTTTATACAGTATCCAAATGAAAGTGACATACAGTGCCAAATGTTAAATCCATATAGCACAGTGCCAAAAAGTGCTAGAAATGCTACTATACAGCAGCCAGATAGTGCATTACAGAACCCAACTAGTACCATCATACAGCACTCAAATAACAATGTCATACAGGGCTAGAAATGCCACCATACAGCATCCAGATAGTGCTATACAGAACCTAATACCATCATACGATACTTAAATAATGCTATACAGTGCTAGAAATTCAGCATACGGATTCTGTAATACAGTCCCTGATCCATTTTAATGTGTAAAAGAGCATCAACCCAGGAAGCCACGTGTCCATGGTCACAGCGCTCTAGCTGCTCTACAGGAGACTGCTCCTCCACGCTGCACAGACTTGTTTCAGGTTCTAACCCAGACAATGAGAAATGTTACAGCGTCAAAAACCAGCGAGATAAGTGCTTGACTTCATGGTATCCATGGTGATAATGGCGGCCGCCGTCCTGCCGCTAAATTACAGTGAATAAAAAAGGACTGCAGGATGCGACTGCTGTACTTATAAGAATTGATCGGCTGGTTACACATGGGAATCCATATATTTCTGTCTGAAATGCAGAATTTAATTTGTTCTATGAAAAGACTACAGAGATTTTCCTTCGTTTGGCGGACGGTCGCAGCGTCGGGGGTGGAAAGGGCAACTCATAAATTTTCCCATCGGAAATTTGGAATTTTCTCCGGCAATCAATATCTCGGTCTTCATCACAGGCGGAGATCCGGGGCTCATAAGGGACACAATTAGCTGCGGGTTTTATATTCTACATCGCGAGGAGCCGGCAGTGGAGGGATAATGTTCAGAAGATGGAAAATTGCAAACAATGACACTTGAGGGCAGACTGTATACATATATTACAGGAGACGCACGGCGGTAATCTCACAAGTGCCGGTGGCACAGGAGGGCAGGCTGTCACGGAATTAATGAAGCACATGACAGATGGTCCTTGTGGTATGGCAACGCAGATAGAGCTGCAGGTCCTCACTTCAAAGAGATCGCTGGCGGAGATGTCCCTTATGTGAAGGTGACATTGAGAAGTGATAGAACTGCTGTAAGACTAGGGGGTGGGTGCAGTGGTAGTGCCACCACTACTACCACCATCAACATCAAGGGAGAGCCGCTTGGCTAAGTCCAGGAAATCAGATAAAACAAAAAAAACAATACTCACCTGTCCGATCGCCCGTGCTTCCAGCACCAACAACCCCGGTCATCCCTGGTCTTTCTTTGCTTACCTACAACCAGTAACTGGCCTCCCAGCATGAGACCACCAAGGCCACTTATTGGCTTCGGGGATAACATGGATGTAGGTGATGTCACCAACGCAGCCCAAGTAAACAAAGACTAGCGGGGACGACCGGAGCGACGATGCTGGAGCTGTAGGGGATCAGACAGGTGGGTATTGCTGATTTTTCTATTTGATCACATTTCCTGCAAGATTTTTTAGGATCCCAACTACCCCTTTAATTCCATACTGCTCTTATTTCTTAAAGGGATTGTTTAGTTTGGAGATTTTTTTGATTGGGAGGGCTGATACTGATTCTGGGGCCTATACAAATACACAGTTTTGAATGCTGGTTTTAAGCATTGTGCGGCACCCATTGAAATCAATAGGATTCCATTCATTGCAATGGTGGGCAGGGGATCTCCGAAGGAAAGATCAGCTCTCCGTAGGGGCTCATGCACACGACCGTATTTTCTTTCAGTTTCTGTTCTTTTTGCGGACCGTATGCGGAACCATTTACTTCAATGGGGCTGAGGGAAATACGGAAGTTACTCCATGTGCATTCCGTTTCCTGGCCGTTCCGCAAAAAAGTAGTGCATCTCCTATTATTGTCTGAGGCCCCATTCAAGTCCATGGGTCCGCAAAAAATACGGAACACGTCCGTATTTTGCGGATCCATACTGTAGAATTGCTATGCCCAGCCCATATTGCTTATGTGTTTGGTGATTAATAAGTTACTGTTTCTGATCCGCAAAAAACGGATTGCATACGGAAACCATATGGATATGTTTTGTGGAATAACGGAACGGAAGAGGACTTAAATCAGAGAAAAAAAACCTCAGATGAGGAACAACGGATCCGTGAAAAACGGATCGCGAAACAACATTGGTCGTGTGCATGAGCCCTAATGAACAGGGTCTTGAGGGGGGGAATGAGTTTTCCTTTAAGAAAAGAGACTTGTGATTACTGACCTGCCGTTTTTGTAATTTTCATCCCAAATATCCTAGGCCCCGGGGTCAGCAACCATCAGCACTCCATCTGTTGTTAAAGGGCTTCTGTCACCCCCACTGACGAATTTTCACTAGCTGACATTAGCTACTTGCTAATGTCAGCTGAGTTCAAACATATGTTTAATATCTTTTTTTCTGTTTTCAATCTTCTTAAAAACTTACTTTTGTCATATGTAAATTAGCTTCGCTACCAGCAAGTTGGGCGGGTACTTGCTGGTAGCCGCCGCATCTTCATGGCCTTGGAACGCCCCCTCTTCTTTTGATAGACAGGGCCAGCGCGCTCTCCTCCTCTCGCTGGCCCTGTCTGCAGCTGCAATCCCGCGCCTGCGCCGTCTCGGTCTTTAGTTGGCGCAGGCGCTCTGAGTGAAGGACGCTCGCTTAGGCGCTCCGTCCTCAGTGCGCCTGCGCCGATGACGTCAGCGCTACACCCGGAAGAGAAGACGCCGGCATCCCTGGTAAAGAGCAGGCGATGCCGGCGTCTTTTCTTCCGGGTGTAGCGCTGACGTCATCGGCGCAGGCGCACTGAGGACGGAGCGCCTAAGCGAGCGTCCTTCACTCAGAGCGCCTGCGCCGACTAAAGACCGAGACGGCGCAGGCGCGGGATTGCAGCTGCAGACAGGGCCAGCGAGAGGAGGAGAGCGCGCTGGCCCTGTCTATCAAAAGAAGAGGGGCGTTCCAAGGCCATGAAGATGCGGCGGCTACCAGCAAGTACCCGCCCAACTTGCTGGTAGCGAAGCTAATTTACATATGACAAAAGTAAGTTTTTAAGAAGATTGAAAACAGAAAAAAAGATATTAAACATATGTTTGAACTCAGCTGACATTAGCAAGTAGCTAATGTCAGCTAGTGAAAATTCGTCAGTGGGGGTGACAGAAGCCCTTTAACAACAGATGGAGTGCTGATGGTTGCTGACCCCGGGGCCTAGGATATTTGGGATGAAAATTACAAAAACGGCAGGTCAGTAATCACAAGTCTCTTTTCTTAAAGGAAAACTCATTCCCCCCCTCAAGACCCTGTTCATTAGGGCTCATGCACACGACCAATGTTGTTTCGCGATCCGTTTTTCACGGATCCGTTGTTCCTCATCTGAGGTTTTTTTTCTCTGATTTAAGTCCTCTTCCGTTCCGTTATTCCAAGTAGCTAATGTCAGCTAGTGAAAATTACATCAGTGGGGTGACAGAAGCCCTTTAACCCTCCCAGCATGCTGCAGTCACATCAACATGAGTTTCGAGTACATCCATGCAAGTGTGCATGCTGGGAATTGTAGTTTCACAATAGGGAGCGTGCTGGAAGTTGCTTAACCCTGTCCTAAGTGAATCCTCTGTTTACCTGCGTAGCCCTTTACATTTTTCCGCCTTCACAGACATGAGAGGTAGTCACAACCCCACCCACACCAAATGCTCCTACTATCCACCTTTTTAAGGGCTTGTCCAGGATTAGAAAAACATGGCTGCTTCTTTCCAAAAACAGCGCCACCTCTGGCCATGAGTTTTGCCTGGAACTAAGGCTCAGCTCTAATGCCTTTGACTGAGCTGCAGTACCTCACACATCCTGTAGACAGGGGTGGTGCTGTTTTTGGAAAAAAAAACATCCATGTTTTTGTAATCCTGCGCAACCCCCAAGGTCCTTGATCATAGTTATTTTTTGTGCCAAATCAAAAGGGGGTGAGAGGGGAGGACACGACGGCCATAAATTGACCATAGATTCTGGGTGACAGGCGCCATGAATATATTAGTCCCCCAGTCTAATCCTATAGATATAAGCGGTGTCAGAGTTGCCTGACACCAGATAAAGGATTTAGAGATGCGAACCCTTTATTTCCTGAATTTGTAACAATTCAGGTAAATATCTGAATGAAGAAGGAATTTCATTGGCGACTAAGTATCTCATCGCGGGGGCAATTAAAGTGATTGATGCAGCCAGCACATAAAGAAGAAGAGAAGATCCCACACCTCGGAGGTGCAATCCCGGCCGGAGAGTGATGTACATGGCAAGCGTGAAATAATACGCTGCCGAGAACCACTATTCCTGCACTGCGCCAAATACATCTGCAGAAAATAATAATAATATATAAAGGCTACATGCACACGACCGTATGCTTTTTGCGGTCCGCAAATTAAAACGTATTACATCCGTATGCCATCTGTTTATTTTTGTGGATCCATTGTAACAATGCCCAAAACGGACAAGAATAGAACATGTTCTATTTTTTTTGTGGGGCTACGGAACGGACATACGGATGCGGACAGCACATTTTTTGCGGACCCATTGAAATGAATTGGTCCGCATCCTATCCGCAAAAAGAACGGAACAGAAACAAACGTTCGTGAGCCTAGAGCCTCATGCACACAACCGGCAAATTGCGGATCCGCAAAAGAAAAACGGATGACGTCCGTATGTCATTTGTTTTTGTTTTTTGCGGATCTGTTATTTTTGTGGATCTATTGTAATAATGCCTATCCTTGTCCGCAAACTAGAAAAAAATAGGAAATGCTCTATTTTTTTTTGCGGGGCTACGGAACGGACATACTTATGCAGACAGCACACGATGAAATGAATGGGTCCGCATCCTATCTGCAAAAATAACGGAACGGACACGGGAACAAAAAACGTTCATGTACATGTAACACGAAATATCCTAGACGGAGCCTCATCCAGTCAGGCACCCATCCCCTGGGGAATGTTAAAGGGCCAGTAACCCTAACGATCCAGCAGCGTTAATAGAGGAGCACGGATGGAAAGGTCTCTGCAGATATGGGACCACCTGAAGTAGTGATCATGGGGGTCAGGGACCCTCCTACACATCCGGCCAGCCATCCTATTACACTACAGTCCGGTGTCCCTATACAGGGAGCAAATAAGAATAGAGATTGAAAACTGAGTTTCCGTTTTAATAGCAGACGCCTTATATGAATACAACCCTACCCCCAGTTTCCAAATTCACAGGCTTTGTGCATTCTGTTCATGAACCAGAAAGACCAGTATGAACATTAACCCCCGGCTTCTACCTTCCTACTGCACTTTATGTGCAGCTGCCAGTCTGAACTGCAAAGAAAAAGGGGGTCAGTCTTAACTGTCACTTCTGCATTATATTCAAGAACCAGGAATCTGAAGAATAAGATAATCCCCAAGCTTTTCTTTCTACTGCACTTTATATGCAACTACCAGTCTTTACTGTCACCTTTGAATTCTGTTCATAACCAAACTCCAGTTGCCACTTTCCTACTGCACTTTATGTGCCACTGCCAGTCTTAAACTGTCACTTTTGCATTACACTCATGAACCAGGAAGCTTATAAATTGACATCACCTCCATGCTTCTAGCTTATTACCGTACTTTATGTGCAACTGCCAGTCTTTACCTAAATTTTTGCATTCCGCTCATGAAGCAGCAATCCCAAAATGAACATTAACCCTCGCCCAGCCTCCACCTTCCAGTACCACTTTGTGTGCAACTGTCAGTCTTAACTGTCAATTTTGCATTCCGTTCACGAACCAGAAAGACCTGGGTGCAGCATTTAATGTGTGACTGCCAGTCATTGCTGTCATTTTTGTCACCTGTCATCATCCCCTGGACTCTATTCCTCTGATTTCCAGCAATGATAATACTGTAAATGGCATTTTAAATAGTGGAATGGTTAAAAAAAAAATAATAATGCAAATGGATGCACGGGGGGCGCCAGCGAGCGCCGGGCTGAGTGCCCCATTAATATGCTTCTCATATTCTTGTTTGCTCAGAGGATCACATTTAACATTTGCCCTCCGCTGCCGGATGGTGCACAGCATAATGAGATCTTACAGCCACAGCACAGGTCCTAAAAAGACACAAACTCCTAGCTGCATTTATATGGTAAAAAGGTGGAGTTCTCCTTTAAATGGACACAGATGCTTCTAATGTGTGTGTGGTTGAATTTAAAAGGACAGTGAATCTATAGGGAAAAAGAAAAAAAAAAAAACATGTCTGGGAACTGATAGTCTGGAAATCCTGCTAATCCTTCTGACACCAATCAACAGGATGGAAGTCTGGCTTCAATGGTTCACGCACCACAGCACCCCTGCAGGGCAAATGTGGCATTACATGTGATTCAAATCAATAGTCATGGATGTACCGAGGTTTGCTGAGCTCTTACACAGCGACAGGGCCCTAATAGGGACCACCATGGCGAGATTACCCCAGCCAGAGGGGGCGGAGCTGTGACACCAACATCTTGTCGCATCAGTATTTAATAAAACGGCTTCTAGCGCTTTAAAATATAAGCTTTGCGGTCAGAAGAACCCAAACTCTATGAAAAAAAAACAAGCGGGCAGGTGAATTAGGCATTCATGATGGACTCCAATAATCCCAACATCCTGTCTGACTGACACTCTGTAATTTCCATGCATTTGATTGATGGTTAAATGAGATAATCCCCGTAGCACCTCGGGGAGACGGCGGCGAAGATGTGAGCGTACGTCCTCATACTTATCATCTCATGAAATGCAGACAAAACACAAATCTCCTCGTCAGTCTCAGAAGGACAGGAGAAGCATCTCTCGGAAAGATTTCGAATAATGAGACAAGGCTCGAGATTCCTCGGTCTGGGGCGAGTTATCATCAAGATTATGTACTGCTAGTAATAGACTCCCTGTATGAAGAGATGTGGGGAGACTGCTCGACCCCTGGCTAGGATTTGTGATGTCACTGAATCTACATAGTGACATCATTTATAAGGAATGCATCGGAGAATGACAGATTTTTTGTTGCTCTTTTTATTCTGTGTTGATCTATACTGGGGATCAGCCACCTTCGGCACTCCAGCTGCTGTGAAACTACAACTCCCAGCATGCAAACAGGTTAGGCTGTTCTCGTAAGTCCCACAGAAATGAATTCAGCATTCTGGGAGTTGTAGTTTCTGAACAGCTGGAGTGCGGAAGATCCCTGATCTATACACACAGTATGCTGACTGTTTGGCTTTGCTGTGTATATTGGAACAGTCAGCATGTGCAGGGGATTTAAAGGGGTTTTCTAGAATTTCCTCCTCTACGAAGGATAGGCCATCAAAGACATCTCATCATTAGAGGGTGGGGTCAGCAGGGTCATCTCAGAGAGCAGGGTCATCTCAACATTAGAAGGTGGGGTCAGCAGAGTGGTTTCACCATTAGAGGGTGGAGTCAGCAGAGTCATCTTACCATTAGAGGGTAGGGTAAGCAATCAGCTCATTATTAGAGAATGGAGTCAACATAGTCATCTCACCATTAGAGGATAGAATCAGCAGATTCATCTCATCATTAGAAGGTGGGGCAGCAGAGTTATCTCACCATTAGAGGGTAGGGTCAGCAGTGACACCTCACCACTAGAGGATGGAGTCAGCAGAGTCATCTCACCATTAGAGGGTAGGGTCAGCAGTGACACCTCACCATTAGAGGATGGAGTCAGCAGAGTCATCTCACCATTAGAGGATAGAATCACCAGAGTCATCTCATTATTAGACGGTGGGGTCAGCAGTCATGTCATTATTAGAATGTGGGGTCAGCAGAGTCATCTCACCATTAGAGGGTAGGGTAAGCAATCAGCTCATTATTAGAGAATGGAGTCAACATAGTCATCTCACCATTAGAGGATAGAATCAGCAGATTCATCTCATTATTAGACGGTGGGGTCAGCAGTCATGTCATCATTAGAAGGTGGGGTCAGCAGAGTCATCTCACCATTAGAGGGTAGGGTCAGCAGTGACACCTCACCATTAGAGGATGGAGTCAGCAGAGTCATCTCACCATTAGAGGATAGAATCAGCAGAGTCATCTCATTATTAGACGGTGGGGTCAGCAGAGTCATCTCATCATTAGAGGATGGAGTCAGCAGAGTCATCTTACCATTAGTGGATGGAGTCAGCACAGTCACCTCATTATCAGGGTGGCTGAGTTAATGACACCTCTATTATGCTGCTGAGGGCCTAGATAAGGCTGGACAGTATCGCTGTGTACGCAGATCCCCTGCCACTCGCTCACCTCTGGAGGAGGGGGGGGGGGGGGATGCACACGAGTTACATTTTAATATGACAGGACAGTCTTTCTCCAGAAGAAGTCTATGACTATTTAGCTACATATTAGCCCACAACAGGTACTGCAAGGAGTGCGCTTTACTGCATGCTGCACTAGTTTGGTATGATGCAGGCTCCATTTTGCCAGGTACCCCTTCTCCGAGTCCTCTATGTATCCATCGATCCTCTTCCTTTAATGATACAATATTACGGTTTGATCTCCGCCATGAAATATCCTTCCTTCCTCTGTACATCGGCATAGGCAGTGCCCACATTACTCTGGTACTTTTTGAGTGATCTGATTAAACAGACAGCGGCTTCGTAAGTGAAGGTCAGCAGAGCAAAAGGAGGAGTATTTATTGCGAGTAAATGTCAGCGCTATTACAGCTTTTCCCTCTCGCTCAGATCTGAAACTGAAATGGATTTTTTTTCTGCTGATGTAAAATGTCCTAATAGCCATCCAGTAAATGTTCTGTGCAAAATAAAAAGTCGAAGCGTTCGCAGGGATTATTGCTTAAAAAACTAGATACTGTAAATACTGGGGGGCTATGTAATGTCACTTAAAGGGGTCGTCTCACCTATACAAAGCCTTCTTATATGGCCTATACAGGTATATGGAGCCAGTGTAGAAAGCCGCTAGTAATCTGCAGCTCTCTCTCTGACAGATGCAGTCGGTCCTCCTATTTAAATGGTCACATGTAATACCACATTTTCCCTGTAGTGGCCGCTGCAGCCTAGCAAAACCAGCTGAGGGATCACCACTGGGGCAATCATATTAAAGGGGTTGTCCTTGATGAGATAGAACTACATTACCCGTGCAAGCACTATGCTATGTCTTGTCAAGGGCAGTAGGACCAGTACATGCACCTACCATATGCCCCATCACCACCAAATATCCATGGGAAGTGAAAACTAAAATTTCCTCATCTTTGCAACTAGATCTTATCCAAAATTTAGCTCCAGACAATCTGGCTACTAAGTAGCAAGATATTGTCTTGTGGCCCAAGTGCAAAATTAAAAATAAAATCTGACTTTTTAGTCCACAGCTCCTATGCGAGGCTGTGTGTCTCCATGGTTACAGATAGGGATGAAACATCCGAAGTCGATTCGCATAAAACTTTGCTTCAATACTGTACGGAGCGAGCGCTCCTTACAGTATTAGGCTAGTTTCACACTTGCGGCAGGACGGATCCAACAGGCTGTTCACCCTGTCGGATCCGTCCTGCCGCTATTTCGCTGTGCCGCTGGACTGCTGCTCCGTCCCCACTGACTATAATGGGGGCGGAGTTCCAGCGCAGCACGGCAGTGCACGGAGAGAGAGGACGCCGGACTAAAACTACGACATGTCTGACTTTTTAGTCCGTTGGCCTCTGCTGTGCACTGCGGTGCTGGGCCTGGAACTCCACCCCGTCCCCATTATAGTCCATGGGGACGCAAAATAGTGGCAGGACAGATCCGACAGGGTGAACAGCCTGTCGGATCCGTCCTGCCGCAAGTGTAAAAGTACCCTTAGAATGTATTGGCTCCGATGAGCCGAAGTTATTACTTTGTGAAGTCTCGCGAGACTTCGCATAATAACTACAGAAATTGATTTATACTGTAAAAAAACATTTCCCGAACTCGGGTTCGGTTTCAAGGTACCAAGTTTTATGCGAATCGACTTCGGATGTTTCATCCAAAGTCGATTCGCTCATCCCTAGTTACAGAGCGCCCGGTAGTCGGATCCTGCCATCCTCTGTCACTACCCTCCCTCTGCTCATCGTGGAAGCCCTCAGACATCGCAAAAAGGGGCAGAAGGACCAGATTAACAAATGACTGCAGCAGCAGACTACACAAAGTTTGTTTGTAGTCTGTTGCCATGGAAACAAATGACATCACTATTTAAAAGCCTTCCATTTAGCAACTGTGCCCCAATATATGGTATTTATACTGGTGAGCAGACATAGCAATGGAGGGGGCAGAAGGGGCGTTTATTGGTGGCTGCCCCCTAGAAACTGGTACTATTGTAGGAGACCAAGATAATACTGAACTGTGTAACAATGTACATATACATGCCATTCAGAGTCAGTAGAAAGCTGGGTGATATTCATTAAAGGCACCATAGTGGGTGTCAAGCATCAAGAAACACCTGCACTGACTAAGAAACTTCTTAAGTTTTTACGGAGGGCGGCGCTCTTTTATGTATGTGCGCCTCATTCCCGCTCCTCACTAATAACAGTTTCCCAACATTCCAGAAGAATGAGATTGCCGCTCTCGTCAGGGAGGGGGTAGGTAGCCGGGGGGCTCTGTTAGCTGTACCTGCCTATTAAACCCGGGATGTAAGAACATTTGTAACAATTCCAAGCGTCTTTATGTTCGCAGAATTCATCTTTTAGAAAATGACTTTTCATTGCCTCTCTGAGCATTTGGAAGCTCTGCGCAGCACTAAACAATTATGGCGCGTCTCTGTCTGTGTCAGCTGAAGCAAAGTGTTTCCAGAAAAAGCTGAGGTGATAAAACGAGAGACCGATATAAAAGGAGAGCGGAATATAATGACCCCGCTCTGTGGAGGTGACAGAACTTAAAGGAGCCTTCACTGCATTAGAGTGCTGCACAGGCTATTACTATAGAATAATGTAGAGGCCCTTCTGTACGCCTCGTGAATGGGTTGTCTGCCATCCGCATTCCTTCTTCCCCTCTGATATGGGTTCCCTAATGCAGACTACCTTTCCCAGCATGCCTCTGGTTTTGCAATCTCCTCGCACTGCACTTAGTCTTATCTAAGGGCAGCAACTGATAGATCAGTAACATATACCTGCTGTCCTGTAACTAATCTGCAGAGCCTCAGTGTATCCTATGTAAAGCAGCTTCAGCCTGTCTCCCCCACCTCCTGCTTGTGATAGTTTTCTGTAAGCTCATACAAGCAGGAAGCAGAGTAGGACAGCTGCAGCTCATAGGATACACTAGAGATTCTGCACACAGCGAAGCACACACGGATAGTGGAGGTGATCAGTGCGAGGCTGGGAGGAGCAGTGTTCTCATAACATATACTGGAGATTCTGCACAACACAGATAATAAAGACAGGCAGTGTGCGTCAGGGAAGAGTAGTGAGAATCAGTATCTCACAGAAAACTCCAGAGCTTCTGCACACACAGCTAGTACAGACCGGCAGTATGAGTCAGACAGGAGCATTGGCAAGCTGCATCGCATAGGATACACTGGAGACTCTGCACACAGCAGTCACAGATATTATAGACAGCCAGAGCAAGTCAGAGCAGAGCACTATGAAGCTACATCTTATTGGGTATAGATAGCAGAGACGGTGTAAGTCAGAGGAGAGCAGTGAGAAGCAGAATGTAATGACACACTAAAGATTCTGCACACATACCACACAGAAAGAAGGGAAAGGAAGTGCAAGGTGGGAGAGAGCATGGAGCTGAATCTCACAGGATACACTGGAGATTCTGCACATAAGACAGGGAGAAACATATCATCAGCAGCACTCTATCCATTAGACATATGGAAGAACTGGCAGTCAAGATTAGGATAACACTCTATCCATTAGACATACGGAAGAACTGGCAGTCAGATTACGATAACAATCTATCCATTAGACATACGGAAGAACTGGTGGTCAGATTAGGATAACATGACCAGGAGTGCACCTAACTTTTCTGCTGCCTGAGGCGAATGAAACAATACCCCCCCCCCCATGCCAATTTCTTAACCTAACTCCTTTGAAAGCGCTCACTGCCCATGGGTCTTCCGCTGCCCCCCTCTTGCCCCTAGCTGGTGCTGCCTGAGGTGATTGCCTCACCTGGCCTCATTGGTGGTGCACCCCTGCACATGACACAGTTTGAACACACATGACATAATGAAAGGGTTCAAAGTGTATAGATGTAAGTAAGCTAGGGTTATACTTTGAGATTATGCAGCATTCAGGACTGTCTTTAGTCAATTTTTATCTATGAATGCCTCACTTTCCTTAAAGATAGTACATGACCTGATCTGTACTACCTGGCAGTATTATTTTGCACTATACGGAGTAAACACGTCAGCACTGTATTACTACTCTACCTAGGTCAGCACTGTATTACTACTCTACCTATGTCAGCACTGTATTACTACTCTACCTATGTCAGCACTGTATTACTACCCTACCTAGGTGAGCACTGTATTCCTACTCTACCTAGGTGAGCACTGTATTCCTACTCTACCTATGTCAGCACTGTATTACTACTCGACCTATGTCAGCACTGTATTACTACTCTACCTAGGTCAGCACTGTATTACTACTCTACCTAGGTCAGCACTGTATTACTACTCTACCTAGGTGAGCACTGTATTACTACTCTACCTAGGTGAGCACTGTATTTCTACTCTACCTATGTCAGCACTGTATTACTACTCTACCTAGGTCAGCACTGTATTACTACTCTACCTAGGTCAGCACTGTATTACTACTCTACCTAGGTCAGCACTGTATTACTACTCTACCTAGGTCAGCACTGTATTACTACTCTACCTAGGTCAGCACTGTATTACTACTCTACCTAGGTCAGCACTGTATTACTACTCTACCTATGTCAGCACTGTATTACTACTCTACCTATGTCAGCACTGTATTACTATTCTACCTAGGTCAGCACTGTATTACTACTCTACCTATGTCAGCACTGTATTACTACTCTACCTAGGTGAGCACTGTATTACTACTCTACCTAGGTGAGCACTGTATTACTACTCTACCTAGGTGAGCACTGTATTACTACTCTACCTAGGTCAGCACTGTATTACTACTCTACCTAGGTGAGCACTGTATTACTACTCTACCTAGGTGAGCACTGTATTACTACTCTACCTATGTCAGCACTGTATTACTACTCTACCTATGTCAGCACTGTATTACTACTCTACCTATGTCAGCACTGTATTACTACTCTACCTAGGTCAGCACTGTATTACTACTCTACCTAGGTCAGCACTGTATTACTACTCTACCTAGGTCAGCACTGTATTACTACTCTACCTAGGTCAGCACTGTATTACTACTCTACCTATGTCAGCACTGTATTACTACTCTACCTATGTCAGCACTGTATTACTACTCTACCTAGGTCAGCACTGTATTACTACTCTACCTAGGTCAGCACTGTATTACTACTCTACCTATGTCAGCACTGTATTACTACTCTACCTAGGTCAGCACTGTATTACTACTCTACCTATGTCAGCACTGTATTACTACTCTACCTAGGTCAGCACTGTATTACTACTCGACCTAGGTCAGCACTGTATTACTACTCTACCTATGTCAGCACTGTATTACTACTCTACCTATGTCAGCACTGTATTACTACTCTACCTAGGTCAGCACTGTATTACTACTCTACCTATGTCAGCACTGTATTACTACTCTACCTATGTCAGCACTGTATTACTACTCTACCTAGGTCAGCACTGTATTACTACTCTACCTATGTCAGCACTGTATTACTACTCTACCTATGTCAGCACTGTATTACTACTCGACCTATGTCAGCACTGTATTACTACTCTACCTATGTCAGCACTGTATTACTACTCTACCTATGTCAGCACTGTATTACTACTCTACCTAGGTCAGCACTGTATTACTACTCTACCTAGGTCAGCACTGTATTACTACTCTACCTATGTCAGCACTGTATTACTACTCTACCTAGGTCAGCACTGTATTACTACTCTACCTAGGTCAGCACTGTATTACTACTCGACCTATGTCAGCACTGTATTACTACTCGACCTATGTCAGCACTGTATTACTACTCGACCTATGTCAGCACTGTATTACTACTCTACCTATGTCAGCACTGTATTACTCCTCTACCTATGTCAGCACTGTATTACTACTCTACCTATGTCAGCACTGTATTACTACTCTACCTATGTCAGCACTGTATTACTACTCGACCTAGGTCAGCACTGTATTACTACTCGACCTATGTCAGCACTGTATTACTACTCGACCTAGGTCAGCACTGTATTACTACTCGACCTAGGTCAGCACTGTATTACTACTCGACCTAGGTCAGCACTGTATTACTACTCGACCTATGTCAGCACTGTATTACTACTCTACCTAGGTCAGCACTGTATTACTACTCTACCTATGTCAGCACTGTATTACTACTCTACCTATGTCAGCACTGTATTACTACTCTACCTATGTCAGCACTGTATTACTACTCTACCTATGTCAGCACTGTATTACTACTCGACCTATGTCAGCACTGTATTACTACTCGACCTAGGTCAGCACTGTATTACTACTCGACCTAGGTCAGCACTGTATTACTACTCTACCTATGTCAGCACTGTATTACTACTCTACCTATGTCAGCACTGTATTACTACTCTACCTAGGTCAGCACTGTATTACTACTCTACCTATGTCAGCACTGTATTTCTACTCTACCTAGGTCAGCACTGTATTACTACTCTACCTAGGTCAGCACTGTATTACTACTCGACCTAGGTCAGCACTGTATTACTACTCTACCTATGTCAGCACTGTATTACTACTCTACCTATGTCAGCACTGTATTACTACTCTACCTAGGTGAGCACTGTATTACTACTCTACCTAGGTGAGCACTGTATTACTACTCTACCTAGGTGAGCACTGTATTACTACTCTACCTATGTCAGCACTGTATTACTACTCTACCTATGTCAGCACTGTATTACTACTCTACCTAGGTGAGCACTGTATTACTACTCTACCTAGGTGAGCACTGTATTACTACTCTACCTAGGTGAGCACTGTATTACTACTCTACCTAGGTGAGCACTGTATTACTACTCGACCTAGGTCAGCACTCTGTTGTACCCTAGAACAATATGGTAATGAGGTGGAGGAAACCCACATACTTTTCTAAACAAAGGCTGTTGATCACTTGGTGTGACCCTGTATGTACACATCAGGCATTACAGTAGCTCTGGATCATCAACCAGGAAGCTCAGGATGAACATTGCTAAACAGTCCAAACAGCAAAGTGCTTATTACACTTCTAAATATACAAATATGGTGCCTAAAGAATGAAGATGTAGCGAAGGATTAAAGAGTTTCCCAGGATGGTTCTGCAGCTTTCTTGGGGTACTTTTACACTAGCGTTTTTATTTTCCGGCATTGAGTTCCGTCCTCGGGGCTCAACACTGCAAAAAAACACTTCAGTGTTCTCCTAATGCATTCTGAATGGAGAGAAATCCGTTCAGGATGCATCAGGATGTCTTCAGTTCAGTCACTGTACGGCGTTTTGGACGGAGATAATACCGCAGCATGCTGCGGTTTTATCTCAGCCCAAAATGCCGGAACACTTGCCATAACGCTAGATCCGGCATTAATTCCCATAGGAATGTATTAGTGCCGGATCTGGCATTAAAAATACCGCCTTGCCGGATCTCTTCTTCTGGTCTGCGCATGCGCAGACCTTTAAGAATGTGAAAAAAATACATAACGGATCCGTTTCTCCGGATGACAAACGGAGAGATGAATTCGTTCTTGCAATGTATTTGTGAGACGGATCCGCATCCAGATCCGTCTATAAATGCTGTCCGTTTGCATGCAGATTGCGGGACCCGGCAGGCCGTTCCGGTGACGGAACGGCTTGCCGGATTCCTCTGCCGCAAGTGTTAAAGTACCTTTATTTTACTCTATTTGAATTACTCACCACTTTCAAAATACCTGCTTGCTGTCAGTGCATGGGAGCATCCACTTGCTGAAAACCAATTAAGATCCAGACAGGTGAGAGTGTGCTACAGCTGAGTCTGGACAATCCTCTGTGAGCTAAATGCATCCGTCCGCTCCTGAACGCACAGTTTGTTATGTATCAGTCTATACAAAGATTGATACATTTTTCTTGCACTGAATACAACTGAGCAGTTTTCAGGTCCAGGTCAGCGGCTAGAAGCTTTCTATTTACCAAAGGCAAGCAGAGATATTGAAAAATAAAGATGTATTAGAAGTAAAACTTTTAATTCTACAATAAATCCGCTTTCTTGACTTGGGCGCACCTCCAGTTTGGACAGCCCTCTACTGTAACAAAATTAAAAGCGCGTTTGTTAAACTCGTCCTTAATGCATTAAGTCCGACCGCAGGAACATCGGCGTAAATCAGATTACAGTAATTACCTTCGAGGACAGTGTAAGAACAAATTGGTTAATCCAAAGCCCCACAAATAGTTTGTTGCTACAGCAGGCATTTTAATTATGATGCTTTAATTAGGCACAAAATTAATTCAGTCTCTGTACAGCTGTCATAACCAACCCACAGAGACGGGGAAGAAAAATCATCTCACAGAGCAGAGAACTGAAGTTACCTGCACTGTCTGAACACAGGCTGAAACTTTATACTTGTCGACCAGCAGCACAGAGGATTTCAGGAGGAGTGTACAGATCTTGTGGTAGGGGGTGGCAGTGACCTGTCTACTCACGTGATGTGAGGACTTCAAGTGACAGGGACAGTGTGAGGATCTGAGGAGGGAGCAAAGTTCCCAGCAGCACAGAGCATTTTAGGAGAGGAATCAAGCAGATCTTCTGGCAGAGTACAGACTCCTAGTAACATAGTGGAGACGCATGGGTCCATCAGCAGCACAAAGTATTTCAGGAGAGGATTGTGCTTCTGTTAGTGAGGACGGGACTGCATGTGGTAGCACAGACTATTTCAGGGGTGAAGGGCACTGATGTTAGTGAAGACAGGGCTGCAAGTGACAGGGGAAGTGTCATGATAGGAGCTGGAGAATGGAGACCATAGAAAGAGAGTTACATAGTGGAAGGGACAATGTCCCTTCCCTGGCAGCACAGAGTATTTCAGGATAGTGTGCCAAACTTGTGAGACCAGTCCATTCATGCAATGATCTCAGTGAGGACAGGGCTGTATGTGAAAGTGCCATGATGTGAGGAAGTGAATGCAGACAAGTAGATCATAGACTGGCATCAGTGATCTCAGCAGCACAGAGCATTTTAGGAGAGGAGTGTGTTGATCTTGGAAGGGGGGGGGGGGAGTGAGTTGAATATAATGGGCTACATTTATCAAGCTCGACTGTTTTTAGCCATAAAATTAGACAGGAGTATTTCATTCGGAAGTCTTTCTTTTCTCAGATGCAGACCCATTCACTTCAATGGGGCCGCAAAAGATGCAGACAGCAGTCCATGTACTGTCCGCATCCAATGCTCCATTCTGTAGCCCTGCAAAAAATAAAAAATAGAACAGGTCCTATTCTTGTCCATTTTGCAGACAAGAATAGGCATTTCTATCATAGTCCGCTCGTTCCATAAATTGCAGAACGCACATGGCTGTCATCTGTGTTTTACGGACCACAAAATACGGCGCAGTCGTGTGCATGAGGCCTAAAAACAGCTTTTTTTTTTTTAGACTAAAACAGGTGCAAATACTTTGGTAAATGTGTCCCAATGCGTTCTCTGATTCCCCAGTTTGGCCTCATGCACACAACCGTATGTGTTTTGCGGTCTGCATGACGGCCGTATGGCATCCGAAAGGAAACAAAATACGGTTGTGTGTATGAGGCCTTTGGGTGTGAATTAATGGCAGGATGAAAAGGTCTTATTGATGAGACGGATTCATGGCTTCATTTCCAGCTGTCTAGTGCCGTCGGTGATGGAGATCTGCGCTGATCCCTACACTATATCCTTCCAAATGGGGTTTGTCAGACGAGCGTCCAGCGCAGGGACTGTGATTAATCGTCTCGTAAATAAGCGAGACATGGAAGAGTCAGGAACAATCAGCAGTCTATGGCGCGTACACAGTCCAGCAGCACTCACATGCCCAGTGACAGCGCAGGAAGACAACAGCACTCAGGCCGACAGAGAATGTGGCCCATCACCAGGGGTGCACCTCTGGCTGATCCGTGGTGTCTAGAGGAGCTCAAAGCACCACAGGGTAGTTGGGAGCCCTGTTTTTCAGATTTCTGCATAGGGGCCCGGAAGCTTACACAATGCCTCCTGCCCATAAGCTACAATGTTTTATTGTTGTATATTAGCTGGTGTCCTGTGTAATGATATCCTAGGGGCCGAGAACAGGTCTGTGCAGCCCGGAGAGGCAGTCCACTGTATAGCGGACAGAACGTCCTGCCACCACTTCAATGTAGACAGCTGCTGGTACTGACATGGTAGTCACCCAGAAAGTCAAGTGCTCGGCAATGAGAACTAACACAAAGGCAGAACCGCACATGGTCGGCCTAGACTAATGCAGCTGAAACTCTGCATAAATATGTTCCACTGGTGTTGAAATGAAATGAATTAAATAAAATAAGCATTTTCAAAAATACGTCATCGGCATGCTGTCTCGAACAATTCAATAAGGAAACATATATAAATCCCCAAGGTGGAAGGAGATCACCTGCTAAAGCCATATCAAACAAGTGCTGTGGTCACAACCCCGCCTACGTAACGCGCTGCCACGTTAAAAAGTGGTCCTGAGACATCCGTGTTAACACAGGCAGCCTATAGAATTCAAAAAGTCCTCTGTAATGCTTCATTTCTCCTGTGGTGGCGCTGTAGGGAATCAAACACTGTATACCAGATCGTCTTACAGACTACAGCTGATCAATGGAGGTCTCGTCCAACAGTGAGACACCCTGTAATAAGCCTATCATAACTGGATCCTGACAACTGTCTGAACTGTGCAAAGCAGACATACCCTTTAATTACCACCCAAAGTGAACAATCCCTTTATTGACCACCCAAAGGGGACAATGCATTTACTAACCACCCAGCGTGGTCAGTCCTATTAGCACCCAAAGTGGACAATCCCTCTAATGACCTCCCAAAAAGAGGACAGACCCATTAATTAATACCCAAAGCAGACTGCCCCTTTAATTACCACCCAAACTGAACAATCCCTTTAGGCACTACCCAAATGGGACAATGCATTCAGTAACCATCAGCATGGTCAGTCCCATTATCACCCAAAGTGGGCTCCCTTTAATGACCACCCAAAGTGGACATTCCCACTAATACCCAAAGTGGACAACCCTTTTAATCACCACCCAACATGGACAATCCATTTGATTTCCACTCAAAGTGGGCAGTCCCTTTAATTGCCATCCAAAGAGGACGATCTTTTTAACCACCCCCCACAGTGGACATTCCCATTAATTACCACCCAAATGTGGACAATTCCTTTAATTACTAGCAAACGTGGATAATCCCTTTAAATCACTACTCAAAGTGGACACTCCCTTTCATTTCCACTCAAAGTGGACAGTCCCTAGAATTGCGACATACAAACCTGCTGAATTTTATAATCCTTGACATTTTTGGGTCGACCTTAAAAATGTGAAACACTAAAACACGGTGACGACCATGATATAGGAGAGGACATTGGCGCGGCTCCCTGTGTAGGACATTGGCTCCTCCTTGGAGTTCGCCAAGGACCGTGCGGTCAGCAAGTTCTGCCAATAAAACTGGATGAAGGATTCCTATTAGCAATCTGCCGAGAATGACTTCTAATCCATTTCACGCTCGCTTTATCCCAGGTTCTAATAAAGAGACGATTTCATATGCGCGCCGGGGTCTGTACGAACATCAAAAATATACACAAAAGCCGAGAGCGGAATTGTATGCAGCGGGCTGTTAACACTCGCTGCCGCCTGCTAATGAAAAATGACAGAACAGCCACAAAATTAACTCCCGGGTGTCTCTTTCTTCTTAAAAAATGAATTTTTGCTTCCAGCACAGTTCTCGGAGCCGCGGCGCCATTTATCACGACGACAGCGTGGAGAAAAAAAATTATGTATTACAGACAGAAATAGCTGACGCTTTAACAAACAAGCACAAAAAAAATAAGAGCCATTAAAGGGTGTGGAGACTTCTGCAACTACATTTTTATTTTCTGCTGCTCCGATGCGTTTGAACTGTGCAACCTATTTTTTGCGCAAACAGCTCCAAGGCAGATCTACGAGTCTCTACGGTTACAGACTACAAACCCTTGTCTGATCCTGTAGTCATACTGGTGTCTTCCCTTTGACTCTTCTTCTACTGGGAGTGGAGTGACACATGGTGGAGGATCAGACTACACAGGGATTGTTTGCAGTCTGCAACTATGCAGGTACATAGGACGGCATAGGAGCTGCATACACAAAACGGTAGCAGTTTTTAAGGCTTTTTTCCTGCTGATTTATTTTAGACACATAAAAGCACTGCCAAAGATTGCAAAAGTGCACACAGCATCTAAGAGTGTTGCATGATACGCACAGCTTGCAGCACACTACGTTTTCTCTAGTGCTTGTGCGGCCCATGTTCGTATTGCAGACCGCAAACAGCTGCTCATGGGTTGTGTCTGGTATTGCAGCTCCATTCCACAGAGGTGATAGGATAGCAATGCAATACCACGTAGACCCTATGGAAAGGGGTGGCACTGTTTCTGGAGTCTTCTAATCCTGTATAACCTGTTTAAGTGACAACCATTCCTATTAAAGAGGTTTTTTGAGATTCTGATATTGATGACCTATCCTTAGGTGTCGGACCCCCACCAATCAGCTGAGGCTGCGGTGCTCCAGTGATTTGCCGCAGCCTCTTCAAAGGCCGGTGACGTCACGTTCATAGGTCACATGACTAAGGCACAGCTCATTGAAGTGGATGGGTCTGAGCTGCAGTACCAAGCACGGCCTCTATCCAATGGACGGTGCTGTGCTTAGTAGGCTGATCGGCGTGGGAACCTGTGTGCCAGACTCCCACGGATGTGATACTGATGGATCCTGAGAACAGGTCATCAATATTAGAGTCTCGGAAAACCCCCTTTAGGCCTCATGCACACGACCGTTGTTGTGGTCCGCGTCCGAGTTGCATATTTTGCGGCTCGGGCGCGGACCCATTCACTTCAATGGGGCCGCAAAAGATGCGGACAGCACTTCGTGTGCTGTCTGCATCAGTTGCTCCGTTTCGTGCCCACCCAAAAAAAATAGAGCATGTCCTATTCTTGTCCGTTTTGCAGACAAAAATAGGCATTTCTACAATGGGCCACATTCGGTTCCGCAAATTGCGACACGGAACACAGAGCAGCTTCCGTGTTTTGCGGATCTGCGGTTTGCAGACCGCAAAACACCAATGGTCGTGTGCATGAGGCCTTAAACAAATGAGCCAGGTCCTCCAAAGAAAGAGAGTAAGGAGTTCTACTCTGGCTATGCCCCCATGACAACACTTCCTTCCCCCGATCCTCCTTGTTACAATGTAACAGAGTGAACTATCTGAATCCTACGATGGGGGTGATGTTTGATTGTAACAGACCCTCTGCGTCATGTGTAAGGTTGGTTGTCAATAGGAAGGTTTCCATTCTATGACAGAAATCTCTTCATTATACAAAGGTTAGGCTCCACTTACATATGACTGTACTGGCCCTTCAAGGTTTTCTTTGAAAGGTCAGTGGATGCGATTCATGGTAACAACGTATAAGTTCAATGTCACAGACGGACAGCGTGAGCGCAGGGTTAGGCGCACAAACGCCGAGTTCTCCGGGATTATTCAGACAGGACGCGCTTATCTTCTCCATCCAGACTCTGAGAACATTGTCCATTTCCGGGGAGACGGCACTCCGGAGAACTGGGCGATTCTGGCCACAATCAGCGCTTCTGAAAAGACAAAACAGGGAACAAGCCTGGACGCCGAACAATAACCTTTTGTGTAATTAAAAGGAAGTTTTTGTACTTTAACTCTTTCATTTCCAGCATCCAGAATAAATATAATAAAAGATGTTTAATTCTTTAAAGCTCAAAGAATAAACATTAACTGACTTGCCAACCTCCAGCTTCACTTCTTCTACTCCGGTCGCAACCAAAGACATGTAATGACTGCATTATGGATTATGGGGGCTGACCGAAACACCCATAAGAGAGTTCTTGTGAGGGTCTGCGCTGAGCTGCTGTGAATGTCTTGTAGGCCTCATGCACACGGCCGTTGTTCGGGTCCGCGTCCGAGCCGCATATTTCGCGGCTCGGCCGTGGACCCATTCACTTCAATGGGGCCGCAAAAGATGCGGACAGCACTCCGTGTGCTGTCCGCATCCGTTGCTCCGTTCCGTGGCCCCGCAAAAAAAAATAGAGCATGTCCTATTCTTGTCCGTTATGCGGACAAGAATAGGCATCTCTATAATGGGCCGCGTTCCGTTCCGCAAATTGCGGAACGGAACGCGGAGCAGCTTCCGTGTTTTGCGGATCCACGGTTTGCGGACCGCAAAACACCAACGGCCGTGTGCATGAGGCCTTAATGTACACAAACGTTGTATGGGTCCGCATCAGAGACGCATTTTTTGCGGCTCAGATGCAGACGCATTCACTTCAATGGGGCCGCAAAATATGCAGACAGCAGTCCACGTGCTGTCTGCATCCGTAACTCCGTTCCGCGGCCAAGCAATAAAAAATGTCTTATTCATGTCTGTATCACAGACTGGTCTATTGAGGGTCAGACCTTCCGTTCTGCAAAATGCGCAACGTACACTGCCATTATCCGAGTTTTGTGGATTCGCAATTTGCAGACCGCAAAACACAATACGACAGTGTGCATGAGGCCTTACACTGTAAAATTATCCAATTTTAAAGTGATTTTGCCCCGTAAGATTTAGTTCAAACTGAGTCAATATCTTGGAGCAGTAAGGGTTAACCTGACTTGCATAATTGAGGTTGTGGGTCTAACAAAAAATCCATGGGTTCTAAATTTTATTCAAAGCGGATACAAGATCGAATTTTCTTCAGTACCGCCAAGAGGGTTCAGGATCTAGTAAAGTTGGGGGTAGTAGTTCAGGTCCCATTAGGGGGAAGGTTACTATTCCAACCTGAATGGGTCCACATCCGTCATGCGGTGCCCCAACAGCCAGTTCCCGTATATTGTGGACCCGCTATTTTCAGGCCGCAATATGGGCAGGGCTGGGCACCGGCCGCGTGCATGAGCCCTAAGTAATGTATGTACATAGTCACTTTTTCCTGGGACTGCCATTCTTCTTTTGGTGCATTGCAGTACATAGGCACGGTCATTGGTAAATACGGGGTACTAGGTATGGGGGCTGGCAGTGCGGTGTATTTTGGGTGTGATGGTGAGGTACATGACGTCTTCTGACATTCAATCATCTTTGTGGCTGCTCGTGTAATTTCACAGCAAATAAAGCTGATCCTGCGGAGAATCACTTCACTGCTCTGTCACATTCCCTTTGAAGCCTGAATATCTTTTAATATTTAACAGTCTCCTTCTCTGAGAGATGAAGACAAAACCGAATCCGGCTCTCCGGGTTCTTCTGAACAGTCTCCCTCCTATCCGGCCGCCATTGGTCGTTTAATTTATTCTGTGGATTGAGGAGGAACCCTCTTCCCATCTTTTGGGTAGCTCCAGCCTCCTGTCTGCCCCATCCCCCTAACTGTTCTGTCCTGATTTCCATAGGGATGAAAGGGCAACCTCTTCTTTCTATCTGCCCCTTTTTCTAGAATTGTATCTAACACAAACCCAAATACGCTCATTCAGACCTTGCTACAGATGTTGCTGCCATATTGGATTGTAGCCCGTACATGGCCGCCTCCCACGATTGTCGCAAAAGACCGTCCACCTTCCTCTCCACGGGATCTCTAAACAGTGAAGAGTCCTCAGATGGAGGGGAATTTGTCTTTAACTACCTTGGCCACCTGAATATCAATTGTTGGAACATCATAAAGTATTTTAGATTCTGCTGGATCAAAGAGTAGATGGGTCTTGAATTCTCTGGATATGCATAGCCCCTTTTCGGATCTAGCCATTCATCCAGACCATGTCTATTTTCATTAATGGGGAAAATTTTACTTTTCGTGTATTGTCTGAGCCTTCTGAACTTCCTCTGTTCCCACCAATACATCCTGTATTATACTCCAGAGCTGCACTCACTATTCTGCTGGTGGAGTCACTGTGTACATACATTACTTATCCTGTACTGATCCTGAGTTACCTACTGTATTATACTCCAGAGCTGCACTCACTATTCTGCTGGTGGAGTCACTGTGTACATACATTACTTAATCTGTACTAATCCTGAGTTACCTCCTGTTTTATACTCCAGAGCTGCACTCACTATTCTACTGGTGAAGTCACTGTGTACATACATTACTTATCCTGTACTGATCCTGAGTTACCTACTGTATTATACTCCAGAGCTGCACTCACTATTCTGCTGGTGGAGTCACTGTGTACATACATTACTTAATCTGTACTAATCCTGAGTTACCTCCTGTTTTATACTCCAGAGCTGCACTCACTATTCTGCTGGTGCAGTCACTGTGTACATACATTACTTATCCTGTAGTGATCCTGAGTTACCTCTTGTTTTATACTCCAGAGCTGCACTCACTATTCTGCTGGTGCAGTCACTGTGTAAATACATTACATTACTTATCCTGTACTGATCCTGAGTTACATCCTGTATTATACTCCAGAGCTGCACTCACTATTCTGCTGGTGGAGTCACTGTATATAATGTATGATCAGGATACATATCAGAGAGAGCTAAAGAAAAGAATCTGATAAAACAGAAATATTTCACAGTATCCCGTGCGCTAAACAGAAATAATGATCGCTGTCCCTTTAATGCAGTGTATGAGGATATTACAACATGGAATATTTGTGCAGTAATTCATGGCCGCTCTGTGCAAATAAATCAAGGAAGAAAAATGTGTTTTTCTTGAATAGTCGCCAGAAATGGGAAAAAGACCAAATAAGAGGAAATCTACGCAGCTCTGATTAAGCATGAATCTGTATTCCAATGGGCACCTTGTACTGCAAGGAGTAGCAGAGATTCCAGCCGCAAGCAGCAGGACATTGGCCATCCATTCACTACAGGTGTCCAGCAGGGGGTGCTGATTCCAAAATAGATTTCCCCTTTAAGAAATGGAGTTTTAACACGGGGCTGGTCTTGAATGAAAATAGAGAAGCAAGGAAAGTAGAAATTCAAGGCTCGCCGTGCCTTCGGTGCCACAATTAATCCTGGGAGATTGACTGAGCTATGGGCGATGAAGAAGCGGCACAGGCGACACGTTCAGTCTGGAGACAGAAAATTAGTCGTGCAAAAAATAAAAAGACTAAAATCTTGAGGATGACAATAATGGAGTGAACCTGAGGTTAGGATGGAGGATATGCAGAGTACAAGGACCGAGCGGAGGCGGCAGCAGCCGAGATCTGCAAGATGAAAGCTACAATGGTTTAATCTCAGTCTTATTTCTTCTCGTCTGTGCTCTAGGTCAAATTAATTTAAGAATAAAAAAAACATATAAAAGATACTGCACAATAACGAGAGCGGCCTCTACAAATGGGAAACAGCGCCACACCTGTCCATAGGCTGTGTCTGGTATTACAGCTCTAGTGAAGGAAGCTCAGCTGCAATACCACATACAACCTATGGGCAAGCGTGGCACTGTTGTAAGAAGAAAGCCATGGTCTTTTTATCCACCCTACTTAATGCAGCCAATACAACAGGAGGTTCAGCAGAGGACATCCTTATCTTAGTAGAGTGGACCTGGACTCCAGCTACTGAAAACTAACTCTTCACCAGCACAAACCACCCCCCAAAACATGAAACAAAAAGAGTACTGTCCACCCTCCATCATCAGATTACACATAGTATGGATCCATATAATATCTAAAGGCTTCAGAGCTGAAATCTCCAGCATTCTCTGCTTGTTCAGTGTCTGCATACAGTTTGCCATTGTGATTTGCCTTGTGGAATCAAACACAACATCAAGACATCTAATACAGAATTGACTGCCCCCTGCAATATAGGAGCACAGCTGTGAGGGAGGTGTCTACAGACAAGCTTCCTGTAGCAACTAGAATAGTGAGTGCTGCTCTGGAATATAATACAGTGTATAACTCAGGATCAGTACAGGATAAGTAATGTAATGTATGTATACAGGGACTCCACCAGCAGAATAGTGAGTGCAGCTCTGGAGTACAATGCACGATTTAACTAGGAATCAGTACAGGATCAGTACATGATTATCCTGTAATGCAATGTATATACACAGTGACTGCCCCAGCAGAATAGTGAGTGCAGCTCTGGAGTATAATACAGGATGTAGTTCAGGATCAGTATAGGATAAGTAATGTAATGTATGTACACTATGACTGCACCAGCAGAATAGTGAGTGCAGCTCTGGACGATAATACAGGGTATAACTCAGTATCAGTACAGGATAAGTAATGTAATGTATGTATACAGTGACTTCACCAGCAGAATAGTGAGTGCAGCTCTGGAGTATAATACAGGATGTAACTCAGGATCAGTACAGGATAAGAAATGTAATGTATGTACACAGTGACTGCACCAGCAGAATAGTGAGTGCAGCTCTGGAGTATAATACAGGATATAACTCAGGATCAGTACAGGATAATTAAGGTATGTACACAGTGAATGCACCAGCAGAATAGTGAGTGCAGCTCTGGAGTATAATACAGGATGTAACTCATCAGGGTCAGTACAGGATAAGAAATGTAATGTATGTACACAGTGACTGCACCAGCAGAATAGTGAGTGCAGCTCTGGAGTATATTACAGGATGTAACTCAGGATCAGTACGTTGTTATTAATACATTGTATATACAAAGTGACACGACTTTCATGTAGATTAATTCTATATGTGAAAGGTCTTTTGATGTAGGAGAGGGATGGAAGAGCTGGAATGTGATGAGGCGCCCCCAGCACTAATCATGGATATTCTCACCGTCTGTACTTTGCATCCTCCTGTATTCTGGATGTAAGATCAGATCCTCGGCTACAGTATAAGGCCACCCTGAGATGCAGAAGAACATCGGAGAAATGAACAGCATCATCCGTCCTGCCGCCCGTCCTTCCATCCATCCACTCTCTCGTTACACTGCTTTATGGATTTCTGCATTTTATCCCATGAACTTAATTATCTCTATATTTCCCATCTGTTGGTTCAATTTATTGATGCTGAGGGTACAATTACTTTCTTACGTGTGCCTGTATTTTACTTGGCTTCTGTCTGATATGTAGTATTCTCTGGGCAACATTATTTTCCTAAATCAAGATCGAATGGAACAGCGCCACCATCTAGTGATGGTCATGAAATCAAAGTGCACCCACAAGTGATCGCCAACCTCCAGGAAACCTGGAAGCACTGTACAGCCACAGCTCAGAGTCTTTGTCAGTTACAGCTACAGATCCATAAATGTTTGCCTTGTGTATTTTTATTCTAGAAGTCCCGGTGAGTGCCAGCTCTTGTGGTTTTACAAGCAGAAACCTGACCAAGCACAGCCGCAGTGTATAGAATGGGAAAAACAGGGCAGCAGCCTAAATCTCAGACTACCTCAGACTCCAGTAAGCAATGCAGATAAGCAGGAGTCACTGACCATAGCAGTGTCCTAAAAGAGCAAAACTGCCATATAAAGTATTGGGGAGAAAAAACAGCAGCCTGAGTCTCTCATGACATAGAAGGTGGATTTCATACTCCAGCAAAGCTGGAGTCACTGGGGAACATTTACTAAGGGACTTGTGACTATTTTAGGAATAAAATAGTCACAAGTCCCCTTTTCTAACCGGTTGTGGGACAATATTTAGTCCCACGGCTGGTTTTAAGCTGTGTCCCCCAGTTTGGCGTGACGGGGACGGGGGCGCGGGGTGTCGGGACTTTAGCCTTAGCAAATTTACTAACATTTACGGCTGGAAACAGATGTAAATGTTAGCGAAAAACTACGCCACCCAGGGACTAGCGTTGTTTTTACGGCAGGCAAAAGGACTGCCACAGATGGGCCTAATTTATGACAAGGTGCACACTAATCTAAAGGCAGCGCAGAGGGGGAATCTAAGACGGTCTTTGTAAATATGCCTCACTGGCCATAACTGTGTAATAACAGATCAGAGCTGCGGTGTAAAGCATGGGGAGACCCAGCAGCAGCCTGAGCTCCTGATGAGACAGGTGATGAATTTCAGACTACCACAAACTCCATTGTATGTAAGAATCATAGGGGGTCAATTATCAAAGGCCTTTTTTTTTACGCTGGTCTTTGATAGCCCCTGTACTACCAGTGGAAGCACCTAATATATGGCGAGTCGGTCGGTGCACCTGGAGCGAACACTACACCGGCCCCTGACTGGCATCGTTTTTGTCAACATTTTGACTGTTTCTAAGTCTAAGTGTAAGGCTACGTTCACACGACGACAAAAGTCGCGCGACAAATAGGGCACAATTTCACTGCAACATTTGTCGCGCGACATTTTGTCGCACACAATGTCGCGTGACAATTTTTATAATGGGAGTCTATGGTGTCGCATTGCGACATGCTGCGACTGCGACACGACAGTTGCAGAAAAACCCATCCGGGATGGATTTTTTCCAACTGTCGTGTCGCAGTCGCAGCATGTCGCATGTCGCAATGCGACACCATAGAATCCCATTATAAGAATTGTCGCGCGACAAATGTCGTCGTGTGAACGTAGCCTAAAAGTTCGTGAATTTGCCGGGGCTGATAGCACGCCGTTGCACCCCCACTTCCCACTATCAAGGATGTCGTAATAACACTGCATGCGACAAAAGATTGTTGTATGAGCGTCAATAAGTTTCAAAAAGGGGTTTAGCGGGGGTTTATACATGACCCCCATTGACTATAGAGGTGTTCTAATCGAACAGCAGTGTAAAGCATGGAGGAGGAACAGAGAAACCATCCAGTGCTGCAGTGCAGTAGTGCTGCCATTACAAACAGAGCAGATGAGACAGCTGAGGAAAAGACTGCTTCCTTCTCTGCGCCTTACAGCTTGGAATCAAACAGTCTAAGCCCTTATCCACACATACGTGAAAACCCGTCCTGCTGAGTTCAGGAGTGCACGGCGTTATTGGCTGCTATGATGCCGTGCGCTTGGTGCCGCCACCGCTGTACAGTAATACACTCATATGATCTATATAAAAATCCGCGTATGTGTGAATGAGGCCTAAATCCTTGTGATATGATACAGATCCCATCTGCACCCAGCATTGGGGCACTGTGCACACAGTGGCGCTATCTGAACTACCGCATGTCATCTGCATGAGAGCCGCCGCCGCGCTGGGTAAATGGGATATTTCTTATTCCTGTCATGCGATGTGAGCTCCGTGCCGCGTCCTGCCTCCAGCGTTTCATCAAAAGGACTCTGATCGTGGCAAGATGTTAGTGCAAAATGCAGAGATATGTTCTAATTAGAATGACCCTTGTCAGGAGCGTTTCCTATGAATACTAATCTGCCGCTGCAGGAATCAACGGCAATTAGGTCATTAGCAACGGCGTTCGGGCCTGGTACAAATGTGCAGGTGCTGACCCAGACCCCGAGCACTGATTAGACTTGTCTATTGAAGGCCTCCAAGATGAGACTGGCCAGCTGCTGTGAAACTACAACCACCAACATGCCCTGATAGCCTCAGGCTCTGCCTCTGTGGTGACGCATTGCCTCACATTTCGTGCCACAACCTTACCTTTTTAGACTCACATTTCGTGCAGCAGCCTTGCACCCTCAGCCTCACATTTCATGCAGCAGCCTTGCACCCTCAGCTTCACATTTCGTGCAGTAGCCTTGCACCCTCAGCTTCACATTTCGTGCAGCAGCCTTGCACCCTCAGCCTCACATTTTATGCAGCAGCCTTGCACCCTCAGCCTCACATTTCATGCAGCAGCCTTGCACCCTCAGCCTCACATTTAGTGCAGCAGCCTTGCACCCTCAGCCTCACATTTCGTTAACCAGCCTTGCACCCTCAGCCTCACATTTCGTGCAGCAGCCTTGCACCCTCAGCCTCACATTTCGTTAACCAGCCTTGCATTTTATGCCGCTACCTTGACCCTCAGCCTCACATTTCGTGCAGCAGCCTTGCACCCTGAGCCTCACATTTCGTGCAGCAACCTTGCACCCTAAGCCTCACTTTTCATGCAGCAGCCTTGCACCCTCAGCCTCACATTTTGTGCAGCAGCCTTGCACCCTCAGCTTCACATTTCATGCAGCAGCCTTGCACCCTCAGCCTCACATTTCATGCAGCAGCCTTGCACCCTTAGCCTCACATTTCGTGCCACAACCTCACATTTTTAGACTCACATTTCGTACAGCAGCCTTGCACTCTCAGCCTCACATTTTATGCAGCAGCCTTGCACCCTCAGCCTCACATTTCGTGCAGCAGCCTTGCACCCTCAGCCTCACATTTCGTGCAGCAGCCTTGCACCCTCAGCCTCACATTTCATGCAGCAGCCTTGCATTTTATGCCGCTACCTTGACCCTCAGCCTCACATTTCGTGCAGCAGCCTTGCACCCTGAGCCTCACATTTCGTGCAGCAACCTTGCACCCTCAGCCTCACTTTTCATGCAGCAGCCTTGCACCCTCAGCCTCACATTTCGTGCAGCAGCCTTGCACCCTCAGCCTCACATTTCATGCAGCAGCCTTGCACCCTCTGCCTCACATTTCGTGCAGCAGCCTTGCACCCTCAGCCTCATATTTAGTGCAGCAGCCTTGCACCCTTGGACTGCCGGAGATGCGCCTAATTTAAGATGAAGCCTGCACCTTGTCATACATTAGGTCCCTTTTCGGCAGTGCAGGAGCGAACAAAGACCAGCATAAAAAGCCGGCCTTTGATAAATGACCCCCATTGTTTTCATAAAACGCTTTGTAACACTCAACAACAAAACCCCATCACAAAAAAGTACTTAGAGGATAACTGGTAATTCAACCCGATTGTCTTGTGATCTGTTGCAGGGATTATGTACATTATAAGATTATTATCAGGACACCATTATCTTATTGTTGAAGCAACAAATGAGAGAAAAAGAAGAGGAAGTGCTTCAGCTTATTCTGATCGTTCAGAAGCCGCTAACCGCTCATTATTATCATCAGAAGTGTGGGCAAATAATAAAGCCTCATGCACACGGCCATTGCCGTTTTACGGTCCGAAAGCCACGGATCCACAAAATGCAGATACAGTCTGTGTGCATCCCACACTTTCCTCAGTGCCTATTATAGAAATGCTTATTTCTGTCCACAAAACAGACCAGTATATGACATCTGCTAAAATTTACAGAACAGCTGCCCGAATGTGGACAGTGTTCTTCAGTGACGCGTTTTCTCTCTATGCTGTTCCACTATCCGAAACACCAAATATATAGAAAAAGGATAGCAGGCCAGACTAGCAAAGCACCGGAAAGATGCCAGGTCCACACTGCAGGGTTTATTGTACTTACAATATATTTAAAAGCATAAAACATACAGAATCACATCACCACTGTGCGGGTCGCCCGACGCAAGTTTCACATCAGGAGGAAATGTGAAAGTAAATTAATTTTGACCAATTTTGAAGATTTATGAACACAAGTTTTGCGGCTGTCAGCTCTGTTATGTCAGCAGTTTCGGACAAGTGACCTTATTTTAAATATAGACCTCTTTAGGCCATTCTCTGTATACAGCTTGGACTCTGCTAAGACATCCTATTCTCATGACACTTATGGTAAAGTGTTCAACAGTAAATTTAGACTGTAAAGGGGTAAACCCGGGCTTTGTATGTATAAATAAACCATCCTGAGACACAGGAGTCAGGAGACTCTACTGAACACCATTCACGTGTGTGTGCATTTTGTCTTTTACCCCCCGCCGGTAACTCTCTTTAAGGCTACATGCACACGACAGTTTTTTGCTGTCCAAATCGCGGATCCGTCTTCCTTTTTTTTTCACATCCACATCCGTTCCGTGTGTCCACAAATTTTGTAGGTTGTGTTTCCGTGTGTCTTACATTTTTTTTGCGGATCCGCAAAAAAAAACGGAAGGCTTGAACTAGTTTCTTAAAGTACATGTACAAGTGCCCTGGTTTCCAAGCAACCATCCGCAAAAAAAAACAGATGCGGATGGCTTCCATTGGTCATCAGCGTTTTTTGCTCACCCATTGACTTCTATGGGTCCGCAAACCGTTTTTTGCGGTCAAGAATAGGACATGCCATATTTTTTTGCGGACGTAAAATGCGGACAGCGGACGCAGACAGGCAACGGAAGAGGCATCCGCATTTTTAACGGATCCATAGAAATGAATGGGAAACCATCAGATCCGCAAAAAAAAACGGAACGGAGGCCGCAAAAAAACACTGCCGTGTGCATGTAGGCTAAAGGGATTGTCCGAGTTCAGAGCTAAAGCCGGGCACACCCATAATTTCACCCAGGCAGCCCCCCTGATGTTGGCATCGAAGCATTTCATGCTCCGATGTGCTCCCTTTTCCTGCACAGTATTGTTCAGGACAAGGGCTCTTTTATTTACCATAACACAGTGCCAGGCAGAGGCTTCCGCCCAGCAGTGTGTTCGGTGACGTCACCGGCTCTGATGGGACGGCTTTAGCTCTGCCCTGTCCGTTTTACAGGCTAGGGCAGCGGTACAGTAAGGAGGAGATGCAAGGGTTTCTCAATGGCTGTGACGCTCTCTGCTGTGGTTAGATCGCGGCACAGCCAGGGAGAAGGAGACGCCCATTGAGAAACCCTGGCGTCTCCTCCTCCCTGTACCGATGCTCAGTATTAACTTACTGAGCGGGAAAACTGCAGGGGGGCACAGCAGGGCGTAGGAGCGATATTTTAAAAAAACATTCAGCGTGGCAGCATCAGCGCGCGGGGTGGGGGGGGGGGCTGGTTCCCCGCAAGTAAAGGTATTTAAACTAAAAAAAACACATGAAAGGTCCTCTTTAATTTGGCACCTACAGACAATGATGTTATCCTAACTTTAGGATATTGAAAATATTTGCATTAACAGCTTCATCTGGGGAATGATGAAGAAGAATGATACAGCCTTGCATATTCACTATTTCTGCGGGAGTCTACTTGCTACTGGGGACGGTAAGTGACTGATCCTTTATTTTATAGAGCAGCGCACGTCTTTCGAATGATTTGCTTGTATATGAACCGACCAATTCCTCTTGGATGGTGCAGTGCTTCATGTGAACTGTGTATTTATATTTCATGGTATTATTGTGTGCCTGCTTGTGAGAAAGTGTTTGGTGTGTGTTCACAGGTGTGTGGACTGGTTGGGGGTAGTGTGGGGAGAGTGTGGAGTGGCGTTACCCCTTAGAGCGACCCCCAGTGGTCAAGGGCAATAGGGTGGGGCATGTGACAATAAGGCCTCTTGCACATGAGCGTGACGGATTAGATCCGGATGCATTTAGGGTGCGTTCAGTGATAATTGCGTGATTTTGATTGCGTGTGCAGTCCATTTTGTATGCAATTGCGTTGTATGCACTGTATACAGGGGTCGAGTCGAGGGGGAACGCGTGGGAACGGCGTTCCTGCACTTTTTTCATGGCAGGAACGCCGTTCCCTTTCAGGGCGAAACCAGGAAGCGCTTTCCCCCCTCTGTACTCAGGCCGGGCGGACGAGAGCAGCGTGACTTGCTGATGTCACGTGCCTGCCCGGCCTGCTTTATGAATGAAGCAGGCGGCGCAGGCACGTGACGCCCGGCCTGAAGTATTCACTGCCCAACTGCCGCATGTGATGAAGTACAGAGGGGGCAAAAATTATAGTAAGAATAACTATATAGAATAATCTAATTTAAAAACTATACATGAGTGGTAATGGGGGGATATGTGGATGGCACTGTTATGGGATGGGGGGGATGTGGATGGCACTGTTATAGGATGGGGGATCTGTGGATGCCATCCACAGCCCCCCCATCCCATAAGTGCCATCCACAGCCCCCCATCCCATAACAGTGTCATCCACATCCCCCTCATCCCATAAGTGCTATCCACATCCCTCCCTTCCCATAACAGTGTCATCCACATCCCCCTCATCCCATAAGTGCCATCCACATCCTCCCCTTCCCATAACAGTGTCCTCCACAGATCCCCCCATAACAGTGTCATCCACAGATCCCCCCATAACAGTGCGTCATCCACAGATCCCCCATAACAGTGCGTCATCCACAGATCCCCCATAACAGTGCGTCATCCACAGATCCCCCATAACAGTGCGTCATCCACAGATCCCCCATAACAGTGCGTCATCCACAGATCCCCCATAACAGTGCGTCATCCACAGATCCCCCATAACAGTGCGTCATCCACAGATCCCCCATAACAGTGCGTCATCCACAGATCCCCCATAACAGTGACATCCATTTCCACCTCGGCTTATACTCGAGTCACTACTTTTCCCAGTTTTTTTTGGGGTAAAATTATTTTTTTCTCATTGTCCCCCTCTAAAACCTAGGTGCGTCTTATGGGCCGGTGTGTCTAATAGGGCAAAAAATACAGTACTTGCTCCAGCCGACCTCCTCTGCCCTTTGCGAACGCCTGTGACATCATGCGGAGGCACTTGGGTGAGTGCCCACACTTTTTTTCCCAGGACTTGACCCCTGACTGTATATAATAAAGACAACAAACAATAAAATGCATGAAAATAAAACTCTATTTAATAAAACACAGATGAGTCTATTTGATTTAAAAAAACAAAAAACAACATATATAAAATATAGAAAACAAAATTTACAAATTCAAGAATCGGCCAGGTAGCGAGGGGGAACCCTGAAACTGAGGGCCATGGTAGGAGGGTTGTGTAGGGGGGCCAGAGTGTACAGATGGGTCAGCCTGGAATGAGGAGGGGACAGGCTGCCCATGGGAAGTCTGGGCGTAATATGGTAGGCCATATGGCCGACTTGGTAGGCCATAATGTTCTCTAAATGTGGCGGACCCTGTGAGCCCTGTGGAATGGCCAATGGCCAAACATGTGCGCCAAATTTTCCAGGGCAACAAAAATGTCTGCCTCCAGAACGATTCTGAGAGCCGCTTTGGTTCTCGGCAATCGTTCTGGAGGCAAACTCCGCAAATAAGGGGCCAGACTCCTTAGATATAAATCAAATTGGTCCTCCTGCTGGGCTCTAGCCAAATAATCCAGGACCTGGCTATGGACCAGAGCTTTGGCAGGAGGCATGGGGCGTCTCCTTTGCCTACTGTGTAGGGGCAAATTTTTTTTGGGGGGGGGAGGGGAATAGACTCCTGAAGCAGCGGGATACGAGGCTGCAGAGGTGGCGGGTCTTTCTGCAGTCTCTGAAGGAGGTGGGCCAGAGGGAGTCTCCTCCTGACAGGTGCTAGAGTGCTGGGGAGCCGACTCGTTCTTCACAATGTAAAACAACAGAACATGTTAATCATTATATGATTTTTTTTACAACAATATTAAAGTCACATATTACTATCATCAGCAAAAGACAATGAAGCCATAGTACTACATTAAAGAGGACCTTTCACCACTCCAGACATGTCTTCTTTAATTACTTCATGTATCCCCCATGTACTAACAATTCTGGAGCATCTATTCTGATGGCTCTATGTTGTACAATTCCTTTATATTATTTCTACTAGACGTTATGAATGATTTGCTACTAGCCTTCTGTAAATAAGGCTACAGAGGGATTTGGAAAAGTTGGGTGTGTGTACCTGCACACATAAACATGGCAGCACTGATTGGATTGAATGAGTCTGTACAGGTACACCCCCTTAAATTGTTAACATCCCTCTGTACCCTTTTATTGTAGGCTAATAGCAATTCCATTATAACTTCTAGCAGGAATAATAAAGGAACAGCACAACATACAGTCATAATAATAGTTTGTTATTACATGGGGAATGCATGAAACTACTAAAACATGCGTGTCAGGAGTGGTGAAAGGTCCTCTTTAAGTAATCGACATATTACATATGTGGTCATGTACCAACATTAGGGAAAATAGAAGTGCGATAGCAAATAACCCGATTCCACTTGTAATGTTGTTCACCTACGTTTGCAAAAGAAAGCAGGATTCGGCTTGGTTGCTATCGCCAACTATGACATTTCTCACTTACACATTGTTACTAATAACATTACCCACATAGTCAACATACAGTGTGCATTGATAAACATGTAGTGGTTATTGTTTAATATTCACTTACGGACGCAGTTCCATGACCTGACGCAGGAACATCAGCTGGTCCCGAAACATATAGTGCCTTTTCTTGATGCTGCATTTCCTGTCGGAATTGGTCCCTGCAGCTCCGCCACCGATTCTTGACTTCAATCAACTTTGTAAGAAAAATACCACAAGAAAAATGTTACCAAACTATACAATTCTACAGAGGACAACGTACGCCATGTGCTATGCTAGGGAGGACAACGTATGCCATGTGCTATGCTAGGGAGGACAACGTATGCCATGTGCTATGCTAGGGAGGACAACGTATGCCATGTGCTATGCTAGGGAGGACAACGTATGCCATGTGCTATGCTAGGGAGGACAACGTATGCCATGTGCTATGCTAGGGAGGACAACGTATGCCATGTGCTATGCTAGGGAGGACAACGTATGCCATGTGCTATGCTAGGGAGGACAACGTATGCCATGTGCTATGCTAGGGAGGACAACGTATGCCATGTGCTATGCTAGGGAGGACAACGTATGCCATGTGCTATGCTAGGGAGGACAACGTATGCCATGTGCTATGCTAGGGAGGACAACGTACGCCATGTGCTATGCTAGGGAGGACAACGTATGCCATGTGCTATGCTAGGGAGGACAACGTATGCCATGTGCTATGCTAGGGAGGACAACGTATGCCATGTGCTATGCTAGGGAGGACAACGTATGCCATGTGCTATGCTAGGGAGGACAACGTATGCCATGTGCTATGCTAGGGAGGACAACGTACGCCATGTGCTATGCTAGGGAGGACAACGTACGCCATGTGCTATGCTAGGGAGGACAACGTACGCCATGTGCTATGCTAGGGAGGACAGCGTATGCCATGTGCTATGCTAGGGAGGACAACGTATGCCATGTGCTATGCTAGGGAGGACAACGTATGCCAAGTGCTATGCTAGGGAGGACAACGTATGCTATGTGCTATGCTAGGGAGGACAACGTATGCCATGTGCTATGCTAGGGAGGACAACTAGGATCACACATGTAAAGATTGGCCACTTACCCAAGATCTGGTGACTCTGGCCTTTAGTTTTATCCCATATGGCTGTGAACAACTCCTGGGCTATGTCCACCCGTGATGCCTCCTTCTTGTACAGGTCGTGATACTCCCCCGACCTTGTGTCCCAAATGCAGGGCCTCTCCTGGACAAGGAGAATGAGCCTCTCCACATCTACGGCTTTTGGTGCCTTCGGCATGGTCCAAATTGCTCCGCAAGGGCAGTAATCTTCTCCAAACACTCCTCTCTCATGCACTGGCTGGAGCCACACGCTGTGAAATGCAACTTCCAGTCTTTAAACTCCTTCACTGTTGCTAAGTTACTTGAGTTTACAAAGCAACGCAGTGCACCCGGATGCAATACGTTTTTCATGCAGCCCCATTCACTTCTATGGGGCCAGCGCTGCGTGAAAAACACAGAATATAGAACATGCTGCGATTTTCACACAACGCACAAGTGATGCGTTAAAAACAACGCTCATGTACACAGACCCATTTAAATAAATGGGTCAGGATTCAGTGCGGGTGCTGTGCGTTCACGTCACACATTGCGCCCGCGCGGAAAACTTGCTCGTGTGAAAGGGGCCTAAGTCTTCAGATTAGCCCTACAGGAACTCCTTTCTGAGCGGCATAAAGGACGGCATACTGCAAGGATATAACATCACTTCTTTATTGGTGGGGGTCCAACTATCAGGACCCCTAATGATCCTCAGGATAAAGGAGCTGCAGTGCTAGTTAACCCCTTCATTTATTTAATCCCAGCCTTCCCAGAGCCATAACTTTTTTAGTTTTCCATTCACATAGCTGTATGAGGACTTTTTTTGTGTGGAACAAGTTATACTTTCCAATTGCACCATTTAATATTGCATACAATGTAGTGGGGAGCTGGAAAAAAATCCAAATGGGGTGGAATTGGAAAAAAAAGTGACACAGTTTTATGGGTTTTGTATTTAGGGAGTTCCCTGTGCAGTAAAACTGATTTTTTTTTTTTACTTTCATTCTCTGGGTCAGTACAATCACGGAAGTACCATAATTGTATAGTTTTTCTTGCATTTAATGCTGGAAAATAAATAAAAACCCTTGCGGAAAAAAGTAATTTTTTCTTATCAGTGCCATATTCTGACCCCTATACATTCTTGGAGTTACGTGTATGGAGCTGTGTGGAGGCTCATTTTTCATGGGACGATCTTTACTTTTCATTGATATCATTTTTAATCACTTTTTTAAAAGTTTTTTGTGGGAAGTGAAACTTCCAAAATATGGTGAGTTGGCCATTTTGACTTTTTTTCTTGTCTTGTCATTGGCATATGGGATAAATATTTTTATATTTTAATAGTATGGGTTTTTTACGCAGGCGGCGATGGCCATGATGTTTATTTTTGTGTATTTTTATTTTACTTTTGGAAAGGGGGGGACTTGAATTTTTTAAAACGTATTTTTTTCATTTTTTTTTTGTTGTCTTTACCACTTTTTAGGTCTATGAGAATTTCACTGTTCCTATCCCGATCATTTAATGCAAATGTACGTCGGCGGTCAGGTATTTAAAGATGTCGCCAGCGCACGATCATACATTAGCCCCGGGTGTCTGGAAACAGCAGGCGCTCGGCAGGGATATGCCATAACGAGAAAAGAAGGAAATACCCCTTTAAAACTAAAAACTAAAGACTAGGGCTTCATGTCAGCATCCAAGCCAAGGGAAAAGGAAGTCACAAGCGACCTTGCAACCACTCATATAAGAGCAGGATGGTTCTCTTCATGAAAAGTTCAGTAAGGCCGCGTTCACATCTACGGGAACACTTCCGGCAGAGAACAGCCTGCTCGATTTCGCTGGATCTGGCATTGCCGGATCCCCATTCACTGCAATGAAGTCCAGGGACGATCTGGACGGTTTCTGGCATAATACAGTTTTAAAACAGACAAAAAACACGTGATCTGGTCGACAGGCGGCATTTGTACTGGATCAGGCAGCTGGAACAGCTTGCGGAGATACGAATGTGGTCTAATATATACTTAATCCTACCTTGCGTTTAACACTTCCTGACAATCCTGAAGATTTCTGCTTGCAGTCAATGAATAGGCACATTCTTGTTTACATCCACAGCCCCAACATTGCTGAAAGCAAAGGAATTATTACAAATGTATCCATTCTAGACAATCCTCCACACAGCCTGGACTCCAGACTGATACAATGTATCAGAGAAGGTAACAAACTATAAGGACAGAAGAAAGATTTTGGGGTTTGTGTGTTTAATAGGGTTGTCCAGATTGGATACATTTGTAGCAAACCTTCAGCTCTGAGAAGTTTTCAGTCTGTGGAAAGGTAAAAGGAAAGCTACTTTCAAATCTGCATTTTCGTTGGATCCGGCAGGGTTTAGCAAAATCACTTCCGTCATAATAATACTAACATCTGCATCCGTTCTGCCATGAGGGTGTCACAACCTATCGCTGACCCTATTGTGCCTGGGGTCAGAAGGTCGCAGCGGGTGGCTACTCGCTCTGTTTTAAGAGATTGCTCCATGACCTAGTGGTGGGAATGGATTCCGATCCAGGTTTTCCTGCTTAGGTTTGAGATTTGTCAGCCACTCCCAGCTACTATATATTCTCCTTTTCTGCTTCCCTTATTGCCAGATATAGACCTTCTTTTCAGATCTTCTATTCTGACCTCAGGTGGAGTCGGAGTCGATCTCTGGTTCGCTCCTGTTTGTTGTCTCCCTTCGGGGATTTATGTGGTGTTTGTCCTTTCCCTGTTGTTACCCTAGGTGTCCGTGGTGAGGACTACTGCTCCCATCGCCCTACTCACTACCTAGGGCTTATTTCAGGGTAGGCCAGGGACGAGGCACGTGATCAGCGTATGGGTCAGCAGCCCATCTAGGGACATCAGGGCAGCCAGGTCCAGGTGAGTTAGGGGTCACCACTCCTCCCACTCCCTAATGGAAGGGTACTCTCCTTCCCTCGCCTTTGCACCGCACGTCTGTTACCTGCCATATCTGACGTGATACGTTCTGAACGGATTCGGTTGTATTATCTCTAAAATAGCCATGACGGATCCAGCACTAAAACCATTGTAAGTCAATGGAGGACGGATGCGTTTTTTTTTTGTGTCCGAGAAAATGGATTCGGGCACCATTGACTTACATTGTTTGTCATGCCGGATCCGTCTTGCTCGGCATCCCATGCAGCGTTTTATCTGTCCGGTATGAGACCACAATGGAAATAATTCTGGTGCACTCTGTTCAGTTCAGTTTTGTCCCCATTGACAATGAATGGGGACAAAACAGAAGCGTTTTCCTCCGGTATTGAGATCCTATGACGGATCTCAATACTGGAAAGGCAAAACACAGATGTGAAAATAGCCGACAACAAGCAGAGATCTTGAAAAGGATGAAGGATTGAAACATGTCTATTACAAAGCTGCAGAACATCTCATTAGACTCTGAAGATTAATTTACATAAAGCCAGAAAACCAGGGGTGCACAGTTTTTTGGGGGACTAATCAGATGGTGGCCACCACTAATCAGGTGGTGCACTTGCTATATTCACTGATGTATTTCCCAGTTGTAATAAAAATCTTTTCTTTCCATAAGAGATCATTCAGCTGTGCCAATATCTGATGTTTTATGTTACTATGAGGCTGGCACTAGGTGTATCCAGTACTGTCACCGAAAAGGCCATCATCTGTAAGAACCACTGTAACTGCAGGCAGGGGGCGCCATTTCCCTTTCTGCATTGGGCAGCCAAAAGCATACATCATTGGGATGCCATAGTGGTCAGGGAACCATGAGTGATCTCGGCATCATTAACCAACATCGGTAGGAAAACATCAAACCAATCAAATGTGCAAAGTGAGGATATTCCCTAAAACTTTGGGAATGGCCACAGAAACCCAAGATATTTTATGCCTGCCTGTGACTGCTGCTCCACATGTCATAAATGGGGTCTGTATCCTGCTGAGCGGTTTGCTGGGACATAGAGGAGCGTGTGAGCCATACAGATGTATTAATGAGTCATTCCAAAATAATAAAACCTTACCACGGGATGGTTATTTAGGCAACTTCCCTAAAATAAAAGTGTGGGTTCAACAAGGACAGCAACAGTAAGCAAGCAGCACATCATCGTGATAACGCAATGGAAAACCGGGAGACGTCAGCATCGGCGATAAATCCAGCAGTGACCGCAGATGAACCAACAGCGATAGGTTTCCATGGGCTGTAAATATCCGATCCGTCTGGAAAAACACCTCAGTGCTGACTAAGGGTAATGCACGGAGAATAAACCGCCAACTGTGCGGGAACATTAACTGTCTGCCCATAAAACACCATCATAATATTATAGATGTCATGTAACATTACCCTGAATCCATCACTGTCATTCTTCTCATTACACCCACATGCTTAGCATTCATTACATGCGGTTTCTAATCCAATGACACGTAACCATCATATGTGTCTGCTGGCATTCATATACTTGTCCACTAGGGGCAGGATTATCTCAGTTATATTCTTGAACATAGAAGGTAGTATTATAGTAGTTATATTCTTGTACATAGGAGCAGTATTATAGTAGGTATATTCTTGTACATAGGAGCAGTATTATAGTAGTTATATTCTTGTACATAGGAGCAGTATTATAGTAGTTATATTCTTGAACATAGAAGGTAGTATTATAGTAGTTATATTCTTGTACATAGGAGCAGTATTATAGTAGGTATATTCTTGTACATAGAAGGCAGTATTATAGTAGTTATATTCTTGTACATAGGAGGCAGTATTATAGTGGTTATATTCTTGTACATAGGAGCAGTATTATAGTGGTTATATTCTTGTACATAGGAGCAGTATTATAGTAGTTATATTCTTGTACATAGGAGCAGTATTATAGTAGTTATATTCTTGTACATAGGAGCAGTATTATAGTAGTTATATTCTTGTACATAGGAGGCAGTATTATAGTAGTTATATTCTTGTACATAGGAGGCAGTATTATAGTAGTTATATTCTTGTACACAGGAGCAGTATTATAGTAGTTATATTCTTGTACATAGGAGGCAGTAGTATAGTAGTTATATTCTTGTACATAGGAGCAGTATTATTGTAGTTATATTCTTGTACATAGGAGCAGTATTATAGTAGTTATATTCTTGTATATAGGAGCAGTATTATAGTAGTTATATTCTTGTACATAGGAGCAGTATTATAGTAGTTATATTCTTGTACATAGGAGCAGTATTATAGTAGTTATATTCTTGTACATAGGAGCAGTATTATAGTAGTTATATTCTTGTACATAGGAGGCAGTATTATAGTAGTTATATTCTTGTACATAGGAGGCAGTATTATAGTAGTTATATTCTTGTACATAGGAGCAGTATTATAGTAGTTATATTCTTGTACATAGGAGGCAGTATTATAGTAGTTATATTCTTGTACATAGGAGCAGTATTATAGTAGTTATATTCTTGTACATAGGAGCAGTATTATAGTAGTTATATTCTTGTACATAGGAGCAGTATTATAGTAGTTATATTCTTGTACATAGGAGCAGTATTATAGTAGTTATATTCTTGTACATAGGAGCAGTATTATAGTAGTTATATTCTTGTACATAGGAGCAGTATTATAGTAGTTATATTCTTGTACATAGGAGCAGTATTATAGTAGTTATATTCTTGTATATAGGAGGCAGTATTATAGTAGTTATATTCTTGTACATAGGAGCAGTTTTATAGTAGTTATATTCTTGTACATAGGAGGCAGTATTATAGTAGTTATATTCTTGTACATAGGAGCAGTATTATAGTAGTTATATTCTTGTACATTGGAGGCAGTATTATAGTAGTTATATTCTTGTATATAGGAGCAGTATTATAGTAGTTATATTCTTGTACATAGGAGCGGTATTATAGTAGCTATATTCTTGTACATAGGAGCTGTAGTATAGTAGTTATATTCTTGTACATAGGAGCAGTATTATAGTAGCTATATTCTTGTACATAGAAGGCAGTATTATAGTAGTTATATTCTTGTACATAAGGGCAGTATTATAGCAGTTATATTCTTGTACATAGGAGGCAGTATTATAGTAGTTATATTCTTGTACATAGGAGCAGTATTATAGCAGTTATAATCTTGTACATAGGAGGCAGTATTATAGCAGTTATAATCTTGTACATAGGAGGCAGTATAATAGTAGTTATATTCTTGTTAAAAAAATATTTTTAGCTAAAAATGAGTACAACGCAATAATAAGGCCCCTTTCACATGAGCGTGACAGATTTGCTCCCGATGCGTTCAGGGAAATTCGCACTATTTTGCAAGCAAGTTCAGTCAGTTTTGTCTGCGATTGCGTTTAGTTTATTCCGCGTGGGTGCAATGTGTTTTAATGCATTTTTCACGCGCGTGATAAAAAACTGAAGGTTTACAAACGTCTCCTAGCAACCATTAGTGAAAAACGCATTGCATCTACAGTTGTTTCCGGATGCAATGCGTTTTTCACTGAAGCCCCATTCACTTCTATGGGGCCAGAGCTGAGTGAAAAATGCAGAATATAGAACATGCTGCATTTTTCATGCAAAGCAGAACGCTCATGTACACCTACCCAGGGGCGTAACTATAGGAGAAGCAGCTGCTTTGGGGCCCTGACCCAGAAGTGGCCCATCCAAGAGGAGGAGAAGTACTAAAAGACTTTGTCAGGGCTCCTCAACATTATTACACAATGAAATTATATACAGTGGCAGTATAGACAGTGTAGAAAACGGATGGAACAGCTGCCAGGCCTGGTCTGAGAGAGCGATCTTTACTAGCCACAGGAAAGGGGGCGGGATGAAAGGAAGGGGTTGTGAAAAAATTACTGGGGGAGGGGGCCCCATTCAAAAATTTGCTGTGGGGCCCAGTCATTTCTAGTTAAGCCACTGCACATACCCATTGAAATGAACGGGTCAGGATTCAGTGCGGGTGGTGTGCGTTCACGTCACGCATTGCACCCGCGCGGAAAAATCGCTCGTGTGAAAGGGGCCTTAGGCCTGTTTTACACAAGCGTGCTGGATAGGGTCCGGATGCGTTCAGGGTGCGTTCAGTGAATCTCGCACCATTTTGCAAGCAAATTCAGTGTCACAGATGAGGTAAGGGAGAAAACACCACACAAACAATCAGGAGGGAAAGCAACTAGGCCTGAACGCTAGGGAAAGGAAAAGTTCACCACATAGAGAACCCTACTCCTGACCCTGACTCCTAACCTTATGGGCACCCCTTGAAGGTAGGAATGCCCATACCCTGAAACCTGGGACCACGGAGACCCTAAAGAGCCCTAAGGATATTGGCAGGGCTGAGGCAACCCATTCCTTCCCAGATGAAGAAACAAACGTCTCCCTGAGACCTAGTAACAACCAACAAGGAAGGGAAAACAAAACACAAACAAAAGCGACACTTAACTTCTGTAGAGATGGACGAGCAGGAACACCAGAGAGGACAACACACCAGCTCTTCCAAAATCAAATGAAGCTATCTTACTGTACAGTCAGAATGGTGGGGTAAGACTAAACTGGGTAGAAGAAATGACTTCAGCTACACCTGAAACAAGGGATGTGGTCATTATAAACAACCACACTGAATCCAGAGTAATCAAAGAGGCTGTTAGATTCCTCCACTCTACGCCAGTCTCCTTGATCTCCTGACATCTGTCACAGGAGGGACTGTAAAAGTACCCTTCCTTCTACGGGTGACCTCCGGGCACCCAGGACCAACCTTATCAGGATGAGCTCTGTGTGAGCTTTGTCTGCGATTGCATTAAGTTTTTTCCATGCAGTTGCAATGCGTTTTCACGCACGTGATAAAAAAACCGAAGGTTTACAAACAACATCTCTTAGCAACCATTCGTGAAAAACGCATCGCACCCACACTTGCTTGAGGATGCAATGCGTTTTTCACTGAAGCCCCATTCACTTCTATGGGGCCAGGGCTGTGTGAAAAACGCTGAATATAGAAAATGCTGCATTTTTCACGCAACGCAAAACGCTCATGTACACAGACCCATTAAAGGGAATGGGTCAGGATTCAGTGCGGGTGCTATGCGTTCACGTCACGCATTGCACCCGGGCGGAAAACTCGCTCATGTGAAAGGGGCCTTAATGTCTGTTGTCAATAAACAAATAGGCCTATATGACTCAGGAAGGATAGGGTCTTGCCCGCACATAGGAAGTACAACGGTGATCCCCTCTCTCAGAGTGCGGTAACACACCCCTCTTCAAAGCTTCAGTGTACACAGTCAGCAGTTTGGGTAATAAAATGTCTTTATATCCTATAAAACAAACTCTGCAGGCAGTCCATCTACCCCAGGGGCCTTTTCATTTGGGAACAATTTGAGCTCAGACTCCAGTTCGAGAGCGAAAGCATAGTTATCCCAGCAACATAGCCTCAGAATTGTCAAATCCTACTGTCAGTTTAGAGCTATATAAATTCTTGTAATAAGAATGAAATACAGCAAGAATATCCGAGTGTCACGGGTAATGGGGAGGGGATAACACCAGATCACACAAAGAAGGAATAGACTGGAGTCTAGACCTCAAGGCTAAGGGAGAGGGATAATGACCTCCTCGGAGTCCCTAGACCTCTCCTTGACTCCTGGCAGTATGAGTAGACCCTGAAGGTGGAAATACTCATACATCGAAACCTAAGCCCTGGAGACCCTGGAAGGAGTGGTGGCAGGGAATGAGACTACTGGTTCCTCCCCAGATGAAGGAACCAGCGTCTCCCTGAGACCTAGACAACAACACACATAAGCGAACAACAAAATACAAAACAAAATGCTCTTAGCTTAAAGAAGAATAGAGGAGCAGGAGATCCAAAGGAACAACACACCAGCTCAACCAACTCCAGCAGGAAATATCAACCGCATGGTAAGGGTACTTTCACATTTGCGGCATAGCTATCCGGCAGGCTGTTCCGGTGGGTGAAGTACCCGTGTGCTGCCGCTTCGTCCCCATTAATTATAATGGGGCAGGGGGCGGGGCTACGGCACAGCATGTCTGTGCACGGCAGAGATCGCCGGACTAAAAAGTTGGACATGCAGTACTTTTAGTTCGGCGCTCTCCGGCCGTGCACTGCCATGCTGCGCCGTAGCTCCGCCCCATTATAGTCAACGGGGACGGAGCGGCAGCACAGCAGCACACGGGTACTTGTGGCATGGCGGATCCAGCAGTCTGTTCACCCGCCGCAACAGCCTGCCGGATAGCTATGCCGCAAATGTGAAAGTAGCCTAAGCAGTGTGAGTCAGAACTAAATAGAACCTCAGTAATGACCACAAGCTGCACATAACAAGAGGTGTGGTCATTACCAAACAACAACACTGCAAGATGAAAACAGAGAGACTGTCAGATACCCTCACGTGCCGCCAGTCTCTTTGATCTTCTTACCTCTGTCATAGGATGGACCATGACACCAAGTCTGCCGTAAATAAAACTCACTCTCCGTCGCTAATACTTAAGATTCTCAATGGGCCATCTTGCCTCCAGACTATTCTCACTATAAGGATCCATTCACACGTCTGCAAGTCTTTTGCAGTCCGCAAATTGCGGATCTGCAAAACACGGACACAGGCCATGTACGCTCCGCATTTAGCGGATTGCACATGGCTGATACTTTAAAAGAAATGCCTTTTCTTGACCATGTCTGCGGACAAGAATAGGATATTTTCTATTTTTTGCGGAACAGAAGTGCGGACGCGGAACAGAAGTGCGGACGCGGAACAGAAGTGCGGACGCGGAACAGAAGTGCGGACGCGGAACAGAAGTGCGGACGCGGAACAGAAGTGCGGACGCGGAACAGAAGTGCGGACGCGGAACAAAAGTGCGGACGCGGAACAAAAGTGCGGACGCGGAACAGAAGTGCGGACGCGGAACAAAAGTGCGGACGCGGAACAAAAGTGCGGACGCGGTACAGAAGTGCGGACGCGGACAGCACACTGTGTGCTGTCCGCATCTTTTCCGGCCCCATTGAAAATGAATGTGTTCTTTTTGCGGACGTGTGAATGGAACCTAAGATGGCTAGAACTTTCCCCAGCCTAGAAATACTTTTACGAAAAAAAACTCTATTGTCCGCTGTACACATTAAAGGGGGTCATTTCTTATCCAGAAATATGCCTATATTAGATGTATTTCTGGTGCACATTGCAGTCTGAGATTTCTCCCCGCTGACGCAGGTCTAGAAAAAAAAGTGGGCGTGGCCTGGCTGGCAGGCCCGTCTCATTCATCATTTTCTATGCCTGGTTTAGGAGTAGAAAATGGTCTAAATGTAAGACAGCAAGAAAGGTGTCTTACATTTAGATTGGCAGTGGATACGCCAAAAGTTATGTAGAAGCTGGCGCCTCTTCATAACTTCGGCAGATTCACTGCCAGATATAGGAGTTATTAAGACACAGGTCTTAAAGGGGTTGCACCACAGAAAATATTCTACAGTTTTCAAACCAGCACCTGAATACTTTTCTAATTGCATGTAATTAAAAATTTTGCATAGCCACTGAGTTATTCAATAAAATGTATCTGCATAGCGCCACCTGCTGTCTTATTTCTTTGACCTGCTCGCTGAGATGGCCGCACATGCTCAGTTTTATCCTTCAACTGCCTCTTGAGCTGTGAAAGGGAGAGCAGAGACACGCCCCCTGAGCTGTGATAGGGAAAGATGAGAATAGAGGAGCAGGAGATCCAAAGGAACAACACACCAGCTCAACCAACTCCAGCAGGAAATATCAACCGCATGGTAAGGGTACTTTCACATTTGCGGCATAGCTATCCGGCAGGCTGTTCCGGTGGGTGAAGTACCCGTGTGCTGCTGCTTCGTCCCCATTAATTATAATGGGGCAGGGGGCGGGGCTACGGCACAGCATGTCTGTGCACGGCAGAGATCGCCGGACTAAAAAGTTGGACATGCAGTACTTTTAGTTCGGCGCTCTCCGGCCGTGCACTGCCATGCTGCGCCGTAGCTCCGCCCCATTATAGTCAACGGGGACGGAGCGGCAGCACAGCAGCACACGGGTACTTGTGGCATGGCGGATCCAGCAGTCTGTTCACCCGCCGCAACAGCCTGCCGGATAGCTATGCCGCAAATGTGAAAGTAGCCTAAGCAGTGTGAGTCAGAACTAAATAGAACCTCAGTAATGACCACAAGCTGCACATAACAAGAGGTGTGGTCATTACCAAACAACAACACTGCAAGATGAAAACAGAGAGACTGTCAGATACCCTCACGTGCCGCCAGTCTCTTTGATCTTCTTACCTCTGTCATGGGATGGACCATGACACCAAGTCTGCCGTAAATAAAACTCACTCTCCGTTGCTAATACTTAAGATTCTCAATGGGCCATCTTGCCTCCAGACTATTCTCACTATAAGGATCCATTCACACGTCTGCAAGTCTTTTGCAGTCCGCAAATTGCGGATCTGCAAAACACGGACACAGGCCATGTACGCTCCGCATTTAGCGGATTGCACATGGCTGATACTTTAAAAGAAATGCCTTTTCTTGACCATGTCTGCGGACAAGAATAGGATATTTTCTATTTTTTGCGGAACAGAAGTGCGGACGCGGAACAGAAGTGCGGACGCGGAACAGAAGTGCGGACGCGGAACAGAAGTGCGGACGCGGAACAGAAGTGCGGACGCGGAACAGAAGTGCGGACGCGGAACAGAAGTGCGGACGCGGAACAAAAGTGCGGACGCGGAACAAAAGTGCGGACGCGGAACAAAAGTGCGGACGCGGTACAGAAGCTGGCGCCTCTTCATAACTTCGGCAGATTCACTGCCAGATATAGGAGTTATTAAGACACAGGTCTTAAAGGGGTTGCACCACAGAAAATATTCTACAGTTTTCAAACCAGCACCTGAATACTTTTCTAATTGCATGTAATTAAAAATTTTGCATAGCCACTGAGTTATTCAATAAAATGTATCTGCATAGCGCCACCTGCTGTCTTATTTCTTTGACCTGCTCGCTGAGATGGCCGCACATGCTCAGTTTTATCCTTCAACTGCCTCTTGAGCTGTGAAAGGGAGAGCAGAGACACGCCCCCTGAGCTGTGATAGGGAAAGATGAGACACGCCCACTGAGCTGCAGCAGAAAAAACACTCCCCCTGAGCTGCCAGCTTGATATAAATCTAGCAGAACATTTGGAGCAATGAACGTGGAGATCTCTGGATCCATGGGAGGCACAGGGCTGGTTCTAGCTTTGTTAGAGAGAGATTGTCATGTACTATATGATGTCTGATTTTCATTTTTACATTAGTCATGGGATAACCCCTTTAATAAATGATCCCCTAAGTGTTTTTTCAAGGCTGTCCGCTCAGACACCCAGGAAGCTTCATTCTCAGGGAAGCGTTCGCAATATATATAATTTCCGCTTCTCTGACCGACTGCTCAAGGGAGTTCAAAATTTCTCTAGACTTTGTGTTACATCGATTAATCCTCTGAATATACAGTACAGCTCACGAACAAATGAACGCCTTGCATGCATCCCACACAACTCCCACAGGCACGGACCTCACATTAGTGGAAAAAAACTCAGCAAGGGTCCCAGCTATACCCTCCCCGGTGTCTACCAATTGTAGCAATTTGCAGTCCTCAATGCACAGACACTATCCGTGTGGCTGCAGCGGTGGATCCAGACACATTTAACTTAAATGGGTCCGTGATTCGTCCGCACCGCAAAAAAATGTGAAAAGGTTGTTTTTTTGGCAGTGCGGAGGCATGGATAGAAACCCCACGGTGTGCACTCCGTTCCGCAACGCACCTTCCAGATTGCGGACCCTTTCAAGCTGTTTGGGGCCGCAATACGGACACGGCCGTGTGAATGAGGCCTTACTGTGAGATTGATATTTAGTGGGGAGTGTTCTGACAGATTCCTGGGAAGATATTCAATGTACAAATATAAGGCAACATTGGTAAATCTATCCTAGAGGGGGAATGATGTGTAGTGGAAAAGCAGGAAACCCTGTGACGTGCCACGGGGTTTCGTACCCTCTATAGATCACACAGGCCTAGCTAACACATTAATTTAGCAAATTACGTTTCCTGAGATGCACATGGCGCATCATCCGCATAGAATTTATCAAGCTGCGGTGAAAGATAAGTGTTAAAATCCCCTAGCAGCAAAATCGGACTGGAGACAATAACCGCTTTAATAGGGAACGTACCTTTCTACGATGCAGAGGAAGCAGGCCCCATGACAAGAGCAGAAAATGCACTTACTGTACGTCCAGGACGTTTTGTCATCTTGTAAACTCGTCAATGAATGTGGTACCTGGAAAAACGTACATACAAGCGTCAATCTCTACTGATGTCAGACATGTAATATGCATTACGCCTGGAGGGACTCAGTGACCCCAGTTACACAGGAATAAGCAGATACGGACTCATTCATCTCAATGGGGCCGTAAAACATGCAGACAGCACACTCATTCCGCGGCTCCGGAAAAAAAAATGAAAAAAATATAGAACATGTCCTATTCTTGTCCAGTTAATAAATAAATAGTGGCATGCATTCGGCCGGTATCCATATTTTGCGGATACACAAAACACTTATGGCCACGTCTGCACCTGTTCAGACCATGGTCTTCCCTAACTGAATGCAACTTCATGCATCACCTCCCTGCCTGGCTCCAGGAGCTGATTTGCAATACCACACACAACCTGTGGACAGGAGTGGCACTGTAGACATTATACAGATCGCACTGTCATCCTGTTAAAGTAAATTGTACTCACTGCCTCTTCCCCGCTGACCCTTGCGGCCCACACCGGATATTAGATTTTTATGATAAGAAGCATTTCACAAAGTTCGGATCGCTCTCTGGTGACTGAGTGGAGCAGCGACATATGGTGCAGCAGTTCCTAAATCCCGCAGATATCATTCAGCTTTCAGCGCGTTGTGTCGCTGTTGTGACGGAGCCGCCTGCTGAGGTCCCCAGCGGCTACATTATGGCTGCAGAATCTCATGTTGTTTCCCAGAATTTGTCACATGGAAACAATGTAATCGCTGGGAAAGGAACCCAAATGTGTGAGAGAGAGAGAGAGACAGCAGAGCCGGCCTCATTATAGACAGGCTGGAAACCCGGATCTGAAGGCGGGCAGGAGCTGCTTACTGGTGTTACATTCTAGGTTGGCCCCTTAGGTCTCTTTCCCATGAAAGATACAGAATATGGGCTCATGCACACGACCGTATTTATTTTGTCGTCCTCAAAAAACAAATCCGCTTAAAATACGGATGACGTCCGTGCGCATTCTGTATTTTGCGGAACGGAACGGCTGGACCCTAATAGAACGGTCCTAGCCTTGTCCATAATGCGGACATGTTCTATTTTTTTGCGGAACAGAAACACGGACATACGGAAACGGAATGCACTTCCGTTTTTTTGCAGACCATTTGAAATGAATGGTTCCACATACGGTCCATAAAAAAAAACGGTACGGACATGAAAAGAAAATACGTCCGTGTGCATGAGCCCTTATGTCGGAGTCTGTTTGCATGCCAGTTGAATCAGTTTTGTGTTTGATTGGGTTCAGTTTTTTCCATCACGATTGCAACCATTTTGCATCCGTTTTTCATGCATGTGAAGAAAAACTGAAGAACACTACACAGCATTGCCCAGCAAACATCAGAGAAAAATGCATTGCATCCAGATGCCTTCAGTTATTTACAATAGCACCCATTCGCTTCTATGGGGCCAGAGCTGCGTGAAAAATGGACAATATAGAACATGCTGTGATTTTTCCTGAACGCACAGATGCAATGCATTTTTCACTGATAGCTGCTGTTGAGTGTTAGGCTGGGAACACACCTAATCGTTTTTGGAGCGGGCGTTTTTTTGAGCGTTTTCGCGTGACAAACGCGCGTTTTCATGGGCGTTTTTGCATTTAAGGAACACGCGTTTTTGAGGCGTTTTCTGGATTGACAGGTTCCAGATCCACTAAAAATGTAGGCCCACCTATATGAAAGTTGCAGACTGTTAGCCAAATTGGGCCTTTTTATGCTGGGTCAAATGAGAAAAACGTGCGTTCGTATGCGCGTTTTCTGTTTAAAAAATGCGCATACGAACGCACGTTTTTCTCATCTTGGAGCGTTCCCATGCATTCCAATGGGTGGAAACGCTTGAAAAAACGCCCCAAAGAAGCTCAAGCACTAGCGTTTGTGTCAGGCGTTTTTCAGCGCGTTTAAACGCGCTGTAAAACGCCCAAATGTGTACCATGCCCATAGGGATACATGGCATTTCACATGTTGTGCGTTTTACAGCGCGTTTGAACGCGCTGTAAAATGCTTAGCGTGTGTACCTAGGGTTAGGCTTATTTCACACGAGTGACATGGAAGGAGTCAGGGTCTGTTCAGTGAAAGGGCTCAGGAACACGAACATGTGTGGCCCGTGCACCTGAAAACAGCAGGTCCGCAATATATGGGCACCGACCATGTGCACTCCATATCATGGATGCGGACCTATTTATTTGAATGGGTCCGCAATCCGCAAGATGTTCTTTTTTTTGCAGTGCAGACTGAATCTTGCGGATTGCAGACCCATTCAAGAGAATGGGTTCGCAAACATCAGGCACACAACCAGTGCCCATGCATTACGGCCCGCAGCGCAGGAATGGGGCGGACACGTTAGTGTGTATGAACCCAATAACTGATGGTTTTGCATGCAAGTTGAGTACGTTTTGTCTGAGTGCATTCAGTATTTCAGTTTTTTCATCAGAATTGCAACCATTTTTGGTGTACAAGAACAAAAAACTGAAGAACACACAGCATCGTCCAACCACTATCACTGAAAAACGTACTACGTAAAGTCCAGCATCATATATGTCACAGCAGAATCCATTGGAATATCACCCGACATCACTCACCTCCTCCAGACATGAAACCACAAGGTATGAAGGCCACACAACACCAGATACCTGCAGCCTTGCAGCCTCCCAGCCTCCCCCTCACATGTGAGACACATTACAGATGATGGGTTACACCACATAATGCACAGTCCTCCCCACACTCTCAGTAGCACCCACAGCTAGTGGTTATGGACCATCAGGGTGACACTATGGCTAATGTTTTGTTGTGGGATCCCGTGAAATTCCACATGATAAGGCTACATGCACACGACCGTTGCCTGCCTCCATGTCCGCTCTTCTTGCAAATTTTGCGTCCGTCAATTTTTATGGCAGATCCATTGTAAAAATGCCTATCCTTGTCCGCAAACGTGAAAAAAATAGGACATGCACTATTTTTTTGACGGAATGAAAACACGGACCACGGATGCGGAACAAAAACGGTTGACCATCCGCATTTTTTGACGGACCCATTGAAATGAATGGGGAAGCATCCTATCCGTGAAAAAAAACGGACGCGGAAACAAACAACGGTCGTGTGCATGAGGCCTAACATAGTGATCATGTGCAATTAGTACAGCACTTCTAAAATCCTATGGGTAGGTTCACACATAACAGTTGAGGTGTGGTCAAAACTGCATTGAAACAGCATGCAGTTTTGGCCTGGTTGTGGATGCAGGTGCGGTTTTTACAGGTAAAACACCTTGGGGGTCATTTATTAAACAGAAATATACCTAAATTAGGCGTATTTCTGCCGCAGATTGCGGTACAAAGGTCCTTTACCATTTTCTACGCCTGTTTTAGGGTCCAAATGTACTCGCGCAGGATGCACCAAACTTATGTAGAGGCCGGCGCCTCTACATAACTGCAGCGGATCCACCGCCAGTGCAGGGCTTTATTAAGACAGACATCTAAAACACCGGGCTTAATAAATGACACCCATTGATTTGGGTGCCCATACACATTGTGTCAGGGCAGCTACACGCCATGTACGGGCTCATTCATGCACACAACCGTGTCTGCAAACTATGGCACTGCGAAATACGGATACCTTCTGTGTGGACTCACTCCCCATCATTAGAAATGACTACTCACGTCCACGAGGTGGATAAGAATATATATAATTATAAAAAATATAATTTGTGGATGCAGACAGTGTGCTGTTTTTTTCTTTTCCAGACTCTTGCAGTAGCACGGCTACACGGCGATATGTGTCGTGCAACATTTCATGTAATGCATTTCAATTGTGTCGCCATGCTGCGATGTGACAGTTGCAAAAAATCCATCCAAGTCGGATTTTTTCGTCACAGTCACAACATGACGCATGTTGCATTGCGACACCATTGAAATAAGTTATATCAAATGTAATACCACTTTCTTGTTGCTTGATGCATATCGGCATACCCTTACCCTGGGTTCAGACCTGAGCGTTCTAAAAACGCGCGTTTTACGCGCGTATTTCAGCGCGTTTTTGCAAATAGGAAACTACTGTGGTGTCAATCACAAAACGCGCGACAAACGCCCCAAAAAAAGTTTAAGAACTTGTTTATGCGTCGGGCGTTTTACAGCGCGTTCAAACGCGCTGTAAAACGCTCAAGTGAGAACCAGGGCCATAGGAAAGCATTGGTTTTCATGTGTTGAGCGTTTTACAGCGCGTTTGAACGCGCTGTAAAACGCTCAGGTGTGAACCCAGGGTTAATGGCAGCAGACATATGTTGGTATGTTTGAAGCATACATCACCCATGGAGCCCTATGGATATATCTGACGGCAGCTGCTCTCAGGGTACGCAGGAAAACGCCTAAATTCAATTTGTAATTTTGTAACATATTTATTGGCGGCTTTTACATTTTAGGCCCCTTTCACACGAGCTAGTTTTCCACACGGGTGCAATGTGTGACGTGAACACATAGCACCCGCACTGAATTCTGACCCATTCTTTTCAATGGGTCTGTGTTCATGAGCGTTTTTTTCACGCATCAGTTTTGCGTTGCGTGAAAAAGGCAGCATGTTCTATATTCTACGTTTTTCACACAGCCATGGCCCCATAGAAGTGAAGTAAGTGCGGGTGCGTTGTGTTTTTCACTGATGGTTGCTAGGAGATGTTGTTTGTAAACCTTCAGTTTTTTATCACACGCGTGAAAAATGCATCAATACGCACTGCACCCGCGCTGAAATAACTGAACGCAATTGCAGACAAAACTGACTGAACTTGCTTGCAAAATGGTGCGAGTTTCACTGAACACATTTGGATCTAATCCGTCACGCTCGTGTGAAAGAGGCCTTAGGCTGGGTTCACTTAAGCGTGTCCGGATTAGGTCCTGATGCGTTGCGGATGCGTTCAGTGAAAACTGTGCGATTTCACAGGCAAAGCCATTCAGTTTTGCCTGCGATTGCATTCGATTGTTCAGTTTTTTCCACGCGGGTGTAATGTGTTTTGATGCGTTTTTCACGCGCGTAATAAAAAGCTGAAGGTTTACAAACAACATCTCCTAGCAACCATCAGTGAAAAACGCAACACACGCGCACTTGCTTGCAGATGCAATGCGTTTTTAACGCAGCCCCATTCACTTCTATGGGACTAGGGCTGCGTGAAAAACGCTGAATATAGAACATGCTGCGATTTTCACGCAACGCACAAGTGATGCATGAAAAAAAACGCTCATGTACACAGCCCCATTGAAATGAATAGGTCAGGATTCAGTGCGGGTGCTATGCGTTCACATCATGCATTGCACCTGCGTGGAAAACTCGCCCATGTGAATGCAGCCTTAATATCTTGAGAGGGTGTTCTTTAACCTACAGGGGTGAGAACATCATAATGATGGTGCTATATCTCTGTTTCCCCCTCCGTCCTCTCTCCTGTCCATGTGTTTGCTGTCACCTGCCTCCTCTTTCGGCCGGTTGGAGGGTCCCAGGAGCGAGCGGACTCTTATCAGTCTTTCCGTTTCATCCTCTGCTTACAGAAGACTCTTCTTTCTTCTCCCAACAACAGAGCGGTGAATGTGCTCACAGACGGGCGCCGCGGCACAGGGGCCGGTCGCCATGGCAACAAAGGTTAGAAGATACTTTGAAGCTTGTACATAATTATACAATATTAAGTTATAAGGAAAAGGTGCAGCAATTTCCACCGGATGATACCAGAAATTACAGACACTCAGCCCCTCATCTGGATAATCGTGGACCATTACCTGGAATATCAAATCGCTGATATTTACCTGCTATCACGCTCTCCCGTGACACCGCCATGGCATCATTTTAGGTAAATTACAGCAGAGAAACCATGAAGCGCAGGGATCAAATATTAGGCTCTTTGACTCAGACCAATAAGAAGGAGGATTATGAAGGTGACTCTTTGTGTCTTTTGGGTTTCAATTTATTTAGATTTTTATTTGGCTTGAATTATTCAAAGACAATGTAAAGGATATGTGCAGAGATTTGAAACAAAAGTTTACACATCTGTGTCTCAGTATGTATTACTGTCAGTGACTGCCAGGAAGAACTGGGAGAGGACTGCCAGGAAGAACTGGGAGAGGACTGCCAGGAAGATCTAAAAAGAGAAAGGTGAAGACTCCCTAAATGACTGCCAGGAAGAACTGAATGAGGAAGGGGAAGACTCTCTGAATGACTGCGAGGAAGAACTGAATAAGGAAGGGGAAGACTCTCTGAATGACTGCCAGGAAGAACTGAAGAAGGGAAAGACTCCCTAAATGACTGCCAGGAAGAACTGAATGAGGAAGGGGAAGACTCTCTGAATGACTGCAAGGAAGAACTGAATAAGGAAGGGGAAGACTCTCTGAATGACTGCAAGGAAGAACTGAATAAGGAAGGGGAAGACTCTCTGAATGACTGCGAGGAAGAACTGAGAAAAGGAAGGGGAAGACTCTCTGAATGACTGGAAGAACTGGAAGGAAGGGAAGACTCTCTGAATGACTGCAAGGAAGAACTGAATAAGGAAGGGGAAGACTCTCTGAATGACTGCAAGGAAGAACTGAATAAGGAAGGGGAAGACTCTCTGAATGACTGCCAGGAAGAACTGAAAGAACGGAAGGGAAAGACTCCCTAAATGACTGCCAGGAAGAACTGAATGAGGAAGGGGAAGACTCTCTGAATGACTGCCAGGAAAAACTAAGAAAGGAAGTGGAAGACTCTCTGAATGATTGCCAGGAAGAACTGAGAAAGGAAGGGAAAAACTCCCTGAATGACTGCCAGGAAGAACTGAATGAGGAAGGGCAAGACTCTCTGAATGACTGCCAGGGAGATCTGACCGAGGAAAAGGAAAAGCTCTCTTAATGACTTAATGACAGAGGAAATAGTAACACTGTTGTTGAATAGGTGACAAAAGAACTGGCACCATGAGTAATAATATGGTTGAAAGCAGTGGTTCAGCTATAGGGGTCCCCCTTACTATATAAAGGAATGGGTCACGAGTACCACAGTGCAGCATGGTGAGGAGAAGTCGCATGGGTGGGTCATTGGGGGGAGGCAGTCACCCAGACCCGATCTATGAAAAGAGCTGAGACAAAAGACAACTCCCCAGGTGACACTCGTATACCGACGTATACTGCATTTGAACTAACCCTAAACCAGGGATCAGCAACCTTTGGCTCTTCAGCTGCTGTGAAATAAAGCTGTACATCTAACTCCAATAGAAGTGAATGGAGCATTCTGGGAGTTGTAGTTTTAGAACACCTGCAGTGCCGGAGGTTGCTGCCCTTAGCCCTAAAATAAAGCTGCCATACACCACGGATAACAATCAGACCCAATTTTTACCATCAGTCAGAATTCTTGCAGGACTTACTCTCATTTTGATTCCTTTTTTATAGGAGTGGATGATAAAAGGAGAGAAAGTATAAAGGACAGATAAGACTTCTTCTTTTAATTCACATGCAAAACAGCATCCAGAAACCTAACGGTGTGGCCCTGCCCTTACGCTGTAAATGCAGATTATGGGCCGGCTGGGAGCTGGATGCCAGTCTCTGCCATGGTTTCAGCAGCTCCTTCTCTCTCCCGCTGGGCACTTGTTTCTAAGATGCAGGTTATCATCTACCTGTCGGATTATTGTGTTCAGGGACAAGCTGTGCTGAACACCGAGGTCTCACACTGCTGTATACACAATGTAACATGAATGCCGGGAAACTTTCTTTATGCAGCCAGTATGCGCGGTCTGTCTGCTTCTCTCCAGGACGCATTACACAGAGGAAACATTCCAGAATATGAAAGGAGCCGTCTTTGTTCTGAGACAACTTGATAGCCGAGCGCCTGCAGGCTGAGGAACAAACATGGTTGAATCACAAGGCTTCCTCTTCTTCAGGTCCGGGGTGGTGTGTGCAAACAACACTACTATGGATGTCTGCCTAGGGTGCAACACTCGAGCTATACACAATACACGTATGACTGCGGAAGCTGCCGACTTCAAGGGGACTGTCCAACCATCATGTGTACGGGGGTCTCTCGACTCTCCCCCAATGGCAGATGTCAGGTTAACATTGTGATTCCTCTGCAATTGGGGATATAAGAGGTGTCTGGCAGCAGATTACTCCTCTGTGCCTACTGAGAACACATGCATGCTCTTCCAATCTAAGTGTTCATGTGTATGGGTGCACTGGGAGGGAAACTGTTGGCCAGCATTTTTTTTATGTGTACGGCCAGCATTAGGCTTAGGTGGCTCCCAACCAAATGTTCACTTTGCCAAAAGCTATCTTTTCCAACCCCTCCATACACATGCATGCTCAGCTTGGCCAAGCATGCACGTGTCCTGAAGCAGAAGAGAGGAGGACTCCACTACCAGACACCTCTGGCAGGAGATTATCCTAAGTGTCAGCCATGTTGAAGTCCAACTGCCTGATCCTTCTCTCCCGTCTGAAATCTGTCATATGGCGCAAATCGGGAGGCCACCATATACATATGATGGTCGGAGGGTTCAACCAACATACATCTAATGTGTATATCCAGCTTCATACATTATATAGATCCAAGGTCAAGTAATTATGGGTCCATTTTCGTCTTCCTAAAAAGACGGTGGGTGCAGAGTTACATACCTGGGCCCTGGTAACTGAGGGGCCCAATGTCTCCTCTGCCACATAAGAGGGCTAGAAATGGAGATACTGCATCCTCTGGAGAATCTTGTCGTTGACCCTCGTGGGCCCTGTCATTCACATTGTAGCAGATTCGCAGCATTCATGTTGCATGTTTACAAAATACAAACATTTTCCATTTTCCATAATTTTGTCAAATTACAGAGATTTTCTCAGCAGTTGATAACTCCTATCGGGCAAACATCCCACAATGCACTGCGGTGAGATACATGAGTCAGATAGACAGACCTTTGTGTGGTTGTCTTGTCCCGGGGCTCGGTATCTGCTGCTTTCTGTTATCTCCTGCTTCATCTTATAATAGAAATAATCTTCACCTAGAGATAAGACTGATGGGAATCATCGGGGACGTCGGGTTCATTTACAGGCGTGGACTCCGTGACAGCTCTTTATTGGTTCGCCCGGGGAAACAGACGCAAATAACAGATACCAGCAGAGTCCGTCCCTGGGTTATGATACTGGAAAGTGATTATTTCTGCTGATGATATCACTAACGCCATTTTCAATGTGACCCGGATTAGACTGTAAGGCTACATGCACACGACAGTGAAAAAAACGTCTGTTAACAATGGACATTTTTAACAGACGTTTTTTCCGCTGATGCCTTTCTGAGAGACGGACGTTAAAAATGGACCCATTCAATTATATGGGAGCAGTCTGTCAGTGAAAAACGGACAAGATAGAACATGTGCTATTTTTTGACGTCCGTTTTTGACTGACAGTCATAAAAAAATGCCGTGTGAATAGACTACCACTGGTCTTAAAATATACATTTCATGGCCGTTAAAAAAATGTAAGGCTACATGCACACGACAGTGAAAAACGGACGTGTGATGTACTTTTTTTTAACGGCCATCACACGTCTGTTTTAAGACCAATAGTAGTCTATGGGGTTATTCACACGGCAATTTTTTTTTTACAGTAAGTGAAAAACGGACATAAAAAAATAGAACATGTTCTATCTTGTCCGTTTTTCGCTGACAGACCGCCCCCATACAATTGAATGGGTCCATTTTTAACGTCCGTCTCTCAGAAACGCATCAGTGAAATAAACGTCCATTAAAAATGTCTGGTTTTGACTGACTTTTTTTTCACTGTCGTGTGCATGTGGCCATTTTGCAGCAGTGTGTGCATCCATTTTCTGGCCGTGTGTCAGTTTTTCAAGTCCTTTTTGCATCCGTTTTTCATGTCCGTTAACCTAAAGTTCATTTTCTCCCTAAGGACCAGTGCATTTTTGGGGAATCTGACCAGTGTCACTTTATGTAGTGATAACTTCAAAAAGCTTTTACTTATCCAGGCCATTCTGAGACGGTTGTTTCGTCACATCTTGTACTTCATGACACTGGTAAAATTGAGTCCAAAAAGTTCATTTTATTTATAAAAAAATACCAAATTTACCAAAATTTTTGAAAAATTTGCAAATATCCAAGTTTCAATTTCTCTATTTCTATAATACATAGTATTACCGCCAAAAAAAGTTATTAATTTACATTCCCCATATGTCTACCCCATGTATGGATCATTTTGTAAATTACATTTTATTTTTTGGGGACGTTACAAGACTTAGAAGTTTAGAAGCAAATCTTGAAATTTGTCAGAAATTTTCCAAAACTTTTTAGGTACCAGTTCAGGTCTGAAGTCACTTTGTGAGGCTAACATAATAAAAACCACCCAAAAATGACCCCATTCTAGAAACTACACCCCTCAAGGTATTCAAAACTGATTTTACAAACGTCGTTAAGCCTTTAGGTGTTTTACAAGAGTTAATGGCAAATAGAGATAAAATTTCAGAATTACGATATTTTTTGGGCAAATTTTCCATTTTAATCCATTTTTTCAAGTAACAAAGCAAGGGTTAACAGCCAAACAAAACTCAATATTTATTGCCCTGATTCTGTAGTTTGTAGAAACACCCCATATGTGGTCGTAAACTGCTGTATGGCCAAACGGCAGGGCATAGAAGGAAGGGAACGCCATATGGTTTTTGGAAGGCAGATTTTGATGGACTGGTTTTTTGACACCATGTCCCATTTGAAGCCCCCCTGATGCACCCCTAGAGTACAAACTCCAAAAATGTGTCGGTTATATTGGCACTATATTGGGGTGCATATGTCATTTTGGTCGCTTGCTATTACACTTTTTGTGATGTAAGGTGACAAAAATGGCGGTTGACACCGTATTTATATATATATATTTTTTTGCTGTGTTCACTTGAGGGCTAAGGTCATGTGTTATTTTTATAGAGGTTGTTACGGACGCGGAGATACATAATATGTATACTTTTTATTTATTTATTTAAGTTTTACACAGTAATATCATTTTTGAAAGAAAAAAAATCACGTTTTAATGTTTTATAGAGCAGGTTTTTACAGATGCGGCAATACATAATATGGATACTTTAATTTATTTATTTTACTTTAACACCATAACAGCATTTTAGAAAAAAAAATCAAGTTTTAATGTCTCGATAGTCAGAGAGCCAAATTATTATTTTTTTGGGGGGCGATTGGGCTATGTAGGGGCTAATTTTTTGTGGAATGTGATGGCGGTTTGATTGGTACTATTTTGGGAGGCATACGACTTTTTGATCGCTTGGTATTACACTTTTTGTGATTTAAGGTGACAAAAATGGCTTTTTTTACACCATTTGCTCATCTGAGGGGTTAAGTCATTTGATATATTTATAGAGCAGGTTTTTACGGACGCAGCGATACATAATATGTGTAGTGTATTTTATTTATTTTTATTTAGTGATAAATGTGTTTTGCTTTTTTTTACATTTTTTTCACTTTTTTACATTTTTTGACCCAGACCCATTTGGTTCTTGACGATCCAGTGGGTCTGATGTCTTTATAATACAGTACAGTACACTATATACTTTAGCAGAAGTCTGATCAGAGTTACTATTACCATGGCAAGCTGGACACCTGTGAAGGCGTCCTGTTGCCATGGTAGCCATCAACCGCTGCCAGAACAGAGCAGCCGGTGATTGGAAGGTCCGCCGCCCTGCGGGCGGTGATCGGAACTACAAAAGACGTACTGGTACGTCCTGTGTCCATGAGAGGTTAAACACGGACATGAAAAATGGATGAATGTGAATAGCCGCATAGACATTCATTGGTGCTAAAAATGGCCACGTGACGGCCGTTACTTAGACGTCACACATTATTCACTTTCCTGTGCATGAGGCCTTAGCTCTAAAGAACAGTAATGTCATGGACGTTCCCACAACAGGTGGCAGGAGATCTTGAGACTGGCAACACCTGGTTTGACCTGACAGGTTTTCATTGTGGATCAATAGGTGTCTGTGTTGTTTCTGGTAATAGCCACACCCCTTTCCCCAGGTGTTGCTAATGTGGTCATTTAACCTTCCTTAGGCTAGTTTCACACTAACGGAACTCTGGCAGGTGAACAGCCTGTCGGATCCATTCTGCCGCTAGTGTACGCGTGACCCCGGACTACCGCTCTGGCCCCATTGACTATAATGGGACGGGACGGAGTTCTGGCTGCAGCACGGCAAACATGCCGAGAGGAGGCAGGAATAAAAGTATAAAATGACGTACTTTTATTCTGGCCTCCTCTTGGCATGTTTGCCGTGCTGCCGCCGGAACTCCGGCCTGCACCCATTATAGTCAATGGGTCCAGAGCTGTAGTCTGGGGGCACATGTGCACTAGCGGCAGCACAGATCCGACAGGCTGTTCACCCACCGGAACAGCCTGCCGAAGTTCCTTGCCGCTGTTGTAAAATTAGCTGGTGTGTGGATCTCGGCAGAGTTCCTGGTGCTTCCATTGCCCCTTTGAAGTTAAGTCTTTCCTTTCCCTGTTTGTATTTTGTTTGGGTTCTGTGTGTTGAATTTCCCTATTGTTTGTATTAGGCCTGAAGGAGACTCCTGTTCGTCCTTCCTTTTGAAGGAACCGGTAGTCTTGTAGCTGCCATTAGTACCAGGCTTCTATAGGGCTTGATAGGACTCTAGGTATTCCTGCGTATGAATGAACACACCTACCTCTGGGGTCTGCTCATACTGGTAGTCAGTCAGGATTTTGGTTAGGGTTTTACTAGGAGGTGACCAACTTCCTTCCCTAGTTCTCAGTCCTAATTTCCTGTTCCCCCCTTTCCTTTTATGCTCGGTATGCACCGACACATGACAAGTAAACCCTAAGGGTAGGTTCACACAGAGTATGTTAAAGCTGGTTTTGAAGCAGATTTTCCTGCAGTTTTTCAGCCAAAGCTAGAAGTGGATTCAAAAGGAATTGGAAATATAAATGAAAATCAGCCTCAAAACCTCCTGCAAAAACTCTGTGTGAACCTACCCTGATTTTTACCTTAAGATAAGGGCACAAAAAAATACTTGAATAAGAACCGCAGTGCAGTAATATGACAAGAACCTATGTATTATTCTCCAAAGCTGCACTTACAACTCAGTAGGCTTCATAATTATAATTGCCCAGCACTCCCTGCTTGTTCACTGTCTGCACAGAAGTTGAGTCAGAGTTAATACAGGATAAGGAAAGGAATATTATCTATCTGCACAGTGACTTTACCAGCAGAATAGGGAGTGCAGCTCTGGAGTATAATACAGGATATAACTCAGGATCAGTACAGGATAAGTAATGTATGTACACAGTGACTTCACCAGCAGAACAGTGAGTGCAGCTCTGGAGTTTAATACAGGATGTAACTCAGGATCAGTACAGGATAAGTAATGTAATGTATGTACACAGTGACTGCACCAGCAGAATAGTGAGTGCAGCTCTGGAGTATAATACAGGATATAACTCAGGATCAGTACAGAAGATGTATTGCATTTATAGAATGTCTAATCTCTTTTATGGATAATATATGCTCAGTAAAATAGCACACAGGGGGAACATACTATATAGCCATATCTGAACTGTATAACAAGTGTCAAGTTTTGCATGAAGAGTCTTTTTTATAAAAATATTAAAAGAACACAATTATAAAAAGACGTAACATACAGGGTTGAAGTTATGGCAAACTGAAATCTTCTATTCTTTACACTGCAGGCTGAAAAACTGAAAAAAGTGTAAGCTAGAAACACAACTTATATTCCCCCCATAGCTGGGAAGTCTCGCTGCTCTCATGGACTGTAGAATCGCCCGATTGCTCTTGCTGCATCTCTACGTGTTTAGCTAGTACAGGGATGGGCAAACTGCGGCTCTCCGGCTGTTGCAAAACTACTACTCCCAGCATGCCCAGTCTGGCTACAGCTATCAGCCTACAGCAGGGCATGGTGGGAGTTGTAGTTTTACAACAGCTGGAGAGTCGCAGTTTGCCCATCCCTGAGCTAGTAAATGAAATGTAACAAAATCAAATATTCTCAGACAGCCTTACAACTGGGATTTTATCTTGTATCCATGATCAGACACATTTTCCTCTTACTTATAGAGATATGTCGTTTACAGAAACCTGCGTCAGAGACAATTCAAGTGTGAAAATGACCCTACTAGGGGGTCCCCCCTCATTGCGCTCTGCCAGGGAAATGATAAAGACGGCTATGTGTTATCAATAGCATTTCTGGTTCTTCTTTGTTGTGCACTGAAAAATGAACAATGTCTTCTTCTCGGGGGCTTTTGTTCTGCTGTCGAGATATGCAGCTCCCTTTGTTCCAAGACTATGTGATTTATAATGAAAATGACTAGATAATTATGTTACTTGTCAGAGGTACGTCTCTGCTCACATACACCACTGTTTGCCTTTTTTCAGAACTGTATGGAGTTTAGATATAATTGCATCCAATTGCCCAATGCTATTACATTGACAATGTAATCAAATGATATCTTAGTAATTGCTCTCATGGTTGCAGGCTCTGCGGCTCTCTACACGGGAGGGTAAATGCATGGAAGCGGCTATTTGGTGGTCTTAACTAATGCTCAACCCATGAAATGCAAACTGCAGCTGTGCCCGTCTCCGTCTGCATAAAAAGTGCAATGTTAATAGTAGTGAATGTTCACCTTTATCTTACATATAGAATTTACCTGCACAGAAAAGTTGTCATTTTCAAAAAAACTTGATGTTACCTAACATATATTGCTCCTGAATTACAGCCTGCAGGCTGCATTATATGCCACAGCTGCACTCACTCTTCTGCTGGTGAAGTCACTGTGTACATATATTACATATCCTCTACTGATCCTGAGTTACATCCTGTATTATATCCAGAGCTGCACTCACTCTTCTGCTGGTGAAGTCACTGTGTACATACATTACTTATCCTGTACTGATCCTGAGTTACATCCTGTATTATACTCCAGAGCTGCACTCACTATTCTGCTGGTGCAGTCACTGTGTACATACATTACTTATCCTCTACTGATCCTGAGTTACATCCTGTATTATACTCCAGAGCTGCACTCACTATTCTGCTGGTGAAGTCACTGTGTACATACATTACTTATCCTCTACTGATCCTGAGTTACATCCTGTATTATACTCCAGAGCTGCACTCACTATTCTGCTGGTGGAGTCACTGTGTACATACATTACTTATCCTGTACTGATCCTGAGTTACATCCTGTATTATACTCCAGAGCTGCACTCACTATTCTGCTGGTCAGTCACTGTGTACATACATTACTTATCCTGTACTGATCCTGAGTTACATCCTGTATTCTACTCCAGAGCCGCACTCACTATTCTGCTGGTGCAGTCACTGTGTACATACATTACATTACTTATCCTGCACGGATCCTGAGTTACAGCCTGTACTATACTCCAGAGCTGCACTCACTATTCTGCTGGTGGAGTCACTGTGTACATACATTACTTATCCTGTACTGATCCTGAGTTACAGCCTGTACTATACTCCAGAGCTGCACTCACTATTCTGCTGGTGGAGTTACTGTGTTTGTGTACACACATTACATTACTTATCCTGTACTGATCCTAAGTTTATAGCCTCTATACAGTGACTCCACCAGCAGAATAGTGAGTGCAGGTCTGGAATATAATACAGGATATTATTCGGGATCAGCACAGAATAAATGGAGTTTGTATGTTCTCCCCGTGTTTGCGTGTACTCCGGTTTCCTCCCACACATCAACGACATACTGATAGGGAAGTTACAATGTGAGCTCCCCGGCGGACAGCAGGCGATGCTACTGTCTGTACAGCGCTGTGGAATATGTCAGCGTCGTATAAGTGAGTATCATAAATATCCCATATACTGGATACAGAACGCCTGCCATTCAGGACTCTGGGAAAGCTGGGTGACCGCTATAACGGCAGCAATACTGGATGTCATTCAGATCTGTCAGAAACAGATACGACTGGAGAGAAGTTCTACAAAGGGGACGTCAGGCTCCGATTCTCCGGGCTGGTTGGCGCCATCGCTAACCTTATCGGCCTGCCGCATGTAGCAGTACAGAATTCCTCTCATGCATTTGATGGCGGAGTGCTCCAGCTCATGTGTCCGCCCTTTATCATCATCTACGCGCCTGGATGCGGAGATAAAAAGCAGACAGAAGCAGAAACATTTTAAAATTATAACATGATCCAAACTGATAAGTTAGAACAGAAGGAAGAACAATGGCGCAGTGCTGCGGAGCGTAAAACCAGCTGGAGCGTGTCCATTACTGTAAACACTGAGATAAACCCTATCAGGAGCAAACTGCTAAAACCAAGGACACAGCGACGTGTGAGGGTTTACCTAACATATCAAAGTGCTGCATCAGTATGTAGTGATATTCCAGAGCTGCACTCACTATTCTGCTGGTGGAGTGACTAAGAACACTTTATGTTACTTGTCTTGTACTGACCCTGAGTTTTTAGCCTTTATACAGTGACATGACAAGCAGAATACTGAGTGCAGCTCTGGAGTATAATACAGGATGTAACTCAGGATCAGTACAGGATAAGTAATGTATTTACACAGTGACTGCACCAGCAGAATACTGAGTGCAGCTCTGGGGTATAATACAGGATGTAACTCAGGATCAGTACAGGATAAGTAATGTATTTACACAGTGACTGCACCAGCAGAATAGTGAGCGCAGCTCTGGAGTATAATACAGCATGAAACTCAGGATCAGTACAGGATAAGTAATGTATGTACACAGTGACTGCACCAGCAGAATAGAGAGTGCAGCTCTGGAGTATAATACAGGATGTAACTCAGGATCAGTACAGGATAAGTAATGTATGTACACAGTGACTCCACCAGCAGAATAGTGAGTGCAGCTCTGGAGTATAATACAGGATGTAACTCAGGATCAGTACAGGATAAGTAATGTATGTACACAGTGACTACCAGCAGAATAGTGAGTGCAGCTCTGGGGTATAATACAGGATGTAACTCAGGATCAGTACAGGATAAGTAATGTATGTACACAGTGACTGCACCAGCAGAATAGTGAGTGCAGCTCTGGGGTATAATACAGGATGTAACTCAGGATCAGTACAGGATAAGTAATGTATGTACACAGTGACTGCAGTAGCAGAATAGTGATTGCAGCTCTGAAGTACAATACAGGATGTAACTCAGGATCAGTACAGGATAAGTAATGTATGTACACAGTGACTCCACCAGCAGAATAGTGAGTGCAGCTCTGGGGTATAATACAGGATGTAACTCAGGATCAGTACAGGATAAGTAATGTATGTACACAGTGACTGCACCAGCAGAATAGTGAGTGCAGCTCTGGAGTATAATACAGGATGTAACTCAGGATCAGTACAGGATAAGTAATGTATGTACACAGTGACTGCAGCAGCAGAATAATGATTGCAGCTCTGAAGTACAATACAGGATGTAACTCAGGATCACTACAGGATAAGTAATGTAATTTACTTTCAGTGTTATTCAGATGGCAATATCTGTGGAGTAAAAGATAATTTGTAAAAAAATAAAACATAAATAATTTGCTAACATTATTACATTTATTATTTGGTAAACAACATATTTTCTCAGGCTAAAAGTCAATTTACGTTACGAAGCAAGAAAAATATAGTTGTTGTTTTTTTAAACTAAATATGGGATCTGGTCCATAGAATGACAACAGAGGATGTCTTGTAGTGTGAAATTACGAGAGGCAGTAGTATTACTATAATAGTATGTTATTTTCTGTTATTTTCTTCCGTTTCTTTTATGTTTATAGAAGAAAAACTGACATCAAAATATTTTATTCTCATCATCATTATAAAGAAGAACGGCATCGGATGAGCCCAGCACTCGTATTTCCAGAGATAGCGCTGAGAAATCGTAGAGGAGGCATCTTGTCAATATCATATTGAGAGCTACGAGGATCCTGTCCAATGTAACCCGATGAGGATCACGTATGGAAACTGGCAAGAACAGGAGGCAACCAATCAGATCACAGTGTTTGTCTTTTATTATTATTATCAATAACCTTCAATTATATAGCGCCATCATATTCTGCAGCACTGTACACCCAGAGGGGGCATGTCAGACATAATAAGACATTACCCAGAAAAATCTAATCAACAAGTCAAACAATAGGAGTGAGGTCCTGCTCATAAGAGCTTACAATCCAGGAGGAAACTGGTTAAAATTAAAAAAGTACTTGTTCTGTACAATGATCAAACCAGCTTTTATACAGAATAGGGTATTCCACATAAAACTGCATGAGCCGATCACCAGCCAGTACCTGTAGATATGAAGTGCATGGAGAGTGCTGGGTACTGCTGGATGCAGATGGGGGATAATTTGAGAAGATTTAGATTAGGGAATGTGGTTGACCCGTCTAAAAATGCATTTAGGAGACACTTAAAGTTGTGGATCTTGAGAATTAACCTCATTGTCTGGAATAGCACATGCCAAAGAATGGGTGAAGCACAAGAGAAACCTTGGAGACAGTGGGGGACGGGGGTTCAGATTATGGAGAATGTTAGTCTGAAATTATTTTCCGAATGCAGACCCCAGGTAGGATGGTAGGCAGAAATGAGGGAGATGTTGGGGCAGTGCAGCACTCTGGAGAGCTTTATGATTGACATTGTATTCTGTAGTGAATTGACAACCAGTGGAGTGACTGGTACAGGGTGTAGGCATGGGCGTAGCTATAGGGGGTGCAGAGGTAGCAGTCGCTACCGGGCCCAGGAGCCTGAGGGGGCCCAAAGACCCTTTTGCAGCATAAGAAGACACACAAAGCACTGAGGGAAGGGGGGCCCAAGCTGAACTCTTGCACCAGGGCCCATGAGCCGTTAGCTACGCCCCTGGGTGTAGGTGTCAGTGTAGTGACTGGCACAGGGTGGAGGAATCAGTGTAGTGACTGGAACAGGAAGTAAGCATCAGTGTAGTGACTGGAACAGGAAGTAAGCATCAGTGTAGTGACTGGAACAGGAAGTAGGCATCAGTGTAGTGACCGGCACAGGATGGAGGCATCAGTGTAGTGACCGGCACAGGATGGAGGCATCAGTGTAGTGACCGGCACAGGATGGAGGCATCAGTGTAGTGACCGGCACAGGATGGAGGCATCAGTGTAGTGACTGGCACAGGGTGGAGGCACCAGTGTAGTGACTGGTACAGGGTGTAGGTGTCAGTGTAGTGACTGGCACAGGATGGAGGAATCAGTGTAGTGACTGGCACAGGATGGAGGAATCAGTGTAGTGACTGGCACAGGGGTAGAGGCATCGGTGTAGTGACTGGCACAGGGTGGAGGCATCAGTGTAGTGACCGGCACAGGGTGGAGGCATTAGTGTTATGACTGGCACAGGGTGTAGGTGTCAGTGTAGTGACTGGCACAGGGTGGAGGCATCAGTGTAGTGACTGGCACAGGGTGGAGGCATTAGTGTTATGACTGGCACAGGGTGGAGGCATCAGTGTAGTGACTGGCACAGGGTGGAGGCATCAGTGTAGTGACTGGCACAGGGTGGAGGCATCAGTGTAGTGACTGGTACAGGAATGGGATAGAGGGGGTCCCCCGCTGGGACTGGCTTCCATTTAACATGCCTAATCCTTATGTTCTTGGGGAGATAAGAGGAGGAGTCTGGAAGGGACAGAGGTGTCTGGCAGCTGCTCCCTCCCCCACTTATAATACATGCATGGTTGGCTGAGCATGCATGTGTACAGGGGGATTGGGAGAAATAAGTGTTCGGCTGCTTTATCTGGTAGGAAGCCAGCCAATAAAAATGTAAATCTCACCCTGTTACTGTCCTCTTAGGGTCTTTTGGCTCCGTCAGCTGCCATGACCCAAGTAGAGCCCCTGTATAATATATGGCACATGCAGAGCTCTCTCCCTCCCTGTTACATTTTCATTAATGCAGACTTTACCATATCATCATCGTCCTCATCTTTGCACTGAACACAATCAGAGCTGCCACAACAAATGTCCTTTGGAAATCAAAGCCTTTCTTGCAGTGTAATTGAATTAAAACGCGGCGGTTGCTGTACTGTAGAGCGCAGGGAGGTGACACTCCCCTGCAGAATTATTACATAATGAAGGAATACACAAAGTGCTTCCAAATCAAAGGCTTTATTTCCCATCTTAATCCTGCCGAGATAAAATAAGAGCGAGGGGCGCTCAAATTCCTGGCAAATAAAATGCGTGGCAGCGAGACGCAGGGCTCAGCAGGGGCTGTGTGTTGAGGAGGGCATAGAAAATAGATCTTGTAGCTGGATATGCCTCCTAGAAGCTGGGATTACATTATTACCGAAGGTGGGGGGGACATAAGACAAGTAGAAATATGAACAGTATGAGAAGTTCCAGGAGGCCCCATACATCGCCACCGTTACTGACCGAAGTTGTAGCAAAAGATTCATCTTTGCACTTTGATCCTCCATTTTCATACGTTGCAGCACACTTGACAGGGGCAACTGTGCTGCTCATCCTGAGCTTCCTTGTTCATGGACATATTATTAAAACAACAATAGGAAGGGCAGTGTGAGCAGTGAAAGTGGCTCTGCAGTGCAGAATGTATGGGGCATGCAGTGTCTATAGAGAGTGGGGGACAACTACTGGCAGCACTATGATTGGCACTGAGGTACAAACCTGCTAAATCCCAGATCAGGGTACCAAAGCCCCAGACCGCAGAGACTGGGCCACTAATGGAGAGAATGCAAGACACTGGTGCACCAGCCTATTGGACACAAAAGACTGGGCTACTAGATTATTAGATACCAGAGACTGGGCTACTAGACCATTAGATACCAGAGACTTGACTACTAGACCATTAGATACCAGAGACTGGAGTACTAGACCATTAGATATAAGAGATTGGAGTACTAGACAATTAGATACAAGAGACTGGAGTACTAGACCATTAGATACAAGAGACTGGAGTACTAGACCATTAGATACAAGAGACTGGAGTACTAGACCATTAGATACAAGAGACTGGAGTACTAGAACATTAGGTACAGGAGACTGGGGTACTAGACCATTAGATACAAGAGACTGGAGTACTAGACCATTAGATACCAGAGACTGGGGTACTAGACCATTAGATACCAGAGACTGGGGTACTAGACCATTAGATACCAGAGACTGGGGTACTAGACCATTGGATTCAAGAGACTGGAGTACTAGACCATTAGATTCCAGAGACTGGGGTACTAGACCATTGGATTCAAGAGACTGGAGTACTAGACCATTAGGTACAGGAGACTGGGGTACTAGACCATTAGGTACAGGAGACTGTTGTACTTCTTCCTGGGTCAGACAGGGCATTTAATGGGGAATTTACTTTTACATTCTGCATTTCATCTGACAATTTATTTTCTTCAGTGAATACAGTGGAGAAAAAAATATTTAATCGCTTTGCTTTCTCCTCATCGCTCTCTGCAACTCCCCCCTCATTACTCTGTAATGGGCCGATACCTTTAGATTTATACTTTTTACCATTTATATAATTGAAGAACATTTTAGAGTTAGTTTTACTCTAAAACTTTGGCAATTAATCCCTCTGTCTCACAGGAGCACCAGTGCCTTCTTAAACAGCTGATCAGTGGGGGTCCCGGGTGTCAGACCCTCATCAGCCAGATACTGGTGACTTATCCAGAGGATAATTCTACAACTAAGGCCTCTTTCACACTTGCGTTGTGAAGATCCGGCGTGCACTTCCGTCGCCGGAATGCACGCCGGATCCGGCACAACGCAAGTGAACTGAAAGCATTTGAAGACTGATCAGTCTTCAAATGCTTTCAGTGTTACTATGGCAGCCAGGACGCTACTAGCGTCCTGGTTGCCATAGTAGCAGTGGGGAGCGGGGGAGCGGCATACTTACATTCAGTGCGGCTCCCGGGGCGCTCCAGAATGACGTCAGAGCGCCCGCGCGCATGGATCACGTGATCCATGCGATCACGTGATCTATGCACTGGGGCACCCTGACGTCATCCTGGAGCGTCCCGGGAGCCGCACGAATGTAAGTATGCCGCTCCCCGCTCCCCTACTCTTACTATGGCAACCAGGACTTTAGCGTCCTGGCTGCCATAGTAACCACTGACAAAAAGCTAAACGTCGGATCCGGCGATGCGCGGAAACGACGTTTAGCTAAAGACCGGATCCGGACTAATGCCCTTCAATGGGCATTAATTCCGGATCCGGCGTTACGGCATGTCTTCCGGATTTTTGGACGGAGACAAATCCGCAGCATGCTGCGCTTTTGTCAACGTCCAAAAAACGTTGACATACTGAACTGATGCATCCTGATGCATCCTGAACGGATTTCTCTCTATTCAGGATGCATTAGGATAATCCTGATCAGTATCTTTCCGTCCTAGAGACCCGAGGACGGAACTCTAGGACGGAAAGCAAAAACGCTGATGTGAAAGGGGCCTAACATCATTCCTCACAAGATCTCTGCTTGCTGATAGTGAATGAGAACATTGCTTTTCACATCTAGAGGCTCAAAACCTCACATATCCTGCTCACATTAATGAGGGTTTGTTACTATGTATCAGTGTAGCAGACATCTCTCTCCTATCCTGCACTCCATCATATAATGAATACGCTTTCTTTGTACAGAGCAGTCGTGTTACCTATGTCAGAAGAAGACCTGCATGAGAACAGACACCGGTTGTACCATATACCAGACAGGAACATTTTAAAAAATGATTTACAGAACAAAAGACAAGATGTGAAGAGACTTGAAAAGAAAGACATGAAGTAGATGCATGAACGTGCACGAGGGTAGAGGAGACACATAGTGGTCAGAGAGTGGTGCTTGGATCATTCCTAGCCGCTGACAAGAACACAAGCTACTCCTGCTCCTGTCATTCTTACAGGCTGAATAGAGGCACTTAGGTTGGATCTATGGTCTGGGCCAATTATTACACAGGAAATTAAATCTCCAGTTCATTCCCAGTGATGTGGACTGCCACAGACAATGCCACATTAACTGCATCTGGAGCTCACATTGTGAAGTGCTGAAAGAACAGAATATGGCGAGGACAATTACTTCTCATCAGATGTTAAAGCTCATCTTCTACATTATGTTTAGTGCATGCTAATGGAAACCTAGCCCTGGTCAATTCTCATCCATAGGGCTTCAGTGACATCACTAATGGGGTGCAGAGCAAGCAATAGAACAGGCTGGGACTGAAGCACCAAACTACTGGACACCAGGGAGTGAAACACTAAACCGCTGGATACCAGGGAGTAAAACATGAAACCACTGGACACCAGGGACTGAAGAACCAAACTACTGGACACCAGGGATTAAAGAATATATCCACAGGACACCAGGAACTGAAAAATTTATCCACGGGACACCAGGGACTAAAATGCCAAACCACTGGACAACAAGGACTGAAGAATTAATCCACAGGCCAACAGAGACTGAAGCACAAATCCACTGGACACCAAGGACTAAAACACCAAACCACTGGAAACCAGAGAGTAAAGCACCAAACCACTGGAAACCAGGAACTGATGAACCAAACCACCAGATAGCAGGGACTAAAGCACCAAACCACTAGACACCAGGGACTGAATTACCACACCATCAGACACCAGGGACTGGAGCAATAAACCACTGGACACTGAGGGCTGAAGAAATAATTCACAGGAGACCAGGGACTAAAACACCAAACCACGGGACACCAGGGACTAATGCACCAAACCACTGGACACCAGGGACTAATGCACCAAACCACTGGACACCAGGGACTAATGCACCAAACCACTGGACACCAAGGACTAAAAACCAAACCAATGGACACCAGGAAATGAAGCCCAAACCACCAGATACCAGAGACTAAAGCACCAAACCACTAGACACCAGGGACTGAAACACCACACCATCAGACACCAGGGACTGGAGCACCAAACCACATGTCACTTGGGATTGTAGCACCAAACTACTGTACTCCAGGGAGTGAAGCACCATACTATGGACACCAAGGACTGAAACACAAAACCACCAGACACCAAGAACTGAAAAACCAATCACTGGATATCAGAGGCTGAAGCACAAACCATTGGACATTAAGAACTGAGGCACCAAATCAGCAGAAACTAACCAGAGACTAATTCACCAAATCATTGGACACCAGAGACTGAAGCAACAAAAGAACAAAACAGACTTTAGTATCAAATACTAGACACAGGGACTGAAGTACCAAACCATTGGACACTAAAGTGCTAAATTACAGCATCTACATAACTACCAGGGCACGAGCATAGCAACAGCTAAGGTCAGGTGCAGTTAGTGATAATGGAAAAAAACTCAAGTTTTACTAAGAAGCCTCATGGTTACTTCTGCTTGCATTATCCCTTCTGCAGGGCATTACTTTTTTCAGTTTTCTTGGGCTGTGACCTCGCTACATAATACGTGCATTATTCTTTCATGTGACGTAACTGTACAATTTGAGTGTTGCAACATATAATATCTCTGTACTGTGACATCACTGTGTGCATTATTCCTGGACTGAGACACCATTATATTAATTATCTCTGTACTGTGACATCACTGTGTGCATTATTCCTGGACTGAGACACCATTATATTAATTATCTCTGTACTGTGACATCACTGTGTATTATTCCTGGACTGAGACACCATTGTCTTGATTATTTCTGTACTGTAACATCACTGTGTGTATTATTCCTGGACTGAGACACCATTGTCTTAATTATCTCTGTACTGTGACATCACTGTGTGTATTATTCCTGGACTGAGACACCATTGTCTTGATTATCTCTGTACTGTGACATCACTGTGTGCATTATTCCTGGACTGAGACACCATTGTCTTAATTATCTCTGTACTGTGACATCACTGTGTGTATTATGCCAATATTGTGACATCAATGTGTGCACCGTGATGTCACCATGGGCATTATTCCACTATTATTACATCTCTATGTACAGCACCCCTGTTCTCTGACATCACTTTGTGCATTATGCCTGTATTATGACTTCAATGTGGGCCTTAGCCTTGCAAATTAGGAAGACCAATCGTTAGCTTTTCTAAACATGTTGTTGAAAGTGGTCATGGTGAAATGGGGCCCAATTTCAAGTATTACTATGGGGCCCCATCATTACCTGTTATGCCCCTGAATCACTGAAGAGACTGAGGTACTAAATCACTGGACACCCACTAGGCAGAGGTGCCATCCAGGAAAGAGTGACAACCTCCTTGGAAGCACCAATGGCTGACATATTGGTTGTCACTCAGTTTTACCAAAAACTGACATATGTAGAATTTCAAACAGCAAGAAAATAAAAGTAGATTTCTTTATTTCTTTGGCAAAATGTTCCCTCATAGTAAAATTTACAGGCGTCACTCCAGGGGTCTGTGCAAATAACAAGGAGCGTCTATGAAGGAAGTTTCCTGTAAGAAGGTTTATATTCTTATGGCTGTTTTGTTGCTTTGCTGTAAATCATCTGCGGCTTTGAGGAAGGATTTACATCCTGTATATTCACTGGTGCAACAATGTATCTCAATAAAAGCAAACACTGCGCAAAGGGCTGCAAGCAGCGGAGTTGTACAGCTTCATAGACATTCTGTTCATGCCCAGGCACCAATTCAACGAAACAGCTTTGCGTTTCCGAGTGAACGGTGTCATGACATCATTAAGACGATGGAGAGATGTGGCGTTATCCGTGCGGCTGCACAGGACTTTACTTCAGAGGCTCCTTCTTGTAAATCAAGCCTTTACTGGCAGAATGGATTTTTGTTTGTTGTTCTGCGGTCACATTTCAGAGTTTCTCCGAGTCTCGCTCCTCGTGACGCTCCATTATATACAGTCTATTACGTCGCCTGCTGTTTGAATCTTCTCCGGCCTCTACACTCACTTCTGTCGGATATCTATCTATGAAATGCCAGCAGCGCAGTTATTATATCCAATTGCTTTTCCTGTCCTCATAGCCGCAGGACAGTCCTACTCATTCTAGAGGAAAGATAACAGGTGTTTTAGGAATATTACATAGCCATAGTGAGGGCTACGGTGTTCAGGAACTTGAGAGGGTTGCATGGCATTAGAAAATATGGCTGCACCATTTCTGTCATTGACTTGGGCTACAATGTGCGCTTGCACTGCAGACCCATTTGAGCCTATGGTAGCACAGTCACGCGCGCCCGGTTCATGTGGCACCATCCCTAGCGGTTTTCCTGGGTACTATATCGGTGAAGAAAGGGTGTATCCGGTTTCTAAGAACACATCACAGCCAGAGTGCGCCTGAAACATTGCAGACATGTAGACCAGTGTGGTTCTTTTATGGACTGCAGCTAAACGCAGAGTGTGAACACAGCCTAGTTATATATTGGGCGCAAAACTGCATATAATATCAGGATCTGATATCATTTAGATCTTTTAATTCCTATATTAAAATATTTTTATAGTAGTATCCAAATGAAGAATTAGCACAGCACAGATATGCATGGCTGGATCCTTCACAGAAAATTTAAAAAGTGTCCCTCTGGGGTCTGTATGATGTGTGAGTCTATGGTGGACATTCATCATGCTTTTACGCCACAATTACGGTGTAAAAAAGTCTCACATTATGGCGCTCGGCATCTGTGCACCATAATTTGCGCCCTTTTGAGCTTCTCGGCACTTTTCTGAAGTGCCGAGAAAAAGGGGTGTGGCTTAGATGAAGGAGCGTGGCTTCACACTGCTGCATTTACTATATCTTTCACCAAAAAGTGGAGGATGTTATAGCTGAAGTCTACAACAGCCTGTTAGGCCCCTTTAACATCTGCGTTTTTGCTTTCGGTCCTAGAGTTCCGTCCTCGGGGCTCTAGGACGGAAACTGATCAGGATTATCCTAATGCATTCTGAATGGAGAAAATCAGTTCAGGATGCATCAGGATGTCTTCCGTTCAGTATGTGAACATTTTTTGGACGTTGACAGAACTGTAGCATGCTGCGGATTTGTCTCTGTCCAAAAATCCGGAAGACATGCCATAACGCCGGATCCGGAATTAATGCCCATTGAAGAGCATTAATCCGGATCCGGCTTTAAGCTAAACGTCGTTTCGGCGCATCACCGGATCCGACGTTTAGCTTTTGTGAATGGTTACCGTGGCAGCCAGGACGCTAAAGTCCCGGCTGTCATGGTAAAGTGTAGTGGGGAGGCAGGGGAGAAGCATACTTACCATCCGTGCGGCTCCCGGGGAGCTCCATAATGACGTCAGAGCGCCCCATGAGCATGGATCACATGGATCACGTGATCCATGCGCGTGGGGTGCTCTGACGTCATTGTGGAGCGCCCCGGGAGCCGCACGGACTGTAAGTATCTGCTCCCCCGCTCCCCACTACTTACTATGGCAACCAGGACTTTAGTAGCGTCCTGGCTGCCATAGTAACACTGAAAGCATTTTGAAGACTGATCAGTCTGCAAATGCTTTCAGTTGTCTTGCGTTGTGACGAATCCGGCGGGCATTTCCGGCGACGGAAGTGCACGCCGGATCCACACAACGCAAGTGTGAAAGAGGCCTAACTGGGGGCAGACTTCAGTTTCTGGAACACGGCAGGGCTTCTGCCTTAACAAATCAGGCGCATCTGACGCCAGCATAGGGGGATCAAGACTGGTGGATGGATCCACCAGTCTTGATGTATCTCTCCCTTTGTGTGTATATGCTGTATGTGTGTATATGCTGTATATATGTGTGTATATTCTGCATATGCGTATATGCTTAATATGTGAGTATATACTGTATATGTGTATGTATATATGCTGCATGTATGTGCTGTACATGTGTATGTAAATGCTATATGTGTGTGTGTATACACAGTGATCCCTCAAGATACAATGGCCTCAGAATACAATATTTTCAGCACACAGTGGTCTGTTCTGGGCCATCGTAAGTTGAAACCAGACTCAACATATAACGTCTCAGACTCAGACCCAACCAATCAAGGCCACTTCTCTGGTATAATAGCTGGGTTAGTTGCTAGTTATCAGCTATTCCTGACTGTTATATGTAAGGACTTGATTTATCTGTCTTAGTTATCTGATTCTTTATCTTAAATATTAATTTTCTCTTATCTTAGATAACATTTTGGGCTTTGGAACCAATTACTCAGCTTACAATGGTTTCAGCATACAATGGTCGCCCTGGAACCAATTAATATTGTATCTTGAGGGACTGTATATATCTGCTGTATATGTGTGTGTGTATATATATATATATATATATATATATATATAGTGTGTATATGTGTCTATATCCATGTATATGATTTGTATATGTGTATGCTGTACGGCTCAACACAAAGAAATCCTCAATGCAAATTTTTTGCATCGAGGATTCAGTTTGTGTCATGTGACCACGGAGCGTCAGTGAAACTCTTGCTATTACTCACCGCTCTGTGGCCACCCGCCAGCCAGCACCGCGCTGCCCTCCTGACATATTGTTGCTGATGGCACTGAGGGGGCTGGTGATGGCACTAAGGGGGGCAGCTGATGACATAGGGGGGCAGCCTGATGGCATGGGGAGAAACCTGATGGCATGGAGGGGAACCTGATGGCGTAGGGGGGAAGCTGATGGCACGGGGGGGGGGGGGGGTTGATGAGTTTTTATAAAGAAAATGTTCTTTTACATAGTTTTTTGTTATTAGAGTACTTGATCAATCGGTAGAATACTCGATTACAAAAATAGTTGATAGCTGCAGCTCTAGTGTGCTGGTTATGAGTGTAAACCAGTCCCTGACTGTACGCCTTTCTGTCTGTACAGCAGGTCCCCTGCACTCTCATCTACCAGTCCAGTTGTGGACCAGTAATTGGGACACAGACACCATGTGCCCATTCACTTCCGGGAATATTCCTACTAACTTCTTCTCTACCAATGACATGCAGGGTACTATTTCCATTATGTGCCTAGGGCACCAAAACACCTCGTCAGGCCATTGTAAAAGAGGTCTAATAAATCTTTAATTTTGGATGACTGCCCCTGTCTGCCGGAGATGGGTGTGTATTATCTGCAGTGGTGAACCCTACCTACCTTACTAATATCGCGCTGATATTAGGTTATGTCGCTGTAGCGATTGTGCGTCTGAGATCACATGTTGAAAAGACAAACATGGCATCATTACAGCAGCATTTGGAGACTTTTAGGCTACGTTCACACGACGACATTTGACGCGCGACAATTTTTATAATGGGAGTCTATGGTGTCACATTGCGACATGCTGCGACTGCGACGCGACAGTCGCAGAAAAACCCATCTTGAATGAATTTTTAGCAATTTTCGCGTTGCAGTCGCAGCATGTTGCATGTCGCAATACGACACCATAGACTCCCATTATAAAAATTGTAGCGCGACAATAGTGCGACTTTTTGACGCGCGACAAATGTCGTTGTGTGAACGTAGCCTTAAATCCGTGTGTTTGCTCTAATATATGTTATATTTTGTGCCGGACTCATTATGCGGGTCACTGTGGATGCCCCGAGTCATATTAAATGTACAACAAGCTCCTCGTGTGTCCGACCTTTAGCCGGTGTGGTGACGGGCGTCCCAGATGTGTTTAACCTGCCTCTTCCATCAGAATCTTCTATTTGTGGATCGGACAATTCTATTACTGCGTCTCCATCTACCGGAATAATGGCCACTTCATGTGTAACTTCATAAAGTGGCTATTACAGGAGGGCAGTGCGGAGATCGTAAGGACACACAATCCATTTATCTACACAGATGAAGAACAATGGGTTCCACTATCCTAATAATGTCACAGCATTCCTCATAAGGAAAACCCCCGCTGTGCAATTCATTGTACTGATTTCTGGTCCTGTGCCCCATTATGCTTCCTATTAATGGTGTCAGTATACTGTACATTGCTTACATGTAGCAAATTTATTACAGAGCTGCAGGTATATAGACACTAAAATTATCTTTTATCACATTTGTGTGAAAGCACTCTCAAGCGTGCTTACTGAAGTATTTTCAGGAGTCTGAACTAATTTAAGTGTCTGGTCTGGGGTCTGAACTAATTGAAGTGTTTGGTGTGGGGTCTGAATTTATTTGTGTTGGTATCGAGGCTGGGGATGGCTGCAGAAGCGAGGGGGCTAAAGATGTTTTGGAAGCAAACTCTGCAGTAACCAAAAGAAATTGTCATGGTGGTGTGGGCCAGATGGAAAAGAAAAGACAATGTCTACTATCGAAGAGACGTCACTGGTGAGCCACTGGATTGATAAAGGAGCCGTTACCTCTCCTGTTATGTTATTATAATCTAGTTCACAAAAAGGAAAGTTCTCCATGTAGCCCAGGCCTCATTGACAACTCTGTGTTACCATTCTCCCCCATTCAGAGATGATTAGGTATTGTCAGCATGTAGACACACCTCAACATGACATGGGGAATGGTAACTCCCAGTTGTCAGTTTATTTATACAATCGGAACAAGGGTTCAACCTGCTACCACAAAAAAATGTTGGTGAAATGGTGTTGACTACAGTCTTGGTGTGGGAGAACAGTGGTGGGGAAGCTGGGGGGAAATTTGGGGAACATCCCATGTCTGGGGCCTACTTAATCCACCACTGATCTATCCTATACAGTAGGCAACTGTAGTTTTGGTGTATCAGGCTTTTTCTCATCCAACTTCCCGCCCTGCATTCTTGTGATTGTCTCTCAATGTCACTATCCTATGGGCACTATGGATGGATTACTGGATACTGTGACTTGTACCAGTACATGGGCATTTAAGAGGCTTGTGCACATCATGGTGACTTGTCTAGCACGGAATGCTGGTACTTGTGGTCCACACACAATGGGCTTCTACATAATCTAGGGCTGTAGACGTTATAACTCCGGGGCCCCCCGCACATAGTGCCCTGGGACCACCACACACTCTGCGGCTGTTAACCCAGCAGATAGCATCACTTTCCACAGGCGCGTGTCATTTCTTACTGATGTGATAAATAATACAAGTCGCTCTTATGGAGCAATTATAATTAGCGGTACTCTCCAATGAGTGCTTGTCCTGATTACAGATTCGCTCTCCCCTCCCCCGGCAGCTGTGCGCCGTGTCTTCAGTTTAACTCCTTATATGCTTCCTTGTGGTGTTCCTTTTGGCTTCTAAAACATGAGCATTTCCCCTAATGTTTCTTACAAGCTGACAGGTTTTTTTGTTACATTTGTAACCCATTTTTTCTACGTTTTTTTCAGATCCTATAGAAAAAAGTCACAATCAGAGCAGGCTGTGTTATGGAAAAAAAATGCCATACACAAATAGCTCTCCCCATACAGCTCTGTGTTTGCCGGTTCCCTCATACAGTGTACTATAAAACTGTCTGCCAGCAGCCACCACTAGGGGGAGCTTGGTGCATAGGAATTCATACAGTTACTATTCACTATAATGGGAGCAGTACCCATCTCTTTGCAATGAGCTACCCCTAGTGGCAGCTGAATGAAAATGCAGCATTTTCATGTCGGGAACAGAAGAAGGAGTTTAGCACTGTCCCTCTCCTCCTGGGCCACATAGCAGTAGTGTGGTCTGCCCATGTAAGGTACATCACCGCCATAACGCTGGGTTCAGACCTGAGCGTTTCTGAGATGCGCGTCTTCCGCGCGTTTTTGGCAATAGTAAACGCGCTTTTTTACGCGCGTTTGTGTGATTGACTGCAGTGTTGGCTTCTCTCCAAACTGTGCCTAGCACCTGGGGTTTGGCCTTTCCAGCATGTTGCAAATTCATAAACGCGCGTCCGAACGCGCGTTTTCAGTGTCAAAAATGCGCAAAATACAAGCGTTGCACGTTCCCATTGAAGTCTATGGGCCAAAACGCGCGACAAACGCCCCAAAAAAAGCTCAAGTACTTGTTTATGCGTCGGGCGTTTTTCAGCGCGTTCGAACGCGCTGTAAAACGCGAAAATGTGAACCAGTCCCATAGGGAAGCATTGGTTTGCATCGGTTATGCGTTTTACAGCGCGTTCGAACGCGCTGTAAAACGCGCAAGTGTGAACTGAGGGTAAAGCAAAAACCAACAATAATTGACCCCTTCTTTCCCTCCCGAACTCTCCAGAGGCACCAGCATTAACTAAGCCCATCACACCTCTATAAAACCTCTATATCACTGACTTCTGTTCACTATAGTGTTCCCTAACGATAAGAGGACTGCCTGGTGACAAGGGCATTTTAACGGCCTCAGTAGTACGGCACACTGCCAGTCACTAAAAGGTGAGGTGATGTCATGAACATTAGTCATAGCCACCATGACATCACAGATATAGTATTCATACCCCTTGAACTTTTCCAAATTTTTTTACGTTACACCCACAAACCTAAATGTATTTCATTGAGATTTTATGTGATCGACCAACACAAAGTAACAAGTATGTGAGAAGTGAAAAGAAAATGATCCAAACTAAAGGTTCACAGGTTGCGGTGCAAACATTAGGCTTAGGCCTACCTGCGCAGCCCGTCCGTACATTTTTAGCAGTATCGCTGGGTCCCTTAAAGGGAATATGTTGCCAGTTTTCTGCTGCCCTATCAGTTCCAGCACATGCCGATGAGTCCTCACATTCATGAGCTCCCAGCAGATGGAGGGGCCTTTCACACCAGATGGTGCTATTTGGATAGTTCTATGCATGCCCTTGCTCTCTGGTATCAGTGCATGGACAGCCAACTTTAATCTACTTGGGTAATAATAAATATTGCAGACTATGGTAGAATGGCAATATTCCTATTGAGCCCTGCCTGAGGCAGGGCTTAATAGAAACTTCCTACAGCAGGCAGGGGAGCCTTCACAATGCCCCAGGCTGCCATTGTAAATAAATGGCTCCCATAATGTTACTGCGGGTAAGCCGTTTGGGGGTTGGAACCAGCCCACTACTGAATTACGTCTCCAATGCTGTGGTTGCAATTGACCACAGCATCTGAAGGGTTAAATGTCTGTGATTGCAGTTCAATAATATTTAAAGACCCAGCATTTTCTGTACAGGTATGCTGGATGTCGGCAAGGGGTTAAAAGTCTAAGAAATATCAAGTCTGAAAATATTCACATCCTAGGCTGTGCCTATATGAAAAGTTCTGCAACTAAATAACGTTATCACAATTTCTGCTTGCTGTTGGTGAATGGAAACATTTACTGTTTACATTCAAAGGCTGCCCACGTGGCCGTACCCTCAGGGCCTGACACCTCAAAGATGTTGCTTTGAAAGTGAACTGACTGCAGCTTCCGTCTAGTCCTGTATACAAGGTTCATTTCCTAGGCCGTAGTTGACATGTTTCTGAAAAGTCTGCGGCCCCAGGACGTGCCAGTGTGAACAGCGGTGATGAAAGTTTCATGTCGAACATCTGCGGTGTCCAGTTCCAGGCGCTGACCTGTCAGGGGTGCGCTCATGGCGTTTCGATCTCACCATCCGCAGCAGTGTTCGCACAGGACAGGCCTCTGACTTCACGCCGCAGCTCTTTACTGATTGCAGCTCTGAGCTCTGCTGATTCCACCTCCTCAGAGATCTTTCCTCTTCGAGTATCTCACATTGCACAGTCAACATGTCATGTCCAATCCCCGGCCACTGACATGTAATCACTAGCGTGAAACCCGGGTGTCATGTCATGTTAAACACAACAGCAATTTAGGGTCTGGATCACTGGAAGCTCACCCTGATACTGGGTAATGTAGACTTTGCCTGCAGGACTATTTCACCTCTTAAAGGGTCACAGCCATGCAAACTTGGGTTGCATTAATGTAATGTGTACAAGAGATGGTCGGGCATTTCAAGCTATTCCCTATTCTACTTCTATTACGCGGATTCCTCCTCTTATGAGCAGACATGCTGCAGATAGTAATAGAGAACAGCCACAGGAAAATGTAATTCCTACTGCCTCCCTGCAACACTGTGCTCCAGCCATTAATTAAATTAGCAGAAAAAAACATTACAAATTTAATATACTTCTCCCCCTGAGGGTTTGCTACAATTGTATCCAGTCTACACATCTTCTTCTGGAAGTTAAACCATCAGGACTCCAGGCTGATATATTTTACCAATTACCTCCACTGATACATTGTTTCCAACCTCTAGGAGTGAGTGAGGAGTGCCGCTCACACAGCAGTGTATAGACCGGATGCAATTGTAGCAAATCCTCATCTGTAAGAAGTATTACGTCAGATACAAGAATGTTTCTATTCAGATACTAGATACATTGTGACAACTTTACCAATTGCCTGAACAGGACTTGGAGAAGCTCCTGTTGTTCCAATCCAAAGACAGCAAGCAGAGGTCTTGAATATGAATTGAAATACAAATCATATTAGGAAATTACGCTGGGTTCACACTTGAGCGTATTTGATACGCGCGTTTTACACACGTTTCTGTCGCGCGTATTACAGCGCGTTTTTGCAAATAGGAAACGCGCGTTGTACGTGCGTTCGTGTGATTGACCACTGTGGCGTCAATCACAAAACGCGCGACAAACGCCCCAAAAAAAGCTCAAGTACTTGTTTATGCGTCGGGTGTTTTTCAGCGCGTTCGAACGCGCTGTAAAACGCAAAAATGTGAACCAGTCCCATGGGGAAGCATTGGTTTGCATCGGTTTTGCGTTTTACAGCGTGTTTGAATGCGCTGTAAAACGCACAAGTGTGAACTGAGGGTGAGGCTGGGTTCAGACTTGTGCGTATTTGATACGCGCGTACAACGCGCATTTCTGTCGCGCGTATTACAGCGCGTTTTTGCAAATAGGAAACGCGCGTCGTACGCGCGTTCGTGTGATTGACTAATGTGGCGTCAATCACAATACGCGCGACAAAACGCCCCAAAGAAGCTCGAGAACTTCAAACGCGCTGTAAAACGCTCAAGTGAGAACCAGGGCCATAGGAAAGCATTGGTTTTCATGTGTTGAGCGTTTTACAGCGCGTTTGAACGCGCTGTAAAACGCGCAAGTCTGAACCCAGCTTTACAGTACCTTTTATTACACAATGATTATTGCCATGGCAGTAGCACCCCTGCAGTACTTTAGGCAACACGGCCACAGAGGGGTCAGCTATGGGTTTGAATCCAACTACAATATCCATCCTTATTTTTTGGGGTCTACTTACGTATGTCAGTTAGCCCCCCATCCAGGAGCATGCACAGATCTCGTAGAGTCCCATAGAAAAACGTAGTATGGGCCCCAGACGGTTTTCCAATACACGCACAACGCAAGGCATAAGAAATTTTAATAAAAATTGTAATTAAAAAAAAAAGTCACCCTCACCCACTTTGTCCAACCTCTATGTCTGAAAAGGTGGAACAGGAGCTTCATAAATATGTCACTTATTCTGAACACCATATTTCTCAATGTATTCACATCAGAATACTGGGAGAATGACATTGATAAATCTCCTGCTTCCCCTCTAGTACAAAGCAGGCTGCCTGAAGCCACCACTAGGGGGAGCTCAGTGTATAAGAATTTATACATGTTATCTTTTGATGGAAAGGAAGTTGAAATAATCTATTTGCATTAAGCTCCCTCTAGTGGTGGCTGCCTGAAAATGCTGTGTTTTCTTGTCAGGAAAAGGAGTTCAACGCTGCTCCTCCCCCTCACTCCAGGCCTCGCTGTACTGTAATCATACACCTATTATATCCGACATAGAATATTATAGATTCTTGCAGGAAATGTCACTTCCTCCAAGAGTTCAATCAAAAAATAACGTCAAGAGGCACCAATCAACCGTGTGCTGAAAATTGTATCCCTCATTCCTACTTTTACAGTCATAAATCCGCCAGCCGGGCCCCTGCTACTTCATACAATAAAATCTCCAAATGGTGGCTGTGGCTTTCAGTCATCACCCAGGGAGAAAGGACATGTCCAGCAATCTTCCGGCGTTTCGCATTTGCTCTGTATTTTAATATTGGTACGTGACCGGCTCTGCTAATGAGGCCCCGGAATTACGAAAATATATAAAAAGTTCAGAGACAGGACACAAATGGCGACAGAATAAATGGCGCTAATAGAAAACACTAACAGGCCTTCAGATCTGCAGGCAGAAAGGTTACGGAGAATGTGTAATTACAGCCTAATGTCTTGTTACAGTTCTTGCCGATCTCCGAATGCTTCCAGATAAAAGAATGTTATTCATGTGGTCGGGGGGAGGTGTCGGCAAATTAGAATTGCGCATGTATAATGCACTGGGCTGAGAGCCATTACCATGAAAAAGGAAGAGAGGTTACATGGGTGACCGGCGGTTTAGCACCGGCTTCTTTATAATTTATTAATCAGGCCGGATCATCATTTATCTTTCCCAGTTGAAAGCGTTCCCCTACATTCCAGCCAGTGGGTCGGGAATACTTACCTTCTTCTATTACTTGACGATATATATTTGATGGCTTTGACATTTTTGCATTAAGCATTTGAACTGATTGGGGTTGCAAAATCATCAATGTCATTTGCAGCAATTACCAGCAGCCTTGCTTTATGGCAGATGCAAAACAATTCTGTAGTAGAGATATTAGTTCCTCTCAGCAGATCTGTACCTATGACACCGGCTGACCTGTTACATGTGCCCTCGGCAGCTGAAGGCATCTGTGTTGGTCCCATGTTCATATGTGCCCGCATTGCTGAGAAAAAGGATGTTTTATTATATGCAAAGGAGCCTCTAGGAGCAATGGGGGCGTTACCATTACACCTAGAGGCTCTGCTCTCTCTGCAACTGCTGCACCCTCTGCACTTTGATTAACAGGACCAAGCAGGTGTGATCACAGAGAGAGCTGAGCTTCTAGATGTAACAGCGACGCCCCCGTTTTAGTAAATAATTATATCCCACATTAAATAACCATTCTGAAATACATGTGCCTCTATGTGGTGACATTCTTCTATTATTCCTGCTAGAAGTTTATTAATGAATATGCAGCCGAGTGCTGCCAACGGGAGATGGATGTTTATTTCCTACATGCTCTTACACTGGCAGCACTGATTGGTCAGTGTCAGGCTGTGTAAGGACACACCCCAACTGGTAACACCCAGTGGTCAATTCATTCATAAACTTCTAGTAAGAATAATGAAGGAACGGCACAACACAGAGTCATAAGAACAGATGACAAGAATGGTCATTTAATGGGGAATACAGTTCTTTACTAGGACATGTCAGGAGTAGTGAGAGGTCCTCTTTAAAGGGGCTCCAACCCTTTACAAGAGATGACCTTTCCTCAGGAGGTCACCACTATCTGACTGGCGGAGATCTGACACGCCGCACCCCCACCAATCAGCTGTCCTGCAGCAGCTACATGCCAGAACTACAGCGCCATCCATTGTGCAGTGGACAGAGCTAGTTACTGCAGCAAAGCTCTCATACACTTCAATAGAGTTGCTGTAGAACAGCTGATCGTCAGGTCGCCAGGAGGCAGACTATCGCTAATCCGATAATGGTGGCCTGTCCTGAGGATACAGCAAGGTTAGAAAATCCTTTAAAGGACCAAGCAATGTTCTTTGCTTTTTCATCATTGCTTTCTAAAAGCCTCTAAACAGCCTCTGCTGCCGGGAAACAATGATTATGTATGGGTATGAGTGATGGCAATAGTGACCGCTCCTCCCCATACTGTGGAGGAGGTCACTGCATGTAAATGTGTCTCCTCCACTGACGTGCAGGCACTTGTTCCTTCCCGACAATGACCTGCTGAATTATCCAGTGTAAGGCTACATTCACACGTCCGTGTGTGTTTTGCGGATCCGCAAAACACGGACATCGGCAATGTGCGCTCCGCATTTTGCGGACCGCACATCGCCGGCACTCTCATAGAAAATGCCTTTTTCGTCCGCAATTGCGGACAAGAATAGGACATGTTCTATATTTTTCGGGAACGCGATTGCGGACCCGGAAGTGCGGATCCACAATTGCGTACCCGGAAGTGCAGATCCACAATTGCGGACCCGGGCGGGACATCGTCTGTCCCCATTGAAATTAATGGTTCCGCAATTCTGTTCCGCAAAACGGAACAGAATGGCGGACGTGTGAATGGAGCCTAAAGCGATAACTTTTATGTTTTTGCATTGATGTGGCTTTGTTGTTTGCAGGACGAGTATGCAAAAGAACAGAAATTCCACCCCTGATTTTTGTGTTGTTTTTTACTGATTTTTGTGTTAGTTTTACTGCACAGTGAAAAATAACAAATTAACTTTATTCTGCGGGTCGGTAAGATTATGTCAATACCAAATATGTATGGAGATGTTACTACTATTGCATAACAGAAACTTTTAATTTTAAATAAAAAATGTTTGCAAATGTGTTTACTATTTTTTTTTTCAGTGTGAGAGCTTGTTTTCTACAGGACAGGATGTAGTTTTATTGGTGCCATATTGCCATGTATATTTATAGATTGATAGATTTTTATGTATTTTCGTTTTTTTTCTCCCACTGATGGCGTGCATGGTTACGATTGCAGTGGTAACAAGTATGTATTTTTATTTTTATAATGTGAACTAATAGCTAACAGTAAAAAAAAAAAAAAAGTAAATTTTTTTTTTTTTGGGGAAATCTGTCTCCAGCTAGCACCCTATTCAAATGCTTGCATAGACACATAGGTGTGGTTCATCTCATTACAACGCTGTTTTTCTTTTGTTGATCTAAGGGTACTTTCACACTTGCGTTATTCTTTTCCGGCATAGAGTTGCGTCAAAAGGGCTCTATGCCGGAAAAGAACTGATCAGGCATATTCCCATGCAATCTGAATGGATAGAAATCCGTTCAGTTTGCATCAGTATGCCTTCCGTTCAGTCACTGTCAGGCGTTTTGGCCGGACATATTACCGCAGCATGCTGCAGTATTATGTCAGTCCAAAATGCCTGATGAGTCGCCGGAATGCATTTACATTGACTTGTATTAGTGCCGGATCCGGCCTTCATTTACATTGACTTGTATTAGTGCTGGATCCGGCATTCATTTACATTGACTTGTATTAGTGCTGGATCCGGCATTCATTTACATTGACTTGTATTAGTGCTGGATCCGGCATTCATTTACATTGACTTGTATTAGTGCTGGATCCGGCCTTCATTTACATTGACTTGTATTAGTGCCGGATCCGGCATTGCGAAACAACTGCATGCGCAGACCAGTAAAGCTGTGAAAAAGAGTGCATGACAAGCGGAGGGACGGATCTGTTCTTGCAATGCATTTGTAGACGGATCCGTCTACAAATGCTGTCAGTTGTGACACTAAACGGCGGATCCAGCAGGCAGCTCCGACGACGGAACTGCCTGCCGGATCACACGAACGCAAGTGTGAAAGTAGCCTAAGGCCCAGTTCCCGAGTTATGATACATTTGGTGCATTGAGGACATTTGGTGCAATGAGGCTGTCACCTTTGCTCTTGTTGCATCCAAGCTCCACTCCTTTCTGTGTCCAGACCCTCCCTCACTGCTTTACAACTGCCTGGCCCTGTCAATCAAAGCGGCCAGGGAGGGTCTGGTCACAGAAAAGGGCGGAGCTTGGATGCAACAAGAGCAATGGTGATGCCCTCATTGCACCAAAGGTCTAATTTGCATATTAAGAAAATGTATCCAAACTTAGGAACAGAGCCTCGGATCAACAAAAGAAAAAACAGCGTTTTACTCAGATTAACTAAAGCTATGGGAATAACCACATGGCCGTGCTGCATTCGGGTACCCTACGGTCAAAATGGCCACAACGGGCTCTAATTAAACTAATGAAGACCACGCTGTTCAGTGGGTCAGTATTGTTAATGGCCGCGCGGCACCTTCACCACATAACCATTAACGATACAGACCCGCAGAACAGTGCGGTCTTCATTAGTTTAATTAGAGGCCGCTGCGGCCTTTTCGGCCATGCAGTACTAGAACACAGCATGGTCGCGTGGTTGTACCCTATGTATCTAAGCAAACAGTTTAATGGGGAGGTCAATGGTGACAGATTTCCTTTTCTGAAAAAAGGGCTCATGTACAGTATTAATTTATAGATTTTTTTTTGGGGGGGGGGAGAGTTTTTGTTTGCTAAAAATTATTTTTTTACTTTATGTTATTTTGTTTTCATCCGCCTTGGAGACTTGAATCTGCGATCCTTTCATTGTTTTTATAATGCTCTGGAATACTTGGTATTCCAGCATTATGGCCTGCTAGGGTAATGCTGACAGGCAACCTATTAAAGGTACCTTTACACGAGCCAATTATTGTGTAACTTATCGTTAAATCGTGCAAAACTGCACGGTTATTGAGCAGTGTAAGGCTACATGCACACAAACGTAGTTTGTTTCCGTGTCTGTTCCGTTTTCTTTGCGGATTGGATGAGAATCCATTCAGTTCAATGGGTCCGTAAAGAATGAGGACAGCACACCGTGTACTTTCCGCATCCATATGTCTATTACGTAGCCCCGTAAAAATATAGTGCATGTCCTATTCTTGTCCGATTTACGGACAAGGATAGGCATTGTTACAATAGATCCGCAAAAAAACTGATGCAATACGGATGCCAAAAGGATGTCATCACTATCTTTTCGAGGATCAGAGTTTTGCAGACCGGAAAGACATACGGTCGTGTGAATGTAGCCTAAAAGTAACAAACGATAGAGCAACAACCGACAATCAGTAGATTTCTCGTTGGTACAATCGTTGGTGTGAGCAAAAAAATCATCGTTGGACACTAACGATTTCATAAATGTAAACAGGAATCGTTCACTGCACGCACGATTACTGACAATTACAGCGTGGGTGTGTTTAAGCACGTCACTCAAATATCACTTTGTGAAAATGCAACAGTCTGCTTTAAAAACGATGGAATATGCGATCGAAATTACGATTTTTTGAACGATAATCGGTGCGTCTAAAGAGTCATTGTTGAAACATTCACTACACCAAGAAATTATTTGTTCATCGCTCAATCGTACCAATTATCGCCTCCTGTAAAGGTACCTTAAAGGGAGTCTGTCACCAAAATTTCACCTTCTGCACCTCTTACATAACGCTGCAGCACAAATAAACACGATTTAAATGGTCCGTTTGTTCTCTTCTTACGATGTTCATAAGCAGCAAAACCATGGTTTTAATTATATGCAAATGATGGCTCGCAAGTGCCCATGCCCCTCTGCCTTCTTCATGCATAACTTCTCCCTAACCCCTCGCATGGCACGCCCTGTAATCCACTTGCATCATCCTTTTGACTGGCCGAGATCTCGCGCATGCGCAGTTCACTGCTGGGCAACTATCTGTACTAGTATGCAGTTAGCTGGCGCATGCGCACTGCTGGGAGCGATGCCGATGCCCACAGTGGTCATCACTGGGCCCGGCGGTGAACTGCACAAGCATGGGATCTCCGCCACTCAACAGGATGATCAAAGTCAATAGTAGCCGGCACTCGACAGCGCACCCGCACGTGGATAAATAGATACTGGTATAAAGATAGAGGATCCCAGCGAGTGCTATTTAATTCTTCAGGCTTTATTGCATGTCAAATATAATAAATGGACGCGTTTCGGCCCGCCCAGCCTTCATCAGCATTACTCAACAGGATGGCCCCTGGGCACTTGGGAGCCCTCATTTGCATATCATTAAAACGGTATTTTTGCTGCTTATGAACATCGGCAGTAAAGAAAAAAGGTACCATTTATATTGTCTTTATTTGTGCTGCAGCGTTATGTAAGCGGTGCAGAAGGTAAAATTTTGGTGACTGACTCCCTTTAAGCCACACATTTGGCATATAATAATAGGCAGACACTGATAGCAAACATGGCGGTCATTGTTAGGCCCTCAGCTTTCATGGCAAGCATCACCCCTTCCCTCTTCTCAAACGCTTTAGAGGCTGCGGTCATTATGGACTACAGCAGGGATGGGAAAACTGCGGCTCTCCAGCTGTTGCAAAACTACAACTTCCAGCATGCAAAGACTGCTTACAGCTATCAGCCTGCAGCAGGGCATGGTGGGAATTGTAGTTTAACAACAGCTGGAGGGCCACAGTTTGCCCAGCCCTGGACTACGGCAGCTAAAGGGGCAATCGTTGGGTAGTACCCTCCTCAGAGACCCAATACTTCTCACAGCTGAGGGTTTGTTACAGTTGTATTCAGTCTAGACAAGCTAAATAGCCTAGACTCCGGACGTATACACATTACCTGCACTGATCAGGACAGGAGAGAGATTTGGGGTACTAATGCTCTTAACTCACCAAGGACTGCTGCCCTGTAACAAACCTTCAGCTGTGGATAAGATCACTAGGCTCTGAGGTCTATTCACTTTTTGGGTAATTCGCTTAATTCGCTGCTCATTAAAACTTATGGGTGAGCTATGAGTGAAGTCGGCGCTCAGAATCACCCCTCTGATGGAGTCCACGTTACCCAATGTCCAATACAGCACAGTAATGACGATTACTGAGGGCGATGTCAGTGCTGAGAATCACAGAGAGGCTGCGGCTGACCTTAATGATGAAGATGATGAGATTTTACTTGGTATCTGGTTGGCATTTTTTACCCTATTAATGGTTGAAAAGCGGCTGGAGGAGAAATGTGCTGTACAGCCGTCTCCTAATTGACTGTTCTTCAGGATTTTCTTAAGACGTCTTCAAGAGCTACAGCTAGACACAGCTGAGGTAGACATACTGGGAACTGGTCTCAGGCCGTGGAGGCTTACCAGAGCAAAGATTAAGATCCACTTCATTGTCTTAGCCCTGTGTCTACATACTCTGCTTAAGGTGGGCTTGTTGGGGCCCCAGTACTCAGCATCCGAAGAAGCCCCCTAATCTAAGCTTATGCATGGTGTAATGGGTACAGATTCCCAGTGCACATTTATTTTAAGGGTCCATTCACATGTCCGCAACTGTTTTGCGGTCCCCAAATTGCAGATCCGCAAAACACGGACACTGGCCATGTGTGGTCCGCAAAATGCGGACCGCACATGGCTGGCACTATGATAGAAATGCCTTTTCTTGTCTGTGGCTGAGGACAAGAATAGGACATGTTTTATTTTTTTGTGGTGTGCTGTCCGCATCTTTTGCAGCCCCACTGAAAATGAATGCGGACCCATTTTGTGGACGTGTGAATGGACCCTAAACTAAATGAAGATTTCAGCACCATTTTTAATGACTCAAGATTGCATCTTACTGTCAATGAATGGGAAACACTCTTGATAACATTTGACCTGAAAATCTATACAGACCTAATACTTCTCACAGCTGAGTATTTGTTTCATTTTTTATCTAGTGCCCAGACCAGAGCGGTAGCTAAAACTGACTGGGCCCCACAGCACTTACCCCCTCAATTTCTTAAAATTATTCAGCAACTTTACCCCTTCATAGATAAGTTCTGCATCCCTACAGGCTCCTACCCCAACCCTACAGACTCCTACCCCAACCCTACACGCTCTTACCCCAACCCTACAGGCTCCTACCCCAACCCTACAGACTCCTACTCCAACCCTACACGCTCTTACCCCAACCCTACAGGCTCCTACCCCAACCCTACAGACTCCTACCCCAACCCTACACGCTCCTACCCCAACCCTACAGGCTCCTACCCCAACCCTACAGGCTCCTACCCCAACCCTACAGGCTCCTACCCCAACCCTACAGACTCCTACCCCAACCCTACACGCTCTTACCCCAACCCTACAGGCTCCTACCCCAACCCTACAGACTCCTACTCCAACCCTACAGGCTCCTACCCCAACCCTACAGGCTCCTACCCCAACCCTACAGGCTCCTACCCCAACCCTACAGACTCCTACCCCAACCCTACATGCTCCTACCCCAACCCTACAGGCTCCTACCCCAACCCTACAGGCTTCTACCCCATCCCTACAGGCTCCTACCCCAACCCTACAGGCTCCTACCCCATCCCTACAGACTCCTACCCCAACCCTACACGCTCCTACCCCAACCCTACAGGCTCCTACCCCAACCCTACAGGCTCCTACCTCTTCTGGGGAGCCCTTAGGTATCCAGGAGTCCTGGGTTGGAAACATTGCTCCAGTGACCGAGCAGCTCCTAATGAATATTCCTCCTGCCCTTAAGCTGCTCACTCCAGGCTACGTAGATATCTCGTGGCAGCTTTTCAATTACCCAGCCTATGCACTAACGCTATGTCAGGAGCAGCTCGGCAAAATTACAGAGCAAACTACATGTATACGGCAGGAATCCAAATGAGGACAGACGCTCTGCCTCTCAGATCTGCGGGATCCCCAGTGTATACCTCTATTTATAGCAAACCATTTCAGGACACGACACACACCGACAGGGCGAAGGATTGGGGCACGCACCTACAGCTCGCTGGGCAAAGGTGGCAATTCTGCCTGTCAGATTAACTCACAATAGTGGAGTGTGAAAGCGGCGCATCTAATCCAACGAAGAAATCAGCCCATTGCCTGAAATCAATAGTCCACATCACTCCCTCATTCCCATCAGTGAAACCATTACGCGGAGCCATTGTCGCAGCGCGCCAGGCTGATTGAGGATGGAGACGGATGGTGACAAGACCCGGTATTACTGGCAAGTACTCGTGGAGGCAGAGTGACATTTAAACATGATTCACTTTTGTAATACCTTCACCAGCGCTTACAATAAATACATTTACTCCTCGTGTTGCCACCGGTGACTGATCAATAGGAAGGAATGGTTTCTTTGTTTCCACTTTTAATTCCCTTTACAAAGAAAGATTAATTATTGTATCACAGGATCCGCAGCTTCATCCCTCATCTCTGAGCGGTGCATTATTACAAATTACAGGGAGTCAATAGTACCGCAATCCTAGGGGAGAACATTGTACACCGACACATTAGAGAGACAGTCCGATTTGGGCAAACCCCCTTGTGATTAGTTGATCGCAGGGATCCTGGTACGACCTCTGCAAACAGGTAGTAATTTATACCAGCTGTACATATATAATTATATACAGGAGATGCCCAGGTTATACCAGCTGTACATATATAATTATATACAGGAGATGCCCAGGTTATACCAGCATGCTCCATATCACTATTTACAAGAAGATGTATAACTTATACCAGCTGTACATATATAATTATATATAGGAGATACCCAGGTTATACCAGCATGCTCCATATCACTATATACAAGAAGATGTATAACTTATACCAGCTGTACATATATAATTATATACAGGAGATGCCCAGGTTATACCAGCATGGTCCATATCACTATATACAAGAAGATGTATAACTGATACCAGCTGTACATATATATAATTATATACAGGAGATGCCCAGGTTATACCAGCATGCTCCATATCACTATATACAAGAAGATGTATAACTTATACCAGCTGTACATATATAATTATATACAGGATATGCCCAGGTTATACCAGCATGGTCCATATCACTATATACAGGAAGATGTATAACTTATACCAGCTGTACATATATAATTATATACAGGAGATACCCAGGTTATACCAGCATGCTCCATATCACTATATACAAGAAGATGTATAACTTATACCAGCTGTACATCTATAATTATATACAGGAGATACCCAGGTTATACCAGCATGGTCCATGCTCCATATCACTATATACAAGAAGATGTATAACTTATACCAGCTGTACATATATATAATTATATACAGGAGATGCCCAGGTTATACCAGCATGCTCCATATCACTATATACAAGTAAATGCTTATATTCTACCAGCTGTACATCTACCAGGAGATGGTTCGGGTTCTTTTCTGCCGCGGCTCTATATGATAGGAGATAGGTTTCTCCCTGAAGTCCGTTTGCCTGTGGTTTTTCTTTTCTCCCTGGATGATTTCGTCGTCCTCCTTCATCTGGGTCACCTCGTCCCCAGAGTCTTCTGTCCTAGAAACTTTTATAAGAACTTGATACAGTAACGTTTGCAGAGATCTGCACTAATATTTTACAGCGCACATCTCAATCTCGGCCATCGTGATTCCAGTCTAGCTGTGCGGTTAAATATTCATCATCGTCAGACACCGCTGCTGGCAATCTGCACTTCCCTTACTCCCAAAAAGAAGAAAAAAAGTATCAGAGTCAAAGACGAGGAAAGTTTCATTGTGCGGAGAATAGTATCTCCTGATAAGACGCATTCAGGGCAGACGATGGCCATTATTTATTCATACAGGGGACTGCATGACTGCATCTTAAATAAGATGAGTGCTAAGAATTCTGCTCCTCTGGTTTTCAGTTACATCTGTTTCTGGGAAAAGCTGGGTGACAACCAATGTGGCCTCCAAAAGTACATTAACATGGTTGTCACCCAGCTTTTTTTTATACTCCTGAACTTAAGACAGGTACAGCTATGGAATACAATAGGCATCACCAGATATAAACAGGCATACTAGTCATTTAGGAGTTTAGGAAAGCTCTGTGTCCATCAATATGTACCATACTAAAGCTCACCCAGCTTTCCCTGAATAGCAAATATGTCTAGCCATAGAGCAATGCTTCCCAGCCGTTGCAAAACTACAACTCCCATCATGCCATGATAGCTGTAGCTGGAGAGCCACAGGTTGGAGACCATTGGGGGATGCGTCACTGCAAATCTGTGCACAGTCCAAGTGCTATTCAGGACTCTTGGAAAGCTGGGTGACAACCTCTAGAAGTAGAGAGGCCCATACTAATGCTAGATGCTGCACATCAGCATTCAGGAGTCTGGGTAAAACATTGATGAGGGCAGTGGTGGTGGCCATATCTGCTGTCACCCAACTTTCCCAGTAACAGATAATCTTCCCTGGAAAGATCCTGATAGAAATAGCACCAGTTCCCCCGGAGAGCTGATCATTGTGATCCCGGGGTCTGGCCGTAGGCTTCCTACAAGACAGAAAAGTCCCAAGCGACAAACACAGAATATAGCAGAGCTGATTAGTTATCAGAACACCAACCCCCTCACCTGTAACTGGGTCATGAAACAGACAACACAACGAGAAGAACCTTCTCCGCTTTCCTGGCGCTATATACCTGACCCAATATCACGGCCTCACTATGGTCTTCCTATATTAACCCATTATTTTCCTTTACGTGTTCAGTTTGCAGTTTCCCCAGTAAGAAGTGGATCTCAGAGAACCCCGCGGCAGGAACTAAACCTACTCCTGTGCTGATAGGTTGTTACAATGTATCAGTACAGGTAAAGTGTATCAGACTGGAGTCCTACATGTTTATCTCACAGAGGAGTGTCTAGGGATCAGTAACCTCCGGCACTCCAGCTGTGTAGAAACTACAACTCCCAGAATGCTCCCACTTCTGCAGAAATTAGAAGAACAGCCGAGCATATTTTGCATGCTGGGAGTTATAGTTTGACAGCAGCTGGCGTGCCGAAGGTTGGGGACTGATCTGATATAGAGACTATGGGTGAAGAAGCAGCGTTTAACTTCACTGACAGCAAGCAGAGGTTTCAAAAATGGTGAAGAACTGATGCACAAAGTGTACTAGAGTGTCGCAGAACCTTATATATACTTTATAGAAGACAATTCTATATGCCCCATTTCATATGCCGTGTTAGGGTTTTAATCTGTTGAAAGCCTTTATAAAGTGCACCTCTAGCTCTGTATTGAAGAGGGTCAGACCTTACAGAAAGGATCTTTTTGGCTCTTGAGTTGCATGAATGGCTCTTGTGCACACTCTTGTGTACTGACTCTCCGCAGTCGCGGTTTCCTTATCTTTATGACACTCAGTATTGCTTACAGATGCCTCTGTATGTGTATTTGGTGGCAGGCTGGCTGGTCTTGGTCACAGGCCTGTTTCCTATACAGATCTCATCTGCTATCACAGGCTATGCAGCTTCTTGCTTCTCCTAGCTCCAGCCTCAACTCTTTAGTGGTGCTCAGCTGTGAACTAGCTCTAACTCTAGGCCCTGAGCTGGCACACCTTTATGGCTAGTGCCACTTACCTCCACTTCTAGCTAACAACACACAGGAACTTGAAGAATATCCCAGATCACACTAATGCCATGTCTCTCTCCTGCAATTCTTCATGACAATGTGCTCCTATTTCCAATTATCACCTCTAGAGAATGTGCTAGCTTGAATGGGGATTCTGCCAGTGGGACCCTCATGCTGACCTCTAACGCAGCCCAGCCTCTGCTGCAGTACCACTCAGTTAACTCTTTATAGCCACTAATGATTCAGTAATCACAGTGCAATACACATTACATAATCAATGCTCAACACTCTGCCCAAGGTATAGGACTTTTTAAAGGTGTCAGAAGACTGTCACAGGTTACCTGTGACATCACAACGATATGTCCCCGGCAAGGCCATAACACATACAGGGCATTTTACCCACATCAGTGCACAGTGGTCACCTTGCTGGCATCCATGTACGGTGGCAGTGGCATATTTCATCATCAGTTTTTAACATGAGGGGTTTCTATATTGAGACCCCCCGGAAAGCAGCCGATTACTGGGTCGGCTTCAATGTATAAGGACATGTAGACTGGCTGACAACTACATGTAGGTGATGCAGACCGGATACAGTTTTTCTGCCTGTGGTGCCTAGCGGTGCTCTGCTGCAGCAACTACGACTGTGAGAGTCTAAGGCTTCTATGGAATGGATGGATTTTCTGCAGAGGACGCTTCTGACATGAATAAACGATTAAGAATAATTCCTGATTTATTTATAAATCCCAGATCAGATATGTGCAGGTATAATGTGCTCCAGTAATATGTACAGTCACAAGTAGCTGCCACTCATTTAGAGGAATATTAAACCTGTTATATTTTATCTCTGATTTCCACATTTACAGTCCAAAAGTGAAAAATGATGTTGGATTTTTTACAAAATAAACCAATTTTTTTCCTTAAAAATTCCCATTAAGTTCAATGCTGCCCCCTGCTGTTCAGAGTTGTGTTTGCAGCCTATAGTAAATACACATGTGCTGTCACAAAATTCTTCGGCACATCTGAGAAAATTGTCTCCAAATATCATATCCACACAAAAAGGTTGAAGAGTCTGATAGACCCTCTTAAGGGTCGTGGCTCCCCCCTGGGGGTAGAGGATGTCAGCAGGAGACAGAAGGTAGGATTGCAGTGATCCTATCAACAGAACATCAGGGGATCTAGTTCCCCCCTCCCCACAGGAGGCTTCTGGAGAAGTTCTGCAGGTTATGGATAGATATGAGCGTGTCCTCCCGTCTGAGGTGTTGTTACAGTTTATTAGCTTGTGATAAAGCTGCCAGGGCTTTAGAATCTGTAGGTTTTGGAAGGAAATGAAAATGCAAGGTTTATGACACAGTAAAACTTAGTAAGTACCAAAGCTGCAGGGAAAAGAAATAAAAAAAAATAAAAATAAAAATATATATATATATACACACAGTGGCTTTGGGGTAGGTGGGCTCACGTTGCCTAAATGGAGCTCTGTTTACATAGTGTCCCCATTATATACACGTGGGTGTGTGGAATTTATTAACCCAGGGGTCCAAAGTGCACTGGAGGAAGATTCACTAAATTTATTAAGAGGAGCATGGAGCAGGCAATGCAAAAAATTGGTGCTAGTAGTCTGGGCTCCAGAAAAGCTACATCTATGGGGAGATGGAAAGGAAAGGCTGCTGATATTATATGAAGGTTACAATGTATCATTCTGCAGTCTAAACTATTTACCTCTTTAGTGGATACAACTGTAACAAACTCCCTGCTACCATTGATCAGGGATGTCACCTGCCTCCCTATAGGATAGCCTCATATTACATTGATCTCCAGTCTGTTGCCCTGTCCTGACCCTTCTTATTCCTCGCAGTTGTATAGGTCTCTGCTTCCTGTTCCATAGTGGCAGCCCAAATCTCTCTCCTGCCCGGCTGTTACAATGTATCAGTCTGGAGTCTAGGCTATTTAGTTCACAGAAGATTCTCTAGACTGAAAACACTGAAACAAACCTTCAACCGTGAGAAGTATTCGGAAAATTGTATTTTCTTTGGAGTGGGAATGTAAACAGTTCTCATTCATTAACAGCAAGCGTTTCTGTGACACTGGCCTTTAACACTGGTGTTCTCTTTTTATGGTGATTCGTCCTTGTATAAATGCATCTTTATATAAGCCCTTGTATATAAACCCTTATATATGTCTTGCATATAAGCCCCTGTATATAAGCCATGTCCATAAGCCCTTATATATAAGCAGATGTATATGTCTTGTATAAAAGGCCTTGTATACACTACTCACAAAAAGTTAGGGATATTTGGCTTGTGGGTAAAATTTCAGGATGAACCTAAAATTCCCTCTAACCTTTACAGGGGAACTTAATGTGACCTTCTCTAAACTTTTGTAAGCACATGTCCAACTGTTCAATGTTTCAGTACTTTTTGCACAACTTGCTGTTCTCTAACAAGGAGCTTAACAGCAAAATTCACAACAGGTGTTTGATCCATGAAACACCCAATAAATTTCCTGGTTCAATTAGAATAGGAACAGTCTTCCTCATCATGCTGTTCACATTTTAACATCATGAGACCAAGGCGACTTCTAAAAATTGATCCTTGCCATTGCGAGGCTTCGAGCAGGATGTTCTCAGAAAGAAGTGGCCACTGAGCTAAGAGTGTCACAGAGATACAGAGAGACTGGAAGAGTCACTGAAAGGCATAGAAGTGGACATCCTTTGGCCACATCCCATACTGATCACCGCTTCATTGTGAACAATGCCCTGCAGGACCGGATGATGAATGCTACTACACTCCAGGAACATTTAAGGGAGGTAAGAGGCACCCAAGTGTCACGTCAGACTATTCAACACCATTTACATCATCGTGGTCTTCGTGCTAGACCACCTGTATGGGTACCTGACCACATCACCAGGCGTCATCGTCTTGCATGGTCTAGGGAGCATCTACGTTGGACGAGGGACCAGTGAGCCCCAGTGCTGTTCACTGGTGAAAGTCGATTCCCGCTGGGCAGGAATGATGGCCGACAACAATGTTGGAGACGTTAAGGAGAGCGCTATAGATCAGCCACTGTTTGCCTTTGGTGGTGTTACAGTGTGGGCAGGTGTGTCTAGTCAATACAGAACTGCCCTACACTCTGTGAATGGTCCAGTGACAAGCCCATACTACTCAAATTACATCATAAATCTAGTTATTGTGCCTCTGCATGAACCACACAGGCCTAATTTCATGTTCATGGACGACAATGCACCAGCTCATCGAGGTCTCATCATTAGGGAACAGCTGCTAGAGACTGGGGGACCTCAAATAAAGTGGCCTGCACTTTCTCCAGACCTGAATACCATTAAAAACCTATGAGATCAGCTGAGTAGCCATGTAGAGGCTTGTAACTCTGTACCCCAGAACTTTAATGACCCTTCAAGAAGAGTGGGATGCCATGCCTCAGCAGACAATAAGTCAACTTGTGAACAGCAGGAGACGTCGTTGTCAAGCTGTAATTAATGTTCAAGGCCACATGACAAGTTATTGAGACAGTGACATTTTTGTGGCGGTATACCCAGCACTGGTGTTGGCTTTTGTTTCAATAAATTGTTGGAGATGAGGAAATCACCATTGCTGCTTCTACTTAAATGTCCTACTATCATGATATAATATCACTGTAGCGTGAACTTTTTACGTTTTCCATAAATTTCACCTGAAAGCCAAATATCCCTAAATGTTTGTGAGTAGTGTATATGTCTTGTATATAAGCCCCTATATATAAGCCCTTGTATATAAACCCATGTATATAAGCTCTTGTATATTAACCCTTGAATATAAGCACATGCATATAACACTTGTATATAAGCCCCTGTATATAAACCCTTCTATATAAGCCCTTGTATATAAGCCCCTGTATATAAACCCTTCTATATAAGCCCTTGTATATAAGCCCCTATATATAAACCCCTTCTATATAAGCCCTTGTATATAAGCCCCTGTATATAAACCCTTCTATATAAGCCCTTGTATATAAGCCCCTGTATATAAACCCTTCTATATAAGCCCTTGTATATAAGCCCCTGTATATAAACCCTTCTATATAGCCCTTGTATATAAGCCCCTGTATATAAACCCTTCTATATAAGCCCTTGTATATAAGCCCCTGTATATAAACCCTTCTATATAAGCCCTTGTATATAAGCCCCTGTATATAAACCCTTCTATATAAGCCCTTGTATATAAGCCCCTGTATATAAACCCTTCTATATAAGTCCTTGTATATAAACCCCTTCTATATAAGCCCTTGTATATAAGCCCTTGTATATAAACCCTTCTATATAAGCCTATGTATATAAGCTCTTGTATATTAACCCTTGAATATAAGCACATGCATATAAGCCCTTGTATATAAGCCCCTGTATATAAACCCTTCTATATAAGCCCTTGTATATAAGCCCCTGTATATAAACCCCTTCTATATAAGCCCTTGTATATAAGCCCCTGTATATAAACCCTTCTATATAAGCCCTTGCATATAAGCCCTTGTATATAAGCCCTTGAGGGATGACTGGGAGGGCGAGCATCCTGAGAGTGGAGATTGATGAAATCATGAAATGCGATTGTAGGGTTTGTGGAGGATCTCTTGTTCTGACAGATGGCGTCTTGGGAGATTCCCCCTCCGACTTCTCACGTCAGTCATAATGAATCCCCTCGTCCCCCCACCATTGTGCTCTTCCATCACGTCCAGGTTTATAGGCAGAGGCCGCTGTAATATTCTGCGCCATTACAAGCCATTAATTAGCAGGTAGTGCCCTTCTTCACTTCCACTCTAAATTAAAGTTTTACAACATAGCTAGTGAAAACCCTTTTATGGGCCATGTAGTAAAATATTAATGGACTGTACATGACAGCGATGTTTCCAGGACCCCTGTAAATTGGACGTTGTTTAAACACGCCGCCGTCCAAAAGCTGTAACCATCGCAGAAGGGCATTTTAATACCTAATTGGATTATTGAGTGAGTGAGCTTTTATATGGTTGAGCCCCGGAGATCCTCTGGATTTGTAGGTGCGTGGAGACAAGATATGGAAAACATCGACATTTTATAGTTTTTTTTTTTATCCTTCTGCTTTTACAAATTGTGAAGATTGAAGTATAAGGGGAAATTGGTGTAAGGTGCCTGCCATCTAGTGGCGAGAAGGGGTCATGACAAGGAGTTACATTCTTTATCACTTATGATCACTGTCGGTTTTTGATGGCCATTCTGCATCCATGTGTGCATACATTTTCTTGCCATTTCTCTGTTTTTAATGGCCGTTTTGTAGCCGTTTATTGTTTGTTTTTTAGCATCTCAACCCCTGCAGTGCCCTCAGTACACCGCCACAGTGCCCCCATTATCTATAATAGCCCCCTTGTAGTATCTGCAGTATCTATAATGCCTCCTATAGTAGTCCCAGTATATAGAAGGCCCCCACAGTGCCACCTGTATATAAAATACCCCTCACAATATCACCTGTATCTAAAATACTCCAAATAGTGCCACTTGTCCCTGCACAGTCTCACGCTACCCAGACAGTGCTGCCATTGTCAGACTGTGCAGGTACACCCCCCCTCCCCCAACTGGTTAACACCCCTCTGGACCCTTACTCATTCATAACCTCTAGGAGAAATAAGAAAGGAACGGCACAACATAGAGCCATAAGAATAGAGGCTCCAGAATTGTTATTACATGAGGAATACATGAAGCTATTAAAACAGACAGATCCTCTTTAAGGTCAGCTTCGCTGAGTAGATAAAAATATTTTAAATGTCACAAAAAATTGCAGCCGGCCATCCCCCAGGTGTACTTTTACTCAAAAAAGCACAAAACATTGTATTTGCTTCCGATTTACTATTACTGTGCCACATTTTCAAAAATGTTAGTTTATCGACACAAACCAAAGACAGGCTTAAAACTGACACCAAATACACCAGAAATGGTAAATTCCCCCCAAAGTCTATTAGAAAGCGGTTGGAGTGTTGATGATTATACAGATGAGCCCTTGAACGGTCATTTTCTTGCAGCTCCAGACAAATACGCGGGTGGCTGAATCCGTAGAAGTTTGGGAGGAGGGACTGTTGTCGCTCTCACAGTGGCGTCCGTCCAGGCTTCATCACACTAACGAGGAGATGTCGGCACCTCATAGCTGCAGAGATAGCGAAGTTGTTGCCTGCAGTCACTGCCTGCGGAACGAGACTTTGTATCGCAGATCAAACGCCCATTGTATTCATTTGCATGTGTCACTTTTTACAGGAGCAAGGTGAGAGACGGCGGCGAGGAGGCACCATTCTGTGTCTAATTTTAGAGTGCGCCGGGTGCGTGGAAAGATGAAGGGGAATTTATGATATGTGCGGATTGTTTAATCTACAGAACATGAGCATTTCTCTTGTCGAGTGACATCCTCAGAGCCGGCATCTGAGAGAGAAGCACTACCAAAACTGCGGCAATGGCAGGGCATTCCTTAAAGGGACCCTCACCCAGTCTATACGTCTATTAGTCGCGGCTATAAGACCCCATGTTGGCCTATTGAAGACCGCCACAGAGATCTGACCCCCACCAATCATACAAACACCAATATTTCATTGTACAGTGCCTTGCAAAAGTATTCACCCCCCCCCCCCCCCCCCCTTGACTCTTATTTTTGTTTTGATGCCTCACAACCTGGAGTGGATTGTTTGAGAATTTGCATCACTTAACTTACAGAACATGCCCACAACTTTGAGAATGTTTTTTTTTTATTGTGAAGCAAACAACAAATAGGAGAAAAAACAGAAAAAGTCAATGTGCAGAACTATTCACCCCCTAAAGTCAATGCTTTGTGGATCCACCTTTTGCGGCAATCCCCGCTCCAGGTCCCTTTGGTTAAGTCTCTAGGAGCTCACCACATCTTACCACTGGGATCTTTGCCCATTCCTCCTCCTTGCCGCTCCGGCTCCTTCAGGTTGGATGGTTTGCGCTTGTGAACAGCGATCTTTAAGTCTGACCACAGATTTTCTATGGGACTGAGATCTGGGCTGTGACTCGCCCATTCCAACACATTTACATGTTTCCCCTTAAACCACCCAAGTGTTGCATTAGCCGTGTGTTTGGGGTCAGTCCTGCTGGAAGGTCACAGAGGGTGCTACAGGTTCTCCTCAGGAATATCCCATATTTAGCACCATCCATCTTTCCCTCCTCTGACCAGTTTCCCAGTCCCATCCCCCCCCTCCCCCCCCATGATGCTGCCATGTCTCACTGTGGAGATGGTGTTCTTTGGGTGATGTGATGTGCTGCGTTTGTGCCAGAAATAACGTTTTCTTTGGTGGCCGAAAAGTTCACTTTTAGTCTCATCAGACAGCCTCTTCCTCCATACATTTTGGGAGTCTCCCACAGGCCTTTTTGTTTTTTGCTGAAAGTAATGGCTTTTTTCTGGCCACTCTGCCATGAAGCCCAACTCTCTGGAGCGTACGGCTTATTGTCGTCCTATGTACAGATCCTCCAGTCTCTGCTGTGGAACTCTGCAGCTCCTCCAGGGTTACCTTAGGTCTCTGTGCTGCCTCTCTGATTAATGCCCTCCTTGTCCGGTCCGTGAGTTTTGGTGGGCGGCCGTCTCTTGGCAGGTTTGCTGTTGTGCCATGTTCTTTCCATTTGGTTATGATAGATTTGATGGTGCTTCTGGGGATCATCACAGATTTGGATGTTTTTTTATAACCTAACCCTGACTGGTACTTCTCAACAACATTGTCCCTTACTTGTTTGGAGAGCTCCTCGGCCTTCATGGCAGTGTTTGGTTAGTGATGCCTCTTGCTTAGGTGTTGCAGCCTCTGATGCGTATATGTAATGACAGATGATGTGACACTTAGATTGCACACAGGTGACATCATGTCACTAATTATGTGACTTCTGAAGGCAATTGGTTGCACCAGAGCTTTTTATGGGCTTCCTAACAAAGGAGGTGAATACATACGCACATGGCAATTTTCTGTTTTCTATTTCTAATATACAAAACAACTGAAAGGTGGCATGAAGCAGGATGTGCTCAACCCAAGATGCAGTTGTGCATATATATATATACAGGGGAGCAGATCCTGCACTCGTGGCCCGTTGCTAATGGCGATCCCCATCAAAAATGCATACGGTGGAGGATGCCCGCAGCGGACCACAAGTACCACAATAGACATCCTACACAAGCAATTTGTGGATGTGTGGATGTGATAAACAATATAACAATATAGCAATAACAAATGACAAGACAGGTGCGCACTGCGGTCTTACTAAGCCTTCAAACTGATGTTAAAATTTAGATTTTCTATTTCTAAAAAATAGTTTTATTTATATATTTTTCTCATTTCACTTCACCAACGTAGACTATTGTGTTCTGATCCATCGCATAAAATTCAGATTAACAAAACATTGAACTTAACGCTGTAATGTAACAAAACACGGAAAAAAGTCAAGGGGGGTGAACACTTTTGCAAGGTACTGTGTATTGAAAATGTCTTCACCTTTATAATACACTTTGTATTTCAATTACTCACGACTTTCAAGATCTCTCCTTGCTGTCAGTAGATGGAAATAACACAAGACTCAAAACCGAACCTACAGGTAGGTCCACAGACACTGGACTTGCTGTGGATAACAGTGCTAGGCATGAGATTTAACAAATCGTGTTCATATGCTATAGTCATTTTCCACCCAAAAGTCCCAAAAACTGATTTGCAGTGCAGAAAATTCACATCATGACAATTTCAGTTACAGATTTTCATGTTTTTTAATATGGTGGGGTAAAATCTGCCTACAAATGTCAGCATGGAATCCACGCTGTTTTTTTCCCATCATACACTTTGCTGGTACTGTATAAGGCTACTTTCACACTAGCGTTTCTATTTTCCGCTATTGAGATCCATCATAGGGTCTCAATACCGGAAAAAAACGCTTCCATTTTGTCCCCATTCATTGTCAATGGGGACCAAACGTAACTGAACAGAACGGAGTGCGCCAAATGCATTCCGATACGTTCTCATACCGGAGAGCAAACCGCAGCATGCAGCGGTTTGCTTTCTGTCCTGGGATACGGTGCAAGACGGTGCAAGACCACTCTGGCGTCAATCACAATACGCGCGACAAAACGCCCCAAAGAAGCTCCTGTACTTCTTTGGGCGTAGGGCGTTTTACAGCGCGTTCGTACGCGCTGTAAAACGCTCAGGTGAGAACCATGCCTATAGGGAAACATGGGTTTTCGCCTGTTGAGCGTTTTACAGGGCGTAGGAACGCGCTGTAAAACGCTCAGGTGTAAACCCAGGGTTAGAGTAGAGGGTAGCGTCCTGACCACATTTTTACCTCCAGTAGAAGAGGAGATAATCCTAACTAAGTCTGGGCCCCGTCTTGCCCTGGGCCCCATAGCAGTCGCATGGTCTGCCGCTATGGTAGTTATGCCCCTGGGTCACGCCTCTAACTCTGCCTAAAGCATAATTACTGACTCCGTCAGAACTGCAGCAGCCGGGGATCGGTAAGGCGAGTGCAAGTTTCTTTATTTTTTTACAGCATGTGGAGCCCCTGGGACAATATTTTTCTTGCCCTTTAATATCCATTTAAATATTAGCAGATAAATCATCAGATTATAGATATTTTAAAGGGAACCTGTCACCAGGAAATTCCCTGATAAACCAGGCACGCTGCCTTGTAGGGCTCACTCTGCTGAATATAATGATACCTCTCACTTGGTGATCTGTTGCTTTACTTTGGAGAAAAAGTACTTTTAATCCATATGCTAATGAGCTGATTTGAGTCCAGTAGTTGATATGAGTCCAGCATTTTTTCTATTCAGAGCTGTAGCCCCTCCCCTATTCACTTCTTCAGATGTAAAATGGGCGTGGTTTATTACATCCTTCATTCAATTTAATAATTGGCGGGAAATGAATAACAGGGAATGCTAAGGTATTATATGTCTGAGGTAAAAAAAAGGGGGGAGGAATATACTATTGAAGTTAGTAATTATAATAAGGGCTACTTTGTTCATGGGGTGATAAACACAAGATGGCTGATAAGGGACAAGTCACCGTGTGTATGGCAGTTAGGCTTTAAAGTGAAAGGTAGCAAGGCTTGTATTGGCTATAATGCAGGTCAGTTTTTTAAACCACGCCCCTTTTACATCTGAAAAAGTGAATAGGGGAGGGGCTACAGCTCTGAATAGAAAAAATGCTGGACTCCAATCAACTACTGGACTCAAATCAGCTCATTAGCATATGGATTAAAAGTACTTTTTCTCCACGATAAAGGAACAGATCACCAAGTGAAAGGTATCATTACATTCAGCAGGGTGAGCCCTACAAGGCAGCATGCCTGGTATATCAGTGAATTTCCTGGTGACAGGTTCTCTTTAAGGTCCAAATAGCACTAAATAATGAAGTTCTGGTCTTATATACAGGGAGAAACCATGCAGACACTTTAGTAAGGAGCAATTTAGTAAATTTATTAATGCACATTTATGCATTCATTCCCCAGGTCAAAAAGAGGGACATTTACCCTAGGTACACACCTAAGCGTTTTACAGCGCGTTCAAACGCGCTGTAAAACGCACAACATGTGAAAAGCCATGCTTCCCTGAGGGCATGGTTCACATTTGGGCGTTTTACAGCGCGTTTGAACGCGCTGTAAAACGCCCCACGCCCAAACAAGTACATGAGCTTCTTTGGGGCGTTTTAACACGCCTATGGACAATGTTGCCATAGGGGAGAATCACTGAATCGCGCGTATGACGCGCGTTTCTTAGTTACAAAAACGCGCATCCAAAAACGCGCATAAAACGGGCGATTCAGAAACGCCTGGGTGTGTTCCCAGCCTTAAGGATCAAAATGGGACACAGGGACTTGGGTCAAAAAGAGGGACACTTGGGAGGGATGTAGTTAAACAATTGTACTATACTTTTTTGCAAAGTGGGACTTTTTGAAGTTTTATATCAGTCACCCCGGTCACGACTGAGATGTAACGCTTCCCCCTCGCCATCTGTGGAGCCTCGATAGGCGGAATCCATTACAATTCATTCTGATTGTGCTTCACTATAAAACGCGGCAGCGACCCCGATATCAGATGTCCCACTGTCTCATCTCCACAGAGAATAATCCCTCATACCCTCGCAGCCTGATTAGGAATATGAATCGACCAAATATACAATCAGCCGCAGTGATACATTGTATCCAGGGATTATATGTATCAGGTCACAATACATAGTAATGTCCCTAAATTATAACAATACCCTAATGACAGGCTTCTCCTAGTGTGACAACCATGCTCATACGGAAATAATTGACAGGTTGTCACAGCTCCCGCTTCTATGAGACATTATCCCCTTACATGTTGGGGGACTCTGTCTTTGGACTACTCGGTCCCAGGATTTTTTTCTGTATGACATTCAGGATTTATGGGCACAACCTGAAATGTAACAGGTCCCGGGGGGTTAGGGGGTCTATTCCTGAGCTCCCAGAAATGTAAGCAGTGGTACAAAATACAGGAAACGGAGCAGCAGATGCATCAATCAACACCCCAAAGTTAATACAGACCCTAAACCAGACCCTAATATACCCCAAAATCTATACAGACCCTAGACCAGACCGCAAAGTTAAAGGGGTTCTCCAGGACTACAAAGACATGGCTGCTTTCTTCCAAAAACGGCACCACACTTGCCCACAGGATGCATGTGGTATTACAGCTCAGCCCCTTCCACTTCTATAGAGCTGAGCGGCGATACCAGACACACATGGACAGGTGTGGTGCCGTTTGTGAGAGAAGGCAGCCATCTCTTCATGGTCCTGGAGAACCCCTTTAATACAGACCCCAGAACAGTCCCCAAAATTAATACAGACCCCAGACCAGAGCACACGATAAATTCAGACTACAAACCAAACCCCTAAATATATATATACTGTATACAGCAGACCAACACCCATGAATAATACAGACTGCAGACCAGATCCCAAAATGAATTCAGACCCCAGACCAGATCAGAAAATTAAATCAAACTGCAACATGAATTCACACTCCAGACCGCTAAATAAATAACTAAATTCAGACCTCAGACCAGAACCTCTAAATGAACACAGACCCCAGACCCATAACAAAATTCAGACATCCCACTAGACCCCAGAATTAGTTCAGACCTCTGGTCAGACCACAAAATGACTCCAGACCCCAACATGCTGTCATAAGCTAAAAACCATAAGCGAACCGTCACTCAGAGGTCGCAGTTACGCCTGAACAGGCATTAAGGTGTTTCCTGCATGTAGCGAGCGCACTGCGTGTTGAACCTCTCGGGCAGCACAGGAACAGTGCTGGGGCCCGAACCATCCGATAGAAAAGCTTCATACTGACAAGTCTAGAGTAGGCAGCGAGTAAGCAGCTTTCTTATTAGGGAGGGAGGCTGCTGATTGGCCGATTTCAGTGTGCTGCTGCTCCACCCGCACAGGCTAAGAGGGGCAAGACGAGGCTGGCGAAGGAAAGACCCATGGGATCCCGGGAGCATCCGTGAGGAGGGCAACCGCTACCTGGGGACAAGCTGATGAGGAGTGCTGGACGGACAGCACCCGGGTAGTGGGATCACTTAGAATCTCTTATAACGCAGCATTTTTGGCCGTGTTATATTTTAAAAATGATGGGAAAACATAAGTTTTTAAATGGCATAAAAGTCAGATAAATAAGTCTAAGTTTAAAATTTATACATGGAAGACGGTTCTAGAGGAGACTAGTAACGGCTCCCCGCATAAGTAGCAGCCTCTTTAGGCCTACACATTCTTTATTTCAATTACTACAACTTTTGTACTGATCCTCGGCTAAAAATACTCATCAAAAATGGTAAAAGGAAACAATGTAGTGCGACCTCTGCCGTCACTTTAAAAATAAATAAAATAAATAAATTACCTGGGTTGCATGAAATATGTCAGGACCGATCGGGGGTAATATTAATATTTTACTTCTGTAATAAAGCCTCCGCTCTCTATGGACGCAGCAGAGCCGGGCACTATGAGGTTGTCATAAACCTTAGCAGAGAACAAGACACCTCCAGCCCTGTAGCTGCCTAACAATTGATGGCCATGTCACTGCATACAGCCTCCAGACTAAGCGCTGGTGACAGGCAGCAGATTATAGCAGAGCCAAGCGCGCGCGGGATCTCTAGTTTTGTCCCGGGAGCTTTCACAGACAAATATGAAAATGTAAACTGAAAAATAGACTGATGGGAGAGAAACCCTTCGTCCTTGCCATGTCATGATTGACAGGAAGAGCAGCAGAGGCCACTGAGAAGAGGGGTCAATACCCACAAATGCGAGACCTGGGAGATGACTGAGGTATGGTGGCTGTATAATCTGTATGTAGTGAGCTCCCTCTAGTGGTGACTGTATAATCTGTATTTACTGAGCTCCCTCTAGTGGTGGCTGTATAATCTGTATGTAGTGAGCTCCCTCTAGTGGTGGCTGTATAATCTGTATGTAGTGAGCTCCCTCTAGTGGTGGCTGTATAATCTGTATGTAGTGAGCTCCCTCTAGTGGTGGCTGTATAACCTGTATGCAGTGAGCTCCCTCTAGTGGTGACTGTATAATCTGTATTTACTGAGCTCCCTCTAGTGGTGGCTGTATAATCTGTATGTAGTGAGCTCCCTCTAGTGGTGGCTGTATAATCTGTATGTAGTGAGCTCCCTCTAGTGGTGACTGTATAATCTGTATTTACTGAGGTCCCTCTAGTGGTGGCTGTATAATCTGTATGTAGTGAGCTCCCTCTAGTGGTGGCTGTATAATCTTTATGTAGTGAGCTCCTTCTAGTGGTGACTGTATGATCTGTATGCAGTGAGCTCCCTCTAGTGGTGGCTGTATAATCTGTATGTAGTGAGCTCCCTCTAGTGGTGAATGTATAATCTGTATGTAGTGAGCTCCCTCTAGTGGTGAATGTATAATCTGTATGTAGTGAGCTCCCTCTAGTGGTGAATATATAATCTGTATGTAGTAAACTCCCTCTAGTGGTGGCTGTATAATCTGTATGTAATGATCTCCCTCTAGTGGTGGCTGTATAATCTGTATGTAGTGAGCTCCCTCTAGTGGTGACTGTATGATCTGTATGTAGTGAGCTCCCTCTAGTGGTGACTGTACAATCTGTATGTAGTGAGCTCCCTCTAGTGGTGACTGTATGATCTGTATGCAGTGAGCTCCCTCTAGTGGTGAATGTATAATCTGTATGCAGTGAGCTCCCTCTAGTGGTGGCTGTATAATCTGTATGTAGTGAGCTCCCTCTAGTGGTGGCTGTATAATCTGTATGTAGTGAGCTCCCTCTAGTGGTGGCTGTATAATCTGTATGCAGTGAGCTCCCTCTAGTGGTGGCTGTATAATCTGTATGTAGTGAGCTCCCTCTAGTGGTGGCTGTATAATCTGTATGTACTGAGCTCCCTCTAGTGGTGACTGTATAATCTGTATGTAGTGAGCGCCCTCTAGTGGTGACTGTATGATCTGCATGCCTTGAAATCACAGAACTTCGCACCTTTTTGCCCTTGCCATCCACATTTGCCCCTTCAAGACACATTGCTACGTCATTTTCTTGAGACACTGTAGGTTAGTCTCACGTCTCTATAAAAGCCATGAGCTAAGACTGTCTCTGCTAATTTCACGTTGTACTGTAAAGCATGATGGCGAGGAGCGGGGGCGGGTGAGCGAGGCCTTAGATTCTCTTGATGCAATCGATTTTCGTAAGAGTCTAAGAACGTCTTGAGCCGGCCACCTGGCTCCCTCCTCTCCACGGCCACAGCTGCGGCTTCTGAGACTTCTATGAAATCCACTTTTGGAGGAGTGATTACAGAGCGCCGCTCGTGACGAGCAGAGAAGTTTCTGCGGCGTGCGAGTGATCAGCCGCCACTTCAAGAGACACTTCATGTCATTGGCGCCTGATTGTCGGAGACGCTCCGCTCGCCATCCCAGCATCAGTCTGATATTAGAGGGAGGACACAGGAGAGACATGGAGGTAAAATCTACACTACAGCCCCTGGGGCGCGAGGCACAGCATGCCTCCTGATAGCTCACAACGCATACACATCACCATGGATGACGCATCCGCCGAATATCGTGTAAAATCTGCAGGATGGCACACATCCGGTTTTATATAGCCAAACTTTATAACGAAAAGTTCTGCTGCTTTCTAATGGAATCTAGCATTACAAGACCTCGGCTTGCGGTCAGTGACTTGAAACACCTTTCTTCACACTCTGAAAACCTGTACAGACTTCTCACAACTGAGGGTTTGTTACAGCATAAGATGGCCGCTGCAGTTTGCCTGACGTAAGCCCCGGTCCCGGATAAAATACAGTGCCTTGCAAAAGTATTCACCCCCTTGACTTTTTTCGTGTTTTGTTACATTAAAGCCTTAAGTTCAATGTTTTGTTAACTTAAAGGGTTTCTGTCATCACGTTTTGACATTATAAGCTGTCTGACATTAGCTATGTGCTAATGTCAGAGCAGCTTGATAATGTCTTTTTTATAAAAATCCGATTTATATTCAGGCTAAAAAACGTACTTTTATAATATGTAAATTAGCCTCTAGGAGCAGGGGGGGCGTTGCCCTGCTCCTAGAAGCTCCTTGCGGCAACCTGCTGGCACGCCCCTTCTTACTTTGAGTGACAGTGCCGGGCAGCAATCCTCCGGCACTGTCTCCTTGTGAAATCCCGCGCCTGCACGGCCGTTCTGTATTCGGCGCAGGCGCGGTGAGCAGAGGACGCTGGTGCCTGCTGTCCTCTGCTCACAGCGATCTGTCATTACATATACACACCAGAGGCTAACACCTGAGCAAGAGGCGTCACTGACCAAACACTGCCATGAAGGCCGAGGAACTCTCCAAACAAGTAAGGGACAATGTTGTTGAGAAGTACAAGTCAGGGTTAGGTTATAGAAAAATATCCAAATCTGTGATGATCCCCAGGAGCGCCATCAAATCTATCATAACCGAATGGAAAGAACAGCAGCAATCCTGCCAAGAGACAGCCGCCCACCAAAACTCACAGACCGGGCAAGGAGGACATTAATCAGAGAGGCAGCACAGAGACCTAAGGTAACCCTGGAGGAGCCGCAGAGTTCACAGCAGAGACTGGAGGATCTGTACATAGGACGACAATAAGCCGTACGCTCCATAGAGCTGGGCTTTATGGCAGAGGGGCCAGAAGAAAGCCATTACTTTCATCAAAAAACAAAAAGGCGTGTGGGAGACTCCCAAAATGTATGGAGGAAGGTGCTCTGGTCTGATGAGACTAAAAGTGAACTTTTCGGCCATCAAAGAAAACGCTATGTCTGGTACAAACCCAACACATCACATCACCGAAAGGACACCACCCCCACAGTGAGACCTGATGGTGACAGCATCATGGGGGGATGGGACTGGGAAACTGGTCAGAGGAGGGAAAGATGGATGGCGCTAAATACAGGAAGATTCCTGAGCAGAACCTGTAGCACTCTGTGCGTGATCTGAGGCTGGGACAGAGGTTCACCTTCCAGCAGGACTGACCCCAAACACATGGCTAAAGCAACACTTGGGTGGTTTAAGGAGAAACATGTAAATGTGTTGGAATGGGCGAGTCACAGCCCAGATCTGAATCCAATAGAAAATCTGTGGTCAGACTTAAAGATCGCTGTTCACAAGCGCAAACCATCCAACCTGAAGGAGCCGGAGCGGCAAGGAGGAGGAATGGGCAAAAATCCCAGTGGTAAGATGTGGCGAGCTCCTAGAGGCTTATCCAAAGCGACTTGGAGCTGTGATTGCCGCAAAAGGTGGATCCACAAAGCATGGACTTTAGGGGGTGAATACTTCTGCACATTGACTTTTTCTGTTATTTTGTTCTATTTGTTGTTTGCTTCACAATAAAAGAAATAAAATCTCCAAAGTTGTCGGCATCTTCTGTAAATTACATGATGCAAATCCTCAAACAATCCATGTTAGTTCCAGGTTGTGAGGCACCAAAACACGAAAAAAGTCAATGGGGGTGAATACTTTTGCAAGGCACTGTATGTCTAACTGCTCAGGGTCTGTTACAATTGTATTCAGATCATTCTCACGTTCTCAGCTTGCTGTCAGTGAAGGGAAATTGTAATTCTTTACATTTGAAGGTTAGGGTACTTTCACATTTGCGGCATAGCTATCCGGCAGGCTATTCCGACGGGTGAACAGCACGGATCCGCCATGCCGCAAGTACCTGCAGTACTTTTAGTCCGGCGATCTCTGGCCGTGCACTGCCGTGCTGCGCCGTAGCTCCGCCCCCGCCCCATTATAGTCAATGGGGAAGGAGCGGCGGAGCGGCAGCACACGGGTACATGCGGCATGGCGGATCCGGTGAGCTGTTCACCCGCCGGAACAGCCTGCCGCATAGCCATGCCACAAGTGTGAAAGTACCCTTAGAATACCCCTCCTGACTTTGCCCGGTTCACCCAGCTGAGCGTTTGTTACAATGTGTAATCCTCAGCGCCAGCACAAATTAAAATCTCTCAGCGCGGGTAGGAGTCGTGACTGAATACACTGGTATCAGACCTGCCAGATGTAGAAGGGCTTCCCGGGCGTAAACATGGGTGCTTCTGTTCACTGACAACAAGCAGATGATTGGAAAATTTGCGAGGGAAAAGAAATACAGATTGTGTTAACCCCTTAACACCCCATGACATGTTATTACATCGTGATAGTACGCGGTGCGACAGTGATGGTGGGGATGCCGGTGTAACGTGGTATATCCCTACTTCGTGCGATTTCCCTACCTGTCGCGCCGGAAGTGACGTTGTAGGCGTTCCTGGCGTTTGGACGATCTGCGCATGCGCAAAAGGGCAAGGGATGGGAAAATCTCACATCGCAATTCTGGCTGCACACGGGACACTGCGCATGCGCTGCAGAGCCACGGTAGGGACATATTACGGCCCAGTGCGCAAGCGCCTAGGGGAGATCAGATGGCCATTATATAGGGTGGTCTGCCCAGTATATGGGGGGGCTATCTACGCAGTACATTGGGGCGGTCTGGGCAGACCACCCTATATAATGCGTATATATATATATTCATCTAACAGAAAAAATGGCCATCTGATCTCCCCTAGGCGCTTGCGCACTGGGCCGTAATATGTCCCTACCGTGGCTCTGCAGCGCATGCGCAGTGTCCCGTGTGCAGCCAGAATTGCGATGTGAGATTCTCCCATCCTTTGCCCTTTTGCGCATGCGCAGATCGTCCAAACGCCAGGAACGCCTACAACGTCACTTCCGGCGCGACAGGTAGTGAAATCGCATGGTAGAGATGAGAGAAGATGCTGAACACCGCCATTTAACCCCTCAGAGGCTGCAGTCAGGAGGGAGACAGAAGGAGGGGGCACCCTCTGTCACCCCATAGTTTGCTGGGTGCTATTGGGTTGTCATGGCAGCCGAGAGCCTAATGAGAACCCCCAAGTCCGCCATCTTGGGCCACCTACTAGGACCTGAGGTAACTGGCATAATACGGAAGGATCAGCTCAGGAAAAAAAATGTAAAAAACACATGTAATAAAATGTCTCAAAATAGAAAAAAAAAACTCTAAAATACGAAAACCTTTTGCCAATTTAAAAAAAAGCTAAATAAAAAAAACTAAAATACAAAGCCAAAATAAATGTTCCTGTCTTCCAAAAACGCAATAAAAAAGGCTTAAAAAGTCCCATGTATCCCAAAAACCACAGCTCACCCTGCGAATCCCCCCCCCCCACACACACACGCCGTCGATGGACTTTCACGCTAACACGAGACAACGTTAATGATAATTATTTTTACAGGTTTTCATTGTGGAAAATATATGTAAAACACAAAAAAGCTATACATTTGGTCTCGCCGTTATCGTACAGACCACGGAACGATGTTGACATGTTATTTATAAAAAAAAATGTATCTATTTAAAAACTGAACCTAAAAAAACTATTTTGGAATTGCTGTTTTACCTTAAAAAATATAATACATAAAAAAAAAAACGCCCCACAAAAACAACCGCAGTCATAATTTTACCTCAGAAAATTATTTTGTCAGGCAGCAGACTATTCAAGCGGCCGTGCTGGTAGTTCCACTACATCCCAGTAATACTTCATATATACAGCATTTTGTACTTTCGGTACTGATTCAGACGCCGCGATAATTCGCGGCCCGGTCAGTGGAGGACCCTCACGTCTCGCTTTTCCTCAGCACCTGCAGTTCCCAAATTGGCCACTAGATGTCAGTGCGCAGTTTAGGCGCCACTGTGCGGAATTTGAGTTTGTTTGGCCGCTCTCTGCTCGCCGTACTTGTAGTCCGGAACTTGCCCTTTGCTCGGGGCTGCCTCCTGGCATCTCTTGGTTGTCTGTCTCAAGGTGCAGATCATGACCAGCGACTCCATCCAGATCCCCCGCAGCCTGCCGCTGCTGCTCACCCACGATGGCGTGCTGCTGCCGGGCTCCAGCATGCGGTGCAGCGTGGACACCTCCGGGAACATGGAGCTGGTGCGGAGCCGTCTGCTGCGGGGAACCTCCCTCAAGAGCACCATCATCGGGGTCATCCCGGACACCAGCGACCCTGCCAGTGACAGGGAGAAGCTGCCTGCCATGCACAGGTGATAGTCACCGCCAGGTTGTCAGCTCATATAGTGGGCAGGTGTCCAGCCGAGTTGTCAGGTGTCGTGAGGCTCCTGCGCTAGAGTTGTCAGGTGTCGTGAGGCTCCTGCGCTAGAGTTGTCAGGTGTCGTGAGGCTCCTGCGCTAGAGTTGTCAGGTGTCGTGAGGCTCCTGCGCTAGAGTTGTCAGGTGTGGTAAGGCTCCTGCGCTAGAGTTGTCAGGTGTGGTAAGGCTCCTGCCCTAGAGTTGTCAGGTGTCGTGAGGCTCCTGCGCTAGAGTTGTCAGGTGTGGTAAGGCTCCTGCCCTAGAGTTGTCAGGTGTCGTGAGGCTCCTGCGCTAGAGTTGTCAGGTGTCGTGAGGCTCCTGCGCTAGAGTTGTCAGGTGTGGTAAGGCTCCTGCCCTAGAGTTGTCAGGTGTCGTGAGGCTCCTGCGCTAGAGTTGTCAAGTGGTGTAACATAATTTCAGTGAAACTATCAGATGGTGTGGCGTCCCTTCCGTGTAGTTGTCAGGTGGTTTGACCTCACACCATAGAAGTTGTCAGGTTTTGCTTATTCCCCTCAGTGGAGTTGTCAGCTGATGTGGCATTACACCATTGGAATTTTCAAGTGTTGCAGAATTCCCCCAACTAAGTTGTTAGGTGTCATGCGTTCCCACCAGTAAAGTTGTCGGGTGGTATGGCGCCCTTAATCTAGTTGAAGTTTTACACAGACTTCTGAGTGAAGTTGTTAGATGTCCCCAACATCCCACCCATGGAGTTGTCAGGTCCTGTGATGTCCCCTCTGGAGTTGCATTCCCACAGTGGAGTTGTCAGGTGATGTGGCGTCACACTTTTGGCATTGTCAGAGATCCTCTGGTGAAGTTGTCATGTCCCATAGTAGAGTTGTCGGGTGTTATTGCATTCTCCCCAGTGGAGCTATTGCACATGCGGGGTGTCAGGTATTCCTATGTTTTACGGGTGGAGTTGTCAGGTGTTGCTGCATCCCCCCCAGTCGAGTTGTCAGTTGTGCCTCCCACTTTGTGCACTGGGTCGCCCCTTCCCTGTCCTCAGCTAAATAGACCCCCGGCCAAGGACTCCCATCATCCCTCTGTAAGGCCAGATTCAGAGGCTGCAGTATGCGTTTGTTGGTCGCGGATCTTATCTCAGAATCTTCTATACATTGTTGCTCCTCTGCAGATAACATTCCCCCCCCCCTCCCCTGTTTCTCATCCTCAGCCTTTGGACTGTTATCTTCCAGCGTCCTATCAGTTTTACATAACACATCAGTCAAGGGCGACAAGCAGAGAGTTCTGGAAAATCTACAGTAAATAGACGGCCGGGAATCCGGCTGATTATGTGCAGCCCTAAGGGTTAATACACACAATGCAGATCTGTGACTTTCAGCTGACTAGGACTTGCAAAAATCCATTGGGGGAGGGGGAGACCCAGAGGCCTGCCTTGGGGGGAAGTGGGGGGGGGGAGCCCCAGAGGCCTGCCTTGGCGGGAAGGGGGGAGCCCCACGAGGCCTGCCTGGGGGGGAGCCCCACGAGGCCTGCCTTGGGGGGAAGGGGGCGAGCCCCACAAGGCCTGCTTTGGGGGGAAGGGGGGGAGCTCCCCGAGGCCTGCCTTGGGGGGTAGGGGGAGCCCCAGAGGCCTGCCTTGGGGGGAAGGGGGGGGGAGCCCCAGAGGCCTGCATTGGCATGAAGGCCCAGAGGGTCAGCATTGGGATGAAAACCCCAATGTCAGGGGGTTGACGTTGTGGATAGACGATGGATTAAATGAATTTCATCGTACCCTCCGTATATTCACTTTGGTTCCCCCATGTTTGTCCTCTCTAGGATCGGCACAGCCGCCTTGGTTGTGCAGGTTGCTGGCAGTAACTGGCCGAAGCCGCACTACACCTTACTGGTAACGGGGCTGTGCCGATTCCAGATCTTGCAGATTCTGAAAGAACGACCGTATCCTGTTGCCGAGGTGGAGCAGCTGGACCGGCTGGAGAATCTGAGCAGTAAGAGCGAGTTTAAGGAGGCGCTGGGGGAACTTTCCGAGCAGTTTTACAAGTACGCTTTACAGGTGGGTGATGGCCGTATCTACAGTATGGTCGGCGTGGTTGTCACCCGACTTTCCTAGTATCAGATGTAACTGTAGATCTGTTCTTCCCCTTTAAGTTGTTGGACATGCTGGACAGCTCCGTGCCTGCTGTGGCTAAACTGAAGAGGTTATTGGATAATCTCCCCAAGGAACTGCACCCGGATATCCTGGCATCCATCATACGGACCACCAACGAGGAGAAGCTGCAGGTCAGGGGCTTTCTTTGAAAATCTGGACTGTTGGATGCCAGATGATTGGAATTCTGTAGGCCGCGGTTTATGGCTGCTGTGACAGACTGGCGGTGTTTCACTCCAGTTACAGTGCCGCCATAGAGAGGCGTATTACTATGGCGCCATACTAGGCGTGTTTCTGATAGATTTCAACATTTGAAAGCTGCTAGAATCTGCAACACTGTAACGAAACCTCCTGTGCGAAGTCTGGAAGAATGATCAGGTCACAAAAAGTTCTGCAGCTTTGTGTTTCAATTTCTCACTTGTCTCACTCAAGATCTCTGCTTGCTGTTAGTGAATGAGAAAATCTTTGTTTACATCCAAAAGCTGAAATTCTGTAGAAACGTGACATGTCTCACATCTGAGGGGTTGTTACAATTGTACGGCAGTCTAGACATTATCCTGAGAGCTGAACGCGTCTGTCCTGAGTTTGTTACAAACTGGAGTATCTCAATGAAAATAAGGAAATAACGCCGTATCAGCATGGCTTCATGAGGGATCGGTCATGCCAAATATATTTAATCAGCTTCTATGGAGGAGGTAAGTTCTAGACTTGACCGCGGTGAATCAATGGATGTCGTATATCTGGACTTCTCCAAAGCATTTGACACCGTACCGCATAAAAGGTTAGTATATAGAATGAGGATGCTCGGACTGGGAGAAAATGTCTGTATGTGGGTAAGTAACTGGCTGAGGGATAGAAAACAGAGGGTGGTTATTAACGGTAGATACTCAGATTGGGTCACTGTCACTAGTGGGGTACCTCAGGGGTCAGTATTGGGCCCTATTCTCTTCAATATATTTATTAATGATCTTGTAGAAGGCCTGCACAGTAAAATATCTATTTTTGCAGATGACACTAAACTGAGTAAAGTAATTAACACTGAAGAGGACAGTATACTGTATATATACTACAGAGGACAGTATAATATATATATACTACAGAGGACAGTATACTGCTACAGAGGGATCTGGATAGATTGGAGGCTTGGGCAGAGAAGTGGCAGGTGAGGTTTATCACTGACAAATATAAAGTTATGCACATGGGAAGGAATAATGCAAGTCACCCGTACATACTAAATGGTAAAACACTCAGTAACACTGACATAGAAAAGGACCTAAGAATTTTAATAAACAGCAAACTAAGCTGTAGAAACCAGTGTCAGGCAGCTGCTACCAAGGCCAATAAGATAATGGGTTGCATCAAAGGGGGCATAGTTGCCCGTGATGAGAACATAGTCCTGCCACAAATCACTGGTCAGACCACACATGGAGTACTGTGTACAGTTCTAGGCTCCTGTAAACAAGGCAGACATAGCAGAGCTGGAGAGGGTTCAGAGGAGGGCAACTAAAGTAATAACTGGAATAGGGCAACTACAGTACCCTGAAAGATTATCAAAATTAGGGTTATTTACTTTAGAAAAAAAGACGACTGAGGGGAGATCTAATAACTATGTATAAATATATCAGGGGTCAGTACAGAGATCTCTCCCATCATCTATTTATCCCCAGGACTGTGACTGTGACGAGGGGACATCCTCTGCGTCTGGAGGAAAGAAGGTTTCTACACAAACATAGAAAAGGATTCTTTACGGTAAGAGCAGTGAGCCTATGGACTCTTTACTGTAAGAGCAGTGAGACTATGGAGCTCTCTGCCTGAGGAGGTGGTGATGGTGAGTACAATAAAGGAATTCAAGAGGGGACTGGATGTATTTCTGGAGTGTAATAATATTACAGGTTATAGCTACTAGAGAGAGGTCGTTGGTCCAGGGAGTTATTCTGATGCCTGATTGGAGTCGGGAAGGAATTTTTTTTCCCCTTAAGTGGGAAAAATTGGCTTCTGCCTCACAGGGGTTCTTTGCCTTCCTCTGGATCAACTTGTAGGAAACAGGCCAAACTGGATGGAGAAATGTCTTTTTTCGGTCTTATATACTATGTTACAATGTATCAGTCTGGAATCCAGGCCCATTAGCTCACAGAGGATTGTCTAGACTGCATATTATTGTAACACAACTAACATTGTGACAGGGATGCTCCCATTCACTGACAGCAAGCAGAGGTCATGAAACTGGTGAAGAAATCACACACAAAGTCTATTCGGAAGTTGCGTAACTTTCCATTGTATGGCCATTCATCTTTATTTACAGTGGATGAGCCATTCCACTTCGTGGTCGGAGTTCTTTTAGGAGCCCTTACCCTATTGAAGACTCATAAAGGGGCTCTCCATCCAGACAAGCCCCTTAAATTCCATCCAGTAGTCCAGAAGGTCTTCTAATCTGGTACTTGTCCTAACTCTGATTGCTGACTGCCTTATGGCCATATAATCTTTTCTTTCCAGATTCTCGACGCCGTCGGGCTGGATGAAAGATTCAAAGTGACCATCCCGCTCCTGCTGCGTCAGATCGAAGGGTTAAAACTCCTCCACAAAACGCGCAACCCCAAAACAGCCGATGACAAAAGGGTACGTGACCGGGAGAGGAGCGGCTTGTGTTTAGCTCACAGGGGATGGCCGGTGCTGATCCATTGTAACAAACACGCCAGCTGCGTGTGAATGGGATGAGGTCCAGGTTTTCAGTGTAACCCCGGCCTGACGCTCTGCTTCATTGCCTTCAGATCGTTGCGATCCGTCCCCTGAGGAAGCTCGGGGGAGGGGCAGTCAAGCCGTTCTCTCTGGATGACACCGAAGATGACGACGAGGACTCCGATGACATCATCTTATTGGAGAAGAAGATCAAGTCATGCAGCATGCCGGAGCCGGCGATGAAGGTGTGCACGAAGGAGATGAAGAGGTGAGGATAGGGAGACCTATACTCAAGCCCCCTCCCCCCGCATCACCTCCTGGGGGTGTTCTACATCTCTGTAATTCTCTTCCAGGCTGAAGAAAATGCCGCAGTCCATGCCGGAGTACGCGCTCACCAGGAACTATCTGGAGCTCATGTCGGAGCTGCCCTGGAGCAAAAGTACTACAGGTGAGAGCCATAGAGTCTCAGTAAAGTCTGTATGCCCTGGGGTGGGGACCCCGCATCTCCAGACCACCGGTTTTAACCGGTTCTTTAAAGGGGTTTTCCATTTTGTGTAATATTGATAACCTATCCTCGGTATAGGTCAGGTCATCAATATGGGATCGGTGGGGTTCCGACTGCCAGCACCACCGTTGTTCATATGTTTGAAGGCGCCGCCACCTCTTCCTAGGCCTATGACGTCACGTCCATTGGTCACATGATCTAGGCGCAGCTTAGTACAATTCAAGTGAATGGACCTGAGCAGCAATAGCAAGCAAGTACAGTAGATGGCGCTGTGCTTGGTAAGATGAGAGCAGGCCGCAACCTCTTCAAACAGCTGATCAGCAGACTTGCTGGGAGTCGGGCCTCGGCTGATATGATATTGCTGAGCGATCTTAAGGATAGGTCATCAATATCACAACCAGAATACCCATTTAAAGAGGACCTTTCATCGGTCCAGACATTATGAAAATAGTAGTGGGCTGTGTCGGGCATAGTGCAGGCATGTAAGATCACTTACTAGCTTTTCTGTCCGACGCTCTGTTCCCCCGCTGTGCCCCTCTCTTACTTTTCCCGCCTGGTAGGGAAATTAATATCATCGGTACAGGGAGGAGGAGAATGCCCTGTATCTCAGTGGGTGTCCCCTTCTCCCTGGATGTGACACTCTCTACTGTAATTAGACCGCACTACAGCCAGGGAGAAGGAGACCCACTGAAAAACAGAGCAGTCTCTTCCTCCGTGTACCGATGATATTCATCTCCATACCAGGCGGGAAAAGTAAAAGGGGGCACAGCGGGGGAACAGAGCGCCGGACAGATAAGCTAGTAAGTGATCTTACAAGCCTGCACTATGCCCGACACAGCCCACTACTAATTTCATAATGTCTGGACCGATGAAAGGTCCTCTTTAAGGGGGTTGGCCACATATATGTATACAATGCAAAACGCAATAAGACTAGAATATAACTACTGTAATACTGCCGCCGATGTACAAGGATATAACTACTATAATACTGCCTCCTATGTAGAAGAATATAACTACTATAATACTGCTCCTAGGTACTAGAATAAAACTACTGTAATACTGCCTCCTATGTACAAGAATATAACTACTATAATACTGCCTCCTATGTACAAGAATATAACTACTATAATACTGCCTCCGATGTACAAGAATATAACTACTATAATACTGCCTCCGATGTACAAGAATATAACTACTATAATATTGCCTCCTATGTACAAGAATATAACTACTATAATACTGATCCTATGTACAAGAATATAACTACTATAATACTGATCCTATGTACAAGAATATAACTACTATAATACTGCCTCCGATGTACAAGAATATAACTACTATAATACTGCCTCCGATGTACAAGAATATAACTACTATAATACTGCCTCCTATGTACAAGAATATAACTACTATAATATTGATCCTATGTACAAGAATATAACTACTATAATACTGCCTCCGATGTACAAGAATATAACTACTATAATACTGCCTCCGATGTACAAGAATATAACTACTATAATACTGATCCTATGTACAAGAATATAACTACTATAATACTGATCCTATGTACAAGAATATAACTACTATAATACTGCTCCTATGTACAAGAATATAACTACTATAATACTGCTTCTATGTACAAGAATAGAACTACTATAATACTGCCTCCTATGTACAAGAATAGAACTACTATAATACTGCTCCTATGTACAAGAATATAACTACTATAATACTGATCCTATGTACAAGAATATAACTACTATAATACTGCTCCTATGTACAAGAATATAACTACTATAATACTGCTCCTATGTACAAGAATATAACTACTATAATACTGCCTCTGATGGACAAGACTAGTACTGCTGTCATGCTTTCTATATGTGATTATTATCTGGGGTCAGGTTGGTTTGTGTGGCATCCAGCAGTACGTTCCCTTCTTAATTTTTTGCTGTGTTGTGTCGTATACTGTACTGATCAGTGAGTAGAGCGCCCCCCTGTGTGCGGCAGCTGCTCTGCTGCGTGTTTCTTATCACACGTGTCTGGATTGTCGTCCTTTTTCCCACGCTCGCGGTGAGTGTAGACGGTAGATGACGACTCTATGTCGTGTGAAATAACTTTTGGCGGTTTTTGTGTCTGGGGGGTTAATTGTCTTCTGCTTTTTGCTGTGTTTTTACAATCTGTTCCCCATGAAAATGAGTCTACTTTGCAGACTGTGTGCGGCTGCTATCTGGTGTCAGCAGTTGGACCAGCTGTTATTTTAGGACTGGATCCAGGACTAGCAGCGCTAATGCACAGCGGGAACCCTGTGCTGATACAATGTCCTCTTCCCATGGGAAAGCTGACGCACGCACTCTCCAGACTCCATGATCCATCTTTGTCTACGGCGGGCAAAACATATGGCCCTTGTTCCCGAGTGTACAAGAATATACCTACTATAATACTGCTCCTATGTACAAGAATATAACTACTATAATACTGCTCCTATGTGCAAGAATATAATTACAATAATACTGTTCCTATGTACAAGAATATAACTACTATAAAACTGCTCCTATGTGCAAGAATATAACTACTATAATACTGCTTCTATGTACAAGAAATCAACTACTATAATACTGCCTTCTATGTACAAGAATATAACTACTATAATACTGCCTCCTATGTACAAGAATATAACTACTATAATACTGCCTCCTATGTACAAGAATATAACGACTATAATACTGCCTCCTATGTACAAGAATATAACGACTATAATACTGCCTCCTATGTACAAGAATATAACTACTATAATACTGCCTCCTATGTACAAGAATATAACTACTATAATACTGCCTCCTATGTACAAGAACATAACTACTATAATACTGCTTCCTATGTACAAGAATATAACTACTATAATACTGCCTCCTATGTACAAGAATATAACTACTATAATACTGCCTCCTATGTACAAGAATATAACTACTATAATACTGCCTCCTATGGACTAGAATATTTAGCTACCCATACTCATTAGATACAGTGCGGACATCATATAGTCATTGGACGGGTAATTCTTTGCGGATTTTTTAGGACTAAACCATGGCGTTTCCCTTTACCTAAGTTTATTTTAGGCCCCTGGTAATGAATGCATTGATACAAGTCTTGGGGTACGTTCAAATGGAGGATTTTGTCACGGCAGGTACTGCTGTGCTGCGCCTTCTACTGCGGGTTTTCATTTTGAATGGTGCGGATCCAGCATTGGTTTAGCCCCATTGAGCTATGCTGTGAGCAGCCTCCCGCTGTGGCTTTGCGAGGGATCCACACGGTAACGGCGCCAATGATGGACCTGTCCATTCTTGGCACGGTCTTAAAAACCACGTGGCCAAAATCCGTGGCCGCGTGAACTGCGGCACAGCCTATCTTTAAAAACAGTGGGAGGCAGATTCAGCACAAATTATGCCCAGTTACCGAACCTGTGCTGAAATCCGCGTCCAGTATTCTCCGTCTGAACATACCCTTAGGGTGGCGTCAACCAGTCCATACAAATCGTATAGATCAGGGATGCCTAACTTGCCCTCCAGCTGTTGCAAAACTACAACTCCCAGCTTGCCCAGACAGGCTACAGCTATCGGCCTATAGCAGGGCATGGGAGTTGTAGTTTTACAGCAGCTGGACAGCCGCAGATTGGGCATCCCTGATATACCGTAGATCACACAAGCCCTTGACTTTTGTCCGCGTTAAATGCAATGGATTTCTAGGAAAATGCACTAATATGTTGCCCCTAGTGGTGATTGATAATATTTGGTCTCGATAATATTATGTCATTTTGAACCTGACGATAAAGTTCAGTTTAAGGCACTTTTTGCTGTTTTCCTCTACAGTTTGAAGCTGCAGTAACGGAGAGTCTCCAGCAGGTGGCAGCAGTGCACTGATAGAATCCCATTATATAACCTGTTTACGCGCCGCAAAACCGAGAAGTCACCAAATTTCCAGACTCTGTACAGTTTTTGCTCTCAGGGCTAAATATTTAATTTATTAGATTTTTATTTTTTTTTTAGACCTTAGCAAGTCCTGTTGCAATTTCAGATCTATGTTGCAATTGCTGGGACTTGCAGATGAGTAACTCGTGTTGTGAGATACAAACATCGCGTGCAGTATTGTGTATTGTTTTGTGTCCTACAACCCCCCCCCCCCCCCTCCAGATTCCTGGACTGGTTGGGACTGTAGGAGGATCACTAGTCCATGTTTAGACTTTGGAAAGTGATGGGCAGCGTCTGCGCTTCTCTGTTTTTAGATGAGCCAGATGGACGTTGATAGACAATAGAAACATTGGAACATATTCAGCAACATCCCTTTAGTCAGGCATAAAAGAGATTTAACATGTGTCGTATTATAATATTCCTTTCTGGATCATCAGATGATCATAGAAAACTCTCAAATAGTTTTAAACCTTTTAGGAGAAAGTCAGGAATCAATGCTATTAAATGTATTTGCTTTTTTAAATTAAAATAGGTTTCCGATTCCATTATCTGCTTACAGTAAAATTCCTGTAATCTGGCACACACTGGTTAAGATTTCATACTAATGTGCCTTATTCTGTAGAATATTTAATAAACTGTTGCCCAGCAAGTGGATGCAAAATTGAAGCAAGTTACTGTAATATGACCACTAGGTGGTGCTGTTTTACTGCATGGCGGGCTGTTTTATGCCTGTCTCTTAGATTCTATCCTCCTGATTTATCAGATGCTGAGTTGGATCTTTTGTTGACTGTTCTCCTCTGAGAAATCTGTAAAAATAGGATAAAATTAGCAAAAATACAAAACGAACAGCAGGTGGCAAAAGAGAGCAAAACAAATACCGAAAAATTATTTAAATATATAAATGCTAAAAAAGGTCAGAGCAGGTAGGGCCCCTAAATAATGGTAAAAAGGGGGGGGGGTAGCTGAAGATAAGGAAAAAGCAGCGTTACTAAATGGTTTTTTTTTAGCTCTGTACATACAAAAGAAGAGAAAGAAGCTGATATCTGTGGAGCTGGGGCTGTTAGTACATCCAGTAATATACTCAATTGACTAACTGTAGATAGGTTAAATAAGGTAAATGATAGATTACACCCAAGAGTGCTTAAAAAGCTCAGTTCAGTCATTGCTGTGCCCCTGTTTATAATTTTTAAAGATTCTCTTAGTACTGGTACGGTGCCAAGTGATTGGCGCAAGGCAAATGTGGTGCCCATACTCAAAAAAGGATCTAGGTCCTTCACAGGTAATTATAGACTAGTTAGTCTTGAGAAGAGACGTCTAAGGGCGGACATGATTAACCTATACAAAAATATAAATGGGCCATACAAAAAATACAGTGAAAAACTGTTCCATGTAAAATGCCCTCAAAAGACAAGGGGGCACTGCCTCCGACTGGAGAAGGAAAAGTTCAGTCTCCGGAAGCGTCAAAGCTTCTTTACTGTAAGGACTGCGAATCCGTGGAAAAGACTTCCTCATGACGTGGTCACAGCAGGAACAGTGGACAGTTTTAAAAAGGGTTCCGATGAATTCTTAAAAGTAACCAACATTAATGCTTCTGAAAAAGTGTAGAAATTGAGTCTCACTTCCTTCTGGGATTCGCGTCCACACCTATCCCTTGGTTGAACTTGATGGACTTGTCTTTTTTCAACCGTCTCAACTATGTAATATGGGTAAAGTATTCGTCCCTTGCATAGATTGGTGACATTTGTCACTCAGTATCTGAAATGGGACGTATAGAAAGGTAAACATTTCCATATTTTCAGTTTTTCGGCTGATTTTCTGTCTTTCGGGGCGGCCCGTGTTCTGTCAGCTTTGGAATGTTAGGAGAATAGAGCGGACAGGAGCTTGGTGCAGAGCCAGCACATTGTTCCTGCAGAGCCAGGAGGAACCCTTAACCAAAGGGGGGGAGAGACTGAGAAAAACATCACCCCTTTCCCAGGGGATGCCTGACATTCCAGCTGTGTGACACCGAACTAAAAATGAGCCACATGTTATGGTTTGCAGCAGAAACCAATCTGTAATAAGGAAAGGAGCCGTCACCCAGCTTTCCCAGACGCCTGAATGGCTCATCAATATTCAGTTAGGATTGTTCCAGTACATTTTCACCTGGATTCAGTCCAAAAGTTGTCATATTCTGTGCTATTCGTCCACTACAGATCCCACTTGTGTGTTTACCCAGCTTTCCTGGGAGCAGATAGATTTTTTTTTTTGCAGCTTTTCTATCTTAAAGAGTAACTCCGACACTGTTTGCCCCCCCATAACCATATTATTTGTAGTTTCCCTATCCGCTTAGATTGCCAAAGTGTGACTACCCCCTACCCCTCTGGGTCCCGCGTCAGGAGCGATACCTGCACAGTCCTATAATTGGCGCAGGGAGTCATGAAGTAATCAGTAGAATGGCTGCAGGATCCCTAATTAAAGAACCGCAGTCATGTCTCCGTCTTCAGAAGACCCCACCTAATCCTGCATCGGGGGAGCGTCACAGGCCCCATTGTTCTGCAGGAGGATTTGTTTTAAGCTGAGAAATTCTAAAAGATCAAAGGAGTCGAGATCTTAAAGGTGAAATGAAGAAAGTTAACATGAAAAGGAGGACGAGGCAAATCCGTGCTGTGCCTTTACTTCCCACAGGTCACCCCTACGTCAGCGGGGTGTGAGAAGAGAGTGGTCGGGGGGGTGACCGGGCCGTGCGCAGACTTGTAGTTTTCTCTGATGTTTTTTCATTAATTGGGTGCCTGGCCCTTTAATAAACTTCAGGTGCTGAGATTCTGCTGCTATTAACAATGTATCAAAGTGTTACGAAGTTTGTACAGTTTGATACAAAGTAACTGCGTCTTAAGGAAATTAAGTCATTTTATTTCAAGATCTGGAGCGCCGGACGGACAGGCATAGTGGGGGTAATTCAGATTAGTTGCTAAAATTGGAAAAAAAAGATTAGAAAAATGGGGCATTGCAGAAATCCATGAGTGTGTCATCAACACCATTCCCATGCAGGACTGATTCTTCAATAAGGCTACAGTCACACGACAGTGGGGGAAAAAAACGGCTAAAAACGGGCACCCGGTCAGTTTTTCATGGCCATTTTGCATCAGTTTGCATCCCTTTTCTGGCCGTCTGTTCGTTTTTAATGGCCATTTTTTTAACATTCCAACCCCTGCAGTGCCCTCAGTATATAGAATGGCCCCCGGTATGATTAAAGGGGTATTTCCATCTCCGACATTGGGGGCAAATCGCTATGCTATGTCCCCAATGTCTGATAGGTGCGAGTTCCACCTCTGGGACCCGCACGTATACTTAGAATGGAGCTCTTATAGGGCAAGAGGGCGCACCGCGCATGTGCGGCTACACTCAATTCATTCCTGTGGGAGCGCCGAAATCGGCTCCATAGAAGTGAATGAAGTGGTTTCATCGCTTGCGCAGTGCACTTCCCATTCATTTCATGTGGGGTTCCAAAAATAGCCGAGCGTGCTACTTCGCTATTTTCAGCTCTCCCATAGAAATGAATAGAGGCTGACCGCACATGCGTGGTGCCATACCATAGCTAGTGCAGAGCATGCTGGGACTTGTAGTTTCCCATAACGCATGAGTGTTTTCACTTTATTCTGGCTGTTTGTGACCCTCTCTGTAGATCAGCTGGATATCCGCGCGGCCAGAATCCTGCTCGATAATGATCACTACGCCATGGCCAAGCTAAAAAGGAGAGTCCTGGAGTACCTGGCCGTCCGTCAGCTGAAGAACAATTTGAAAGGCCCCATCCTGTGTTTTGTGGGGCCTCCAGGGGTCGGAAAAACCAGCGTGGGAAGATCCATCGCGAAGACGCTGGGAAGAGAGTTCCACCGGATCGCACTGGGAGGAGTTTGTGATCAATCCGATATCCGTGGACACAGGTACGGCCGGCTGGGCCTTGATCTTACATAAGAATCTAGTAGATGTCCCCCATGGTGACCCCTCTGGACTATCCATTTCTTATAGTGCAATGCATGGAGGAGGCACGTGGGCTGTCATGGGTGATCCTAAGGGTGTTGTGCTGAATATCTTTGCCCCATTTTATCAAAAGTGGTATTTTTTGGAGGCTGAAACCCATATACACCTAGTCCTAATCACAGCTGAGGGTTTGTTAAAATCCAGATCCAGAGAATGAAGGGTCTGCAGTGATCATTTAGCCCTGTGCCCCCTTCACTGTTTTTTCCTGCACAATTGGCCCCATTCACGTACACGGGCATGGCGCCTTCCTGCACAAGGGTAGATGGGCGTCAGTATGCGGTGAACGAATATGAAGGGGGTGCAACACTGCACTGGCCCCTGCATTCTCAGGATCATTGGGGCTTCCGAGAGTCAGACCGCCACCGATCATGACGTGTTGCTATAGTTAATGACGTAAGAATACCCCTTTTAAGTCAGTGAGGAAGATTGAGGGGGCACGACTGTGACAAACTCTCAGCTCTGAGTAATGCAAGGTCTCCATTGGTTTTCCTTGCTCACTGTCAGCAGTAAAGATATTGAAATTAGTGCTGGGGAATTAAAGTACTGCAACATGTGAACATAGCCTGAAGAGTAAGATTTGTTCATACCGGGGCAGCGGCGAGCATTTACTGTGCTGCATCTTGTGCTTTTATATTATGAAGTTTCCCGGTCAGTCCTGTGATGTATTGTCTGTTTTCATGCAAGGAATTCTCCCGTAGTAAGATGAGGGTCAGTCAGCAGATCCTTATCTGTAATGTATACTGTATATACTATAGAGAGTATCATCACCACTATAGCAATAGAGAGGCGTCCACCTGTCTCCAGCGTCTCCCCATCCCCCTCCAACCCATAGGCTCCCTCATTAATAACACTGGATCTGCACATAAGTGAGAAGATCCGGCCGGTGGGGTCCCGTTACTAAGCTGCAACATAAATTTACTGAGTGTGTGTGTGTATGTATATATATATATGTGTGTGTGTGTGTGTGTGTGTGTGTATATATATATATATATATATATATATATATATATATATACCCAAACCCTTGAGCTCACTGAATAAGTGCATAAAGGTCTTCTTCCTTTGTACACACTGACCATTCCCAATGGACTCCTTACATTTATAGGCGCACCTACGTGGGCAGCATGCCCGGACGTATCATCAATGGGCTAAAGATCGTTGGCGTCAACAATCCAGTTTTTCTCCTTGATGAGGTGGATAAGCTTGGAAAAAGCCTCCAAGGAGACCCAGCAGCTGCATTACTGGAGGTGAGCTATGTACAGGAATATGTAATACTGCTCCTATCTACAAGAACATAACTACTATAATACTGCCCCCTATGTACAAGAATATAACTACTATAATACTGCTCCTATGTACAAGAATCTAACTACTATAATACTGCTCCTATGTACAAGAATATAACTACTATAATACTGCTCCTTTGTACAAGAATATAACTACTATAATACTGCTCCTATGTACAAGAATATAACTACTATAATACTGCTCCTATGTACAAGAATATAACTACTATAATACTGCTCCTATGTACAAGAATATAACTACTATAATACTGCTCCTATGTACAAGAATATAACTACTATAATACTGCTCCTATGTACAAGAATATAACTACTATAATACTGCTCCTATGTACAAGAATATAACTACTATAATACTGCTCCTATGTACAAGAATATAACTACTATAATACTGCTCCTATGTACAAGAATATAACTACTATAATACTGCTCCTATGTACAAGAATATAACTACTATAATACTGCTCCTATGTACAAGAATATAACTACTATAATACTGCTCCTATGTACAAGAATATAACTACTATAATACTGCTCCTATGTACAAGAATATATCTACTATAATACTGCTCCTATGTACAAGAATATAACTACAATAATACTGCCTCCTATGTATAAGAATATAACTACTATAATACTGCTCCTTTGTACAAGAATATAACTACTATAATACTGCTCCTATGTACAAGAATATAACTACTATAATACTGCTCCTATGTACAAGAATATAACTACTATAATACTGCTCCTATGTACAAGAATATAACTACTATAATACTGCTCCTATGTATAAGAATATAACTACAATAATACTGCCTCCTATGTATAAGAATATATCTACTATAATACTGCTCCTATGTACAAGAATATAACTACTATAATACTGCCTCCTTTGTACAAGAATATAACTACTATAATACTGCTCCTATGTACAAGAATATAACTACTATAATACTGCCTCCTATATATAAGAATATAACTACTATAATACTGCTCCTATGTACAAGAATCTAACTACTATAATACTGCTCCTATGTACAAGAATATAACTACTATAATACTGCTCCTATATACAAGAATATAACTACTATAATACTGCTCCTATGTACAAGAAAAGAGAGATTCCCTGATTCTGTGGCTTTCAGCATCGTTGTGGGGGAGCTCACACTTTGCACTGTTACTCTGCTTGCTGTTTTCTTTCGGGATGGCGCCTGTGCGGCCACTTCTAGGGTTTCCGTAATGAAAACACCCAGATCGTACCTGGCGGAGGACACACGGACTTCATTAGGAGGTCAGGAGAGGAGTGAATGAGAGAAAATCTGCTTTTTACTGCCGAGCTTAAGAGTGGTCATAAAGCGAGAGAGTGATGAGGTGCTGGAAATAACAGAAATCAGGAGAATCTGGACGGGTGTCATGGCAGAAGCTGAGCAGGGTGCAGGGGGTACAACGGCGCCGTTCACCTGGGACATTTCTGGGGTTACCTTAAATCGCTCCTCTAAGAAGTACATGGGGATGTGATACAAAGGACCAGAGCCGCAGCTCACTGACCAACCTGGTAATATCAGGCAGCTGCTTAAATAACAATTACATAATCACAAATTCTGAAGCCTGTATTCTAATGATATAAGGGAGTTGTCCTATAAGCAGTTGTATTCATGTTCACAACATGTGGCGTTAATCATTATACAGATGTGATCGCTTCCGTTAGAGGTGATGTCACGGCAGGGGATGTGACACATGACCTGGCAGGCTCTTAGGGTGCCGTCCCCTACACCCCAGGGTCACATTCCAGTCCACAGCTGGTTGTCATCTCGCTAGATCAGGCATGTCCAAACTCCGGCCCTCCAGATGTTGCAAAACTACAACTCCCATCATTCCTGGACAACCTACAGCTATCAACCTACAGAAGAGCATGATGGGAGTTGTAGTTCTGCAACACCTGGAAGGCCAGAGCTTGGACATGCCTGCGCTAGATGTTTGCCGCCATCTTTACAGACATCTGTCCTCCTCGCACAGGGACTAGCGATCCACAGAGCCGGGTAATTCTTCTCGAGGGCTGATCACATCAGGGGGATCGCATCCGTTTCACTTCTTAAAGCCACCATTTATGGTTGTACCCACCTAAAGGGGCACTCTCCAGTCTGATGATGTAAATTGAGTCTATTGCTCCCTGTTATCTGGAGGATGAGAGGCTGGAAGAGCAGAATCCTCCCCTGGGTTCACTATCACTACCGTACGTCACATATGTCCGGTGCTCAGACCCTCCAGAAAACGGTATTGCGGCACTATTAAGAGAGTGGTGGTGCGGTACCATTCACTATGCTTGTTCCTGCGGCTAAGCAATGGAGTGCCGGGAGTCGGACCCCCAACAATAAGAAATCGATGACCTATCCTAAATATAGGTTATCCATATTAAAGTCCCGGAAGACCGCTTTAATACACCCCAAAACATCGCTTGTCATGGCTGACTTTTATTGTACCCCCCAAGAAGTAGTGTTGTGCTCAAGGAGTGAAACACTAGGGGGCGCACATGGGCTCCTTATATAATCCCATGGGCACATAAAACGGTTGTGTCCCCTTTAAGGATAATGTCCGTGTTAAATAACATTCCGTAACAGAATAGCGATGTAATCAGGGGATCGGCTCCCCGCCATGTCGCCCACTCTCTACCTCCAAGAGACCCAGCGATGGTTTACACAGCTGTGACCCCGCAGTGTCAGGGCCGATACCAGAAGGGTCTCATAATAGGATTCTCTGCCGCATTACACATTAAGGCATTAGAGCGCTTTCATTGGAATACAACACCAATAATATGTGGATTATGAGGATGTGACATCAGTCCGTGCAGAGATCGTTCATAGGGCAGCCGGGTGACAACCAGTATGGACATCGTTACACCTCCGACCATAGTTGTCACTCAGCTTTTCCAGAAAATCACAATGCTGTAAACTTCCCTGTGTGTGTCATCTGGAAAAGCTGCTAACCTTGTGTGTGCTGCGATGGAAGCCATATTGGTTTTGACCCAGATAGACGGTTGAGGTGGCGAGTATGAATTTCTTCTATGACTCCAGGCTTCATAACGTTATATTAGAGAATTGCTTATAAAGTAACTCTGTAAAGCTCCACAGTAGAACTTCAGTATAGTAGAAACAGAAATATATGGAATTATTGACTTTGGCATTTTATTCCGAACCTAAAAATCAGTGTTCAAATAAACCCGACTGTCACATTAATCCATCATGAAAGCAATGAAGAAGGAGAGAGTTTTTCTTCAATCTCTCTCTTCCTGCTCTCAAATATCATTAGAAAAACAGGAAATTTCTCACAATGATTTAATCTATTTTTGAAAGAGGTGCCTTGAGAAAATACCAGTAATATATGATTACTGTTTACTACTATAATACTGTCCCATCTGCAAGAATATACTATAATACTGCCTCCTATGTACAAGAATATAACTATTATAATACTGCCTCCTATGTACAAGAATATAACTACTATAATACTGCTCCTATGTATAAGAATATAACTACTATAATACTGCTCCTATGTACAAGAATATAACTACTATAATACTGCTCCTATGTACAAGAATATAACTACTATAATACTGGCTCCTATGTACAAGAATATAACAACTATAATACTGCCTCCTATGTACAAGAATATAACTACTATAATACTGCTCCTATGTACAAGAATATAACTACTATAATACTGCTCCTATGTACAAGAATATAACTACTATAATACTGCCTCCTACTTACAAGAATATAACTACTATAATACTGCTCCTATGTACACGGATATAACTACTATAATACTGATCCTATGTACAAGAATATAACTACTATAATACTGCCTCCTATGTACAAAAATATAGCTACTATAATACTTCTATGTACAAGAATATAACTACTATAATACTGCTCCTATGTACAAGAATATAACTACTATAATACTGCCTCCTACTTACAAGAATATAACTACTATAATACTGCTCCTATGTACACGGATATAACTACTATAATACTGCTCCTATGTACAAGAATATAACTACTATAATACTGCTCCTATGTACAAGAATATAACTACTATAATACTGCTCCTATGTACAAGAATATAACTACTATAATACTGCCACCTATGTACAAGGCTATATCTACTGTAATACAGCCTCCTATATACAAGAATATAACTACTATAATACTGCTCCTATGTACAAGAATATAACTGCTATAATACTGCTCCTATGTACAAGAATATAACTACTATAATACTGCTCCTATATACAAGAATATAACTACTATAATACTGCTCCTGTGTGTTGCTGTCTCTTCGCTGTCCTTTGCTCTGTGACCTTTCCTAATCCCTGACATCGGGTTGCGGCGGCTCTCGTCCTCAGAGCACTTGGCATCAGGTGATGGATCTGGTTGGCAGCGCTGGGTCACATTTCCCACGTTGCGGTCAAATTCTGTCTCCCCGAAACGGTGAAACCTGATCCGAGACGGGGAGATCACATGACCCGTCCTTGTCGTCGGAATGTCCTCAGTTTCCTGTCCTCGGAGTCATTAGGCAGAACCCCGGATTCCTTCCTGTTTGCCGCCATTATTACACTACAGGGCCGCATTTGTTCTAATATTAGATGACCTTTGATAATTCTTCTAGAAGAGGCTGTGTATTATAATGGGGGGGGGGGGGCTCCATTTTTACATGGTTTTCCCCTCGGACGGCTTGTTATAAAATATTACAGTGCGCTTTTTGTGTGCGGCGAGCACTTAGCCGGCGCTGGTGACTGCCATGTATTCATATGCAGCCAGAAAGACACTTTGACTTAATCCTTCTAAATTGAGGTCTCGCTGGCCGGGCGCTGCGCCGTACCAGACCATATATCTTACGTATTTTTCTTGGCCGCTCCTGCTCCCCTCCCCCTCCTCTTGCTGCTCCATCGCAGAGGCTATTAACCGTGCGTTGTGAAATGTGTGGCAGATGCTGGAACCCCCCAGAGCTCCGCGCCCATGGTGAGAAGCTTGTGCCGTCCCCGCATATCTCTCTCCATAAAGCAAGGTCGCAGTTAACCCTTCCTTTCCTGTATTACTCCATGAATTGGCGAATTCCGCGGAAATGCTATTTAAATGGTCCTCAGGAGGCGGGATCCTGTTCTAGGTTAATAATGGCCTAATATTTGCCTAGATTTTTGTATTGATGGCCTGTCCTCAGGATAGGTGATCTATATCAGATCGGTGGGAGTCCAGCTGCCAGGAGACCCGGCAATCGGCGGGTTTGAAGAAGCTTTAGCGTTCCTGTGAGCATAGTAACGTCTTGCCTCTTCCTAGGCCAGTGAGGTCACACTCATCGTTCACTTGACCTAGGTACAGCTCAGTCCGATTCAGGTGAATTGGGCTATGCTGCAATACCAAGCACAGCCACTATACAATGGATGGCGCTGTGCTTGGTAATGCCTCCTCAAACAGCTGATCGGCGGGGATGCTGGGTGTCAGACCTCCTCTAGAATTTAAACCCACCCCTCCCTCTTTTTCCAAATCTTGAAAAACCCCTTTAATAAAGGTGCCGGTCTCTTAATAAAAGTGGCGCATCTTCCTACAGTCTGTGCACCCGGAAAGCAGATCTACGTAAGTGATGACCCAGCTTGAATTTGCTCTATAACTTACGACCGTTTTTGGTGATATGATGTAGATATGCCTGTGGGAGGTTCCACTATCCCCCAACTTAAGAAGAAATAAATAAAATTATTTCTAGGAATTAAATTTTTGCCCTTTTTTTTTAACTTTTTGACTCCAGAAAGCTGGCACACATTTCGACCATCTCCCTTTTTGTGTTTTAGTTCTTTGCTGTTTTCAAGATCTCTCCTTGCCGTCAGTAAATGGAGGCATTCATTGTTTACATCATTCAGGCTGAATACTTCTCACAGCTGAGGGTTTGTAACAATTGTATCCAGTCCGGGCAATCCTCTGTGAGCTGGACGCCTCAGAAATCTCTCCCTTGTGCGGACTGTAACTTTTCGCCTGCAGTGACGCAGTCTATCCTCTGTGAGACCATCGTCCTGGACACCAGACTGTTACATGTCACTCGTGTGGATACATTGTATCCGTCTGATCTCTGGGAGTAATGATCTCCGAGGATCCGGGCAGAAACAATGTATCCCTGCAGGGAAAATGTTACAAGCTTTCAGGACAGGAGAGAGATCTGTGCAGCTGATATGTGAGACTCGCAGAGGGTTGCCTAAACTGGATACTATGTAACAAACCCTCAGCTGTCAGAAGTATTGGTGTTCCACCCTCTCTATTCACTGACGGCAAGCACATTCTTGAAACCGTGACGGTGAAAGCATCAGGTCTAATACATACAAGGAAATGAGAAGATGATTTCCTTGTGAACATAGAAATATCAGAATTTTTCCACATTTTTGGCCTCTCTCTGCTGCCGCTCGTGACTGTAACCTCTTGAAGACGGAGGAAGCGTGTGACGAGCGAGCTAGAAAGTTCTACTATTTTTGGAAGCGCTTCCTTTCCCACGATTCTCTGCACTGGTTACATTGTGTCTATAGTCTCGTCGCCGGGGTTGGGGGAGAACTTCTCACAGGGGTCTGAGTGACCCTCTCCTGTGTCATGTGATGTCAGCCCATATATATATATATCTCCTGTGTGCGGCTAGTCATCGGTCATGATACATCATCTCTATTAGAAACCAGGGAGCCGCATCAATCTTTTGGATCAATTCTCACATTTTTTCATTTTTTTTAATTTCTTTGCAGTGCAGAATTAATGTTCCTTACTGGGAAACCGTCAACAAGCTGGTGTTCACTGATCTATTCTCCTTATCAGATGCTTCTATTTAGAATCTGATCGGCTCCCCTGCTTCATGAAAACCCTAACCCTGGGTTCAGACCTGAGCGTTCTAAAAACGCGCGTTTTACGTGCGTTTTTCAAATAGGAAACGCGCGTTCTTGTGATTGACTACTGTGGTGTCAATCACAAAACGCGCGTCAAACGCCCCAAAAGAAGCTCAAGTACTTGTTTATGCGTTGGGCGTTTTACAGCGCGTTCAAACGCGCTGTGAAACGCTCAAGTGTGAACCACTCCCATAGGGATGCATTGGTTTTAATCTGTTGAGCGTTTTACAGCGCGTTTGAACGCGCTGTAAAACGCTCAGGTGTGAACCCAGGGTAAAGGGCAATGCTCGACCTGATTTATTTGAATGTTCATTTATTAAAGGGACTGTACAGTTTAGCAAAGCAATATTCACTCATGAATTTGAGGGGGGTCCTTGGTTCAGGACCCCCATCTGTTGGTCAGAGTGGAGGGCATTTCTAAAGATCGTCTCGCCCTCTTGAGGTCCTGCAGCGCACACACAAGCTATTGAGATTAATAGACTGTGTGCAATGCCTACTTTCTCCTGTGGAGGCGCTGCAGGAGGAGGCCGTTATCCAGTCATTATCAAGCATCCCTTGTCCAAAAGAAGAACCCCTTTTAACTCCTCTTAGATGTGCTATTAAACTGAGGGCCAAAAAAGGAGCTTTGGGCGATGGTAAAACCAGCTTGTTGATGGTTTCCAGGGTAGGCACTGATTTATTTATTTTTTTAAATTGCACAAATGCAAAAAGTTACTGAGAATGTAATGCAGACTTTAAATGTCTTGTTTATGAAGCCAATATAAGTGACATTGGAGCTCCCCTTTATGTACCCCTAAACTATGAGTAATCTCCTGCACCTATAGGTAAAGGCTCACAGGTCTGGATGCAGAGAAGGTAACCTCTATGTCTAAACCTGTCAACACCCTGTAAATAATTACCACCGGCCAGGTAAACTCATTATTGCGAGGCAGGAACCTTTTAAACTGGATGTAGTCATCATCCGCAGATGTAGGATCCATTCTGTCGGGTCACTGTATCCCGCAGTGCGGCTTCAGTTACAGGCAGCACCTAAGTCTCTCCCAGATTTACAAGCAGGAGAACAGTAAAACCCTGGTATATAACACGACGTCCCTGTAGAGAGGTCACTGACAGCAGTTCTGGAACTACAGATCCCAGCATGCCCTGTGTGTTTCACTACCATCATTGCCATTCATTCCAAGTCTTGTCCCTTTTTTAGGTTCTCGACCCGGAGCAGAATCACAGTTTCACCGACCATTATCTGAATGTGGCCTTTGACTTATCCCAGGTCCTGTTCATTGCCACCGCCAATTCAACCGCCACTATTCCACCTGCCCTGCTAGATCGCATGGAGGTTCTCGAGGTTCCAGGTAAAGGTCCTGTCTGGAGATATTCACCTTCCCTTAAAGAGGACTTGTCCCCGCTCCTGACATGCCTTTTTTATTAGCTTCATGCATTCCCCATGTAATAACCATTCTGGGCCTTCTATTCTCATGGCTCTATGTCCTGCCATTCCTTTATTATCTCTACTAGAAGTTATGAATTAATTGCTAGCAGTCTGCAGTAAGAGTACAGAGGGGTGGTAACCAGTTGGGGGAGGTCCATGCACAGTCTCACTCTCTCCAATCATTGCTGCCATTTTTAGACTGTGCAGGTACACGCCCCCAACTTGTTACCACCCCTCTGTACCCTTACTGCAGACTGCTAGCAATTCATGCATAACGGTTGGCATGTACTTGGGTTTGTACCACTATTGATATGGATTAAAGAACCTCTTCTATTGGATGCTGCTCCTCCTTTTTGTTTGGACATTGATAAGGAGCCAGTGGACAAGGCTCTACGGGGACGTGCATCTTATATTGATCATCACAACTCAAAGTGGGTGCTGTATTTTCCTTTTCTTTTTGCAACCTTACTGCAGACTGCTAGTAATTATTAATAACTTCTAGCAGGAATAATAAAGGAACGGCACAACATAGAGCCATAAGAATATATGCACCAGGCATGTCAGGAGAGGGGAGAGGTCCTCTTTAATCCATGAATGTCACTGTCTGCTGCTGGTGCAGTCACTGTGCATTACATTACTTATCCTGTACTGATCCTGCGTTACATCTTGTATTGTACTCCAGAGCTGCACTCACTATTCTGCTGGTGGAGTCACTGTGTACATACATTACTTATCATGTACTGATCCTGCACTCACTATTCTGCTGGTGGAGTCACTGTGTACATACATTACTTATCCTGTACTGATCCTGAGTTACATCCTCTATTTTACTCAAGAGATGCACTCATTCTGTACACTGTTCTAATTGCTTCAGAGCTGAAATCTCCCAGTATTGCCTGGTTTATCAGTGTGTGCTCAGAGCCTCCTCTTTTTAGTTTGTATTTTTTTTTTTTTCTAATAAGACGCAGCAGAATTGTGACTGCAGCTCTGGGGTACTGTACACATGGTTTGTGATTCCTTACAGGGTACAGCCAGGAGGAGAAGCTGGAGATTGCACACAGACACCTGATTGCTAAACAGCTGGCCCAGCACGGGCTGACTCCTGAGCAGATCCAGATCCCACCCGAAACCACGCTGGAAATTATCACCCGGTAAGTATTCCCTGAGGCACGAGGTGGGTATTTATTATCACTTTATAATCATCTGATGAGTCAGGAATGGCTTAGTAACGACCTAATTTCTCTGGCCACATGCTAACTTCATTTATTTTATGTATCTCTGATTGCTGGCAGTGAATGAGGCTAGATGCAGACGTCCATTAAACCCGGACGTGAGCAGTCCGTGGTAATGTGGCCTGAATTTGTTCTTTACAGTCGGAGTGCACAGCGTCATTGGTTGCTATGACGCCGGGCGCTCCCTGCCGCCCGCTGCACTACAGTAATAGCAGTGTATTACTATCCTCCGAGGTCACTTATTTAAGCCACATTCTTTTCAGTAAGCAGAGATAAGGAGCCCGTCAGCTCCCCAGATGACGGAGCAGAGAGAAAATTCAGATCTCTCTATTAGAGCATCTCAGATCTGTACAGAAAAAAAGGCTCCATATTTGTAATATAGACCAATTTAAAAAATGATTTTGGCTCAAAATGAGTACAATGCAATAATACAAAAATGCCCCAAAGGTGTACATAGCCTTTTAAGCTTTACTCACATGGAACCAGAACATCCTTGGTGATAACGCTATGAGACATGCGGAGGTGTAACTGGAGCTTCTAGGCCCATTGCAAAGCTTGTGGCCATCGCCCCCCCCCCCACGCCCATGTGCCATTGATAGAACTACTGTCCTCCTATGTGGAGATAAATGTCTCTAGTATTAGATGAGCTGAGCTGTAATACCAGACACAGCCTGTGGACAGGTGTGGTGCTGTTTATGGAAGAGAGCAGCCATGTTTCTCTAATCCTGGACGGCCCCTTTATTCTCAGAATTGGGTCCTAACCCTTGTGCTGCCATCTCTCCTGGCAGGTACACACGTGAAGCTGGAGTCCGCTCGTTGGACAGGAGGTTAGGGGCTGTGTGCAGAGCGGTTGCTGTTAAAGTCGCTGAAGGGCAACACAGGCATGGAAAATCAGAGACCTCCGATGTGACGGACGTAGAGGGTGAGTCGTTTGCTCTGCCGATATTCTAGAAATTTTTGGCGGTGGGGCCGGTTGGTAAAGCTGAGTAATGAGGCTGAGTGTTAAAGGGGTTGTCCGGGTTCAGAGCTGAACCCGGACATACCCAGAATTTCACCCAGGCAGCACCCTGATGTTAGTATCGGAGCATTTAATGCTCCGATGCTCTCCCTTGCCCTGGATCGCGCAGGACAAGGGCTCTTTTATTTACAATAACACACTGGCGGGCGGAGGCTTCTGCCCAGCAGTGTGTTCGGTGACGTCACCGGCTCTGATGGGCGGGCTTTAGCGCTTCCCTAGCCGTTTTACAGGCTGGGGCAGGGGCTAAAGCCAACCCATCAGTGCCAGTGACCTCACCGGGCTTACTGCTGGGTGGAAGCCGCCGCCTGGCAGCCCTAAGGAGAACCCGGTACGTCACTGGAACTTCAGAAAATGCCTTTGCCCTGCACAATTTAGCTCAGGGCAAAGGAGAGCATTGGAGCAAGAAGTCAGGGGGGCTGCCTGGGTGAAAATGGGGATATGTCCGGGTTCAGCTCTGAACCCGGACAACCCCTTTAACCCTGGACAATCCCTGGTGAGGAGCCATACAACAGCCACCATCCAGGTCATTTTCTGATCCATTTAAGATTGTACTTCCAGCTGATGGGACCTGTGCCTGACGTCAAGCTTGCTGACTGTCTCCAGCACTGTAGATACAGTTTCTTACTCATTCCCGCTTGGCACATGAGCTCTGGTACTGATGACATGATACACGACTGCCGTCTGATGACCCCCACACTTGCTGACTGTCCCTCCAGTGTCGCCAGCAGATATTTTCTCATCCTGATTTTGCTTGCTCAGCCGCTTTACTCATTCGCAGGTGCCATTTGGAGTGAATTTTCAGATTTACTGCGGTTATTTCCGGTCGGATTTGCCTGCTCCCCCATCCAACGCTTAGTAGCACAAGGAATCACTGTCACCTTCCCAGAAAGGTTTAAAGGTTTTCCGGTGTTGCACTTGACGCTTGTGAGTTCTCACCTCTCACCCTCCACGCAGCTGCACACCTGCCGGCCCCCCCGCTATAGTAATGCGTTACCCAAATGTTAAAGGGGGGGAGGGGTCGTTCTCACTTCCAGTGTCCAGGGAAACACTTCTGTTCTCCTCCTATAATGACTGTACGCACCGCCATTATCGCCCGGCGCCCATTACCACATGTACGGAGGAGGCAACCACGATTTTATATAGCAAATGTATAGGTGCCCATAGAGGTGGGGGGCACTAATTTTGGCGCTGCCTCTTTAAGACTTCCTGCTGTTTGTGGATCTTCATACTTTGCTTGTATCACTGGTTTTCCACATTACTGAGGGGGGGTCATGGATATTAAAGGGGTTTTCCACATAGCGTCGTGTGCCGTCTCGTCACTGGTAGACATGACACCGGTAATCTTAGTCCCAACGCTAAATCTGAAACGGCTCCCACACCTTTTGTGTGTCCTTCGTTACCCTGTTGTCTTCTTATGTGGGGTCTTTGGCCCCTTTGGACACCAGGGCCCCTGGGTGCGACTGCCACCTCTGCAACCCTAAACATTGTGGCTGTGTGACTTTAAGAGAGGGGCACAGCAGGGATCTGACATATTTTTAGTACGAGTATGACAGTATTTTATAGTACTTTACTAAAGCTGCTTATTGTAGGTCCCACCCCGGAATCCCCCTTTAAGGTCGACTGGTTGTGTCTCGTATTGCATCTCTGCTAAATTAAAAGAAATGGAGCTGAGCTGCAATACCACATACGGTCTGTGGTCAGAGGTGGTGCTGTTTTAGGAAGAAGGCAGCCATGTTTTTCTAATCCTGGGGCCATTTTCTGTACTTCTACCTGTATGTCAGCCCATCTGTCTGGAAATGACAGCAGCCACTAATGTATGGGGGTGGGGGTGAAATAGAAATCCTCTGTAGAGGATGTCCGACGGGTCGTCCGTGGCAGGAATGTGCACTGGGGTCCATTGACTTGCACATTTCAGTCTTCAGTGGCTGGCTCCCAGGTGCAGACGCTGTGTAGACACAATACAGGCCGGCCGCGCTCATTCCTCCGGATTCTGGCTTCGGATGGATCCAAATGAAACAAATCATTGTGTGTATAATCTGCCTCTACCCGTGTGGGCTCCACCTGCTCCCGCTCAGCCGCCCGCTCCTAAGTGGAAGCACAAGTTCAATGTCTCATTTTTTTGCTGTTAATTCTCATTGAGTCTGAAGTCAAAGCAAAAATTGTTGTTTTTTTTTTGTTTTTTTTAATTAAAATTTATAAAAATAAAAAATTATTTTTTTTGCAACCTTTACATTTTTTTTATGGTTTACAAAACCTCTATTTATGCACCTGATTAGGGAATTCTGGGACACCCCTCTAGAAGCCAGATTGGGGGGGGCAGCTGCCAAGAATGTCACTTGGAGGATCCGACACATCGATGCCCATTGATTTCAGTGGTGACTGCGTGTAATACTTCTTCTGCCCTGTGGTGGTGCTGCAGGGAAGTTGAACTCTTGCTTCCAGCTTCCTCTGCAGGTGATCATCAACTTTGATCATCTTATTGTAGGTGGGACACCAATAAAAAGGGGTTGATCAAAGTGGACTACCCCTCTAAATTCTACTAATGTAATAATCCATCACCGGGTTACCTGTAGATGCCAGATTATCAGATGTCCCAAAATGTGTTTTGTGAGTCTGTGATCCCCCTCACGCAATAGTTTTCATACATCAGTTAACCCTTTCATTCCTCCCTTCCGCCCTTTTTTTCTTACAGGACCTCTTTCCATCTAGTGTCTACGGCTTATCTTCTGCGATTAGGCATTCATGACCACCTACAGACACTTCCAGTCTGACTTACCTTTCGGGCTTTTCTAATTCAGAATCCATGAATGGGTCCCTGATTCAGGTAATGGAGCTGGATCTCTGTGGCCGCGCGCCTTTCAGGTCATCCTCCACATAACGGGGGCTGCGGTGACGCCTGTGGAGGATTGCGGGAGGAGGAGACGTACCTGCGGGCATTACTTATTGTTCCAGACTTGGTTTCTTAGTCATTGTCTGGATGTACGGTGTCTGATTTATTCGCCCCTTTAAGATGGTTGTCCGGTGACTCATCCTCCATTGTCTGGAGCTAATATTCTTATCCTAGATTTATACTGGAAAGTTTTTTCAGGAAAACCTCCCATTAATCGGCAAGAATATTCTGTGATTGTAGAGCTCAGTCCCTAGTGGCTGCCGCTCTCCGTAAAGCCGTTTCCCTACTGGTCCATTTAATACCTTATGGTGGTGCTTGTGTTTATAAGCTCCTGGTGGGCCAGTGTTGTGGTTGGACCTTGTATTTTACAATCCCTGGTGGCCTTCAAGCCCAATCACTAGCGGCCTGCATTGCACCTTGTGATGGGTCAGCACACAATGTAGAATGTATTCCCTGGTGGGAAGTGTAAAATTCTGTATAATCTTTGGGTGCTGAACTTTCTAAGCTACAGATCCCAGTCCCTGGTAGTTAGAAAGCTCCATAGTGCCCATTTAGTAGTGGCTCATTTAATACTTTTGGTGGTGGTTTATATAATTTAGTCCCTGGTGGACCAGTGTAGAATATGTTTGGTGGTATGTGTACCTTTCAGGATCTCTAGCATAGCAGACCAGAGTCCAGTACCTGGTGGCTAATGGGCTCCATAAATTCTGATCACTAGTAACCCATGTCATACTTTTGGTGGTGTTTTATACAGCTTGTCCCTGGTGGGCCAGTGTACAATGAAGAATTAATTCCCTGGTAGTAAGTACATAGTTCTGCGTCTGCTGCATGGCGGTCCTTGTATAGTTCCTGATGGATTATGAGTTCCGTAAGGATGTCCCTGGTGGGCTAGTGTACACTCTACAATGTGTTCCATGATGGTAAGTGTATAATTCAGTATCTGTTTCTTGTTGGACTTTGTATTTACAGATTCCAGTCCCTGGGGGCTGACGATCTTGATGGAGCCTGTTTGTTAGTGACCAGATTAGTACAGTTTAGTCCCTTGTGGGACAGTTTACTATGAATAATGTATTCCCCTGGTAGTCCGTGTACAGCTTTGGATCAGTTGCTTGCCCGACCTTGTATCTTAAACAGCCCATAGTTCCTGGTGGGTGCTGCACTTAATAAGGACATCCACTAGTGACTTATGTCTTAATTTGTGCAATATTTGTGCAATATTTCGTATAGCATTGTCCCTGGTGGGCCAGTGTATAATTAGGGATGTATTCATGATTTCATCATTGTAAGTGTACAGTTCAGAATCTGTTTCTTGTCGGCGCTCGTATTTACAGACCCCGGTCCCTGGTGACTGATAAGCTTGATGGAGCCTGTTCATTTGTGACCAGATTACTACAGGTTAGTCCCTGGTGGGCTAACATACAACAAAGGATTTATTCCCTGGTTGTAAGTATACAGTTCTGGATCTGTTGCTTGCCAGACCTTGTATTTTACAGTTCTTAATCCCTGATGGTCACACTGTCATACTTCTTGGTAATTTTTCTTTTTTCTTTTAAATACGGTATACAGTATTGTCCCTGGTGGACTAGTGTACAATCTAGAATGTATTCCGTGGCGGTATGTGCACAGTTCAGGAACTGTTTCTTGGTGGACCTTATTCCCTGGTGAGACAGTGTACAGTTCAGAATCAGTTGCATCAGTTGCGGCCTTTGTATCCCTTGTGGATCTCCATAAGGTGCATTAGCTAGTAACCTTTCATACTTGTCCCTGGTGGGCCACTGTACAATCCAGAATGTATTCCAGAGCCTTAAGTTTACAATTCAGGATCTTTTCCATTTAAAATAGCCTGGTCGCTGATGAGCTCCATAGAGCCTGTTCTTTATTATGTCCCTGGTGGGACAGTGTACAGTCCTCCAGGATAGTGTCCTCACCACGGTGCATGCACAGTACCCTCAAACTCTGTCCTTTGCCGGGATACACGGGGACATTTGCTCTTCGAGCCCTCCCCAGGTCCAGACCCCATCACTGACCCACAGGAGTGTCATGTTACCTTTGACCTTTCTAACTTTTTGGCATTGACGTTCCTCCGTCGTCTTCCTGGAACTGCAGGCTCTTCATTTCGTGGGCACAGCTTGAGCCAAAGCTCCTGGTGGCATTCTTCTTCACATCGCTCGCATTTCTGGCCCCCGGAGCTGGCACGCTGCATAGGGAGGTGACGACAGCATGCAGCTTCGTATACGGCATCCAGCACCTGCTGAATAAATGCGCTTTCCGAAATTAGAGCGTGGCGTCGACTGCTTTTTACATCTGCTCCGTTATGACCCGCGACTCCGGCTCAGCTGCATTGTTTGTTGGCATCTGAAGTAGTTTTAAATCCATCTCCTGTCTCTCCACTGTGCTTTACACTGCAGCACTGCTTGTTCCTGTTGGCTGCTGTGTATTGCCAAAAGCCGCCATTTGGGCAAGCGGTGACAGGGCGAAGAGTTACATGGTAAAGGAAGCAACAGCACAGAGTATTTCAGGAGAGAGGTGTAAGCACTGGGCTGCATCTGACAGGGGAATTGATAGAGGCAAGAAGGAGGTCACATAGTAGGGAGTTACATAGCAGACATGGCAGGGGCCCCAGCAGCACAGAGGATTTCAGGAGAGCAGTATGCTGATCTTTTGGAGGTCACAGACTGAGCGTTACATAGCAGAAGTGACAGGGTCCCAGCAGCACAGAGTATTTCAGGAGAGGAGTGTGCCGATCTTGAGGGAGATCACAGGCTGAGAGTTACATAGCGGAAGGAGCAGTTGACAATTGACATGCTACAAATTTCAAAATCCACACAACTAGTCTATTTCTGCACCTAAGAAAAAAGTAAAATACATGAGATTTGTCTAACCTCATACACTTCGCTGGTACTGAATCACACTGCGGTTCTTCAGCACGAAAATCCATGCGGCGCGCAGGTGGCCCTAATGCTTCCGAATGACAACTATGCCCATCAAGTGCGGTGCCGAGGCACGGACCCAAAAGCCCACGGAAGCGCTTCGTACTGTTTCTGTGGGCTTCGGATCAGTACCTCCGCAAAAGATCCAACATGTATTGTCTTTAGTTGTATCTTGCGGATCACTGACCCGTTCCAGTCAATACGCCTATGGTCCACAGTACGGGCACGGAGCCTTTACGTTCGCGTGCATGAGCCCTAACCGGAAGACGGAAACCTGTCCCCCCACCAAATATTCCAGTGGAACACCCTGACCCCTCTGCCCTTCTTGTTGGGTTATTGCAGAGTGTTTTTAGTGTTGGTATTTTTTTCTGATGTTTTGTCTGTTTATCCTGCTGTTTTCTCACTGCAATATTTTTTGCTGTGTTTTTTTTGTCTTACTGGGTTTTTAACCTTGTAGTGTTTTTAGTTTTTGCTGCTTTTTTCTCTCGTGTTGGTAACTTTTATGTCCGCTGCTTTTTTTTCCAGGATTTTTTTAATGTACTTATTTTTTTGCTCTTGTATCATTCATCCCCTGGGTTTTCGTTGCAGTGTGTTCGTTTCTGTTGCTTGGCGATGTCTGGGATAACAGCAGGGTTAACGCTGGGCGTCTGGTTAGTCCTGGGTGATCCCCGCACCAGTTCTGGGTGGAGCGCCCTCTTTACATGTGTAAACATTCACCTGGGGATACGCCCTCCATTACTGCCGGTTGTGTCACCGAGCCCGCGCCTGACTCACCGCTTGCGCCATTTATTTACATGGAGCAGGCACTAAAAATAGGGCGTCTGGAGTTCTGCTTTTAGGTTCATTCACAACTGACACGTGAGGGAGGAGCACAAGAGCCGGGCCAACCAGTACGACTGCACCAGCTTTCCAGGCTATGCTCAGTTTTATAAAAAACAGACCCCCCAACCCCCCGTCATATTTACTAGTCAGGAGCCTGGGAAAGCTGGGTGACATCCCACAGCAGAGCTGCGGGAAGAAATGATCATATCGATTGGCACCCAGCTTTCCCAGATGTAGATATAACTGAGAAACACTTATTGCAAATTCTACAATAGTGTCTGAAAGAATGGAGCGTCCTTTTAAATACCGAAGGACATCAGAACTGAGGGAATTCTAGACCATTGATGGGTTAAAGGAATCTTATTACAGTGCAACAAACCCCCAGCTGTGCGAGCAGGACAAGGTCACGATGAGTTTTTCAGTCTCTGGATGTAAAATAATGTTTGTATTGTCTAAAAGCAAGCAGAGATCTTGGAAATAGAAAGTGTTATAACGGCACCTGTCTGCTCCCATTGATGCTGGTGACGGAGACGCAGCTGTTCATTAATATGGAGTGAATCGGATCCGATAGAATCCAGCAGTAATTACAGCGTCTGCCCCGACCTCAGGGTTATTATAGAGGGGAGCAGGTGCCGCGGGCAAGAGCGGGGTCACCGAGGCGAGGACACTAAACTCATTACAGTCACTCTCAGGAGACCCCAGAAATCTATAACCCAACCAACTAATAACCGCTGCCTGTCCTTGTCCTGTCCCCCAAGTGTCAGCGCGTCATTGTCCTGTCCACTACGCGTCAGCGTGCCATTGTCCTGTCCCCCCCCAAGTGCCACCTGCCCTTGTCCTGTCCCCCCCCAAGTGCCAGCCTGCCCTTGTCCTGTCCCCCCCAAGTGCCAGCCTGCCCTTGTCCTGTCCCCCCAAGTGTTAGCGTGTCATTGTCCTGTCCCCCCCAAGTGTCAGCGTGTCATTGTCCTGTCCCCCCAGGTGTCAGCCTGCCCTTGTCCTGTCCCCCCAAGTGTCAGCCTGCCCTTGTTCGGGGTATTAGGTCTTAAAGAGGTATTCAGGATTTCTTCACCATTTTTATATATCTGATTGCTCTCAGTGAATGGAAACCAATTCCATTAGAAAGTTGCAGAACTTTTCTTTGTGCCATGTTTGACCGTTGTATATCCAGGAAACCTCTATAAATGTGGTAGTGGTGGTCCGCCCCTCCCCCGCGCCATAGCTGTGAAAATGGAGATTGTATTGCCTGAGGTCAGTGACCAGCCTCGCTCCTTACAGATGTGGCCCCGGCAGTTCATCTCCCATTTAATTTTTCTGTCGTTGAAAATTCTGTTCCTGAAATCCCTTGTGATTTTCTTATGCTAGACCACAAGGCAAACCCCTCGGAAGACTCCAGACCCCGGGACGTCAGCGGCCCAGCAGACCTGTCCCTGCCCCCCGAGATGCCAATACTGATTGATCATCACGCGTTAAGGGACATCCTCGGTGCTCCCATGTATGAGATAGAGGTAGGATGTGTGGTGATAATTCACTGCCTGCTACGTGTGTATCGCACTGCAGATGTAGCAGAGCTGGATTTGTCACTTCATAGCTGCATTGCCTGTGCTAGTGATGATACTCTGATTATGCAGGTTTTCCTGCTGTCCTATGTATGAGATAAAAGAAAAATGACAACACATTTAGCTCTGCTACATCTGTATCTACAATAAGTAAATTCTGTAAACTCACTACTGATCGAAGGGGCATTTCTAGCCCCATTTCTAGTGCGTTCACAGCTGCTGTATTGCTCTCTCTCTGTCTCTATTGCTCTGTCTGTCTCTCTCCATCTATTGCTGTCTCTTTCTGTCTGTCTCTCCATCTATTGCTGTCTCTTTCTGTCTGTCTCTCCATCTATTGCTGTCTCTCTCCATCTATTGCTTTCTATCGCTCTCTAGAGATATCTGTCTCTAGTGGGCTCTCACTTTTTTTTTATTTTATTGATCTGTCTCCGTTGCTTGCTCTCTATCGTTAACTGTCTCTTTTTCTATCTCCATGACTTTTTTCTATTCTATTCTCTACATCTTTTGCTGTCTCTACCAGGCTCTTTAGTTATCTCTCAAGCTCTCTGTCTCTCACTGTTTTTCCATCTGTCATTCTCTCTATTTCGGTCTCTGTATTTGATACCTCCTGTTGCCTCTACGGAGTTGTCCCTCTCGCTCGATCACTCTCTGCCTCCATCCTTCGCCCTCCAGCACACTCTGTCTCTCAGTAACTGTTGTTCGGCTGACGTCGGTCTCTCCTGACTCCCCCATACACATACACGCCATAGGTCCTTCTCAGTCCTCTGTCTTCAGTGAGGAGAGTAGAGTAAACCGCTGCCGGACACTTCCAACTGAAAGCGCCCGATCTTTCTCTGCCCCAACGTCATCTGTCCGTGGAGAGTCAGGATCTCCCCGAACTGTCGGCCGACCTTAGCCCGATGTGTCTGGTGACCTTCCTCTTTGGTGTTCAGTTATCACACATTTTTGCAGTCACGCAGACGAGGTGACGCTCTCAGACATCAGTAGTTGATGCTTCGGGGGCTGGAGGTCTGTGGTTGTGACATCTGTACACCTGAACGAGGGGATTCTGTTGCCGCAATGATGCAACTGAAACCAATAAGTGGATTAGGCCTCATGTACACGACCGTATGTATTTTGCGGTCCACAAAAAAACGGATCAGCAAAAAATACACATGATGTCCCCTAATAGAAAAGTCCTATCCTTGTCCATAATGCGGACGATAATAGGACACGTTCTATTATTATTTTTTTGTGGAACGGACTTATGGAAATGGAACACACACGGAGTACTTCCGTTTTCTTTGCGGACCCATTGAAATGAATGGTTCCGTATACGTTCCGCAAAAAAAACTGAACGGATAAGGAAAGGAAATATGTTCGTGTGCATGAGGCCTTAATGGGGGGTGGGGCATCGAGCATCAGTCCGTGGAGCTCTCCCCCCCCACACACAGGGGCCATAGCAGAACAATGGGATTAAGGGGTTCAGTTACAGCGAAGGGGCATGAATAGACTTGGTGGTTCTACTTAAAGGGCCGTGAAACGCGCTTACAACGCGGATCCCTGTTCTGGACGGATTATTGTCTTCATCTATGGGATGATTGTCGGACGTGTGAACACACAAATGGTGGTTGTATCAAACGCAGTGGAGCAGATTTACTAGTAGTGGCACTGTCTAAGAATACCAATATAGGCGGGCACGTAGTTGTTTTACACCACTTTGCGGCGTTTTAAAGTCGCAGATTTTGTTTTGCAACAAAATCTGTGCCTTTACACCGCTCTCACCACTTTTAAAAAAGGAGGCTTGGCGTGGGCCGGGAAGAGGGCAGGCCGGCTGGCCCATCTAATTCATCATAATCAGAAGGGCCTTAAACCACGCCAGCAAAGGAGCAGGGCCACCAGCAGCAAGGACCGAAGTTCTGTAGACGCCTGCGCCTCTATATAACTATGGCGCATCTGCCGACAGCGCAGAGAGATTAAGACCATTTTAATAAATGGTCCCCATAGTCTTAATACTAGACAAATTTACTATCCTGGCATTGAACTTCATAAATTTGGAGTATCCTAAATGCTGCACCAGATTTACGTTACAATTCAGCACATGCATCAAAATTTGTATGAGACAAAATATGTCTATACTATAAAGTCTGTGCGCCAAAAAAAGTGTCTATTCTAAGTTTACACCACATATATAAGTTGGCGTAGTTGTATTAAAAAAAAAATATATATATATATATATTTTTAGCCCATGGCCCATTTCAGCAAGCCACACGCCTTTTTCACGAGGCCATGCCCCTTGTTGGACCCAGCGTAAAAAGTTTAGAAAACTGTGTAAAATAGTTAGTAAGTGTGATGGAAAGCATGCACGCCAGTTTTTTTTTTTTGAGAAAAATGCACCAAAAAAGTGTCACATTTTCAGTAGTTAATTTGTTCCAATGCATCCAAAAAATGGAGTAAAATCTATTAAATAGTGTAAAATAGGCGCAGTGTTTGATAGATTTTCATCATAAGTGCATCAAAACTTTGGGGCGCCTAAATGACCATCACATCATGATGTAAGTGAGAGCTGCATGCGGATGTGATGGGTAGCAGGTCGGGATCTGTAATTCTATCGCAGTAGGATGATGGCGCAGTGATCTATCGTAGCCAGTTTCCATGTAGCTAGGTTTACATTCTGCCGGCTGTGTCCACCATTTCCCTATTGACTTTAATGGGAACGTTTGTGACCCCTGCAAAAAAATTGCATATCAACTTAAGAGGGGTTTGCACTGATGAAGACCTGTGGTCCTTTGTTTTGGGCATTGGTAGGGATCTGACTGCCAATCAATGCACAATATGTGTCCGGAAAGAGGAGGTGAGATTCTCCACCTCACTCGCCTTCCTGTGAGAGGACGCGTTTTCTAATTTTTCTTCTTCTAGCTGGTTACGAAGTGTACAAGAATCAGCATTTTGGGGGCTAGGAATATTTGCAGAAAGTGTTTAGTGCGGGACAATTAACCGTGCAGCGCCACACCGTACCCATCAGCCGGGAACTGTGAGAAGGATGCCGTAGCCGGTATATTGACGATGTTCTTTTCTTCTCATTGCATGTTCTCAGGTATTTGAGAGACTGAACCAGCCAGGCGTTGCCATCGGATTGGCCTGGACCCCTCTTGGAGGAGAGATCATGTTTGTGGAGGCTAGTCGTATGGACGGAGAAGGGCAGTTGACGCTGACTGGCCAACTAGGAGATGTCATGAAAGAATCGGCGCACCTGGCGATCAGCTGGCTGCGCAGCAACGCAAAGAAATTTCAGCTGACCAATGGTAAACGGTCACAGATGACCTCATGTCACTTGACTTAGATAACGATGACCTCATGTCACGTGAAGTAGATAAAATATACTGTGCCCACCACTGTCCACAATGTTATAAACGCACACAGCACAATGCAGCATCCGTAGAACCAAACCAGCTCTGGATTATCAAGTGTTCAGGATTATAGGACCGCTATAGAACCTAGAGGAAGACATGGAGCCCAGAACAGAATCTTATCGCAGCAGATGGTTCTCCTGATCTTCCTGCAGGTTCTTTCCCTTTCCAAGTGACATTTATAGATTTATCGGTCCATCCAGTAATCCAGAATATTCTCAAAAGATTGGTAAATAACGAGATGGAGATTATTGGTGTCAACTGACGTCCACTTGAGGAGGTTGCTTTAGGAAGTAAGTGACATCACTATGGCAAGAGCCATGTTGTGCCTTAATGCTCAGTTGCAATTTCTCATTGTTAAAAGTCTGTGGGGCTTTAATTATTAGGAGTAGTGTGAACATGAAGTTTTTATTCTGCCAGGCTCTGCTCCTGCAAGTGTCCTAAAGGCAGAGCTTCACAAGCCGCTCTCCTCAGCTCTAAGTGACAGCTGTAGCATCCAATCAGGAGACCACTATAGCACAGCATAAACCTTCATATTCACTCTACTCCTGATAAAAGCTCCATTTGTCCGACTCCCTTGAATTCCTACCGACTGCTGTCAGCAGTTCAGCATGGTCAAAACTGCTGACAGCAGAGTGCCTTTGAGTAATTTCTCCAATGAGTAGGCACAATAAAGAGCTCTCCTGATTTCTCTGTTTTAGTAAATACTTGTATTCAACAATCCTGGCGCATCTCTTTTTATTTTATGTTATTTTTTCAGGAAACTTAACAAATTGGCAATTAATTGTTAAATTTATTAAACTGTCAGTTTATTCATACATTTCCTTTAAGAATAACAGAGGTACAGCACAATGAAGTTATTAGGAAAGATACTCCAGAAGTGTATTTTGATGGGGAATACAAGTATTTACTAGAACAGACCATTCAGGACAGGTGGTCTTTAAACCCTGGCTTCCATCTCCAGAACAGGGCCGCTAAGTGAACAGAGCGCACACAGCGCAAGCGCAGCATTCATTCACTGCTATGGGACATCTGCAAATAGCCGAGTGAGCGTGCTCAGCTATTTTCAGAAGTCCCATAGCGCCGAATGGAGGTACGCAATGTGCTTTTGCGGTTCTCTTCTGAGCCCTGTTCTGGAGACAGGTGCGGGTCCCACCTCTGGGACCTACTCCTACCTGACCTTTATTGCTGTTATCGATATGCCAGATGGGACAACCCCTTGAAATGACTTTTTTCAGTGATATAACTATGTAAAATATTCACCTCCATTAGTGGCATGCAAGCTGTGGCGAAACTACAACTCTCAGTATCCTCTGAGAGCTGCAGTGTATATTTGGGCTATGGAGTAGTCCTAGGGGAGACGTGTTGCTCAGCTGTCATCTCCTCTCTCCTCCAGCATCGGGCACCTTTGATCTACTTGACAGCACCGACATTCATCTGCACTTCCCAGCTGGAGCCGTCACCAAGGACGGACCGTCGGCTGGAGTCGCCATAGTAACCTGCCTCGCTTCGCTCTTCAGCGGCCGGCTGGTGTGCTCTGACGTTGCGATGACCGGAGAGATCACCTTGCGAGGCCTGGTGCTTCCTGTAAGTACACCGTTTATATTCGCAGGCTATTGCCACTCTGCCTTCATCACATTCTCTTTGGGTAGTTTGTACTTGCCCTATAGGAGGTGACATTGTGGCTTCAGATCACCTGCTTTCCTTAGCACAACCACTATGGGGAGCTCACTGCCTAGGAATTATACTCTAAACTGGATAAAATCGTATACAAATAGCTCCCCTTAGTGGTGACTGCAGGTAGCTGTAAATGAATCATGGAACGCTATGGCTGTAACAGAGCAGGGGATTTTACTGTAAGGCTACATTCACACCTCCATATTATACAAAAGTTTAAAGCCCCCGCAGACACTAGTCATTGCTATAGTTGCTTTTTCTCATTTTCGATCCTCTCTCATGTAGGTTGGAGGCATCAAGGACAAGGTGCTAGCGGCTCATAGGGCCAAGCTGAAGCGCGTTATCCTCCCCCAGAGGAACGAAAAGGATCTGGAAGAGATCCCTCCGAACGTGAGGCGGGATCTGACCTTTATCTTTGCAGGATCTCTGGAGGATGTCCTGAATGCAGCATTTGATGGGGGGTTTTTCCGTAAGAGGGGACAGGAGCTTCTCAACAGCAAACTATGAAAAGACTATTCCGCCTACTTACGAGAATGTCAGGACACCTTAAAGGCACGCGTATAATTTTTCTGAAGGGTTAAATTACTGGGACTTAAGAGCTGATCCTAAATGGACCTCAGAACCAGGAGGTGACTACTGTGCCTGGCATCCAGCTAGAAAGGACATTGAAAGGTAAAGTCCTGTGTGTTAGCTTCTCTCAGCCAATCAGCATTGCTAAGGCCCCTTTCACATCAGCGTTTTTGCTTTCCGTCCTAGAGTTCCGTCCTCGGGGCTCTAGGACGGAAAGATACTGATCAGGATAATCCTAATGCATTCTGAATGGAGAGAAATCCGTTCAGGATGTCTTCTGTTCAGTATGTGAACGTTTTTTGGACGTTGACAGACAAAACCGCAGCATGCTGCGTATTTGTCTCCGTCCAAAAATCCGGAAGACATGCCACAAGGACGGATCCGGAATTAATGCCCATTGAAAAGCATTAATCCGGATCAGACTTTAAGCTAAACATCGTTTCGGCGCGTCGCCGGATCCGACGTTTAGCTATAAAGAATGGTAACCATGGCAGCGAGGACGCTACTAAAGTCCCAGCTGCAATGGAAAAGCAGCAGGGAGACTATTTACCTTCCGTGCGGTGGCCAGGGCGCTCCTCGATGACGTCACCGGGTCCCTGCGTTGCATGGTTTACATAGCTATGCTATGTGAGCAATGCGCCGTATGGATCGTACGGCGCTTAGCTATGTGATCCATGCGACGTCATCGAGGAGCGCCCCGACCGCCACACGGAATGTAAGTATCTGCTCCCTGCTTCTTTTCCATGGCAGCCGGGACTTTAGTAGCGTCTTGGCTGCCATGGTTACCTGAAAGCATATTGAAGACTGATCAGTCTTCAATATGCTTTCAGTTGTCTTGCGTTGTGACTGATCCGGCAGGCATTTCCGGCGACGGAAGTGCACGCCAGATCCTCAAAACGCAAGTGTGAAAGAGGCCTAACGAGAGTCTTTTCCAGCTGGATGCCAGGCATAGTATACACCTCCTGGTTCACACCCATTACTTTAACTCTTTATTATAATTTTCTGGATATCCTTGCTTCCCATACCTTTTTGGTGACTCAAGAGGTACAGTCCCTACCTACCTCATGGCCTATACTGCACCTTACTGATGGAAATAAAAAAAAATATCCCAAAGTACACGTTAACGATCATCTGATAATTTACATTGGCGGTTAGCGCTGTATAGATAATTATATGGATTGCCATAAAACAAGCCTACATACAATCTGGCCAAAGATGGTCACTGCTCGTATCCTATCCATAAAGGCATGTACTTCCTTGCAGTGTTCATGATCCCTGCTTGCTGTCATTGAATGGGATTGTTCATCATTTACTGATCGTGTCCATAAATGTGCAGCTTGTTAGCAGACCTAGCTCGGACACACTGACGAGCGGCGCACCATACAATGAATCCGACTTATTACAGTAATGAGAGAAATTGATTTTCTGGCTTTATCTTCATTATAGAAATGGGTGCAGTAAGTAAATGTTTAATCCACCTTGATAAAGATGATTTCTTCTTTCTTTATCGGCAGACATGTAATGTAGCGCCGTCCACAGATTGGGAGCATTTGTTTTGTTGATCCGATGGTCATAAATTTTTGTACAAAACGCAATTTTGAGCCATAATAGTGCTGCAAGACATGTACGGTAACTTTCCCCTGGTAATACAGTGGGGGTTATTTATTAACACTGGCGTCAAGAGTCGCAGGTGATCAAAATAAATGGGACTTGGGACAGGACTATCAGTTTTCTGCAGAACATACCATTAGGCTCCGAATCTTCTCCCATAATGAAGAAGCGGACATTAAAGCAAATTAACCTGAAAGTCAAATACCGAGTGCACAGTGCCAGTAAGCGGCCGTGTTTAAACAAGCCCTTCCTTTGATTATCATACATGAAACGGTAACACCGCCCAGGAAGGCTTTGAAATTATAAATGGGTAGAAAGTTCTTGGGCTATTGTGCCGGCCATTATTGAAATTAGCAGGCGAAATAATAACGCTAAATAGAGGTAGAAAACAGGGAGCAGGTTTGGGCTGGGAGTGGTGCCATATCCATGTGTCAGGGTTCACTCTCCACGAATTACACCCAGGGATGGCCAAGCTGTGGTGAAACTACAACTCCCAGCATGCTCCATTCATTTCTATGCAGTTCTGAGAACAACCAAGCAAGTGTCCATCTTGGTAGTTGGAGTACCGGAGGTCAGCCATCACAGGTCAATGCATTTCAATAAGTATCGTACCCGAGAGGAACACCCTGAGATAATCAGGAGACCCATAACATAACGCATGCCACATATAAAACAAGCACTAACCTCTACAACAAAATCCATGTCCTTTGTGCACCATGAGCCACCTCCATGCGTATTTCATGTGCATTTCCCCTCCACAATCCACAGGTAGATTGTATTGCAAGTTTACTTCACCTTTTGCAGCGCACAAAGGACCGTCACGCTGTGAATTTTAGGTCTGTTTATGTGGAAAAGTTTACACGTGTGACTGACTTCGCTGGCACTGTATTACGCTGCACAAAAAGCCGCACCATCTGCAGGTACTCAGACACTGGGGCTACGATGAGACATGACACCTGATGATAGTGAATGTGGTCCAGTCCGGACATCTGCAACGTTACCTTGCACGACTACAAGCCTAAAGGAGACATGGCTGCTTTCTTCCAAAAACAGCAAGTCATTAAGCCGATCCCGAGTTACGATTGGTGTCACGTATTTAGTCCAGAGCTGACGGTGCAATTACTCCGTCCACATTCCTATTTCCACTGAAAAGTTAGAAATCACTCCTGTAGTCTTCAAGAGGGAGGTATGATCGTATAAGTGCAGGGACTCTATATGTTCTGGAACCACAACTCCCAGGAGTGCTCCATTCACTTGTATGGAAGTTACAAGAACAGCAAAACAAGTGTGCATGCTGGGAGTTGTAGTTTGGCAGCAGCTGGCGTGCCAAAGGTTGCTGATCCCTCGCATAGTGTAAAGTACTAATGTCTAACCAGGCGGAACCAAAACAGCAGCGTGTGGTGTAATGATACACTCAGGAAGTTCTCGCTTCCTCCGTCCCGTAGGGCGAGGTGCACAAACCTATAGATAAAAATCATCACGGGAAGAAGCAGTTTGTCTGACCTTACATTGTACTGAGGCACGGCCTGTAGCGTTTTTGGTGCGTTTTGAACGTTTTTGACATTTTTCACCATTTTTATCCTTCCTGTGTACTGTGGAAACAGAAGCAAGAATTAGGCTTCACTCGTTGGTATGGACAAGTCCTGACTGCTCTGCACGATCAGTGTAACCCAGGACTAGTGTTGAGCGAACTTGTGTTTTAAGTTCTGCGTCCAAAGTTCGGGTCATTAAAGCATCCCGTTATGGATTCCAAATTCCGTGGTAGCGGAATCCATAACGGGCTTCTTCGATAACCCGAACTTTGGACGCAGAACTTAAAACACACGTTCGCTCAACACTATCCAGGACCTCTATATACAACACACAGGCACAAAAATATTCAGGAAAACTGCAGTAACTTTCCCTCACATCTGTAACCGCCGGTCTTATAGTACGGTCACACCCACTGCTGCATTCACAACTGTGCCAGCATGCCCTGCTTGTTCAGATCATCATACATACAGAAACATTACAGCATAAAAGTGGCTAGAGCGGGCATGCTCAACCTGTGGCCCTCCAGCTGTTGAAAACTACAACTCCCATAATTCCCGGACAGCATACAGCAGGGCATGGTGGGAGTTGTAGTTTTACAACAGCTGGGCTAGTGCATTCTCTTTTTAGTAGCAACCAGCAGAATTGTGCATGCAGCTGTGGAGTTTTGTATACACCTAGAAACGGTACTCTATTCTGTATTCTCAGCCTGTTTATAAAATCCGATGTTGTGCCCCAGTCAAAAATGCATCAATAGTCGTCAGAAGATCCCACCTAGTGGAGTCTGCTGGCTCAGACACCGGGGATATGGGAATGGGGGATTATTTATTTTTTTGGGTGGTAACGTTTGGACCGATTTGATTTTATATGTTATATGACTGCTCCGTCTACTCTGTGGTTCCTGGCACTGCTCTACAGCAGCTTGGCCCCCTTTCACTTGCATGGGAGCTAAGCAGCAGTACCCTACCACTAGACAGTGATCAGACCGCCTGCTTCTGCCCGAAACAGCAGATCGGTGGGAGTGTGGGGTGTCTGACCCCAACTGCTTTAACGCTGAAGAGGTTAACTACCAGAGAGCTCCTTGTACAGTAAGCTCCCCCTAGTGGTGGCTGCAGGCAGACAAAATCATATCACAGCTATGGCTGTCAATGCTGGAGCTCTGTGTATCAGAAAAACAAGACAAAATAAATTGCAATTGTTTTTAGATTTTGCATTGTATAAAAAGCATCAGCAATTGTTTATCATTGACTTCAAAAAAGCAAAGAAAATGCTAAATTTCAAACGGCCACGAGATGAAGAACCGTATCCGTCATGTAGTAAGCCCATCCACTGCGGCTGTTCGCTGTTGCAGGTGACAAAATTACAGCAGAGAGGGTGGTTTTGCCAAGTATTATTTTTAATGACAATTATAAAAAGATGGAGAACATCTCATTTTGAGACTACTCGTTAAACAATATCTGGTTTCCATTAGATTTTGAAGAGACAATGGAGTTTCGCACTACAAAACAAAGAGGCTCCGCCACTGTAAACTCTCCACATGCATCCTCAACTTTTCTTACCGCCGTAACGTGGGCGCGTTCAAGCCGCAGATCCAGGCCCGGCTAATGACCCGAACCAACAGGAACATAAAGGTGCTGTAAGGTCAGATCATCACACTCGCTCAGGCTGGGATTTGCGGCTTTCATACGAGTAATATTCCAGTCCAGGTGCCGTCCCACTTCAGAACCAGCAAACATCATGGTATGTTCAAGTTTGCCCATTATTCACACTGGACTGGCCCATTCAAGTCAAATCAGTGAAAAAAACTAAAACCGACAGCACATGGATACCATACGCGTGCAGTCCGTTTTTCAATGATGGCTGTCTAGACTGAGCGTGAAAAGCTGACGAGATACTGATGCCTCACGCACAGAAACAATCTAGTTGCAGAAAAAGCCGATTCAAAAGCGTCCGATTTTCACAGACAGAACTCGGACGGGTTTCATATTCCTCGTCTGAAAGGGGCAAAACACGGCCGCTAAGAAGCGCCCAAATTACGGCCGTCTGATTGAAGCATAAAGCCGTATCTAAATCTCACAAGGTAGCTGTAACACTCAGGATAATTCAGCTTTTACACAAAAAAAAAAAAAAACTGCTTTCCATTCTCATATCTATTTGGTAACACTGCCACCTCCACACCAGATGCCGCCACTGTACGGTCAGAGCCGCCGCTTTCAATGACGCCGTTTATGGATTCTCTTTGGACCCATAACCATTTCCTAACAGGCAAAATCCTTAAAGGCGTTGTCTGGAGTTAGAAAAACATGGCTGCTTTATTTAAGGAAAAAAAAAAAAAAACGGCGCCACCCGTCTATGGTTCTGTCAAGTACTACAGCCGAGTTGCAATACCAGACACAACCCGCGGATAGGGGCGATGCAGTTTTTTTTGGGGAAAAAAAAAGCCATCTTTTTTCTAATCCTGGCCAACCCCTTTACAAAATGGCTGGCTCCCCCTATGTGTAGGCACCATTACATGCAACCAGTAGTCAGACTTTTCGGCATTTAGGCCCTTCTTATAGGGTTTCGGCAACAGAGCCAAAAATGTAAATGTCTGACCAACACAACCAAGTCAAAACAATCCCGTTAGGTCGAACGATCACTGAAAATATCAACGTTCCTCATTCCAGATTTGGGAGCAAAACAATAAAATATTTAAAAAAAACAAAATTATGGAGGGAGGGGGGGGAATAAATCAAGAAATTATGCATAGCAAACGTATGTGTACAAAAAAAATATATATAATATATTTATATACTTAATTACAGAAAAAAAAAAAAAGTCAAATTTATTGAATGAAAAACTAGAAGTTATTAAAAATTAGCAATACACAGAAAATATACACAAACAGCAGCAATTCTATATAGTGACTTACAAATGAGGAGGACGGCGCCCCGGAGAGGAGGCCGCGTGTAATGGCTTGTCCGTCAAAAAAAGGGGGAAAGAAACACAGACAGTATTTTACTGTACAAACTACAAACACAAATTCAGTTGGGGTTAATTTTAATTTTCTTTTTTCGTTTTTTTTTTCCTTTAAATAAAAAATAAAATAAAAAACAAAACAAAAAAAAAGATGCCCGAGTACAGGGTGTAAGGGGGTCTTTTCAGTGGTTGATTTTTAAATATTAGTGTTTTTTTTTTTCCTCTTTACATGCATCTGCTTCCTGTTTGTGGAGCTCACTTGGCCGGGCCCACGATTTTTTCATTTTTTTTTTTCACTTTTTTTGCACAGTCTGTGGCCCGGTAGTGAAAGTCAATTGCAACTGTAGAAAGTGAAATATAAAGCGAGGACATGAAACACTGGCCCTGGAAGTTTGTGATTGCCGTTTTTTTTTTTTTTTTAACACATGGAGATTGTCACATTTATTCCTAAATTGCCATTTTCCGCAAAGAGCTGTGCAATGCTTGTGTCAAAGACGAGGCAGTCGCTGTTCATGATGGCGGTCGCTATGCCCTCGTGAATAGAGCGAGGAGTGGCTTCCCAAGTCAATCGTCGCCGGTGACCGTTCAACTCCAGGCGGTAAGCAAAGTTCTCGGCTTGCTTCCGCGTGCCTATTAGCTGCACAATAGCAAAGAACTGTTGGTGACCGTCGTATTTTTCCTGTTTTTCCAAAACCAGCATGAAGTGAAAGCCAAAACAGGACTGCATCATGACCCAGTCCACAGCCCCGGGAAGGTTAATGTCTGTGGCAAGAAACACAATATCCTCTCCTTGTAACGTCGTGATGGATTTATGCTGATGCATAAGATGTGGCATGACGGCATCCAAGGAACCCTGCCATTTGCAGGATGCGCCGGGGCAGGGGCACGAGTACGGTCGAAATTCGCACAGCTCTTCGTGGTCAGCTTTCTCCGTGTGCGGCAGGGTTACCTCGCAACCTGACGAGGCGTATTTGCAGGGGAAGAGGACAGAGTTGGCAACTTTTTCCATTGCCAGGTTGCGGATGGATCCCAAGGGCCCTCTGCAGGTTGGGCAGCATGTGAGCTTGGGCCGACAGTTGCTGCACACGAGATGTCCGCTCTGACATTGAAGAATAGGTGGCAGAACATAGTCAAAGCAGACGGGGCATTCAAAGAGGCTCGCCAAGTCATTGTTTGAAGCCGTTGTTCCGGTCAGGGCTGGCACCCGCTGGGACGGTGGACACTTTGAAGTACCAGTCGGGATGGCTGCGGCAGTCTGACGGCTCATTTCTGCAAGGAAAAAACGGAAAAAGTCACTTTTCAGAAACACAAAACGCAACAGGAAGAACGACCAAAGCCTTCAAATACACAAAGTGGTCGGTGCAGCCCTGATCAGCAACCCCCGGCTGTTCTGAAACTACAACCCCCACAATCCTCCTTTCACTATAATAAGGCCTAATTCACACGTCCGTATTTTTTTCGCATTATTTCCGCAAAAATGCGGAAGATATGCTGACCCATTCATTTCAATGGGTCTGCAAAAGATGCGGAGAGCATTCCGTATGCTCTCCGCATCCGCCAATCCTTTCATGTCCGCAATGCGGAACTGTAAAAAAAAGTAGAGCATGTCCTACTTTTGTCCGCAAATTGCGGACCGTAGCCCCATTAAAGTGAATGAATCCGCATAAATCCGGATGACATGCAAAAAGGTTACAAAAGTCATCCGCATGTCATCCGTATTTGCGGGTCCGTAATTACGGATCCACAGGAAATGAAAAGTTTTACCCTGGAAACATCTTTTTTTCTTGTTCTTCCAGATTTTGGCGGAAATACGGAAACACTGAAGGTATACGGAGACACTAAAAAATAAAAAACAGAAGAATTTTGCGGAAACACGAATCCGCAAGAAAACGGGCTGTGATTCTGGAAAGAAAAATTACTGATGTGTGAATAAGGCCTAAGTCTTACAAGAACAGCCGGCCAAGTGTGCACGCTGGGAGTTGTAGTTTCACAGCCACTGGAGTACCAGGCTGGTGAGAATGGAGCAAGCCGCCATGTTTCCTGACGGAGATAGGACGGGATGCCGACACTACACACAGGAGCAGAGGCGACGGTGCAGCAAAAACCTGCAACTGTTGTCAAACTACAATTCCTTTGACGGTGGGAGTTGTAGTTTCACAAGGGCTGAGGAGCCACAAATTGCAGGCCACGTCCTCTGGGATATACAGAGCAGTCAGCAGTTCTATACAGGACGAGTGCGAGGTTTTTTTGCTTGCAGATTTGCTTTTATTGCACCTGAGTAAAATAAAGATTCAGCAAATCTGCACAATACAGGAAAATGCGTTCCCGTCCTCATAATAACGGTGGGTGACCTCTGCCAGGAATTGGCCTCTGGGCACTTTCTGGCGGTGCACATGACCCCCGCGCAGGCTGGCGCTGTAGGTGGGGTGCAGTGTGTTTCCGGCCCTGTGGTGGTCGCTGTCCTCTGACAGGAGATCAGTCACACGACGCTCGGCTCTGGGAAGGCATTTCTTACGTCGCACTAAACCAAGGTCAATTCCTAGTCCAAAGCAACAACCTTTAAGTGCAAAGTTGACAAACAAGTCTAAAAACGCCCACGCAGCGTGCAGACACCGGCCTGGTGCCGCCCGCGCGCCGCTGCAGGGCTGTTCATACCGTACTAAGTGGGCTGCACCATTCTGCAGGACCGGATTACATGCAGGGAAACTTGTACACAGTCCCGGATTCACAGCTCATGACATCACCTTGTTTTTAAAGGTCTTATGGAGACTCCGGCAAGTACATAGAGTCCGGGAAGCTGCGCCCACTAACAAAATACAAGCTAGGTTTTGTCCACATCTCACTTTTTCCCTTGGAAAGGCTCCCAGTGTGTGCACCGAGGACATCCACAGGGTGCACTGGGCCAGACGTGAAGCAGCGGGGCGTCCCTCAGACAATGCCATCAGGAACCTGCAAACTGAATCACTACAACTCCACCAATCCTGCAGCACGGAGCTCTACCCCATCGACATCAAGAGGACCATGCAGCGGAGCCTTCAGCCTCAGGAGCTGAAATCCTCCTGTGCACCTGTAGGAATCAGCCAGGAAGGTTTATGGCCGTCACCCCTTGGTTACGCTGCACGCTTGCTCTGCCCGGCTTTCTGTGTCCGAATGAGCGGCGCGCTGAGCTGCGTCCAGTTTGATCACACAGGATACAACAGGGCCATAATGTTATCACTGACCACACGCATTTCATGTCAGACTCAAGCGACCAGTCTGCTGACAGGGGATATAACAGGACCATATTACCCACTAACCCCACACGTTTCATGTCAGATACTAGAAAGCACCCAGTCTGACACAACATAATGTTACCCACTGATCCTACGCATTTCATGTCAGACTCAAGCAAGCGACCTGTCTGATGACAGAGGATATAACAGGACCATAATATTACCCACTAACCCCACACGTTTCATGTCAGATACTAGGAAGCACCCAGTCTGACACAACATAATGTTACCCACTGATCCTGCGCATTTCGTGTCAGACTCAAGCAAGCGACCAGTCTGATGACAGAGGATATAACATGGCCATAATGTTATCATTGGCTATAACACAGGCTGTCACCCCAGAGAGCTCAGGGGAGGCTACAATTACACTAGATCAGAAGAGTCATCAACCAATGCAAGAGACAGACAAGGGCTCACACCATCACCAGGGGCCCCAGGCAGCTGGACCTGCCACAGCCGGTCGGTGCGTTACCTTTGCGTTTCCGCGGGTCACTCCCGGACAGGCAGGTGAAGAGCACCCCTTTCCACGAGTAGAGCACTTTGCTGTGGGTGGCTTTGCCAGTCATGGGGCGGCCGGACCATAGCGGAGCCCCCTCCCCTGGTGAAGCCTGAGCAGTGGTCACAGGCCGGGCTGAGGTAAGGCGTCAGAAATAGCCCTGCGGCCGCCCATGCCCCGTCCGGGCTCCGATCACATTCCCGCACTCCCTCCCCCGCACTGCAGCCGGGACCGGGCTCCCGCACACCGACGGCTCCTCCTTCCAAGGTGCCTTCCCAGGACTCTCGCTGCAGCTCGGATCCAAGCGCCGACCACACCCGCAGCAGACCCGGCGCGCATGCGCCGTATCCTCCCCACTCCGCCTAGCCCCTCCCCGGCTTCTGCTATCAGCTCACTAGTCGCAAGCGCAGGGAGGGTTAATGCGAGAGCGCTGAAGTCTCCTCCTCCCGCAGAGCAATGGCCGGAGTGAGCGCCAGAGGGCAGCACCTCCACCATCTGACGGGGACAAGCACCTTCACTGCCGACAGCTCAGTGAGGAGCCTGGCGGATAACCTGTACCACCCAGTGTGCCCGTGCCAAAGTACTGTCAGATCAGATCCAGAGCTGCACTAATCCTGCTCCATACACCTGCAGGGGTCCTGGTCCTGCCATAGGGACCCTACAACTAGCTGTATTGGATCCGTTAGAAATCAGAGGGGGCGGTAAGGCCTCTTTCACACTGGCGTTTTTACTTTCCGTCCTAGAGTTCTGTCCTCGGGACTCTACGCTGGAAAGATACTGATCAGGATTATCCCCATGCATTCTGAAATGGAGAGAAATCAGTTTCAGGGTGTCTTCCGTTCAGTATGTGAACGTTTTTTAGAAGTTGACAGAACTGTAGCATGCTGCGGATTTGTCTCTGTCCAAAAATCCGGAAGACATGCCGTAACGCCGGATCTGGAATTAATGCCCATTGAAGTGCATTAATCCGGATCCGGCATTAAGCTAAACGTCATTTCAGCGCATCGCTGGATCCGACGTTTAGCTCTGCGCAGCAGCAGTTCCGATCGGGGCCCCAGTGTAACCTGGGGCTCCGATCGGTTACCATGGCAGCCAGGACACTACTGAAGTCCTATCTGCCATGGTAAGTACTCCGCAGCAGTGTACTTACCTGCGCTGCGGCCGCTCCTTCATGACGTCACAGGTCTGGGCGGTGCATTGATCTATGTGCCATGGGGACCTGTGACGCCATGAAGGAGTGGCCGGAGCGCAGGTAAGTACACTGCTGCGGAGTACTTACCATGGCAGATAGGACTTCAGTAGCGTCCTGGCTTCCATTGTAACCTGAAAGCATTTCGAAGACTGATCAAATGCTTTCAGGCGACTTCCGTCCCGCCGGATCCTCAGAACACAAGTGTAAAAGAGGCCTTAGGCTACTTTCACACTTGCGGCAGAGTGATAAGGTAACAAGTTCCGTCGCCCGAAAACGCTGGATGTAAACTGAAAGCATCTGGAGACTGATGCGGATCCGTCTCACAAATTCATTGCAAGAACGGATCCGTCTCTCCTCTTGTCATTGAACGGATCTTGTATTATCTTTTCAGTTTTAAGGGTCTGCGCATGCGCATACCGCAAGGACGGATCCATCCTTCAGGTATTTCTTAAAGGGATTCTGTCACTTCATTTTACCCTATAGTGCTGCGGACATGCACGGCTAGATCGCCGCCAGCATGTCCGCAATATACCTGTCCCATAGTTCTGTGTGCATGCGCATTTCCGACAGTGTTCCTTCCCTGTGCTGGCATCAGCCTCAGGGAATGAACTGCACATGCGCGAGATTTACGGCGATCTCACTGACAGGAAGGAGGAGATTCGACGGCCGCAAGCGGTGCTGGGCTCCTTCACAGGGGGGTGGTGCTGGGCACCAGAACGGTTAGTACCGCCCCTTGGGCACCTTCACAAGCGAATTTACATATCAATAAAAGCACGCAGAACTATGGGACAGGTATATTGCGGACATGCTGGCGGCGATCTAGCCGTGCATGTCCGCAGCTCTATAGGGTAAAATGAGGTGACAGAATCCCTTTAATGCCAATACATTCCTATGGAAATTAATGCCGGTTCCGGCATTCCGGACAGAGATAAAACCGCAGCATGCTGCAGTGTTTCCTCCGTCCAAAACGACTGACCGTGACTGAACTGATGACATCCTGAACAGATTTCTCTCCATTCAGAATGCATTGGGATAAAACTGACCAGTTCTTTTCCGGTATTGAGCCCCTATGACGGAACTCTATGCCGGAAAAGTTTGCCGCAAGTGTAAAAGTAGCCTAAGTCACCAGTGTCTCAGATGAGACAATCCCTTTAACTTGGGGTAGGAACAGATCTCAGGGCTCATGACCTGCCACATCTCCCCTGTCCCGAACGGACTGCGTCACCGGAGATGTCCCCATTCACTATAAATGTGACCAGCGACAATCCAGCCGCGACCCGGCAAATATGCTTCTCGCTATATTTGCTGGGTTGTGGCCGGATCGTCGCTGGTCACATTTATAGTGAATGGGGCCGGACGGCGGTGTGTTTGCTTCCAGCAGGCCGGCTCCATGCCGGATCTCCCAAATGCTAATGTGAAACAGGCCTAATTAATTATTCAGTCAGTTCCTATCTGATCGTGGGTCTATTGCATTGTACTCCTAGCATGAGCATACACAGCAATAGCCCTACGATCAGATCCGAACGGACCATAATAAATTACTAGGATATAGTCACTGAGTCAGGGAAGCCACGGTGGGAGATGCGGGCGACACAGGGACTGTTTCCCGGACTGATCATGGTCACCGACCCAAGCCCTAACCTGGTGCCCTTCTTTTCAGCAGCAGATTCCCGGGCAACTCTTCTGCCATCCAAGATGGCGGCACTGCTTTTTAGACTACCTGGTGCACACTGTATATCAGAGGTCCAAGGCACTCCCCACTGGCCGGGCTGGACAAGCAGGATGTGCCTGGGACGGCTGATGTACAGTGTGCACCAGGGAGGCCAGGGGTCAGGGATCTGCAGCTGATGAGGAGTCTCATCTTCGCTCTTCAGTTACATACAATGATGATTAGGGCTCTGTGTAATTCAAAGCCGATCAACTTGATGTATCACCGACTGGCATTCATTAGCAGTAGACAATCTGCCGGTATAAATGGGCCCTAAGGACTGGTGCAAACAGCGTGGTATTAATGTCGTCAGGATTGTTAATCTGATTATCACACGCAGCCAATGTGATCTAAAGAATAACTGGAAACCCCTGATGAAGACACGGGCAGTATTCTTCGAGAACAGTACAATGATGAGAATCACAGTATGTACAAGCTGACGGAAAATCGGGAACCACACTCCCATTTTTTGGGACGTTGGCAGTAAATTTCCTATTTTTACAGATCATCTAGGAATTTACTGACGATCAGCAGCCCCGTCTGTGATCCTGTGTCTGCTATAGAGCCATCCCTGTCCACGTGCCACCAGCTGCACACGAAACGCTCCATCCGATGTAGTTTTGGAGGCACTCTCCCCTAAACGGTGCACAAAGGGGACTCTGTATTCTGCCATTAGAGGGTACCAGCCCTGAAATTTTACTCCAGCATCCAAGAGCTAGATAAGGGGTATATCAGCAAAAAAGGGGTCAGTCAGCACATCCCAATGTGCAGGTGCACGCTGCCAAGGAAAAGAAAAAAAAGGGACAATGCAGCAGCAGTCTGCAGACACAAATAAAGTACAATAATGCCATAAATATAGAAAACACTCTGGTGCTAATGCCACGCTTATTTTGCAGATTAGAGATACTTGGCCCAAATGCATTTTGTACAAAATGTATTTGGGCCCGTCTGCCAAACGTCAAGGCGATCTCTATCAGACGGGAACCTAACACTAAATGCTACCTGTAATGTGCCAAAATGGCCACCATAGAATTCATGGAGTGCAGGTTCCACATGCATGCTGGGTCCACTCTGCTTTTTACCAATTCTGGTGCAATAACAGCCTCCATTAAATCCAGGGATGCAGGTACCAACATGCATGCTGAGCCCACCCCATACTTCTCCTGGCGCCTAAAGGCCTCCAATGAGAGCAGGCTAGAGATTTATACTTACTCTAATTAAAAGGGGGTACATCAGCTCATAAACACGACCAACCCAACGAACGGACCTCCTGGGTTACATGTGGTGGGTTGTCAATGGATCAGATCACCGAAGAGAAGGACTTGAATCCCACCCCTGCCAGAGACGGATCTATAAGCCATCTACCGATGTGGGGGCTTCATACAGCACGGATGTTCTACAGAATCAACACTGCACCACCATAGAAGCGCGGCAGGATGACGACAGCCTCGGGGCTCAAGCGCACGACCGTTGCCCGTTTTACAGTCCACACAGATACAGACTGCGTTTCTGCATTTTGCAGAACAAAAGGTCCGGCCCCGGATAGAACAGTCCTATCCTTGTATGTAAAGTGGCCAAGAATAGGACATGTTCTATAGATTTTGTGGACGGCATAGAACGGACATGCAGATAGCACACACAGTGCTTTTTGCATTTTTTGGAACCTGGACAAGCACAAGGATGATATCTGTGTGCTGCTCATTGTTATTTTTTTTGCAGATCCATAGAAATGAACGGGTCTGTGTGCCATCTGCAAATAATGGGGATCGGACAGTCGTGTGTCTGATGTCTAAGAGATCTTAGCTGCCACCGCTTGTCATATTAGACGGACAAGACGCCCTGAACTAGGTAACTCCTTGACCCACCATGCTCTCTAGCATTCATAGGGTTCACACACAAATACACGCAACGCTTCTGCTAAGGTCGTGGAATCGTTTACGACACAATGCGGCTCTTATAAGATTTTAATATCCACAGGACGGTGCGTAGAAAAACGCAGTTATCAGAAAGTACAAACACGACAGAAATACAATGCACAAGCCAATAGTTTGAAAATAAAAAGGATAAAAAGAAAAAAAAAGAACCTAATACGTTATTAGACGGTAGAAGTCTGAGTTGCCTGGGGGTAGTATAAACGTTGGACCAATCAAACGAATTGCGCCCCCCCCCCCCCCCCCAAAAAAGAATTGACAAGGACTTAGGCTACTTTCACACTAGCGTTTTGGATTCCGTCTGTGAGATCCGTCTCAGGGCTCTCACAAACAGTCCAAAACGGATCAGTTCAGCCCCAATGCATTCTGAATAGATAAGGATCCGTTCAGAATGCATCAGTTCGGCTCCGTTCCGCCTCTATTCAGTTTTGGAGACAGACACCAAAACGCAGCTTGCTGTATTTTGGTGTCCTTCTGAAGAGGCGGAACCTAACGGATCCGTTTTTAATTACAATGTAAGTCAATGGGGACGGATCCGTTTTCAATGACACAATATGGTGCATTTGAAAACGGATCCGTTCCCCATTGACTTTCAATGTAATTCAAAACGGATCCGTTTTTGACTTTGTCATTTTTCTTTAAAACTAATGCAAACGGATCCGTTCTGAACGGATACAAACGTTTGCATTAGGGCTCTTTCACACTTGCGCTTTTGTTTTCCGGCATAGAGATCCGTCGTCAGTATTATCCCAATGCATTCTGAATGGAGAGAAATCCGTTCAGGATGTCTCCAGTTCAGGACCAGAACGTTGTTTGGACGCAGCAAATACCGCAGCATGCTGCGCTTTTTGCTCCGGCCAAAAATCCTGAACACTTGCCGCAAGGCCGGATACGGAATTAATGACCATTGAAAGGCATTAATCCGGATCCGGCCTTAAGCTAAACGTCGTTTCAGCGCATCCGACGTTTAGCTTTTTATTAATGGTTACCATGGCAGTCAGGACGCTGAAGTCCTGGTTGCCATTGTAAAGTGTAGTGGGGAGCGGGGGAGCAGTATACTTACCATCCGTGCGGCTCCCGGGGCGCTCCAGAGTGACGTCAGGGCGCCCTACATGCATGGATCACGTGATCCATGCGCATGGGGCGCTCTGACGTCATTCTGGAGCGCCCCAGGAGCCGCACGGACTGTAAGGGTACCGCTTTCCCGCTCCCCACTACTACTATGGCAACCAGGACTTTAATAGCGTCCTGGCTGCCATAGTAACACAAAGCATTTCGAAGACTGATCAGGTTCCTGATCAGTCTTCTACTGCTTTCAGGCAGCTTGCGTTCTGACAAATCCGGCGGGATGGAAGTGCCTGCCGGATCCTCAGAACACAAGTGTGAAAGAGGTCTTATAGGTGCGGATCCGTCTGTGCAAATAAACAGACGTATCCGCACCAACGCAAGTGTGAAAGTACCCTAAGGTTACTTTCACACGTGCGGCATAGCTATCCGGTGGGTGAACAGCCTGCTGGATCCGCCAGGCCACAAGTACCTGTGTGCTGCCGCTCCGTCCCCATTGACTATAATGGGGCGGAATTACGGCGCAGCATGGCAGTGCCGGAGATCGCCAGACTAAAAGTACTGCAGGTCCGACTTTTTAGTCCGGCGATCTGTGCCGTGCTGCGCCAAAGCGGCAGCACACGGGTACTTGCGGCATGGTGGATCCGGCGGGCTGTTCACCTGCCAGAACAGCCTGCCAGATAGCTATGCCACTAGTGTGAAAGTACCCTTACCCTGGGTTCACACCTGAGCGTTTTACAGCGCGTTCAAACGCGCTGTAAAACGCTCAACAGATTAAAACCAATGCATCCCTATGGGAGTGGTTCACACTTGAGCGTTTTACAGCGCGTTTGAACGCGCTGTAAAACGCCCAACGCATAAACAAGTACTTGAGCTTCTTTTGGGGCGTTTGACGCGCGTTTTGTGATTGACACCACAGTAGCAATCACAAGAACGCGCGTACGAACGCGCGTTTCCTATTTGCAAAAACGCGCGTCAAAAACGCGCGTCAAAAACGCGCGTAAAACGCGCGTAAAACGCGCGTAAAACGCGCGTTTTTGGAACGCTCAGGTCTGAACCCAGGGTTAGGCTACATGCACATGACGGTGAATAAAAACATCAACGGGTCGTTGTTGATGCAGGGAGTTATTCTGATTGCCTGATTGGAGTCGGGAAGGAATTTTCTTCCTCCAAAATGAAAAGAATTGGCTTCTACCTCACAGGGGATTTTTTGCCTTCCTCTGGATCAACTTGCAGGAAACAGGCCGAACTGGATGGACAGAGGGCTTTCTTCATCCTTATAAACTATGTTACTATTTGCTAAAGTGACAAACACCTTATGCGTTATTCAAATGGGTGAGGGGAGTATGTTTTGTTTTTTTTAATGCCATTTCAGGGAAAATTAATGAGTTACCATGAAGCACAAGGAAATCTGGCTTTGCGGCAAATCGCATTTTTCCGTCCACTTCGGATACTTTGATTCGCTCAACTCTAGTCCCCAACTTTGAACTTGGGTGAAGAGAAGCTGCTGGCTCAGGAATATAATACGGTATATTGGCCAGGTGGACAGTCCGTAGAAATGTGCTGCTGCCTTCCCATTACTCGGAGCTTGTATTTACTGCAGAGACTGGGTCAGACGATGCACTATGCACAGTGTGAACAGTCACCAGGTTACCCCACACCAAAACTGTAATCAAGCAAATCCCCGGAGAAGTGATGATGCAAGTGCCGAGCAGCAGGTTCATGTTGTGGTAGCCGGGCCACAGGATAGTGGAGGTTGTTCCCAGCCTACACTTCCCTCAGACAGTGTCAAGGGTTAAACTGGCCATACTAATTAGATCGGGGGTCAGCAACCTCCGACACTTCAGTGTTGTTAAACTACAACTCTCAACATGATACATTCACTCCTATAGGAGTTTCGAGAAGCATGCTGGGAATTGTAGCTCCACAACAGTCCGAGTGCCCGAGGATGCCAAACCCTGCATCGTCTGCCGAGCCAGGCGACTTCAGGTGAACCCGCCGACCATCTAAGGGTCCTTTCACACTGGCGTTTTTCTTTTACGGCATAGAGTTCCGTCCTTGGCGCTCTATGCCGGAAAAATCCTGATCAGGATCATCCCCATGCATTCTGAATGGAGAGAAATCCGTTCAGGATGCATCAGGATGTCTTCCGTTCAGGACCGGAACGTTTTTTGGACGCAGCAAATACCGCAGCATGCTGCGCTTTTTGCTCCGGCCAAAAATCCGGAACACTTGCCGCAAGGCCGGATCCGGAATTAATGCCCATTGAAAAGGCATTAATCCGGATCCGGCATTAAGCTAAACGTCGTTTCGGCGCATCGCCAGATCCGACGTTTAGCATTTTCTCAATGGTTACCATGGCAGCCAGGATGCTAAAGTCCTGGTTGCCATGGTAAAGTGTAGTGGGGAGCGGAGCAGTATACTTACCGTCCGTGCGGCTCCCGGGGCGCTCCAGAGTGACATCAGGGCGCCCTACACGCATGGATCACGTGATCCATGCGCAAGGGGCGCTCTGACGTCATTCTGGAGCGCCCCGGGAGCCGCACGGACTGTAAGAGGCGGGTGCGTTGCGGAAATATGTGCGTTTTTCCCGCGCGGGTGCAAACGTTTGCAACGCGTTTTGCACGCGCGTGAGAAAAAACGCCATGTTTGGTACCAAACCCGAACTTCATCACTGAAGTCCGGTTTCGGGTCTACTGGCGAATTGATTATTTCCCCTTATAACATGGTTATAAGGGGAAATAATAGCATTCTTAATAAAGAATGCATTGTTAAATGATGAGGAAGGGGTTAAAAATAATAAAAGTTAACTTACCTAGCCACTTGATCGCAGTCGCGATCTGTCCTCTCTTTCGCAGCATCTATGATCTAAAGGACCTGTGATGACGTCACATCACATGGTCCAATCACATGGTCCATCTTACCATGGTGATGGACCATGTGAGGTGACGTCATCACAGGTCCTTTAGATCATAGATGCTGCAGGGAAAGAGAGGACAGATCGCGACTACGCGATCAAGTGGCTAAGGTAAGTTAACTTTTATTATTTTTAACCCCTTCCTCATCATTTAACAATGCATTCTTTATTAAGAATGCTATTATTTCCCCTTATAACTATGTTATAAGGGGAAATAATAGAGATCGGGTCCCGTTGCTAAGCAACAATGCGGGAAAATCGCAACGCATCCGCACTTGCTTGCGATTTTCCCGCAGCTCCATTCACTTCTATGGGGCCTGCGTTGCGTGAAAATCACCGCTCATGTGCACAGCCCCATAGAAATGAATGGGTCCGGATTCAGTGCGGGTGCAATGCGTCCTCCTCACGCATTGCACCCGCGCGGAAAACTCGCCCGTGTGAAAAGGGGCCTAAGTATACCACTCCCCACTACTACTATGGCAACCATGACTTTAATAGCGTCCTGGCTGCCATAGTAACCTCAAAGCATTTTGAAGACTGATCAGGATCCTGATCAGTCTTCTAATGCTTTCAGGCGACTTGCGTTCTGACGGATCCGGCGGGACGGAAGTGCCTGCCGGATCCTCAGAACGCAAGTGTGAAAGAGGCCTTAGGCTACTTTCACACTTGCGTTTTGGCTTTCCGTTTGCAAGATCCGTTCAGGGCTCTCACAAGCGGTCCAAAACGGATAAGTTTTGCTCTAATGCATTCTAAATGGAAAAGGATCCGCTCAGAAGGCATCAGTTTGCCTCCGTTCAGTCTCCATTCCGCTCTGAAGACGGACAACAAAACGCTGCTTGAGCTTGGGAAATGTATCAGGCAATTGGATTTCAACATGCCCAATCCCTTTTTTTCTCGCACATATTAGCGCGTGGCATTGGCTTACCCCATTAAGAATACATGCATATTTAGGGGGGTGTAGGGAGAAACAGCCATGTGTACCGCCTCGGTTTACACAATTGTGCCAACATCTGACATATATACACTGACAACATGCACACGACTGTAGTTTTGATCCCCGTCCAATCCACTTGTCAGTTTTAAGGCCAAGAACAGTCAGTTCTAGCTGAAAAACACGTGGACAGCCGGTATGCATATTTTACAGATATATGATTTGCAGACAGCAAAATGGATGCAGTCGTGTGCATGAGGCCTAAGTGCCAATAGACTGATTGCCAATGGCTCTGGTCACCGCCGCTACCTGTAGTCAGACTTCACACAAAATACTAGAGGAAGAAACAAACCTGCAGTATACGGCACTGGCGTCCACCCTATGAACCTCCAGCAGTTGCAAAGCAAAACTGTAACTCCCTACATGCTCAGACTGCTGGGAGTCGTAGTGCCTTACCATATACCGTAGGACAGTAAGCAGACAGCGAGCACTTGTCCGTACGGCATGCATACTGTCACACTGCTGAAGACCGGCACCGCATCCAAGTGTCCAAACCCGGATGGGAGCGATCACAGGAGATTTACAGGAGTTTCCTGATAAGATTACACAGTACAGGCAAGGAAGATGAAAACTGAAAATCATGTCCTTATTATTTAACCTCCGTAGGCCTTTCCAGCACCTAAGACGTTCAGGAGGTGGCTCTGTAACTGAGCACCAAAGGTGTTATCAGTGCGTAATAATGAATGACGGATGTCAGGGGTAGTAGTACATACACACTGCATCCTCTGTGTATGTGTCACCTCCACATACAATGCTATGTGGCCATACAGAATACAATAGGGTAACACACCCTGCAGCATGCTCGGGGATTGAATTTCCACCTACAGGACAAACCTGCTCTCTATAGATCCAGCGAATGAGTGACATGTGTCGCTTCATGCCTCGCCGTTTCCAGCTTTTTCCACTCATTACACAGATAGGAGAATCAGGGGCCTCTTCCCGTGGAGATCACATGACAGCCGAGAAACAGGATTACTTTCTGGGCCATAGGTTTAGATCCACCGACCTATAGGCTTAGGCTTTGTTTACATTTGCATCAGGCATTCTGCTCCACCATAGAAACAGAAAAGCAAACCGGAGACGGATCGGTCACATGACGGCTACCACCAACACCTGACAGACCCTATGGACTATAGGAGGCGCTCGTCGGGGTATACCGCCATAGTGTGGGTCAATCTATTGCAATATTCTGCCTGCCACCTTTGAAGGAATATGTGATGCGGCTGTGGAGGAAGCCTTCCGCAGATTTCTCCCTGATCTCATGTACCATCCTGCGTCCCCTGCTGTGCTAGCTTCAGTACCTTGGTCATCTCCTCCAGATTCAGCTCAAAACATGCAAAAAAAAAAAAAAAAAAAAAAAAAAACACAACAGCATGAGCAGGAAGAAATCGGATATCACCACGGCAAGTCATTCAAGGCAAATACGCGAACAGCCAGGCATGAAGACACAATGACCAGGCCCCGTCCTTCGCCTGCAGAGGTTAGACCCAGAAGCCGCATGCTGGGAACAATAGATATGTCATGGAAGACCCCCGCCCCCACATTGCAAGACCCCTGCACAGATACAGCTAGGCCGCAGACATCAGGGGCGTTCATTTTTTTCCCGTACATTGCAAAATAAAAAAAATAAAAACACTCAAATGAAAGCCCGTACATGAGAGCGGATGACGAGATCAGCCCCCGGCACGCTCGCACATCCACGCTCCGAAAATAAAATGAGATCAAACAAGGATCCTCGCAGTCGATGCAAAACGCGTGGATCTGCCAGCAGATAAATATATTCATGCAAATGCACATCAGCTCTGCAAATTAGACTGACTAATCACCATCCGACAGCAGCCGTAACAGTCTATACGGAAAGGCAATACTACATCCCGCTATATATCATGGGAGGGCTCAACACACAATACAGAAGGCGCTGGTCCAAAACCCAATAACACAAGCCGGACCCTGTATCAGACACGTGAGGCACAATGTCCCCAGAAACATCTGCACCACGCATGGACTATTGCACGCCCCCCCTTCTCCATAAGGTGTAAGGAGAGAACATAAATTACTAAGGTGCTGGTCCACACATCGCCTGCTGCGACCACCGATTGCCACCATAATAAGAATCATGGGTACATTACCACCCTAATGAGGGACCCCAATTTACATAGTATATACACACACAATAATAACACACCAACTAGAAACCTGCCAGGCTCAAGGGAGGGGTGCGCCCCAACGTCCGGCGCCAGGCTCAAGGGGGTGCGCCCCAACGTCCGGCACCAGGCTCAAGGGGGGGGTGCGCCCCAACGTCCGGCACCAGGCTCAAGGGGGGGGTGCGCCCCAACGTCCGGCGCCAGGCTCAAGGGGGGGTGCGCCCCAACGTCCGGCGCCAGGCTCAGGGGGTGCGCCTAGCGTCCGGCGCCAGGCTCAAGGGGTGCGCCCCAACGTCCGGCGCCAGGCTCAGGGGTGCGCCCAACGTCCGGCGCCAGGCTCAAGGGGGGGGGCGCCCCAACGTCCGGCGCCAGGCTCAAGGGGGGGGGCGCCCCAATGCCCAGCACTAGGGGGGGGGGAGCCCCCAACGTCCAGCGCCAGGCTCAAAGGGGGTGCGCCCCAACGCCCGGCTCAAGGGGGGGGAGCGCCCCAACGTCCGGCACCAGGCTCAAGGGGGGCGCCCCAACGCCCGGCTCAAGGGGGGGGCACCCCAATGCCAGGCTCAAGAGGGGTGCACCCCTAACATCCGGCGCGAGGCTCAAGGGGGGGTGCACCCCCAACGTCTGGCTCAAGGGGGTGCACCCCCAACGTCCGGCACCAGGCTCAAAGGGGGTGCACCCCCAACATCCGGCTCAAGGGGGGGAGCCCCCAACGTCCGGCGCCAGGCTCAAAGGGGGTGCGCCTTGATCAGTGGGGGTCCCATCGCTCTGACCCACATGACCTATAAAGCAGATTGGATCAGCAGATTATTCATCAAAATTCATAACCATCACCTTATTGTTTTATCAATGGATATTATTGTCCTTCGTTAATCATCATCACTATGGAAACACCAACGAAAGCGTAAAATGAGCGAAAGTTCTGTGGTAGTGAATGGGAAGACTGCGATAAACACATCCATTAAACACAATACACACCATGCAGAGGAGCAGATCGCAGAGGTGCGGATTCTAAGTGCATTACACTGCAGGCGGCCGGCTCCTGGGCAGCTCCAGGCCGGGGAGGACGGATTAGAGGTGGGGGGAGCCCGGGCGGATTAGGCCGCAGCCTCAGCACAGACAATAACTCCTAGGAAGACAATGCGGCTGCCGGTACCGGGAGGAGGGGAGAAGGAGGGGGAGGGGAGAGGAGGAGGAGGGGGTCACAGTTACCACAGGGAGACCCGTACGTCCTTCCCTCACAGGACCTCCAGGATAACGCCGCCCCTTCAATGCCCGGCACTCACCTCTGCTCTGCCCCAGTCGCGCTGCTGTAGGGTGAACGCCCGGTCTCTCCTCCTCCTCCCCCCGGTACTACCTCTTGGACGAGCTGCCGTTACCGTGCCCAAAGCGCGCCTCCGCCCTCAGAGAAAGACACTGCGGAGGGGAGCGGGCGCGTCCACAGCGGCTACGTCACGGCTGTCACTCAACATGGACGCGCACGTAAAGCCGGGCATAGACTAGCCGGCAGCCCCGCCCACTCCAGTTCGGACACGCCCACCGAGTGATTAGTGTCTGGTCGTGCTGCTTTTCCCGCTTTTTTCCACAGAGGTCTTCGCCTGAGCTGTCTGTTGAACGTGTGAGGTGGGGGTGTGAGACCTGTCCCCTCAAAGTGGAGCAGAATTAACCAAAGGCATGGGTCCTGCTCTCAGGGGTTGACCAGGGCTCGCTGAACTGCGGCTTTTTTCACCACAGAGGTGAAGAATTGATTGGAAGGACAGACATGTGGAGAATATGTGTGGTATTGGAGTTATAGGGATGTTAAATGGCGACTTCAAAGACAGAATTTTTGCCACATTGAGGTTGTCTGACAGTGTTGGCACTATGTGGTGTCCTAGGCCTTAGGCCATGCCCGAAGCCTTAAAGGGATTGTCCTTAATTTGAAAAACATGGCGGCTTTCTTCCACAAACAGCGCCACACCTGTCTATCGGTGGTGTCTGGTGTTGTGGCTCAGCTCCCTTGAAGTAAATGGGGCTGAATTGCAATAGCTAGCGTTTTTAGAAGAAAGCCGCCATGTTTTTCCAATTCTGGACAACCCTTCTAAATGATTTTTCAGGTATTTGGAGTGTTGTGCAAATCTAATATTATGAGCCATGGCGGTGGTTGCAGGAAATACCCTGACTTTATTTATAAAATGTTGGTAATTATGGCACCCTCCGACTTCAATATGTCCTGTAATACAGATGATGAGCGTCACCTCTGCAGCCAGTTGTTGGCTGTAGCAGCACATGTGACAGGTGGAGACCAAAAGGGCAGGTGCGTATGTCTCCCTCAACACGTCTAGCAGGAAAGAGAGGGAGCCGAAAATTACGTCAAAGCTGGAGAACCCATTTAATTGCTCACTAACAGTAATGGAGATTTCGCGCAAAAAGACGTACACCGGTTCTCCCCGGACTCTTGTTCTTCCATCCAGCTCACCGCAAGTAGGGAACCAACATCATTGAGGGGTGCGGTGCTTTACCACGTAAATCCTACAAAATAATAAAAAATAAATTAACTATGTGACACTGCTGCAACAGAAGAAGAAAAAAGAAAACGTGCATGGCGTAAAAAGGAAAACTCTCAAAACTTGTCGCATCAGGCTGCTTTGTTCCTGGTCGCCTCCAGTCCCCACAGGACCGGGAAGAGACTTGGTCCTGTGACCACGAAGTCCCTGCAAAGGGAAGCATACTTACCTGCTTCACGGCTCGGCTGACGCTGCCGTTGATGCCGCTTCAGCCAGTCGCTGGCTGCAGCAGTAACATGCTCACGTGACCGTTTGTCATGACGCAAGAAGGGCAGGTCATCCATGTGGCCAGCAATTGGCTGCAGCAGTGTCAAACAGAAGTTTACATTCACTAAACCCCGCGGAGCTGCCGAAGCCTTGGAGCAAAAGTTTCGGGAAGCAGGTAAGCATGCTCCCCTTCACCGGACTGCCAAATCCCCCTCTCCTCAAAGGGCATGGGTAGATGTGGAGACCATGGACAGCAGATGCCTGTGATTTACTGGCGTGTGAACGAAGCCTTAGTTATTTTTAGGTGCTCAGAAACCCTCCGTTTAAACAAGCCCTTCCCAGCCGTCGGTATCAGCGCAGTCATCATGTACTGTCTGTGCTAGCTGAGGAATTGTGAAAGAGGTTTCACACCCCAATGACCCAACGTAGCGTAGACCGAGATACAGAGATATACATGTCCCAGGGTGATCGGCCCCTCGCACATAAATCTTAATGAGTCAAAGTGAAATTCTCATTACTCATCTGTATCCCTTCAGCAGTCTGAGTGTGAAGAGCGGCGACGCATAGGAGACAAAACAAACCTCTTCAACATCTGTCGTCTATCCCTCCTACCAAAATCATTAAAGGGTTTTCCCGTAAGAGCGCTTTATGGCATGATACTCTAGCATCACATCAAAGATCATTCAGGGTGAAAACCTGGGACATCCATGATCCTAACAGCGCGGGCGTCAGAGATGTGACAATTTCTCCATCAAAGTCATGGGGGGATATAAAGACAAACATGGGCAGTTCTCCAGCAGATGGATAGCAACAAAGCTCCGAATAAGGGTACTTTCACACTTGCTCCATGGCTATCTGGCAGGTTGTTCTGGCCGGTGAACAGCCCGCCATGCCGCAAGTACCGTGTGCTGCAGCTCCGTCCCCATCGACTATAAGGGGGCGGAGCTACGGCGCAGCACGGCAGTGATCGCCGGACTAAAAAGTCGGACCTGCAGGACTTTTAGTCCGGCGATCTCTCGCCGTGCTGCGCCGTAGCTCCGCCCCTGACCCATTATAGTAGATGGGGACGGTACGGCATGGCAGATCCGGTGGGCTGTTCACCTGCCGGATAGCCATGCCGCAAGTGTGAAAGTACCCTAAAGAGGTATTTCGGCAACAAATTATCCCTTACCCACTGGTGTTCCTTTCCGACAATCTGGTGCTCGCTGCAAAGTTCTCCTCCACAGTATGAGGGGCAGTGATCACTAATGCCATCGCTCTTCCCCATGCTCGTCTGCCAGCAGCACAGCGTTTACACAGCACGATCTGCTGCCGGTAAACGGCGATTTTTGTGTATGCACAAACGGTCGGATTACCCGATGAACAAGCTTTTCGCTCGTTCATCATTTAATCGGCGGAACATTTACACCTCCAGATAATCGCTAATGAGCGTTCCTATGAACACCCGTTCACGATCATCTTTAAGATTCTCGTCCCGTGTAAAGTGCCCTTTAGGCTCCATTCACACATCTGTAAGTGTTTTGCAGAAATGCGCAAAACACAGACACCGGCCATGTGCGAATGGCCTGCACTATAATAGAAAATGCCTATTAGGACATGTTCCTTTTTTTTTTTTGCAGAAACGGAAGTGCAGATCCGGAAATGTGGATGCGGCCAGCACATAGTGTGCTGTCTGCATCCATTCCGGCCTCATTGAAAATGAATGGATCCGCACCTGCGGAACGGAAGCGGACCCATTTTGCGGACGTGTGAATGGACCCTGGAGTAGTGACGAGAGGCAGGCTGGAAGCCTCTGTCTGTTACACACGGGCGTCTTCAGCGCTCAGTAAAATGCTGAAGATAGATTCTACTTCACAACGCTACGATGGCTCTTTACATCCACGTGTAACATCCCTGTCCCTACACTATATTAAAAATAAACCAAAACAACAGTTACACTTTAAAATAAAGGTCTCCAGAAGTAAATGGGGGCAAAAGTATGAAAACGTGGCTCTGTGTGCTGTAAATCTGGATTTCAAGACATGTGGATCGAACTTAGTTTTTGCAAACAGTGTGTGAACTCAGGCTTAGTTCAAAAGCAGAAGACCAAACACGAGAGAAAAAAAATTATAATAAATGCTTAAGATAAATAATATACATAAACAATAAAAATGAAAAAAAAAAATCCCTAAAACTCCTTATTGAAGTTGAGGCCTTCGCCCCCTTCTACAACCGGGCCAGGTTTCGTTGCGCGGGCTTATCACTGTCTAATGCTGTCACCTCCTCATAGATTATTACTAAGAATCCCAGAAGCATAATGCAACAATGTACTAGAAAGTGAATTAGCGCTCAGTGATGCTACGCAGCTAATCTCAGGCGATTACTTGTACAGCAATTGAGAATTTCATCTCTTAATAGCAATAAATTGGACTAAAATCTGTATTTCTCTTTATGTAAGACGCCAGCAAGCAGTTACTACAAGCCCTCTGATGTAAAACAGAAATTCCCTCTATAATGGTTATAATTCATCTCGGCAAAAGTTTCCACATGTCCCGCTTACTGAACTGTCAGCTCTCAAGCGAAACCTGGCAGGTCCTAGAACAGGCTTTGACTTGTCCATATGGGAAGTTCCCGAGGACTGCGGAGCGGACATGATAACAACTGACTGTGAAGGATTCTGCTGAGCTATATATAATGCTTCTGGCTTTGTATAGCCTGTTCAGAGTTTTATGTTATAAACACAAGGCTATTTTTGGTGAGAAGTTTTGGTCTTTTTAGGCTATGTATGGGCTGTGGGTGTCTCGCGCGCCGAACGTAAGCTGATAAGTCCAGTTTGTCTAGTACCATAGGCCAATTGTTTTTGTGAGAGGAGCCCCTACATGATATCCACGTGGACATGGGTTTGTCTTCATGAGGGGGGTTGCTACGATGAGGGGTCTGTGAAAAGCCCCTCCTAAGAACATCATTACCTGTTCCCCGCCGTGACCAATTGATGTGACGCAAGGGGGCAAGTCACCGCTACAGCCAGTCAATGGCTGCAGCAGCATCTAACAAGATATTGGCAACAGGGGACGAGCGCTGCAGCAGGGAGCGCAGACCCAGAGTCACGGATCAGGTAAGTATGCTTCCTTCTGCAGGTCCGGCCACGAGAGGCGGTCTGCCAGAAAAACTCCCTGAAAGATGCACAACCCCTTTAAAAGGAGAGTGCACATCTGTCTTTAAATGTCGTACCTGTTCACATTACATTGACTCCCTACTGCTTCTATTTTTCTCTTAATATTTTGTAAGATCCCTTTCACTACTGTAGCGCATCTGGTCACAGCAGGAAGAACTGCGTCTGGCCCGGCTGTATTCAGGCACGAAATCGAGGCAGAAGGAGGGTGAAGAACTTGTGAGACCTATGGAGAGAGGGGAAAGGTTCAGTGGTGCAGTCCTGTGTATGGTGATTCTTGTTTGTCTTTTTCTTTAATTAAACTCATTATTAGCTACTTTATGGAAACAATACGTTCTGAAACACGATTATTGTGCTTTTGTTACATTAGGTGCAGAGAGGAGTCTGTCACAGTGAGGGCGATAAATGGAGGTGAGTGCACTGTCCACTCCACGTTCTGTTGGTTTTATTCACTGCCCCCCCCCCCCCCACACACACACATTTTTTGGGAATCTCCCTCTTTTAGGCCTCATTCACACGAAAGTTTATCTTATCAGTTTACGGGCCGTTTTTTACGTTCCGTATACGGTCCGTATATGGAACCATTAATTTCAGTGGGTCCGCTAAAAAAACGGAATGTTCTCTGTATACATTCCGTTTCCGTATTTTTGTTCCGTTTAAATATAGAACATGTCCTATTATTGTCCGCATTACGGACAAGGATAGTACTGTTCTATCAGGGGCCAGCTGTTCGTTCTGCAAAAAACGGAAATACTGAAAAAGCCATATGGTCGTGTGCAATAGGCCTTAGGCAAGGGCGACACTGGTCGCGGCCAGGATCGCTTAGTAGCAGTGATCCCGTAGAAATGCAAGGGATCGCCGCAGCAGTCAGATGAAATCCAACACGGCTGGATTTCTTGCGACTGCCGCGGCGATCCCATTCATTTCTATGGGATCACCACTACTCAGCGATCCTGGCTGCGACAGGTATCGCGTGACCTTTGTTGCCCTTGCCTTACACTTTTATCACCGATGATAATATCTATGACACGATGGTCGGTGTTCATCCGTGAAGGATCAGTCTTTGGTCCATGTGAATTTTTTTTTGCTCACCGTGGAAGACCACTGATGTGTGAATACTCACAATAAAGTCAGTTGTCCTCCGAGACCCCGGATGGCACACGTCTGCAATTCACTGACCTGAAGGAGGCCTTATTTTTGAGAAGGCCTAGACAACCTGTGGTCTACATCTGACCATACAGATTTGATATTTTTGGGTGAAATCCACAGGTTCTGAAATGATCCCACTCTATCTTTATACAATTCACAGGTTAGACGGATGGATTTTAACACCTGATTTTTATTTTTGTCTGGGGGTCTTTTTTTTTTTAACATGTCAGACTGATTCTTCTTTCCAAAATCAATAATGAACCACTGTGATTTTAGCAGAAGCCTTGACTATTATAAATGAGCACCAGGCCTGCTAAGTACTCCTAATGAAGTGTTACCTGGAAGAGATCCGACCAAAGTGCTACTGTCAGCAAAAGAGACGGGATCAGGCTAGGCTAGGGCTTGAAAGTAATTTCACCTCGCCTAAATGTAGACCCTATTAGCTTATTTACCTTCGGGGGCCCTCTGCCAGACCCTCTCATCGTGGCCGGGCCTTCTCCACACCGCTGGCTGCAGCGGTGATCAGTCCCCCATGTGTCAGGTCACAGTCATGTGACTCATGGGGGACGCGGTGGCAGGGGAGCAATGGAGCTGGAGCGCTTCAGGAACAAGTAAGTATGCTTCTCTTTAGGTGTGGGGAAATCTCGCAGAAGGCCCCCGAAGGGGAACAACCCCTTTAAAACTAATAGGGTCTACATTTTCAGGGTCTGCATCAAGATAACTAATTGTATTTAGTATTTAGCAACTTTATAATATGGTACTTTCACAAAATGATACAAAACAACACGGCTACAAGATTTTTCTTAGCTGGTACTAAAGGGGTTGTCTCACTTCAGAAATTGGCATTTATCATGTAGAGGAAGTGAATACAAGACACTTACTAATGTACTGTGATTGTCCATATTGCCTCCTTGGCTGGCTTGAGTCATCACATTATACACTGCTTGTTTCCATGGTTACGGCCACCCTGCAATCCAGCAGTGGTGGTCGTGCTTGCACACTATAGGAAAAAGTGCCGGCCTCTCTGGTGGTCAGGACTGCGGGAGCACATATAGGCTGGTGCTTTTTCCTATAGTGTGCAAGCACGGCCACCGCAGATGGATCGTAGGGTGGCCGTAACCATGGAAACGAGCAGTGTATAAAGTGAGGGAAAAATGAATCAAGCCAGCAAAGTAGACAATATAGACAATCACAATACATTAGTAAGTGCCTTGTATTTACTTTCTCTACATGATAAATGCTATTTTCTGACGTGAGACGACCCCTTTAAACAGCTTCCGGTAGGGAAATGGTATCATATAGAAGCAGACACCCTGTGTAAAATTAAATATTTATACACATTCTATAACTTTTCATCTACAATTGCATAATGTATCCAGGAAAATAACTGAACTTCCTGACAAAAACAAGTCTATAAGAAGAACTCCTGACAAGTCATCTGGTGCATGTGAAGTGTAGTAAGATTACATCAGCTTTTGCCTTGGGATTCCTTCTCAAGGCTTTATGACTCACAGTCACCTGATGACTGAACCGTCCGAGCGCCACGTCTGTGATGTATTGGTATGACAACGTCAGCAAATACAGCTCACAATGTACACCCTTAACACAAACCGTTTTCATGATACACGGCAGCCTACTTGTCGACTCCTCGTGTGCCATTAAAGACGGCGATTCCACTTCAAGGAACAGTATATAAGCGTCTTTGCTCTTGAATAGCCCATCACAAATAGCAGTATTTGTGAGCCATGAAACTATCACCGTCCCATATATGCAATAAAATAGCAGTAAGCTGCTTTTAGGTTGGGGCTCCATGGCAATCACTGTCACAGCCGGGACACCCGTCGGGATATTGCTTTGTGGCAGTGAAGCCATTGAACTGAATAGGGTGGCAGTGTAACTCGCAGGTTGACTGCTGGATTTATTGCAATTTTGTGGTAGCCACAACTTGCAAGTCTTGCTGTGACCCTATTCAGTTCAGGAGCTGCAGTGCCACGTAATAATCCTTGGTTGCACAACAGGTATCAGGGCCATGATTGTCATGTAGCCCCAGCCTTAAAGGGGTTATCTGGAAATTTCATATTTATGACCAATCCTCAGGATAGGTCATCAATATCAGATCGTCAGCGAGTCAGCTGTTGGATGAGGCTGCAGCTCTCCATGAGCGCTTAGGCCGGTGACATTACCATATATCGGTCAAGTGGCCTAGAGGCAACTCAGTCCTATTCAAGTGAATGAGCCTGGCTTGCAATATCAAGCACAGCCGCTATACGACGTACGGCACTGTGCTTGGTAAGCAGATTTCTCCTCCCCATCCTATGGAGTAGATTGCTGCATGTAAGTTCAACAGTCTCCTCCACCAGTAATCAGCAGATCGTCGGGAAGGAATGCTGCTCTGCTGCTCTGTCATGCCATGTAAAGGGACCTTAAGCTGCTAAGCTGGCCATGCACACAAGATATCTTTCGGCCAAACACTCGTTCAGCCTGCTATCACTCCCAGTCCGCACATGTCTGCACAGTTCAGCCGAGGAAAAGTGTTCTCGGTAGGAAGAGTTGAAGGAAGCCATGGCCAAAGAAGTCTTATCTCTATGAGTACAAAAGGGTTGGGCAGCTGAAATCCAGCTTACCCGATCCTTATCTTGACATCTGCAGTTGAGAGGCCCCCATAAACATTTGGATGTCAGCCAGTCCCACCAGCGTGGTGTGTTTGGCCCACATACATCTAATGTGTATGGTCAGCACAGAAATCTCTAAATCATTGTCCCCCGCCCATTGTTGGTGCCCCCTCAACACACAGAAAATGGCTTGGATTGCTAACTAAGGCCTCTTTCACACATGACGCCCGGATTAGAGGCGGGTGCGTTGCGGGAATATGCGTGATTTTCCCGCGCGGGTGCAAACGTTTGTAATGCGTTTTGCACGCGCGTGAGAAAAATCGCCATGTTTGGTACCCAGACACTGAAGTCCGGTTTCGGGTCTTCTGGAGAATTTATTATTTTCCCTTATAACATGGTTATAAGGGGAAATAATAGCATTCTTAATAAAGAATGCATAGTAAAATGAAGAGGAAGGGGTTAAAAATAATAAAAGTTAACTTACCTTAGCCACTTGATCGCGTAGTTGCGATCTGTCCTCTCGTTCCCAGCATCAGCTAACAACTAAAGGACCTGTGATGACGTCACATCACATGGTCCAATCACATGGTCCATCACCATGGTAAGATGGACCATGTGATGTGACGTCACAGGTCCTTTAGTTCTTAGCTGATGCTGGGAAAGAGAGGAGAGATCGCGACTACGCGATCAAGTGGCTAAGGTAAGTTAACTTTTATTATTTTTAACCCCTTCCTCTTCATTTTACTATGCATTCTTTATTAAGAATGCTATTATTTTACCTTATAACCATGTTATAAGGGAAAATAATAAAGATCGGGTCCCGTTGCTAAGCAACCATGCGGGAAAATCGCAACGCATCCGCACTTGCTTGCGGATGCTTGCGATTTTCCCGCAGCCCCATTCACTTCTATGGGGCCTGCGTTGCGTGAAAAACGCACAATATAGAGCATGCTGCGATTTCCACCAACGCAGAAGTGATGCGTGAAAATCACCGCTCATGTGCACAGCCCCATAGAAATGATTGGGTCCGAATTCAGTGCGGGTGCAATGCGTCCTCCTCACGCATTGCGCCCGTGTGAAAGGGTCCTAAGGGTACTTTCACACTAGTGTTATCCTTTTCCGGTATTGAATTCCGTCCTAGGGGCTCAATACCGGAAAAGAACTGATCAGTTTAATCTTAATGCATTCTTTATTGAGAGTATTCCGATCAGGATGCATCATTTCAGTCCCTCTTACGTTTTTTGGCCGGAGAAAATACCGCAGCATGCTGCGGTATTTTCTCCATCCAAAATTCCGAAACACTTGCCAGATTGCCTAATCCGGCATTAATTTCCATTGAAATGTATTAGTGCCGGATCCGGCATTTAAACTGCCACAATGGTGGCGGATCCGGTCTGTGCATGCGCAAAAGACAAATACCGGATCTGTTTTTCCAGATGACAGACTGGAGTACCTAGGGCCCACCATACGGATACATTCAAGTATAATAAATAATCTAACAAGTTTTTTATATGAACACAGGCTGGTTGAGGTGCTGTACATTGAATATATGTATGTAGTGCAGTAAGTCTATTGTGTTATGTGCCACTTGTGCAAGGGTTTGGGAGACTAGGGGCCCACCTTGCTCAGGGGCCCACCGGGGGATTCCCCTCTACCCCTGTGGGCCAGTCCGAGCCTGGGTATTGCAATGCATTTGTGAGATGGATCCGCATCTGGATCCGTCTACAAATGGTATCCGTTTGCATACAGATTGCCGAAATCCAGCAACCCAAGTGTGAAAGTACCCTAAGCCAATCACCGACCGCAGCAGTGGCAAATGGATGACATTTTACAAAGTCTCATCTGCATGCTGTGGAATTTGATCAGCAATGCAGCGAAGGATCGGGCACTTGGATTTCGACATGCCCAATCCTTTTATTCTGTTGGAGATAGTCTGGTGGCTGCTTTACCCCTTTCCCAATCACAACATATTGCTTGGCCGAGCCAGGCGTGTGTATGGGGGTCCGGAGAGGTAGTAGACGTCTCATATCTATAGCCGGCTTTACTTGTATAGTATTTGTTGTTAGAAGTACTTTCCTTCCTTCTAATCTTTTTAGAAACAATAAGACCTATTTAAGAATATTGATCCATTTATTTTCTACATCTCATTCATTAAGCCCAGAGCCTGTTTTTTATTAGGTTACAGTAGTCTCCGTCCTGGTATGACCTGGCATTGGTTTTCAGTGGTAATAGCATACACGTCTGGTGGTTTTTAAAAGTTGTATAACTTGACACTGCACATTTCAGTCTTCAGATGGTATTATTTCAACTAGACAGACACACGGCGCAGAGCCGTTTATGGTTTATCTCGGGGGCAAAGCTACTGCAAAGCATCTCTCCGACTCTCATAAAGCTGAGTGAGGAGGAACAGATGCGAGTTTATTCTCCACGTAGCGTATACCTTTATATATACGCTTCCTTTGTTTTTGGCTTATGGCCGCTCATCTAATGTCTCACACAGGTTGGCTGTTTCAGGACATTTCAGCCAAATGGTCCATGAATAATTGAGGGAGGTTTCTATCACCAGGACGCTAACAGTCATGGTAGACAAGTGCTGTTCAGAGGTGTTTGGTTTCTGGATTTCAGTAAATGTTCTCAGAGGAGCCTTTACTATTACAGCAGCTGTTAGTCTTGACTTGGCAAAAAAAAAGAATAATAATAAGATTGGCCTGGTCATAAAAATCTGGACAGTTATATATTTTACACATATGAAGCTATGCATTTGGCTGATAGAAGCTGATTTGCATACTTTTCCCCATGGATCATTGCCTGAAAATAAGTCTCTATGTAATCTGAGTCTCTTCAATGAGAGAGACGGTGCCCCCATGGACTATAGTCTACAGTAGTGATGATGCTTTAATTCACAATGTTAGAACTTAGATATGCTGATTGTCTGGTACAGAACTGAAAAATAATGTGAAATCTCACAAACAACAGCAAAAAACGGAGTGGAGGAATCCATTATTACAAACAATACAGGAAAAAGACAGGCTTTTAAAGGGGGTTCCAAGTGTGTTAAGGCGTATTTACACTGCCCAGTTGTTGGGCAGATTATTGGGAATGAACGTTCCTACAAACGCTGTAAAGGTGCCGCGGATCACCCCATAAAGCAGCAAAACGCTAGAGATGATTTTTGGTGCAGGCACTTCAATCATTGTTTCTGGGCAGCAGATCGTACTGTGTGAATAGCGCTCTGCTGCCCAGAAACTATGAATCTGTATGAGGACGGACTACTGCAGTAACCATCACTCGTCCTCATACGGTGGAGGATCAGGGTATGTAAATGCAGGCAGTCGTCTGGAAGGAACGCTTGTTTCCCGATAATTGGATGCTAGCCGGCATGGTGTAAATGCACCATTAGTGCCTACGACAGAGATGATAAAATTATCCTCCTTCTCCCTCCACCCTTCCTTATATTTGCTTTCTTAACATTTTACAGGTGCCACATCCCACATTATATTCCTGTAATATCCATGGGGGGCCGAACATGTGCCCCTGAACATAAAAAAAAATGAAGACTCAACTGTCCTGGACCTGCCACTGCTCCGGTCTGGGCCGCTTCAGGTCCCCGCAGTCAGAGTGGCTTGAAAGCTGCATCACAGATGTTCAGGCCCAGGGGCGGATTGGCCATAGACCCTACAGGGAAACTTCCCGGTGGGCCGATGTCCCAGGGGGCCACCCAAGTCCTCCTCTCTGCTGCTGACCGGGTACATAATGAACTCTCAACAGTAATTAACGCTGTGAGAATTAGTGATGAGCGGCATGGGCAATATTCAAATTAGCGATATTTTGCGAACTTTTGGGCGAATATTCACCATAAATTCGCAAATTCGAGAATTTGTGATCTCCAGTCATTATTTTCTTGATTGTGAAAATCGGCAATCAGAAAATTTGCAATAAAAATTCCCAAAAATATATTGCAGCCTTCTTATTGGCCCACAAGCAAGAAATAGTGAGGGATCATCGCTACTGATGAAAAAAAATCTAGAATATTCGCGATTATAAATATATAGCACTATATTGTAGATAATCGCAAATTCTCGAAGTGCCAATATTCGCGATTAGAATATTCGCGATCAACACTAGTGAGAATCAGGTACTCATGTACCCAGCCAGCGACCGCACATGCCCTCCTGAATTCAACTGCTGTGGCCCTCACCTCCCCTCCTAAGCCCCCTGCTCCATGGACAACTGCAGGAGGAGGACAGAAGATGGTAGCTATTGATAGCCATCTTTTTGGGCACTACATTGTTCTACACCGTGTTATTTGGTTCTGCTGGGATGGTATTTTGCACTATGGTATTGTTGAGTCCGTCTTCTCTTCATTTGGACCTGCCTACAAAATGGGGCAACTTTAAGTTCCCAGTTGTCCCCTGTTCAAGCCTCTGTGTCCATTAAGGTCTATGATGGGCTGCAGCGTTCCCGGGGCCAAGACGCCTCCTGGTTGTGCAGGGACCGACAGCGCCTGGGAAGGGAGCACAGGTCCAAGTCTCAGCTTCAAGGCCAGACAACCCCTTTAATACTGAGTGCCTCTGGTGTTCCACGTGATGAAATGGTTAATATTGATATTTCATTATACATGATGGGCTAAGTTAACATCTAATATCCATTGAGGTCCCCTAAGGATAGGGGAAAAGTGCGTGACTGGTGTGGGTCCGACCACCGGGACCTCCAGCTGCCACTGTTACTGTATATTAGCATTTTTATTCTTATGTTTGATAATCCAGCATCTACTAGTCTTAATGGCAGACTGGTTCCTCTCTCCATAGTTTCCTAAAGTTGAGGAGCCCTGCTTGGATTTGGACCACCCATGACATAGTGGCCTCCCTAGGCCCCTCTCACAATTACCAATTCTTAATGGCTGATTCTGGCACCTAAGGCCTCTTTCACACTAGCGTTGTTAGGATCCGGCGTGCACTTCCGTCGCCGGAATGCACGCCGGATCCTGCACAACGCAAGTGAACTGAAAGCATTTGAAGACTGATCAGTCTTCAAAATGCTTTCAGTGTTACTATGGCAGACAGGACGCTACTAGCGTCCTGGTTGCCATAGTAGCAGTGGGGAGCGGGGGAGCGGCATACTTACATTCCGTGCGGCTCCTGGGGCGCTCCTGAATGACGCCAGAGCGCCCGCGCGCATGGATCACGTGATCCGTGCGATCACGTGATCTATGCACTGGGGCGCCCTGACGTCATCCTAGAGCGTCCCGGGAGCCGCACGGAATGTAAGTATGCTGCTCCCCGCTCCCCTACTTACTATGGCAACCAGGACTTTAGCGTCCTGGCTGCCATGGTAACCATTGACAAAGCTAAACGTCGGTTCCGGCAATGCGCGGAAACGACGTTAGTAAAGGTCGGATCCAGACTAATGCCCTTCAATGGGCATTAATTCCGGATCCGGCGTTGCGGCATGTCTTCCGGATTTTTGGACGGAGACAAATCCGCAGCATGCTGCGCTTTTGTCAACGTCCAAAAAACGTTGACATACTGAACGGAAGACATCCTGATGCATCCTGAACGGATTTCTCTCCATTCAGGATGCATTAGGATAATCCTGATCAGTAGCTTTCGGTCCTAGAGACCCGACGACGGATCTCTAGGACGGAAAGCTAAAACGCTAGTGTGAAAGAGGCCTAACAGATCTGGACCCCGAACTGCAGGACCCTCTAATAGCTTGAAGGTATCTGTCGGTGCAAATTCTTTCTTTTATGTCTTTTACGTCTTTAAAATCTCATCCTCGTTAGTAGATGGAGAATTCATGGAAGGTTTGTTGAATGTCAGATCTGTATAGTGGACCTGATTTGCTTGCAAGATTTTATTATTGGAAGCTCTACCCAATGCTCTCACTATAAGAAAGGTGAATGAATATTTTAAGACGGATACATTAGAGGCAGCCATAAGAGGAGATCTCCTAAGGTTGAATTTCAATCACAAGCTGCTCAAGAACCCAAAGGAAAACTTCTATAGTTAAATATAGAAGCTACTGAAAAGACCTTTCTTCAGCAATGAATTTTCATTCTGGGGCAGACGCAGCATTGTATGGGCCTCACAATTATCATTTTAAGAAGATTGTGTTTCATACAGTAGCTCAGTTACGTCCTTATTATTTCCTATTTAGGCCACTCGCCTTACAGTGTTATACGGTAAGAGCCTGTTTCAAAGGGCGGCTCAGCCAAAGGTAATAAAAGCAGGGAACACTGGAAAATAGCTCATGTCATTAGAGAGGCCGCTACACCCCCTGCCATTTATGTGAAATGAATAGATCTGCAGTGTTAGAAGGCTCGTTTTTCGGTTAGGTGGTCAAATGCATTAAATGGGTGGTCCAGGATTTTGATATTGATGGCCTGTCCTCAGAAGAAGTCATCAATATCAGATTGCAGGTGGTCCGACTCCCTGCACCCCCTTCGGTGAGCTCTGTGGCTTCCTCACAGCCTACGAAGCATAGCGCCATATGTTGTATAGTGGCTATGCTTGGTATTGCAGTCAGGACCCTTTCACTTGAATGTGACTGAGCTGCGCCTAGATCAGTGATGGCCAACCTTTTATAGACTGAGTGCCCAATTAGTAACCCAAACCCACTTATTTATTGCAAAGTGCCAAAACAGCAATTTAACCTGAATTCTACAGTCCAATATATGTACTCTATCGTTTAGCTATAATAGCCGGCCTACATTCAATGCGCTGCCTGTGCTGTTCATAGTGCGCCCTGCGCTGATGAATGACAGGAAAAGTCTACGGCATATTGGTACAGCATAGACTTCTTCCAGGGTGCCGGTACCCACAGAGAGGCCTCTGAGTGCTGCCGCTGGCACCCGGGCCATAGGTTTGCCACCACTGGCCTAGGTCATGTGACTGATGAAAGTGATGGCACTGACCTAAGAAGAGGCCAGCGCAGCGGATCGGCAGGGGTGCTGGGAGTTGGATTCTCACCGATCAGAAAGTGATGATCTATTCTGAGCATAGACCACCAAAATATGGAAAAACCCCTTAAAACTTATGCAGTCAATTGTGAAAATATATTCAGGAGGTTTATTGGAGTAAAATGAGCAGTAGTAAGTTTATATCACAGTTGGTGCCATTTTCTGGCTTTGAACGTAACTATGCGCCCTTCCAGGTAACACCAGGGGTAAGAAAAGTTGGAAATATGGTGTGCACTATAGCTTGTGACTGTTTTACTCAACAAAACTGCCACAAATAGCTTTTGTAAGGCAGCAAGCTCCACTTTGCAAATCTACAGTCCAGACTTTGGCTGTCAGGATGCTGGGAGTTGTAGTTTTGCAACAGCCTGAGAAGCTCAAGTTGACACAATTGTTTTGTTTTAGGGTTAGATTGTTTTAGTTTGCTCATTTTCCATAGACCCTCATCATGATTGGTACCATCACATGGCATTTACATCACTGTTTATACTCTTAGAATTTCTGTCAATGAAGAAACGTTACGTGTTTGATCAGTGATGGTGTTTGCTCCTCCTACATTTTCAGTACATTTTCATATAACAGTGCATGAAAAGAATGAAAGGTGGCCCATTTTAGCCCATCCCACGTCTCCTTGCAGCAGCCCAGGAAAAACAGACCAAATGCTGTCTGTAGTTTTCACAGACCCATAGACTTGAATGGTCGTGTTAGGTCCAGAAAGCAGACCATTGTATTACACGTTACCATTTTTTTTCTATGGACCAATATTTAGTGAATTTTCCAACCGTAATTGATCTTTTTTATTTTATCACTGCACGTTAGCAAAAACAGTCCTCATCCCTAATTAGTTTATCCAGTTATAACCGAAGGACTACTCCACAGCAGACGTCATCCAGTTATGACCATAGGACTACTCCACAGTGGATGTCGTCCAGTTATGACCCATAGGACTACGCCACAGCGGACTTCATCCAGTTATGACTGTAGGACTACTCCACAGCGGACTTAATCCAGTTATGACCCTAGGACAACTCCACAGCAGACATCATCCAGTTATGACTGTAGGACTACTCCACAGTAGACGACATCCAGTTATGACCCTAGGACTATTCCGCAGCGGAAGTAATCCAGCTATGACCGTAGGACTACTCCGCAGCGGACGTCATCCAGTTATGACCATAGGACAACTCCGCAGCAGATGTTTTCAGCCTCTCCACCAGACACTGCTATATTTTGTATGTGCGCCAATCTCAGGAAGCTAAATAATCCTAGTAATAAAACCTTTCATCAAGAAGATAACCCCTGTTTATTTTATGATACCACGCTGGACTTCACACTGCAAGTTTAAAAAAAAAAAAAAAGCGTTTGCCAAAGCTGCAACGTAGACTGTTATGACGTTCCTATACAGGAGCAGTAGGACGCTGCATTTGTGAGACGACGTCTGTACAGGAATGAGATCCGCATTATCTCGGTGACCATGCACTCAGGGAGCGACAAATCTTATGTGTACAAACTTCAAATGGATCTGATTAATGGCCTTGTTCTTGGGAATCAGGGTGCAAGCAATTAGTTAAAAGCACCAGCAAAGCAAATCATTGCGCAGAGACCTGGAAACACTTCAAGAAAAGGGAAAGTTTCACTTGGTACTTGACATTAATTGGATCCTTTGTGCATTTTTTGCTTCTTGTGGAGCAGGGAAATGGACCACACAAGGGATATTAGCCTGCCAGCTCCTGGTCTCCAAGCCGTGCATTGTTCATGGAGGAAGGCAGGTTTAACCCATTGAGTGGTACAAGCTACGTATTCCTGAAGCAATATATTGCAGGAGAAGCTGCACTCAATTTGTTTATGTTGTTTTGGAATGTATTTAAGCATCTCTTGTTTTAAAGGGGTATTCCTATCTGAGACATTAATGGTATATCGCTAGGATATGCCATCAATGTTAGATATGTGTGGGTCCCACATCCGGGACCCGCGCCTATTTCCAGAACGGGACTCCCAAAGTGAACAGAGAGCAGCCACACATGCGAAGCCACCCTCAGTTCATCGCTATGGGAGTTCCGAGAATAGCTGAGCGCTGGTTGGGCTATTTACGACACTCATAGAGATAAATGGATGTCCATGCTTGTGGGGTGCACTCTCCATTCGCAAAGCAAAGGATCCAGCGGATAAAATATTACTTTATATCTTCATTTAACAATGAAATTACAGCACAATAATCCATGTGTTCCCCTTCTGACACGTTTCGACCTATACGGTCTTAGTCATAGAATGGAAAACTACGAAACCAAGTTAGAATATATGGGCTCCAATGTGCAAGGAGGGCTGGACTTGTGCAGAATCAGGAAAAAAGGGGTTTCAAATTTGATTAACCTCTGATATGCCAGCTTCTGCACTCTCCATTCACCCCTATGGACCTTCCGAAAATAGGCCAGCCAGTGTTTGGCTTTTCATAACTCCCTTAGCAATGAAAGAAGAGCACACCGATGATGCGTGATGCACTCTCCTTCACTTCATGGACCCTGTTCTGTAAATAGGAGCTTGTCCCAGAGGTGGGACCCACACATACCTGACATTGATGGCATAACCTAGCAATTTGCCATCAATGTCCCAGATGGGCCAACCCCTTTAAAGGGACTGTCTGCTTGATTTGAGTGGACACTGTATAATGCCTCAATATCCCTTGTGGCGCTTTAAACAAACTCTTAACCTCTACTGTCAACTTTCCCCAGAAATCTGTGCTTGATGTCCCAGCAAGGAGACACTTTGTGATCAGCATATTGTCAATGGACTCCAGTAGGGATCATATCCAAAACAAAGAACCCCTTTATGAAGTAATACTATTATACCAGATCGCCCCAGTTCCAAGAACGAAGAGGCAATAGTCCTTTTGGCAATTTTTCTGCACAGTAGGGGTCCAATCCACCTATGGTGAAGGGAACAAATAAAATTCAATGCAAAAAAGGCTTAAAAGGATGGTCTTATCCCTCATACATTGGTGGCACATTGCTAGGATTGCCACTAATGTCAGTTAGGTGCAGGTCCTACCACTGGGACCCTCTCCGATCTCCAGAATGGTACCCCAGAAGTGAATGAGAATGCATCGTACCAAGTGCGGCCACCCTCCAGAAAATAGCAGAGCGCTGGCCATGAGATGGCTGTGCTCTCCATTCACTTCTATGAGAGTTCTGGCTATTTTTGGAACTCCCAAAGAAGTGAATGGAGAGGTGGCAGTGCATGTATAGTGTGCTCTCATTCACTTTAGGAGGCCTGGAGTGGAATTCAGGAGGTGTATATGACATTGGTGGCATATCATTAGGATATGCCACTATTGTGTGAGATGGGCTAGCCATCTAGAGTCTGGATTTTCTTAATAGTTTTAGAATGATCAGCAATCCTACATAATAAATATTAGGGAAAAATGCATTGACTGTTGTCTAGGAACCCTCTGAAGTTCCGCAGTGAAGATGGAAGCAGCAAGACCACAGTGACCACATCCACAGCATACCATTAATGATTCCAAGAGGACATTATCCTTGGAAATCACAGATATCAGCAAATGCTGGAGCGGCAGGATTGAGTCCTGGGTGTACAGCATGCTGATGACACTGCACAGGAGGGAGGCACGTCTGTATAGGATACTAATGACATTGCATAGGAGCCTTAGGCAAGACTGGACGTCTGAATAAAAGAAAGTACCAGTCATCATCACTTTTTCCTTTGTGAGATGCATCGCATGAAGAAGGGACATGTAAGAAGCAATGAATGCAGTTTCCATATGGTGCTGTGTAATGAATACAGGTTGGTTCCTTTCCAGGACACGAGACAAATGGTCAATATGTATAAATCCAGGAAAACAGAGTGACAACCCCTATCAGAGCTGAAAGGCTGACCAAATGGGCTCTCACCCAGTTGTCCATATGGCCAACTTCTTTCCAAATGATGATGGTGTTACCCGTTGGCTGAGATCATATTTTGTTGTTTACTTGCACCAGATGAATGTTCATTATGGATGAAATTGCCTATTTTACGTTAATGTGTCTGAAGAAAAGCTGTAGGTTGAATGGTCATTTGGCCGAAAGCTCTCTCTCCTGACTCCCCATAGACACGCACTCTTCTGGGCCAAGCGAGTGTGTATTCACAGTGGGTATATAGGAGAATGCCACTGTCGGACCCTGGCTTATTTCCAGGAGATCAAAAGGAGCTGGCATTGAAATTAACTGTGCCCGATCCTTAACTTCCTAGATATCACCTTTTGGGGGAGAGTTGGAGGCTCCCTATAAACATTCCCAGGTGGGGACAGCCAACAGCTGGAGTTCTTTAAAGTTTTTCTTTGAGGTGCACTTCTTGGTTCATTGTCTGTAGGTTATAGTAAACCCTCACAAACCTTAATGGAAAGTTAAAAAAAAAAATGTAAAGAACGTAAAATGCTCTGCAGCTGCTATTATCTCAAAAATGTTGGAAGCCTCCAAATGAGCAGCAAGAATTCCCAGCAGAGGCGTCCTCGCTGATTCACAATAATATTTATTTTCACTTTTTCTCTTTTTTTTCACTCTGTACCGCACTCAGCAACAGAAAATGTAAGCCGATCCCATCAGGAACATCTGGCCCGAGCCATTTGTCTAAAGTCCAAAAGACGAAGCAGAAGGAAGAAAGTAATCATGTCTGTCCTGACCGCGTGTGCAGCAACACCACGGTGTATGGGAAGAAAAGAGAGATGATTCCAGGGGATTGTGAAATGAAAGCAACATGTTGAAAGATTATTAGCGGACGTAGCGTTCCTGAGATTCCCGGGTGCTTGGTATGAAATGAATTCTGAAAGTGATAGCCAGCATCTGCTGTGAGCAGTGAATTGCTTCATACCTACATAAAGAAACTGGGGAAATGGGAAAGCGTCATTCAGGGGTGGACTGGGCGTTAAGGCGTAAAGAGGGGGCTTAAGGCCCCCATACACATTAGTGCATTGTCGGTTGATTCCCGAGAACAGTGAGTTCGACCAACAGTCTAATGGGGTTCGGGAGCTCAGGACTCAGATGATGTCGGGGAGAGAAGGATCAGTCAAAATGAATACTTTTGCCCAAACTTTTTGTTCTCCCAGGAGATAAGAAGTGACTGACAGCGGCTTTCTCCCCTCACTCAGACATGTTTGGCCGAGCTCTTGAATGCGTATGACCGCCCTTAGCCTACAATAAGAAAAAAATGCTAAATATATGCACATAAAGGCTGATGAAATTGTACCTATGTCCTGATGGCACATGGCCTTTCTTGCATGCACCCCAATTTCACCTTTTTTTTTGTAAATATAACTCATTATAACAGGACTGGGGTTATCTACCATGCAGAATCAAGTTCAGTTTTCAACCACTACATGGAAATAATCATTCAGTCATTTGGTGCTGGAGAGTCCTGCGACTGTGAGGGACCTCAGGTGCTCCTTTAACCCCACGTATATAATGGGATATAGAGATCCCAAGCTGTTAGTGAAGCAGATTACGTTCCGCTTCGCTGAGTAGCATCTCACATTGCCTGACATAACTGAGTAGTGAGCTCACGAATACTCAGGTCCAAAGACCTTTCAGTTCCCCCAGTGACTTGCCTCAAGCGTATGAATACGATAAGAGTTTACACAATCGTAATTATCAAATCCGTTGCTTCTACTTCTGTGTATCAGCTAGTGCAGCATAGCCGCATATTCAGCCACATGCAGGGGTGTAGCTCTAAGGGGTGCAGAGGTGGTAGTTGCCACCAGGCCCAAGGAGCCTGTGGGGGACTTAAAGACACAAGTTTTACAGAAAGCACATGGTAGGTGTGTGTGGAGGGGGTCCTCTGGTCTTTAACAGCTGTTAAAAAAAGGATGGAAAATGGCAATGAAAAGCTGACAGTGTGTCTGGCTGTTTTTATCACTGTAGTGTGAATGTTACCTTAGGTTTCTGCATGCAGATTTAGAAGCTAAAATCAGGAGGGGATCCTAAAAGAAGAGAAAGTATAAAAGACAGATACTACTTTTCCTCCTTTTTGAATTAACTCCTGATTTTGGCTTTCAGAACTGCTTGCAGAAACCTGACTATGTGGCCGTATCCTAAATTAGTTTATCCACCTATATAAGAAAGATGTTCAGAGCATAGATGCTATCAATGAGCGAACCGCCACCGCCTGATTTATTTCCAGGTTCTGCTTCATTTGACAAGTCTGCCTTCGGAATACACAAGATTTGTCGTGTCCAGCAAATGATTGCGGTGGCTGAGAACCAGGCAGAGATGCCAAGAACATCTCGACAATACTAGAGCCAGCTCCATTTATTTATACTGCTTTGAAGGCCTTCCACATACCCACTGGTGTAACCTACTGGGGCTTAAATACCAGCGTTGTATGGACACATGCCCACTACATGGCAGGCCGGAGTCCAAAATCAACTTCTCCATTTGTTGACTTGCTTTTATCGACGCGGTCTAAAAATTGCTAGGGGACGTAGAATCAACAGTTTTCTAGTATCCAAAACAGAGGCAGATTATTTGTGGAAGGGAATGCGCAGGCAAAAAGCGAGCCTCCATAAAGTGATGGAAAGAAGCAGATCCAGCATCATATTCCCTGGGATGGAGCTCTCTGTTTTGGCTGCTACATGCTTTAATTAGGGGTGGGTAGCGCTTTTCGAGAAGTCATGTTTATTCTCTGTGCGCATTTTTGGTCTCCCTCTTGTTTGTCTTGTAAACTGATCTCAGCTCTTTTCTGCTCTCCCAAGTGAATATGGTTCCAATAGCTGCAAATTACGGCTTGTGATATTGGAAAATAACATTTGTAGTGGTCTCTATAGATCAAGGTGGCGGCTGCAGCGGCAATGTTAACTGCCAAGATGTACTTAGAGCAGGGATGCCCACCCTGTGGCCCTCCAGCTGTTGTAAAACTACAACTCCCACCATGCTGTGCTGTAGGCTGATAGCTGTGGGCTCTCTGGGGATGCTGGGAGTTGTAGTTGTGCAACAGCTGAAGGGTTGCAGGTTGGGCATCTCAGACTTAGAGGAAAGAGAGAAGAGCACTGATAGGTACCATATGGAACAAGTAAATGCACAGTATACAGTCAGGTGCACAAGAAACACAACACCAATGAGCTGCAGCACGCCGAATCCCCAGGTCGCAACGGATCGGGTATTCAGTGGAATACACGGGAAAGTGTTTGGCAGGTGGCACTGCTCCAATCCCAGCAGGCCTAGGTATTGCGCTATATTGAACCTGATGAAGGGGCCTATCTGGCCCCAAAACGCGTTGTTATTGAGGAAAAAAAAAGCCAGCTTTCAACGATCATCTGTGTCTGAGATTGAAGTGGTGCTGTCTGCCAAACACTTTCACTTATATTTACTGCCAAGATATGAAGAAAAAGGGGAAGGATTTGGGGTGAAGGTGATGAGTGGATTAATGCATAAAATATCATATCCAAAAATGAGACTGGATACGGTTACAAGGACAATACTCACAATACAAGATGGAAATCCATTCAGCCAAGCGTAATGCAGGAAAGTCATGAACCACTACTGTGCCCGGAGGTGGTGGCGGGATTTCCATTTGTCACTTTTCGACATTTAGTTTGATTGCACCCATGTATATTATATTGATAAGCGTATTAAAAGTCCCAGCTGCACATGCCCTGTTTATTTATGACCTCATATATCTTAATAGAGAAAATGGGCGTCATAGGCCGGCCATACAAATGAATGTTGTGCATGCCTACTAATTTTTGCAGACATTCCAATGTGTATGGGGGTCTCTCAATTCTTCCCTGACAGCAGATGTCAGTCCTCCTCGGGGAGATAAACTGTTGCCAAAGGAATTTGGCCTCCTTCTCCCCATGGATGTTTGGCCGAGCCAAGCGTGCTTGTGTATTAAGAGATCGGGAGATATAGCAGGTGAAAATCGTTCTTCCTGTGTATGGTCAAAGGGGTGGATGGACCACACAGGACTAGTTCTCACTGGTGAACTCAGCACAACCATTTCTTACAGGGTCTCCCATTCATTTGAGTGTGCGACTGCATAGTGCATTTAGCGGCTCTCACTTCAGCCTGATAGGCACGCGAGAAGAAATAATAGGAAACCCACTCAAACACGGGAAGGACATGTAAATGCTATGCAGACGCTGTCATGGTCATATTCATACTGGTGCTAAACCAGCCATGGCTGCCACAGTTTCACGGGTCTGCAACTTTTGCATGACAATATTTATTGTGCTCCAAATCAATTTAATAGTAAAAGCAAGCCCTGCCACCCAATGGTCTGTGTGTGGGGATTCTGATTTCTCGCATTATGGGACTCAAGTCACACAATGTGCCGGGTGTAGCAAGATTTAAAGTGTAAATGCGCTGGAAAAACATGGTGGCACCTGCGGTATCCCCAAGCAACCAGAAGTGAGCAGAGCCTGCTGGGCTCTGTAGTCCACCACATGGCAGAAGAATGGGCAAAGCAATGGGATTGGTGTAGTGCAGCATGTGGGGACTTGACAGGGCCTTAGAGGGGCCTAACCCAGTAAGCGAGCGCTGAACATAGAGTGTGAACATGGCTAAATGCTGCACCCTCCAGCAAGGCTGCAGGCATGGTGGCAAACCGGATGAGTTGATGTCCATGGGTTGTGTTTGGTATTGCAGCTCAGTCTTATTCACTTCAATAAACATTAGCTGCACAACTAGGTCAGGCTCTGTTTCCTGGAAGAAAGCAGCCATGTTTTTCTACTCCTTGTCAGCCCCTTTAAGATTTTTAATTGTAGAAAAGAAATAATTACGTGTTGGATTGTAAGCGCCGCTCTGGGGGAGAGACAGTCTCTGCCAAGTTTGAGTGCCAAATGGCATGTCACACCAGCGATAGCCGCTTCTCTGCCTGTCTAGACCCCCGCTACATCTGAAGCCATTAACAATTCTATAATTCATCATCTATTAATAATAAAAATGGTGAAGTATCTTCCATTGTACCCAGTTTTATGAATTCTTTCCACTTACAGATTTCTTTTCCTCTTGGCTCTCGGGGACCATTTGTTAATATTTTATTCCATGTTAACATCTGGCTTTGATCTGTCTGCAGCATATTTAAGGACAGCGGGCTTCTTTCCAAGTCCATTTCCAAATGCACAGGCTGCTTTAAGTTTAGAGCATTCCGCGTACGATCTGGCCAGCTGCAGATCCAAACAATACAAGAAAAACAAAGCCAAGATGATGTCGAAAATGAATGAGAATAAACGGAAGTGTCATGGTACTTTCACGTCCATACCGAGGGGCTTACTGCTGCACCGTTCTTTCTGGAGATGCAGTGCATGATAATTTTTACTTGGATTATTTCAAACACTGTGTTCCTGATGGTTATCTTTGTCAATATTATTTAAAGGGGTGATCCCATCTGGTGGGACATTTATGGCACATCGATAGGATATACAACAAATATCTGATAGGTGTGGTCCCACCTCAAAGACCCAATCCTATGTTATGAACGGCTCACTTATTTTCGGAGGTCCCATAGTGATGAATGGAAGGAAGGGTGGTCGCTAGGGATGAGCGAATCGACTTCAGATGAAACATCCGAAGTCGATTCGCATTAAACTTCGTTTGAATACTGTACGGAGCGAGCAAGTATTAGAATGTATTGGCTCAGATGAGCCAAAGTTATTACTTTGCGAAGTCTCGTGGGATTTCAGGTAATAACTTCAAAAATTAATTTATTTTCCCGAACTCGGTTTCGGCTCCAAGTGGTACCTTGATCCTTAGATATTTATTTTTTGAAGTTATTGCCTGAAGTCTCGTGAGACTTCGTGAAGTAATAATTTCGGCTCATCTAAGCCAATACATTCTAATACTGTACGGAGCACTCGCTCTGTACAGTATTCAAACTAAATTTTATGCGAATCGACTTCAGATGTTTTATCCAAAGTCGATTCGCTCATCCCTAGTGGTCGCACTTGCTCGAGTAATTTTGGAAGTCTCATTCCAGTGTATTGAGAGAACACTGTGTGCACATCTAGTGTTGGACTGGGATTCCTTGAGCTCACCAGAGGAAGTTGTTCTCAAGATCCAAACCTTATATCATCAATAATGTCTAATAGGTTTTGAATAGAAGAAATAGATCCTACAGACAAGTCATTGCCTCCAAAGGCAGCTCCAAATGGACCTTTTTTTCTCCTGGACCTTTGGGGCCCTCTATTGCATCAGAGCATGGGTCCCCTGGAGGATCATCTGGTACTCTGGTGGGCCAGTTCAACCCTGCTCTCTGTTCATGATGGGGTCCTGATTTTGAGATTGGAGCCGATGCCAGCGGTCCTATTGATATGCCATAAATGCCCCAGATGGGACAACCCCTTGAGGGCCCTTTTAAATTGTTCATAAGAACATCAGCCTGCAGAAACAGGGCAGTGATCAGCCCATGGCAGCGATCAGCCGACAAATGATCAGGCCTAAAAGCCATTCATGCAGAACATCTCCCCATGTAAACAGGGGATGTGCCGCCAACAATATGCAAACTGTATGGGGACCGTCACCTAACAATCTTGTTCATCTCCATAAAGTTTGAATAGAACAATGCAAAACGCTCTTGTTATAATCAGACAGCAAGTTGTAAAAAAAAGAAAAACACATTGATGACCTATGCCCTGTTTTTTTCCATTTCTCTGTTCCAGGCAGCTTAGGCAGGGTGCTGGAACTCCTTAAAGAGACCAGTCCTGTATGAAGACGTACTCAAAGTATTTAGTGTTATGGACACTAATTGGCAATGCTTCATGGGAAACGAATATGCAAACAGGTATCTCCCTAGGAAGACAACCATCTCACAAGCACCACCTATTGGAAGTGGCTCCCTCCGAGTCAAGATCCGACTTTCCAACAAGCCTTGTGATATGACAAGGGAATATAGCCCATCCTTAGCTGTTTCGGGGTGCTTGTCCCTTGTCAGTACGGAGTAGGATTCTGGCTGGCTGGTGTGATGCCTTGAATGCGGCTTAGGCAGGATGCCGGATTTCCTTAAAGAGACCAGTCCAGTATGGAGACTTACTGGAAGTACTCCGTGGTATGGAGACTTATTGGCAATGCTCCATGGGAAACTAATATGCAAAAAGGTATCTCCGCAAGAAAGAGAAACATCTCGCTAGCCAACCAGGCAGGATCCTACTCCGTACTGACGAGGGGCAAGCACCTCAAAACAAGCTGTTATTTGAGGATATCCGTTTTGGCTATATTCCCTTGTCAAATCCCAAAGCTTATTGGAAAATTGGATTTTGACTCATAGGGAGCGACTTCTAAGAGCTGGTGCTAGCGAGATGGTTTTCATACTTGGGGGATACCAATTGGCATATCTGTTCCAGGCGCTAATGGTGCCTGACTGACCCAATTGATTACAATAGGATCCCTCAGGTTTCCGTCAGGGACGTTTACTGGACAAAATAGTGCACCATTCTGCACTACTTTGATCAGCTTTTTGATGGAATCTGTCCTAACAAAGCCACCAAAATGGGTGTGACCTCATTGTGTAGGGGCTGTGGCACATCACTGTATAGCACCATATCGGATCTTGTTATTTCCTGCTGTTTTTACATAAATGGTTTGCCGGCAGCCAGGTCCCCATCAAAGGAAGATAAATGGTGCTGCTCTGCTGACCGCATCATGTTGCTTAGTAAATGAGAAAAGTTTAATGCACAGAGTAAACAGTGATCATTATAGATCTGAGCCCTTTGCAGCCACTTACCGATCAATAGTCACGCACTTACTGGATGAGGTCTCCTTTGCACACGTCATCTGTTTTCAGAATGAAATTGCCAAGTTCTGGGACCTTCGTACAGTATTTCCACTGCACACACATTACTCGTCTCGATTAATTTCTTTTTTTTTGTATTTTCATTAAAAGGAGTTTCCAAAACCCAGTGCAATTTACTCATGCCCCCAAAAGTGCTCAGCATAAAAAAAGCTACAGACCCATTCAATTTGAGCGCAGAAGGTCCTATCCCTGCTGCTTCCTGCCCCTGTGGACTGGAGTTGTGACATTCCAGCCGTCGTCATGTGCCCTGCTGCAGCCATCCACTGGCCTTAGCAGTAACATGTCCGCATGGAGCACGTGACCACAGAAGCTGGTGGATGATAAGCAGTGTGTGTGACAATGGATGGGACGTCACACTTCCACAAAGGGACGGAGGTAGAGGGGACAGGGCCTTTGACACTGAAATGGAGCACCAGTGATTATGGAAGTGGCTTTTTTATGCTAAGCATTTTTGACAACATAAGTAAAATTGGTTTGGAGTCAAAACAAGCCCCCTAAGGGGGTTTATCACCCCTGGGGCAGAGAGAATGTTACATGATACCCACCACTGATACCCTACACTCCCCCCGGGTTGCTGCAGTGCTAAGATCTCCCCCATGTCAACATCCGGTTTCACCTGACCCAAGAAGCCTCCAAGGCCCAACAACCCCTTTAAGCATATGCCTAGTTATATGTGCATGAGGACAGCCCTCTCCAGGTATCACGGCATGCTAGGAGTTGTACTTTTGCACAGGTCACAGGTTGGAGAGCCCTGGATTACAGTTCAAGCAGCTCCCAATTATATAAATGTAGGGTCCCCAAAGATAAGCCTACATTAGATATTATCTATCTAACCTGATTCTGAGAGAACCACATATATCTCTCCATCAGGCTGGTGTGCTTTCTCAATTATTAAAACCCCTTAGTCTATTGACTGCAGGCACACTGCCATCTTAATATTAATGTAATGTTGGAGCTGAACACATCCATTTACGTGTTCCATCAATATATCACGCTACAGTAACCTCCATACCTACAAAAACCTCAGTCTCTCTGTAATTGCTCATTTGTAGCCTGAGAAAAAGATTAGTGACAAACCACTGGATGCAGAATCATACAGAGTCAGAGGAGTCCGGTGAATTCTAGGACCGCTGGCTCAGGTCACTCACTTCTGAGGCTGGAATCACACGTGTAGTTTTTCATGCAGTTTTTGAGCCATCCTGCTGGATGAAATAAAACTGCATTATTCAAAGTCAAGCTTCATCTTTATCAGGAAAGGTTCAGGTTTTGGATCTTACGAAAATGGGCAGAAAATAATCACCCTCTTACTCTTAAAAAAAAATAAAAAATTAGGAAATGCATAAAACTCTCTGTTGGCTCAACTGCCTTAAACAGCTAAGTGTATCCTGGGCATTAGGGCCCTAGACATATTAGAGTATTGTTGGCCAAACTGGGCCTCCGGGCTGTTGTCTATGGGCCTCCGGGCTCCTCCCTGAAGGTGATGTGTAGGTAGAGAAATATTGGCCACTTTGAATTTCAGCATCCAGTCTTCTCCTGGAAGATAGGCCACCATTAGAGTTGCCTGGCAGCTGCTTTCTACTCTCTCCCCATAGAAAACCCAGCATGTATGTGCACGGGAGAGTCGGTTGAGCATTCGTCCAGCCGCTATTGAAGGCTACTTTATAGCTATGAAATTCTTTTGCAGCTATCTACCATGCAAAGTTGCTCATATAAACTCCGGAAGAGCAACCCATCTGTTGATGGTTCTTACCCTTCTTCAGAACAGGGTACTGTTGGCTGGATGAGATGCCTGAGAAATATTTTAGGGTGTAGTGGGGGTACTGATTGTTACTGAAGAGAAACTTTGGTGTATAAAGACTTATTTTTTGGGTGATGAGCGAATTTGCATATATATATTTTTTTTCCAAGCAGCATTGACTCAAAAATTTGCCTCCTTACACTGGTGAGTCCTTTCATTGAGAACTAGTACCCCCTGAACTGGCTGCTTAAAAAGGTTTAGCTAGAACGGGGTGCAAGGGTTAGTTTTTCGTCAGCTATACCCATACGCTAGCTGTCATTTGGCACATTGTGTGTCTTTATTAAAATAGGGAGAGGAAGGTAAAGCTGCTGCAGACACTTCTGATGGTTCTTTTTTCCTGGCACAAGGATGGACTGGACATGGTAAAATACAACAGTCTGTAGACCCTCATATGCTCAAATCGACTGGATCCCTGGGGATGAGACGGATGTGTTTGGGCCTCTTTTGTAAGCAGCCTGGTACTAAGAGGATAGCATTGGTATCAATGTGCATGACCTTCATTTGAAATTAGTACATGTCTATGCGTTGGTGCTGGATTCATTGAAAGGTGGGAACCCCCGCGAGATATGAAGTATTATATTTAAACAATATGATCCGCAGACATTTACAAGATTTCCAGGGCATGCCAGCAATGCTGCGCCCGCCGCCTCTTCCTATGTGTGCCCCAGTGTGGGTCTGCTTTGCTCTGTGACTTTCACACCTTCTATTTCGGTTTCAGTCACTAGTGACACTTTGCACAAACACACGCTGTCCAGTGGCCTCTTATCTCGAAAGTCTTTACTGCTCTGACATCAGCGTCGGGAATAGTCATTCCTGTTGTCTGCAGGAGCCATGTAACCCGCGAAGGCCTCTCTTTCACAGCACTTATCTCCGGACAGAGCTGTAGTTGCTATTCTTAGACCCAGTACATCATCCATATCCAGCTCTCATTCGTAACAAGGACAACTTTCCATGTTTCCACGCAGTGGTCACCTACTAACGTAGACTGTAGAAAAGTGGATAGATTAGTACTTGTTCAAAATAGAACTGTAATTATTATATATTCTATAAACCCAGTTCCAAAAAAGTTGGGGTGCTGTGTAAAATGGAAACCAGAATGCCATGATTTGTAAAGCTCATAGCTTGGTGTTCTGCACCGGTGTCTCTAAGCCTTGTGGGTCACCTTTCAATCACAGAGACTACTCCTGGAGGTTCCTCTGCAGCGAAGGCCAGATCCCAATATATGGGTTAAAGGGTGAATACCAGGCGACCGCCAGGACAATGCTGTAAGGATTAGCCCAAAGTCAAATCTGTTGGTTGACCCAATGATCTCTCACTCACTGCCGCAACAAGGGGTCTGGTCTGGGGTCTTAGTTCATTTTAAGATATTATCTGGGGTTCACTGTGCCACACCTTGTCTTTGTTTAGCTCAGTCTGTTGACCTCACCTGTACAATACACCTGTATGTAACGGCCATATACTGAATTGCAGGCTCCTGACTACTCCAAGCACAATGCTACTAAAACTGCCAGAAGTTTCTTGTAATTTCCTTAAATGGGTTCTGCAGTTCTTTTAAACTGATGAGTGGGGATCCGACACCCGGGACCCCCGCCGATCAGCTGCTTGAGAAGACAGCAGCAGTAGCGCTGCAGCCTTCTAGCTGTTTACCGCAGGCCCAGTGACATCACGACTAGTATCAACTGGCCTGGGCGTGGCTAAACTCCATTCAAGTGAACAGAGCTTAGCCCCGCCCAGGCCAGTGATGCTAGTCGTGACGTCACTGGGCCTGAGGGAAGCCGAGAGAAGGCTGTGGCGCTACTGCCCGTGCTGCTGCCTTCTCAAATAGCTGAACGGCGGGGTCCCGGGTGTCGGATCCCCGCCGATCAGATGCTAATGATCTATACAGGGCATAGATCATCAGTTTAAAAGAACTGCAGAACCCCTTTAAGTTAAGTATATGGTGAGATAATGGACAGGTATATAGACTACGAGGGCAATGATTATACAGCAGAAACATCAAGAACATGTTCTGTCTTGGTTGAGTTTCATGGAGGAAGAATTTGGCTCTGTTGTAGACCATGACATAGACCATATAGGACAGTATATAGTGTGGAATCACATATCAGCCAAGGATAAATTGGAGTTCATTTACTATCGGATATACACCAGTTTTCTGGCGTATATCTGTTGCAAATTGTGCCGCAATCTGTGACTTTTCCCCGCATACACCAGGTCTAAAGAACGGTGGCGTGGGAGGGGAAGGGCTGCTAGGTCCGTCTCATTTATCATGATTTTAGGCGCAGATTTAGACCCGCAGAGGATTCCCCGAAGTTATGCAGAGGCTGGCGCCTCTACTTTGGCGCATCCAGTTCACAGGGTTTTTAAGAAGAGTGTCTAAAACCCCGGTCTTAATAAATGACCCCCATTGTGTTTATGGGGAAACTGGTGACATCACACTGAGACATTTTATGTGAGGACACGGGTAAATGATTATTCTTTGTATTAGGTATTACCTTTAACACTGAAGCCAGGGTGTGGGTGTAACGTGAAGAAATGTGGAAAAGTTCAAGAGGTATGAATACTTTTTCAAGACACTGTTTGTTGCTATTGTGTTTGGTTTCTTATGTATACTTAGTTAGCAGTATTATCTGTACACAATGTTACATCAGAATCTTAGTGGCCATGGATTACCAGATTCTCAGTTTCCTCCTCATCAATCATTCCCTAATCTTAGATAGTTCTTAAATAAGCGACATTCACTCCAGCAGCAACACATAAAATGGAAACGCCACCAGGGCACCGGAGGACTCCATTACACATACAGTATATATATAAATCCATGATGGAAGGCCCCAGCGTAAAATGTCCTTACTGGCAACAGCTCTTACTGACACAATGCAGTGGCCACAGCAGTCATCCGGGCCGGGTCTGTCTGTAACCTGATGCAGGCGGCGCAGATCCCAAATTAGAAGCCTCATATCTAATCTGTATTATGGCATAGTGGTGCCGGACGTAGACCCTCCTTACAGGATGAGTGACGGCTGTGCTACAGAAATGATACAACTGAGTATGATATAACAATGTCTGAATACTGGATAGATAGATAGATAGATAGATAGATAGATAGATAGATAGATAGATAGATAGATAGATAGATAGACAATAGATGGTAGATAGACAGATATGTATTAGATAGATAGATATGAGATAAATAGTTAATAGATAGATTAAATATGACATATATAGATGATTGATAGATTGTAGATATATAGACGATAGATAGATATTAAATAGATAGATAGATATTTTACTAACATTAAAGATGAGATGGTCATGTTGGCACCAGTTCTCCGGGTGCTTGATCTCCTCCAGGCAGGCGATCTCATCATTATTGGAGATCAGACCTACCACAACAGTGTCATCAGCAAACCTAATCATAGTGGAGGAGTTGGAGGCGGCCACACAATCATAGGTATATAATGAATCCAGTGGGGGCTCAGGACACAGCGTTGTGGGACACCGACATTCAAGGTGAGGGGGATGAGAAACGTCTGCCCACACGTACTATCTGTGATCCGTCCAACAAGAAGTGAGCGATCCCACCAACATAGTGATCGATTTAGACCTAGATTCCCTAACATAGTAATGAGTATAGAGGAGTTGATAGCATTGAAAGAAGAGCTGTAGTCCATAATGTCCTGTTTTAGAGTCCAAATGAGACAGTAGGGGGTAGTGTGTAAGCAAATTGTACTGGATCCGGATTCACAGGGAGAGAGGAGATAACAAAGTCTCTGACCAGCCTCTCAAAGCATTTCATCACAACTGAGGTCAACACCACATAGTGATAATCATTCCAACAGGTTGGACGTCATTTCTTTGGGACAGGGACAATGCCGGCCTTTTTGAAGCACGCTGGGATAACATACAATTGCAGAGATTGAATAAAGATAACGGTAAACATTGGGGCTAAAGGCAGGTTTACACAGGCAGAGCTGAAGCTGATTGTTGGGATGGAAGCGTTCCTTCCTAACAGTCAGCTGCTCGTTCAGTGGAGGTGAAGAGCTGAATTTACACGCAGCGATCCCCTCCACAGTATTGTGATTGCTCATCCTCATACAGCTGCATTGTTTCTAGGCAGCAGATCCCTGTTTAGACGCCACAATCTGCTGCCCAGAAACCATGATTGATGTACCTTCACATATGACAGGATCACCCGATGAACGGGCGGTTTCTCGTTCGCCGGGTGATCTGCGGCACCTTTAGACGGGCAGATTGTCAGGAACGAGCGTTTGCAGGAACGTTCGTTCCCTGTAATCTGCCCAAATATCGGGACGAGTAAATCCACCTTAAGTGATTAGCACAAGATCTGAGGACCCTGCCAGAGATAGCATCTGGACCTGCTGCCTCTCTTGTGTTCACCCTCTTACAGGCCCTTCTTACCTCATGCTCAGTGATGATAAGGGAACTCTCCCTGGTCTGGTTGGCTCCATGACGAAACTCTCCCCAGCTTCACAATTAACAGTTAGGTGATGGTTACCAGTATCAGCATGGGCTGCAGCATCAAAGCTGCTCATCCCCCAGAGATATGTCCACATGCCCTATACTGTAAGGCTACTTTCACACTAGCAGCAGCCTTCTCCGGCAGGCTGTTCCGGCAAGTGAACAGCCTGCCGGATCCGTGCTGCCGCTAGTGCACACGTGCCGCCGGAGGTCCGCTCCGGCCCCATTGACTATAATGGGGGCGAGCCAGAGTTCCGGCAGCAGCACGGTAAACATGCCGAGAGGCGGCCGGAATAAAACTACGACATGTTTGTCATCAATGGAGCTCACAATCTAATTCAGTTATCATTCTCAGTCCATGCCACATACTCATAGATAGATAGATAGATAGATAGATAGATAAGCAACCTTCGGCACTCCAGCTGCTGTGAAACTACAACTCCCAGCATGTACTCTTTCTTATATGTTCTTGTAACTACCACAGAAGTGAAAGGAGGATTCTGGGAGTTGTAGTTTTAGAACAGTGCCAGAGGTTGCTGATCCCTGAGACAGGAGATCATATAGACAAAGATATAGAAAGATAAATATTAGATAGATAACAGAGAGATAAATAGTTAATACATATACAGACACATGAAACAAACATTGGCTGAACCCTACGATTTCAGCCTAACCAGATGACCATCCAATGTGTATGGGGTGGGCTGATGCTTCCCTGACGGGCAGATGACCATAATAAACCAGCACTAGAAGTTTTTATGGAAAACACATGCATGCTCAGCTGAGCCCAGTGTTCATGTTCACGTGGGAGTCTGGAGGAAGCTGTTGGCTGAACAAGCTTCGACAGCTACGGGTATGTAAGGTGTATGGCCAGCCTTAGGTCTCCACATGTTGGTGGGGACATCATTAGTCCCTGCCCAAGGAAACTAGGTCCTTATCTGACATCTTCTAGTCAAAGAGATTTTAAACTAGCGGAAGGGAATTCTTAGCTGTTTCCAGCCATGGAGGCGCACAAAAAGAAACGTATTCCTGCAATATATAGAGGTGCAAAACCTGCACCCATATGATGACGACATACAAGATCCAGGTCCCAACATACAGCAGGACTATAAAATCCCTGGGACGTCCACATGGTTTATATCCAACGTTGTGTACCTGATTCTGTGCAGTAAGGTCTCTATGTTAGAGAAACAGGACAGCAACGTCAATCAGGGATGAGGCTCAACCACCTCACTTTCCTGTGGCTAAACATTTTTGTAGCCCAGGACACAATGAAGAACACATGAAAGTCATAGTAAGAGGCAATTTCAGAAGAATTTGGGAATGCAGATTTATGACACTGTTTCACACAACTGACAACAGGACTGAATTTGTCCCAAAGATTTATGGCTCCTTACAAGATCTAAAGAGCCTGCTGTAGAGATAGGGGGGGCACCAGGGCTTTGAGATAACCTGTGTGGAGACACTTTCACACCCCTTATCTGTACGATAATTAAGGACTCATTCTCAAGCTCTTTTTGATATTCTGTTGTCTTTCAGCAGATGTCCATTTATTGCACCATGCCTCTGCTCTTTTTGGACAGTATATATATTTATATATATAGCTGATTCTTCAGACACTTCATTATATTATGCCTGAGGAGGAGACCTGAGTTGTAATGTGACATCATTGCTTCTACCTTTGTTGGCCATTAAGGGTACCTTTACACTAGCGTTTTTCTTTTCCGGCATAGAGTTCAGTCGTCGGGTCTCTATGCCGGATGAATACTGATCCGGATTATGGCCATGCATTCTGAATGGAGAGAAATCCATTCAGGATGCATCAGGATGTCTTCCGTTCAGTATGTGAATGTTTTTTGGACAGAGAAAATACCGCAGCATGCTGCGGTTTTCTTTATGTCCTGGGATGCGGAGCAAAACGTCATGACCCCCAATGTGAGTCAATGGGGGCGGATCCGTTTTCTCTGGCACATTCTGCCACAATAGAAAACGGATCCGTCCTCCATTGACTTTCAATGGAATTCAAAACGGACCCGTTTTGACAATGTTAAAAAATAGTTCAAGTTAATACAAGCAGATCCGTTCAAACGGATGCATGCGGTTGTATTATTTGTAACTGAAGCGTTTCTTTCCGGCGTAGAGACCCGACGACGAATCTCTACGCCAGAAAAGAAAAACGCTAGTGTTAAAGTACCCTAAAAGGCTTTCCGACCTATGAGATTTTGTTTCTCTTGATGAGGGTGATAATCCTTTTTTCCACCGGCTATCTTGGTACCAGACTTTATCATTCTGACTCTGTTGGGGATAATGATAATGCAGTTCACTGATGACCCATGAATGTTATTACTGCGGACAGCCCCTGTGACCTGTGAGCTTCTCATGTGGCCCTCTGTGAATGGGGATCAGTACAGGTTGTCAGAGATGCAGTTTAAAATAATAGAAACAGATATAAATCACAGGCCAAATGTCAAACTCTGTCACTTTACTGCCAGTCATCTGCTTTCATCTGCCGGGAAATACACTCTGGAGAGACAATGTCACTTAAGATAAACTGCACCCAAAGGGGACAAGCAGCGTCCATATGTCAGTGTTTTTCACTGCCGTGGTCCTCACCTCAGATAACTAGCAGAGAGATGCTTCAGCTCCAAACTAATTACTGCTGAGTGCGGCTATATCACCTCCTGCACCCAGCGCCCCATTATTACCAGTGCTGATTGTGTGTCACTCCTTGCATGGAAATCATGTAATTGTAAGACCCGGTTACTGGACTTCATCAGCATAAAGTGTATCACAGGGTTACAATATACAATACAGAAGGGCCCCGAAACATGGCATTGTAGATGCCATGGGGCCCATGAACTAAGGGGGCCTATTTCCAAGGTGCAGTAAATATGGACGATATGAGAGAGCGTTACTGTTTACATTACTTCTGTGCTGTGACATCACTGAGTTATCCTTGTAATTTTAGGCCCCTTTCACACGAGCGTGAACGCATAGCACCCGCACTGAATCCTGACCCATTAATTTCAATGGGGCTGTGTACATGAGCGATGTTTTTCATGCATCAGTTCTGCGTTGTGTGAAAATCGCAGCATGTTCTATATTCTGCGTTTTTTACGCAGCCCTGACCCCATAGAAGTGAATGGGGATGTGTGAAAAACGCATTGCATCCGGAAGCAAGTGTAGATGCAATGCGTTTTTCACTGATGGTTGCTAAGAGATGTTGTTTGTAAACCTTCCGTTTTTTATCACGCGCATGAAAAACGCATTGCACCCGCGCGGAAAAACTGAATAACTGAATGCAATCGCAGACAAAACTGACTGAACTTGCTTGCAAAATGGTGCGAGTTTCACTGAACGCATCCAGAGCCAATCCATGACGCTTGTATGAAAGAGGCCTTACATTACTGTGTGCATTATCACTGTGCACCTTATCCCACTATTGCATTATCCCACTATTGTAACATCACTGTGCACATTATTGTAATATTGTTACGTGACTGTGTGCTTTATCTTACTATTAGGATGTCACTGTCTGTATTATCCCACTATTATGATATCATTGTGTGTGTTATCCCACAATTGTGACATTGCTGTGTGCATTATCCCACTATTCTAACATTATGTGGGCATTATCTCACTATTATGATATCACTGGCTGCATTATCCCACTATTGTGACATCACTGTGTGCATTAGCCCACTATTATATAAGGGCTCATTCAGACAACCGTATCTGTTTTGAGGTCCGCAAATTGCAGATCCGCAAAAGACGGATACTGGCCGTATGCGTTCCACAGCCCCATATATACATACACTATTGTGATGTCACTGTGTACATTATCCCACTATTGTGATGTCACTGTGTACGTTCTCCCACTATTGTGATGTCACTGTGTACATTATCCCACTGTTGTGATGTCACTGTGTACATTATCCCACTATTGTGATGTCACTATGTACATTATCCCACTATTGTGATGTCACTATGTATGTTCTCCCACTATTGTGATGTCACTATGTACATTATCCCACTATTGTGATGTCACTATGTACATTATCCCACTATTGTGATGTCACTATGTACATTATCCCACTATTGTGATGTCACTATATACATTATCCCACTATTGTGATGTCACTATGTACGTTCTCCCACTATTGTGATGTCACTGTGTACGTTCTCCCACTATTGTTACATAAGGTGAGCATTATGCCAATATTGTGACATCATTGTGATCAGGGTAGAGTGGGTCCCCATTTCAGGGTGGCGTGTGTCCCCATTACAGGGTGATCAGGGAGAGTGGGTCCCCATTACAGGGTGATCAGGGAGGAGTGGGTCCCCATTACAGGGTGATCAGGGTGGAGTGGGTCCCCATTTCAGGGTGGAGTGGGTCCCCATTACAGGGTGATCAGGGTGAGTGGGTCCCCATTACAGGGTGATCAGGGAGAGTGGGTCCCCATTACAGGGTGATCAGGGTGGAGTGGGTCCCCATTACAGGGTTATCAGGGAGAGTGGGTCCCCATTACAGGGTGATCAGGGTAGAGTGGGTCCCCATTACACATTTTGGTATGGAGCCCCATGATTACATGTTACACCCCTGGAGTAGCCATACGATAAAAGCCAGTTGCATCATAGATTCACTAGTTGAGTCTTTCAAGGGATTTTCATCCATAACATTATAGACAAGCTCCCACCTCCCCGGGGTTTTCACGTGTCCCATGGTGACTATCATGGCACCTTTTGGTGTGAGAAGACCCATAGTCCCAGCAGCAGGAACTCCACAGAAACAAGCTTCCCCCAAAAACATGTGCTGAGGGGAAAGTTTTCACAAGACCGTCTCCTGCTGGTCCTGTTGTCCCTGTTGTCGTCACTCTATACATTGTCACAGACGGCCATTGCTTTATGAGTGATTATTATCAGTACACAACATAGTATCTTCCAAATCAGAACTGCACCATTGTTGATACATTGTTTCAGCTAATCCTCACAGAATACATTGTATACACAATATAGTGTCGCAGTGCAACCTCACACGGTCTAGAGAAATAAGGGAAATAGCCAGGAGCCCTTCTCTTTATGGGGCCCATAGCATCTGCAGGGGACGCCTATTTGGAACATACACCCCTGGCTATCCCATTTCCCTGCACCAAAAGGTGGAATTCCAGATCTGAAGACGATAATAACTGCACATGAGGTGATGAATAACTGAGCACTTGAGGATTGCACAGAACCCCATGTGTGGGCATACACCTTCAACAGCTGAACGCACTTTTGTCTGAAGCTGTTTTTCCCAACCTCCCCATTTACATGCATGCTTGGCTCTGTTGAGCATGCACATGTTCTCATCAAGGAGAACTAAATATACTGCTGGCAGACACCTCTGAGGAACCATGAAAACAAAGTATCAGGCACAATGAAATCCAGCATGCCTGATCCTTCTTTACCCCAACAAGAGATGGGACACCCCCATACAATTATAGCAGGACGGATAGCAATGACCCCCCCATATAATCTATACGTCACCTAGATATAAACCTTATTGCTTAAGCAAAGCTTCCAGCAAGCAATCATTCGCCTGTAATTTTGAAACCATGGTCTGCAAAGAGGTATCTCCCAGAGAAAGAGAGAACCATCTCGCTAGCGCCACCTTTTGGTAGTAGCTCCCTCTGAGTCAAAGTCCGACTGTTTAACAAGGCTTGGGACATAACAGGGAAAACAGCCAAGCCAAATACTCATGGATATTTCCCATGGAGCATGGCCCACTAAGGGTACTTTCACACTAGCGTTATTCTTTTCCGGCATAGAGTTCCGTCGTCAGGGCTCTATGCTGGAAAAAAACGCTTCAGTCACATCCCCATGCATTCTGAGAGCAATCCGTTCAGGGTGCATCAGGATATCATCTGTTAAGTCTTTTTGACATTTCAGGACGGAGATAATACCGCAACATGCTGCGGTATTATCTCCGTCCAAAATTTGGGAACACATGTTGGATCCGGCATTTTTTCCCATTGGAATGTATTAGTGTCGGATCCGGCATTCAAAATACTGCAATGCCGGATCCGTCCTTCCAGTCTGCGCATGCGCAGACCAGTGAAAATGTAAAAAAAAAAAATATAATCCGCATGACAAGCAGATAGACAGATCCGTTCTTGCAACGCATTTGTAAGACAGATCCGTAGCCGGATCCGTCTTCAAATGCTTTCAGTTTGCATGCAGATTGCTGGATCCGGCAGGCAGTTCCGGCGACGGACCTACTTGCCAGATCACTCTGCCGCAAGTGTGAAAGTAGCCTAAGGCTCCATACACAGTTGTCTCTTTAAGGAGAGCCAGTACCCTGCCTAAAACTATTATCGAAATTGTCAGTATCCCCCATTATGGTGACTTTTATCTTATGTGTTTGGCCAGCTTTAGAACAGAATAACAAAGGACAGGGATGCTCTCCGGCTGTGGCCCTCCAGCTGTTGCAAAACTACAACTCCCTGCATGCCTTAATAGCTGTAGGCTGTCCAGGCATACTGAGAGTTGTAGTTTTGCAACAGCTGGAGGGCCGCAGGTTGGGCATCCCTGACGAAGGATAATGCAGGGCTGATCCCCCACATGTATGTAGAAGCAGAAAGAGAAAATCCTGTTATCCGGATTCTCCTGCATTGAAGTGATTGAACACCACATGTGCCAGGCAGACACTTCTTACATGACAGCGGGCCCCTCCTGTGGAAGTGTCACCGAGCCGCTAGTAATAAAATAATCAGTAATGTCAGGCCTTGCCTTGTACTTTCATCTTCTTACACAAACTTTCAAAGGATTCTGACATCTGGAACGAGGAGCTCACTTCATACTCTTCCAAATTCTCTTGGCAGAGGAGAGCTCCGAGGGCAGGTCAGACGTTTTGCAAGGAATACAAGTTCAGGCGTTTTATTCTGGGTTTTAGTTACGGAATTTCATATTTAAAAAATGTATTTTTGTATTTATTGGAAAGAAATGTCTCTTCTGGGTAAAGTCACATTGAAAGATATGTCAGTAGAGCTTCCTAAAGCTGTACAAAGAAGTTCTGCAATGTTGTAACAGTGCACTTCAAATTGTCACTTTTTCAAGATCTCTGTTTGCTGTCTGTGAATAAAAAACATTATTGCTTACATCCAGAAGCTGAAAACTGAAACAGGCCTAATGTTTTTCACAGCTCAGGGTTTGTTACAGTTGTACATTTGGCCCATTCTACCTGTCTCGATAGATAAGGTCCTGACATTGACCAGCGGAGGTCCTAATGCTGGCTTCTCCACTGAAGCTCATTCAGTCTCCAGACCCATAGGTGGACTTGTCCATAGACCCTATAGGAGTTTCAGTGAGGAGGCCCTCAAAGTGAAGAGAACCAGGAAGACCAGAAATCAGTATCCTGGAGGTTTGTTCTGGGGTCTAATTGAATCTAAGGTCCTGGTCTGGGGTCTGAATGAATTTTGGGGTCTGGTCTGGAGTAACATAACTAGTGTTGAGTGAACTTGTGTTTTAAGTTCTGCGTCCAAGGTTCGGGTTATCGAAGAATCCCGTTATGGATTCTGCTACCACGGACCATAACGGAATTTGGAATCCATAACGGGAATCTTCGATAACCCGAACTTTGGACGCAGAACTTAAAAAACAATTTCTCTCAACACTAAACATAACATATCCGTAGTAAACTATTTGCTAGGTCATTCCCAAAGCATTTCAGTGAGAAGGTGCATGGAAGTAAACAAAACCAAAAAGACCCAAGACTGGTTAGGATATTGGGGTCTGATCTGAGGGCTGATAATTAAGAGTGGTGGACTGGGACCTTAAATGGTCCTGGAAAGAAAAACTAAAAGTGGCCCCATGTTGTTGGCAGGTCCAAATTGACAGAAGGCTGAACAACATGAGTAGGCCGGGACAATCGAAGTAGGCAGGGCCAGCAATAGTGTAGTGCAGCACAAAATACCGCCCCAGTAGAACCAAATACCACAGTGCAGCACAAAATAACGCCTCCTTGTCACAGTATTTAACTGTATCACTGCCCTGAGGATGGCCATGCAGTTGAATTCAGGAGGGGACCTGGGCCACTGGTGCCTGATTCTTCTACACTAGTTAATGCTGAGCGCATTAGATCATTATGCCCCCGGCTGGGGACCTGAGGAGGGCTCGGGCGGCCCCCTGGGCATCAACCAACTTGGAAATTTCACTGCAGGGTCTATGGCCAATCCACTCCTGGGTCTGGAGACCGAATGAGTATAAGGGCTCATGCACACAACTATGTATTTTCCATTTTCATTCAGTTTTTTTGCGTTCCGTATACGGAACTATTCATTTCAATGGATCCGCAAAAAAAACGGAAGGTACTCCATATGCCCTCCGTTTCCGTTCCATTCAAAGATAGAACATGTCTTATTATTGTCCGCATAAGAGACAAGGATAGTACTGTTCTATTAGGGGAAAGCTGTTCCGTTCTGCAAAAAATGGAATGCACACGGACATCATCCGTATTTTTTCGGATTCGTTTTTTGTCGACCGCAAAATACTGAAAAAGCCATACGGTCATGTGCATGAGCTCTAACTGTCAGGTCTGGGCTCTGAATAAACTTAGGGGTCTGACTCAATGTAGGAGCCTGAATGAATGTAGGGGCCTGAGATCTGCAAATATAGGGGTCTGGGGTCTAAAGAATAGGGGTCTGGTCTTGGATCTGAATTTATTTGGAGGTCTGATCTGGAGTCTGAGTCAGTGTTGCAATCTGATTGAATTTAGAGGTCTGAGATGAGGTCTGAATGATTTTTGGGTCTATAAAATGTATCTGTGCTGTCATAACCTTTACGTTTCTACACGAAGTGTATCCTTGCCTTAACATTCACATGGAGCTGGGGAATCTTGATGCTGGGGAATTACTGAGGTTGACCTGGAGCAGACATTGGTGCCACATGTGTGTTCTGTCTGGCTGACATTTTTTTTTTACATGCTCCCTTTCTCTTTAGAGGCAACCGGTCTAATATTTCACAAACGTTCGCCACATGTACAACATTTCCTACTTAAAAAAAGAAAAAGAAAAGTCACCCAGCCAACATAGGTCAGGTTAAAATAGTATTGATGTGAATTTCTGGTTGCTCTATACAGTATATTATAGCATTAGTGTAAAATATACCTATGTCACATGAAACATTGCGCTGCTTACACGTTTTTAATAATGTGTCCCTATGGATGGCTATTCTGTAAATCTGCGGATTTCTTATAGTCTGGTATGGCAATAATAAAAGCAGGAAATCGAGTGCCCCCCGGACAGAGGTTGAAACCCTCCAGAATACCCAGAGTACATTTTACCAAAACTGAATTCAATTAAAGTAAAAGCAAACTAGATGTAATAGAAAGATAACCTCAAAGAAGCCCCCCTGGGGGATGAGCCTGAGAAGAAGAACATCCAACTGCATCAGCGCAGGACACGTCCCTTAGGAGCAGAGATATGTGCAATCCACATGCAAAATGACTGCCTTTATTAACATGGGGGTGCAGGCAAAGAAGTAGAGGGTGAGACGCTGGGTAGTGATCTGTGAAGATCTCCAGTAGACCGTTCATCACCCCCGGGAAGGCTGCACATAGTGATGCATATGTGCCTGCGGTTTTCCGTGCCGGATTATCAGACTTTCTGGATAACTGGATGCCAGATTAAAGGAATGTTACATATATAACCTACATGGTGAAGACTAGGGCCCCATACCACATGATGCACCCCAGCATTACAAACGTCAAGATGAAGTCTTCACTCTGCAGTTAATACGATATTGTGATGAGCTGATGAGAGCTGGGCTATTACTAGCGCATTTCATGCAGGTCACAGATAAGATGTGATGGGTGTCATGCATCTGGTCATTAGTAAGTGTAAGCTCTTGCTGGTTCTTTCTATAGTGTGGAGTTATAGCGCCCCATGGTGGACATCAGAGTGTACAACATGATGTAATGATGACAGAACATCTAATTTAACCTATGCAGAAAGGGCAGTGGTCTCCCTCCTGATAGGAGTTGTAGTAATAGCTGGAGGGCCACCAGTTGGAGACCACTGTGATAAAGTATCTTCTTTTCTTTAAGATTACCTACCTCTTCTTGTTTGATAAAGCAAATCACTAAATCAGTGCCCTGAAACCTGTGGATCTCCAAATGTTGTGAAACTACAACTCCCAGCATGGCATGGGAGTAGCAGGTTTTAGACCAAGCCCTTAAGCTAGGGCTACACAGCGACATGTGTCACACAACAAGGAATTTCCGAAACATTGGATCTAGTGATTGTCAATGGCGTCACAGTGCGACGTGCGAAAGCCGCAAAAAATCCAGATCTTATGGATTGTGTATCGACGGTCACACGCGACTATTACTCCATTGACTTCAATGTAAATCACGTGCGACTTGACTATTTTTTACAGCCAAATCAGTTTTAAAATAGTGGTATGGAGACCAGCCATGCATATTTTATTCTGTCATAGCGTAGCCCTAGTCTTAAAGGGGATTTTCCTGGATTTTAATATTGATGACTTATCCTCAGGATAGGTCATCAATATCAGATCGGTGGGGGTCCGGCGCCCCCACTGATCAGCTGTTTAAAGAGAAGGCTTTGTTCCGAGCGAGCGCAGCCCTCCCTTGTTTACTTGCTCTCTGTCGACATTGCAGCGGTGAGCAGTGTAATTACAAGCTGCTCCATTCATTTCAATGGCATGGCTCATTTCTATATAAGTGTATACTACAGAGCCGTCCTATAGAAGTGAACGGAGCGGCTTGTAATTACACTGCTCACCGCGGCGATGTCGACAGCGAGCAGATAAACAATGAAGGGAAGGCAGCGCTCACATGAAGCGTGACCTTCCCTTCAACCAGCTGATCGGCGGAGGTGCTGGGTGTAGGACCCCTGCCTATCTGATATTGATATCAGCACTCCTCCCCATTTGGACTAGGTGTTTTTAATTAGCCTGAGTCTGCAAATGGTCTATAAATTCCTACTACCTCTCAGATGGATTTCCTGAGGGTTGTGACTGGGTGAACTCTTTGCACTCGTTCACATGGTGCAGTACTGCGTGTCTGCCACTGCTGCCTCAGTGCTGTGCTGGTGGTGTGGTGGGGCCCAGAGCCAAGGGGGCTTTGCTGCACAGTGGGGGTGCTGTGTGGCTTCTGGGTCCCACTGTCTGCTGCTGGTGTGCGGTGCTGGGGCGCCGGTGGTCGCGCGCCGGTGGTCGCGCGTCACTGCTGCGCCATAAAATCAGAGTAGGTTTCCACTTGTTAGAGGCAACCTTGTCGCGGTAAGTGGGCCTTTGCTCTTTGATCAAACTGTATACTAATGCCTCTTATGCACAGCATAGAATGTATGCCACGTAATTATGCTGAGACAGTCGTTATATCAAAAGCATAGTACTGAGGATGTGCGATCCAGATTCACTCTCTTGTGTTATATATTATCTGATGTTGATGACCTATTCTGAAGATAGGATAGGTCATCAATACTAAAATTCCAGAAAATCCCTTTAAGGCTAGGTCTACACGACAACATTTTGTCTCATTAATGTCGCACGTCAATTTTTATAATAATAGTCTATGGTGTCGCGCTGCGACTGCGGCACGACAGTCGCAAAAAAAATCCAAAATTGATTTTTCTGCGACTGTCGCAGTGCAACACTATATATATCATTATAAAAATTGTCGTGCGACAAATGTTGGTGTAGTTGTGCCCTGATTGTCGCGCCATATATGTTGTCGTGTAGACCTAGCCTAAAGGTGCAGATACAATTGGTGAACGATATGATTCAACCCCTTAAAGTACGACCCCCACGGGTGGGTCCACTGTGGATTTTCCACAGAAACAAAAAAAAAGCCATCGTAAATTCCTGGCATCTGCAGCAGATGGTGAGGATATGGTTGGCAAATTCATAGTAAAAAGACAGCAAATTTGGTGCAAAACTAACAAAATAAATAGCGAAATCAATGTTACAGAAATTTTCTGCTGAATGTGGATGAGATTCTTTAAAACGTATCCAGTTTGTGGTTACTGAATTTTCTGCAAGCACTAACCCTGATCCAAATCCACGATGCATACAACCGGTGCCACCATACCCAAGCATGGGTGATCCAATCAGAACTGTGCAGGCTTGGGTCGACATCCTGTAGATGGCGTCACTGAAATAGAATTTAGCATTTTAAATAATCCTGCAAATATTCTTGCCTCCCAGATGAAACGGAAGGTCGGGGAGGATTGTAGCGTGGCTTCTCCTCCTCTCTGTTCTTGCCCTAGTTCCTTACAGGGATATTTAAATTGCAGCTGCCAGTAAGGATTATGAGGTTTGCTGAGGTCTGGGATCTGTTCTGTCTGTATTACCAGGGGGTATGCAGATGGAAAGAGCTTGTGACACAGTTGATTGCATTACACACAGGTCATGGAGACCAATCCGACAGCACATGACATAAGTAACAACTCTTATACGACAGAAGATGAAATAAGGGAAATCGCACTGAAAAATCACCCCCATTGAGTCTGGCTGCAGTAGATATGATATACTACTATTAAAAAAAATACAATGTGTAAACCAGACTGGTACAAATAGTATATATTATATACCACACTAGTATCCTTCCTGTCTAAATTGAGAGCAACTGCTGCTGACGTGGACGTGCCCAGAGCCTAAAGGCCCCCAGATATGTTATACTGTCGGCTGAGCCTGGCACAATCGGCCGACCATCTAACGTGTATGGGGAGCTCCCAACTCTCCCCTACAATGGATGTCGGAGGAGAGAAGGATGGGGTGCACTGAATTTCAACATCCAATCCTATTGTTTTGCAAGAGGACGACATGTCTGGCAGCGGCTTTCTCCCCTCACCCCATTGAAATACATACACTCTTGTCTGAATGGAGAGTGTATGTACATAGGGGAGTTCGGCTGCCGGCTGCTGAAAGTGTATGGGCGCACAGCATTCAAGCCTTTTGTTATACATCAGGAAGACTTCCCCTCCTTTACCTGAAGGCACCGTCTTATGTACAATTGCATATGTCGTCCACTGAATCCAACTGTAACAAAACGTATATTATTGTGCAGAATACTCTTTTTGCAGCGCTTTCCTATACAAACCAATAGGACCCTTTTTGAATAAAGCCCTCTGGATATGTTTGATGTATTCACCCCCCTTGACTTTTTTAGTGTTTTGGTGTCTCACAACCTGGAATTAACATGGATTGTTTGAGGATTTGCATCATTTAATTTACAGAACGTGCCCACAACTCTAAAGATGTTTTTTTTTATTTATTTATTGTGAAGCAAACAACAAATTGGACAAAATAACAGAAAAAGTCAATGTGCAGAACTATTCACCCCCTAAATTCAATACTTTGTAGCGCCACCTTTTGTGGCAATCACAGCTCTACGTCGTTTTGGATAAGTCTCTAGGACAGGGATGCCCAACCTGCGGCCCTCCAGCTGTTGCAAAACTACAACTCCCAGCATGCCTGGACAGCCTACAGCTATCAAACTACAGCAGGGCATGGTGGGAGTTGTAGTTTCACAACAGCTGGAGGGCCGCAGGTTGGGCATCCCTGCTCTAGGAGCTCACCACATCTTACCACTGGGATCTTTGCCCATTCATCCTCCTTGCCGCTCCGGCTCCTTTAGGTTGGATGGTTTGCACTTGTGAACAGCAATCTTTAAGTCTGACCACAGATTTTCTATTTGATTGAGATCTGGGCTGTGACTCGGCCATTCCAAACATTTACATGTTTCCCCTTGAACCGCTCAGGTGTTGCTTTAGCAGTGTGTTTGGGGTCAGTCCTGCTGGAAGGTGAAGCTCCGTCCTAGCCTCAGATCACACACAGAGTGGTACAGATTTTTCTCAGGAATATCCCTGTATTTAGCACCGTCCATCTTTCCCTCCTCTGACCAGTTTCCCAGTCCCATCCCCCCCATGATGCTGCCACCGCCATGTCTCACTGTGGAGATGGTATTCTTTGGGTGATGTGATGTGTTGGGTTTGCGCCAGACATAGCGTTTTCTTTGATGGCCGAAAAGTTCAATTTTAGTCTCATCAGACCAGAGCCTCTTCCTCCATACATTTTGGGAGTCTCCCACAGGCCTTTTTGTTTTTTGCTGAAAGTAATGGCTTTCTTCCGGCCCCTCTGCCATAAAGCCCAACTCTCTTGAGCGTACGGCTTATTGTCGTCCTCTGTACAGATCCTCCAGTCTCTGCTGTGGACTCTGCAGCTCCTCCAGGGTTATCTTGGGTCTCTGTGCTGCCTCTCTGATTAATGCCCTTCTTGCCCGGTCCGTGAGTTTTGGTGGGCGGCCGTCTCTTGGCAGGATTGCTGTTGTGCCATGTTCTTTCCATTTGGTTATGATAGATTTAATAGTGCTCCTGGGGATCATCAAAGATCAGGATATTTTTTTATAACCTAATCCTGACTTATACTTCTCAACAGCATTGTCCCTTACTTGTTTGGAGAGTTCCTCGGCCTTCATGGCAGTGTTTGGTTAGTGATGCCTCTTGCTTAGGTGTTGCAGCCTCTGGTGTGTATATGTAATGACAGATGATGTGACACTTAGATTGCACACAGGTGACATCATGTCACTAATTATGTGACTTCTGAAGGGAATTGGTTGCACCGGAGCTTTTTATGGGCTTCCTAACAAAGGGGGTGAATACATACGCACAGTACAATTTTCTTTTTTCACATAAAATTCTGTTTTCACATAAAATTCAGATTAACAAAACATTGAACTTAAGGCTGTAATGTAAAAAAACACGAAAAAAGTCAAGGGGGGTGAATACTTTTGCAAGGCACTGTATACACGATGAATGCAGCCTGCACTGAGCTGTAATTTCTATGGGCGGAAATACTGCCTACAGGATTTGCACTTGTGGCTTTTCATGATTCCCCCTTCATCATCTTTTGGTACATAAATGATACAAACTATTGCAGCCAGGATCAAAGTGAGAAGCCATCAGTCTGTAAACTCTGCCCTGGAGCTTTTTGATAGATCTGCAGGAGAAAATATAAAACCTTCCCGTATTAATCTCTGTTGTATCCGGAAGCATCATGCCCATAATATCCGCTGATATAATAAGCCTACATTTCAGAGAAATTGCAGCTGCCGTATCTCTACCCTCAGCCGCAGACAGATCTCGGTCACTGCCAGGTCAGGACCGCGGTGATAAACCTGTCTGGGAACTTTTGTCATAAAAATCATATCCACAGGGCAAGTATTTGCAGAACTAAGATTACAGAAGACGACCGGGTCTATTATTTAATTCCATCCATTTCAGTGTCCGTATTACAGCCGCAATAGATCCATGTGTGCTGCTCGCCGTCCAGCCGGGATTTGCATCTGTAATAGACACATCACAGCCGTCTGCATGAGCTTTACATAAACAATAAGGGGGGCAAATCTACGCCGCCAGTTTTGTGGCATAAAAATGTCGCAAGTGATACCTGCGTGTGACGTATTTTTGCGACATTTGGCGGGCCTGGCAGGTGCAATCAGTTTTGATGTGTTTTACACACGTGAAAAACAAAACCTGAAGGTTTACAAACAACATCTCCGAGCAACCATTAGTGAAAATTGCATCACACCCAGAGGCAATGCGTTTCTCACTGAAGCCCCATTCACTTCCATGGGGTCAGGGCTGCGTGAAAAATGCAGAATATAGAACATGCTGCGATTCTCACGCAACGCAGAACTGATGCGTGAAAAAAAAAACGCTCATGTACACAGATCCATTTAAATGTATGGGTCAGGATTCAGTTCGGGTGCTATGCGTTCACTACACACATCGCACCGCTGCGGAAAATTGGCTCGTGTGAAAGGGGCCTTAGAAGTGGAGTGAAAAGTAGGTCAAGATTTCAGATTAGAACTCCTTTAAGTCTCATTTATGATGTGCGACTAGTCCCATCTCCACACTTCTACTTTTATAGACATAGGCGTACACCACGTTGCACTTGTGCCAAATATATTAATACTGTGCACTATTTCATAAATTTGGTGCAACCTCACAAAGCAAAGACAGACTTAAAACGGACACCAAATGATAAATCCCCCCCCCCCAAATTTATGGCCACATGTGGCGCATATCCTTTGGATTTTCCGCAGAGAAGTGACATGCCAAAACTATGTAGTATATACAGTACCACAAAAACTCAGATTTTTTTAAAAATCTCATCCGCATGCCAAGAAAAATTTCCTCAATGGAATCTGCACATGACCAGCGGTGGTGATTTTGAATCCACTGTATGTGAATTCATGATGCAGATTTTCACAGCAGATTTTGCCATTTGCAAAGAGGAGGGTGAAATCGGCATATAACACTGCACCAAAATACATTCTGTGCCCAGCTACCTGTAAACATTGCGGATTACGTGCGTTTTCTTTCTCCCTAGACTTAAGTGCAATACAGTAGCAACAAAGTGTATGAGATTAGACAAATCTGGTGTACACTTAGCTTTTTTGCTCCGTGCAGAAATTGACCTGCCATGCCAATTTTGAAATCTGCAGCGTGGCAATTGTTTGTGTGGTTCTTCTGTGCAGATTTCACTCTCTGCAATGCGAGGGTAATTTACAACCCCCATTTTGTGACTTTTTGAATTCATGGGCATTTTATCGACACGTTGGACACATAGGAGTGTGGAAGGTATGACGGGGGCTGGGACTTTGGCCCCGACACATTTACCCCTGGAAAAAAGTGTACCCGTTGGTGAAAAACTAGTCCAGCCAGAGGCTGGCGCACGGACTGCTGAAGGTGCATCTTCCAAAGGAAAAATCGGGGAGTAAAAGACCGGTGTAAAAAGCTGTTTTTTTTGTAAATGACCCCCAATTTGCTTTAAAAATGGAAAACCACTGATGTGTGAGAACACACATTGACAAGTGAATGGATACATGAGCGGCCCATGAAGACCACAGACGGCACACGTCCGTCACGTGATTCACTGAGGTGTGCAGGGGTGGACCGAAAACAAAGTGGCCTCATGTTGTAGTGAACATAAATTGACAGAAGGCAGGGCAATACAAGTAGGCAGGGGTAACAAAGAAATAGGCAGGGCCAGTAATACCTAAGTGCCGTACCAAATACCACCGTGCAGCACAAAATACTGCCCTATCACTATACAGTTCAGGAGGGAAGCGGCAGCTGCTGGCCAGGTGCATACAGTAAGTGTCTGATGAAAGCATCAGATCATTATGTATCTGGCCGGTGGCCGTGAGGAGGGCTCGGACGGCCCCCTGGGCATTAGCCCACCAGGAAATTTCTCTGAAGGGTCTAGGGCCAGTCCACTGAGGACTCACACATCCAGGGGTGATGTAGCCACCATGTTTCTGATGGTAACTCACCTGCCAGGCACTTCTATCATATATTTCATCATCAATCAGACAAGTCAGGTTTAATGAAAAATAAACTTCTTTATTTTAAAACACCCCCAAAAAAATGTACAAAACCTGAACACAGAAACAATCGGAGATCCTCCACGGACATAACCCTCGCTACTTAGGCCTAAGGCCACATGAACATGGCTGTATCGTGTTATGAGGTCCACAAATTGCGGATCTGCAAAACACGGTTAACGGCGGTGTGCGTTATGCATTTTGCGGACCGGAAGGTCTGGCTCTCAATAGACCAGTCCTATCCTTGTCAGTGACACGGACAAAAAGAGGACATTTTTTTTTTTGCGGGGCAGTGGAATGAAGGTACGAATCTGTCTGCATCTTTCGAGGCCCCACCGAAGTGAATAGTTCTGCATACGAGCCCGGCTCGGATGCGGACCCAAGCCTCGGATGGGGTCTAAACACAGAACAGCTGCAGACCTTTCCATTTTACCTTCTCTCTGTGTAAACTCCTGGTTCACAATCACTGGCCAAACACTCCATGTGAATAAGGCCTTGCAGGGAAGGACTAAGGCATCTCTTTAGGGTAAATTCACATGCAGCAGATTTTTTGCAGAAATTTCTGGGACTGTGCCTATTCATGTGAATGGGTGTTGCAGGGAGCCATGCACCTGCGGGACATACAGGCCCATTCACATCGATGGAATGACTGTTCAGTGTCAACAAATCTGCTGCGTGCGAATTTACTCTAAGGGTTCATGCACACGACAGTTGTAGTTTTGCGGCCCGTTTTTCACGGATCTGTTTTTTTTTTTTCTGATTGAAATCCTCTTCCGTTCCGTTATTCCACAAAACATATCCATATGGTTTCCGTATGCGATCTGTTTATCGCGGATTAGAAACGGAAACAGTAACTTATTAATCACCAAACACATGAGCAATATGGGCTGGGCATAGCAATTCTACAGTATGGATCCGCGAAATACGGATTTGTTCTGTGTGCATTCCGTATTTTTTGCAGACCCTCGGACGGTGATTTGTGGATAATAACAGGACATGCACTACTTTTTTTTAATGCACACAGAGTAACTTCCGTATACGGGCCGCACAAAAAAAAAACGGAACAGAAGCGGAAAGAAGATACGTTTGTGTGCATGAGCCCTAAGGGACTGTCAAGAGGATGTTCCTCCCAGCAGTAAACCTGACTGATGTGAGCTGTTTTCCACGTCTGTGAAGGCGGCTGCACCCAGGAGACTGGATATATGTATACAGGGGGCAGACAATCTCCCCTTAGTCTGCGCTACATTTACAAACAAGTTACATTTTTGGCATTTGGATGGAGAGGTGGTTTCTTTCTAACCAATAAACAGAAACCGTTATAGAAGCCTATGGATATCACCATGGCAACATAAATTTAACCCCTCATTCTTTACACTGTTGGATGCATCCAGAGGAAGGGTTAACATAAAATCTCGGTAGATTATCAAAGGACTACGCCTCACTTAAAAAAAAAGTAAAACATAATGTGGTTCCCTCAGGATACAATATTTTCAGATCCAACCAATCAAGGCCACTTTTCTGGTAAAACGGCTGCATAAAGGGTGTATTACACCTGATGTTTCAGCAGATGGTCGCTAACAAGTGTTTGTAGTAAGACTCGTTACCGATCATCTGGCAGTGTAAGCCTAGGTCTATAGGACGACAATAAGTCGCGCGACACATAGGGCAAAACTACACTGCAACATTTGTCGCGCGACAATTCTTATAATGATAGTCTATGGTGTCGCACTTCAACATGCTGCGACGCGACAGTCGCAGAAAAATCCATTCTGGATGGGTTTTGTGCGACTGTCGTGTTGCAGTCGCAGCATGTCGCAATGCTACACCATAGACTATCATTATAAGAATTGTCGTGCGACAAATGTTGTGTAGACCTAGCCCAGGGGTAGGCAACCTTCGGCTCTCCAGCTGTTGTGAAACTACAACTCCCAGCATGCATAGTTACTCTGCTCTTCTGTGAACTCCCATAGAAATGAATAGAGCATGCTGGGAATTGTAGTTTCACAGCAGCTGTAGAGCCGCAGGTTGCTGATCCCTGACCTAGCCTAACGCTGCAGCCTTTATTCGTTCATGGGGCAATCTCAATCTTTTGTCAGGTTAAAAAAAAATCATTGTTTGCTTGCGGCAGATCTTGGTGTCTAATCACAATCTGCTGCCGGCAAACGACGATTCAGTATAGGATAGAGCGATGGTATAATGATCGCTCCTTCCTATACTGAGGAGATCTCCTCCACTAGCGAGCAAACGATTGCCTGAAGTAACGCTTCCCCCCAAAAGTGCCTGTTAAATCGGGCTAATACACGCTTTAGTTACTAGTTAGCAGCTATTCCTGACTGTTTCATGTAAGGACTTGTTTTATCTGTCTTAGTTATCTGCTTATTTTTCTTACATCTTAATTTTCTCTTATCTTGGATAACATTTTGGGGCTTCGGAACCGATTACTCAAGCTACAATGGTTTCAACATACAATGGTCGTCCTGGAACCAAATAATATTGTAACCTGAGCAACCACTGTATTTCAGCACCTCATGTAAGGGGATCACAACATTTTACCCCCAAACAGTCGGACAGATAGAAAGACGCCAATTCTGATTATGCCATTTGTTGCATTCCCCTGCACCAGGTCAATGTGCTATCTGCTAAGCTATAACCGGGACTACTAAGCCGGTGATACTATGGAGAGGACTTCTAGTGCCTGAGCACACAGACCCTATGCAGGCCGACTTCAGGGGAAACTACAAATCACACCCTCAGAATCAGCATCGTTCCACCCATTAGGCCATTACAGCAGTTTATGCGGGTAAAACACAGTGCCACGTTCCCTTTAATACATTATATGTCATGTATTGTCTTTTTATATGCACTAAGAATGATAAACTCAAGCTCTGGCTAATGCTTGATGCGCACGGCCGTGGTCATATTTCAGTCCGCCGACCATGGCTCTGAAAAATACAGATATCTTCCATGCGCATCCTGCATTTCTCACCAATAAAAAAGGGCTAGAGACAAGACAAGGAGGTGTACTATTTGCGGAGTGGCCACACAGATGCAAAAAATAAGGGTGCTATCTGCAAAAAATAGTCCTGTGCATGAGTCCTCACTTGCCAAGAAAAAAAAACTACATCAAGGCGCTGATGCCATCCTTTTCTCATAACTGAACATCTCTCCCCCATTACGTATCTCTATGGCCGCAGTGCCATAGCAGACAACAGTGGGAACGTTTTTCTCTTTGCTACAACATTTGACAAATATGTGGAAAATGGACCAAAACTCCAGCCTTGAGCTAAACCTAAACTCAAATGACAACTAAATCTGTACATAACGAACCCTCTGATTTGGGGGGGTACAACATTTCCTTAATAAAACCTAGAGCAAAATTTTGTGCAACTGGCAACTACTAACTTTAGACACCCCTTTCCATACGACATATTGGGGGAGCCCGTAAACAGGACCCTGCTTTTTCTCCATCGGAATTGAATGTTTACTGCCCTCTTCTCCTAGCAATGGGTGACCCAGCAGCAAGACCACCTTCCTATCATCAGCTTAGTGTCAAGGAAAGTTGCAGCTACAAGTTTCTTATCGGTCAGAAAAATGAAGGCTAAATCAGTGGGTGTGAAGTGCTCTGACTACACACTGTGCAGGGGGGCTGCATACTGAATTCATCTGATGATTTACTCATAGCATCTGTCACCAGCAACCTTTCCATCCAACTGTTTGCATAGACACGTGGCTGTGTTTCACCCGATTAAAACGCTATTTTTCCTTGGTTGATCCGAGGCTCCGTTCCAGAGTTACGATACGTTTTCCTACTAAGCAAATTAAGCCTTTGGTGCAACAAGGGTGTCACCATTGCTCTCAGTTCATTCAAGCTCCGCTCTTTTCTGTGGCCAGCCTTTGCTTTTGCAGTGAGGGAGGAGCTGGCCACAGAAAGGAGCGGAGCTTGGGTGAAATGAGAGCAACAGTGACGCCCTCGTTGCACCAAAGGCCTAATCTGCATATTAGGAAAAAGCCGCATTACTCGGGAACGGAGTCTCAGATTTCAAAAAAAAAAAAAAAGCATCATCAGGTGAACCACAGCTATGTGTCTGTGCACACAGGTAACTGGTAACAGGTTCCCTTTAACACATCGCTCTCTGCATCGCAGCCAGTCCTTTCCAGCATCCTGAACTGGGAGGAAGCAATCTGATGAGCAGAGATTCCCAGTTCAGTCAGTGTAACCCCACATTCCCAGTTCAGGGTTGCTGTATAGTGGCTGGACCAGTACCCCACTGGTTTTAATTGTTTGCAAAAAAAATTCCAGGATTGTATTCTTTTCCAGCTCTGCTTCCCAGCGCAATCATAGGTCAGACCTGAGATATATATATATATATATATATATATATATATATATATATATAACGTATAAATATATATCTACTTTATGTAGCTTCTTGTTCACGCTCCTGTTAATATGTACAGCTCTCGCGGAGGCTGAACATCCTATCCATTTCTTCGTTCTATCTAGCGATGGACATTAGTACAAGAAAACATACGATTCCTCCAGTGGTGGATCTGACGCACAAATGACAACAAAGGGGTTAAATAACAGCTTGGCCAAAAAGCGGAGAGGAGCGTGACCTGAAGGTGCTCAGTCCAGGATCATCGCCGACAAGGCATTGAGGTCCCGCATGTACGGATGCTCAGACAGGACTTTGTTGATTTTCTCCCTCTGTTGGGATTCAGGAAATATTCTTAAGAGGTCAACTTGTAGTGATAAAGTCTCATGATAAGTCCTCTGATGGGGGGCGACGGCCGCTGGGCGCAGCTGGTTCTGGAAGGCTGGACTGTATACAGGGGTTTGGTTTAGGGCAGTTGTGGGATGTGGTGTGTGATTGGTGACAGATGGGAACATCCCGGAAACTGAGGTGTCATGGCTGGGGAAAAACACTCCACTGTCCGATGGACGAGGGGTGGGAGGGTGAGGTCTGAGAAAAGGAGAGAGAACAAACAGGTAATAAATATGGACTATTAGTGCAAAAGGTCTCAAATACACACAGTAACATAGTAAAAGACATCCGTACATCCAGTGCAGCCTAATAACCTGAGGAAGACAGAACCCCCATAAAGTAGGAAACTGTTTTCCTCATTTTAGAGAAGAAAAATAAAAATTCATTTCCCAAATCTGGTTATGTGAATAATTCCCTGGACCCGCACCTAGTAACCTGTCATATTATTACACTCCAGGAGGGGAATCCAGGCTCCTGGTCTCTTTTAGAGAGTTCATCATCACAACCTCCTCTGGCAGAAAGTCCCATAGTCTCGCCGCTCTTACAGTAAAGGGTCCCATAGTCTCGCCGCTCTTACAGTAAAGGGGCCCATAGTCTCGCCGCTCTTACAGTAAAGGGGCCCATAGTCTCGCCGCTCTTACAGTAAAGGGTCCCATAGTCTCGCCGCTCTTACAGTAAAGGGTCCCATAGTCTTGCTACTCTTACAGTAAAGGGTCTCATAGTCTTGCTACTCTTACAGTAAAGGGTCTCATAGTCTCGCCGCTCTTACAGTAAAGGGTCCCATAGTCTTGCTACTCTTACTCTGCCTCTTCTATGTTTGTGTAGAAACCTTCTTTCCTCCAGACGCAGAGGATGTCCCCTCGTCACAGTTTCCGGGTCCTGGGGATAAATAGATGATGGGAGTGATCTCTGTACTGACCCGATATATTTATACATAGTTATTAGATCTCCCCTCAGTCGTCTTTTTTTCTAAACGAAATAACCATAATTTATGACTTCAGTTGCCCAAATCTAACCCTCCCCAGCTCTGCTATGTCTTACACACTGATGCTCAGTATTGTACACAAAACTCAATGAGTGGCTGACTAGTGATTTGTAAAGTGTCAGGACTATGTTCTAATCACGGGCATCTATGCCCGTTTTCTTGCCCCCGTGATCTTATTAGCCATGGCAGCGTCGGTCAGACACTAGTTGTACAGATAAAGTTTATTATCAGCTAAGATTCCCAAGTCCTTTTACCAGTGTTAGCGTCCATTCACACGTCCGTGGTGTATTGCGGATCCACAATACCCCGGGCCGCACATGGCCGGCACTAAATAGAGAAGTCCTATTCTTGTCCACAGCTGCGGAAAAGAATAGGACATGCTCGATTTTCTTGCGGAGCTGTGGACCGGAAATTCAGGGCCACGCTCCGGAAATGCGGATGCGGAGAGCACATAGTGTGGTCTCCGCATCCATTCTGTCCCCATAGAGAATAAGTGGGTCCGCACCCGTTCCGCAGAATTGAGGAACGGGTGCGGACCACATTCACGGACGTGTGAATGGACCCTTACCCAGTGTTTTCCCATTTAGAAAGGTGATATGGATTTTCCTTTCCCATGTGCATTACATTATGGTTGTGATTCTGCACAGGATGTGTAGGCTGGCTGACATCTGCATTGATCAAAACAGTTGATACATTTCTTGTTGTGGAAAAATGTGTCCAGGAGAAAATTGCAAAATGCTGTTACAATGTAGAACCTTTGCTGTAACAGAGAGAAAAGGAAATCCTGTGCCATAAAATGGTCAATTAAACCATATTTTGTTGCTGTGCCATCCTCACTTCACATATGACAATAATGTAAGATGTACACACCCTCCAATAAAAAATATTCTGCCATATTGCATATGTAAAATTACATTTTATTTCCCCTGCTTCTTAACCTCCTAGGGATGAGCGAAATGAGCGAACTTGAGTTTTATTACAATCCAGATATGGATTCCGTTACCACGGGCAAAAACGGAATTCTATGACGCATAACAGCTGCTCATATCTCTGGTTTGGTACAACCAGTATTGTTTGAAAGCTGGCATTCTAAGCTTTTAAAACAATGCCAGAATGACAGCAATATCTTCATTACATGGGAAGATATCACTGTTAGAAATCGGGATGTTGTGAATGCAGGTGAAAGTAAAAGCAGGTTTTACGACTCGACCAGGCTTCTGCCACCATTGAGGAGATAACAGCATCTAAAGCAGCCCTGCCCCCTCCACTTTCTGCCCGCGCTGAGCTCAGGCAGAACAGTTAGGTGGTTAAAGGGGTTGACTTATGAAGACAATGACTTTCTATATGCCCCATTAGGGAAAACCCACATCCTGGAGGGATCGCCCGTTTTATGAGCCAGAGTTGAGAACCCCTCTGTATGTGCAATGGAATGCAGCGACAGGGGGATGGAAGAGGGCAAGTCCATTTTTAACCCTTTGTGGCTGGTCTTTTCTTTTAATATTTCCCTGGCAAACCCCTTTAAACCTCCTGTGTCATGGTTTATTCTAGTTCTGAAATTATAATTAGGAATCAGGAATTCCAGTATGGACACACCTAATTCCTTCCCAGTCTGAAACGTTTACCGCAGTTCTTAACTCTCCCTCCCTCAAAACGTGTTCCTCACATTGCATTCGTTTTCTTAATCCTAAATCCCACATTACGTGCTAGACAATGTTTACAGTCTGCCGTACCAAAAATGTGGACAGTACGGTTCACAGAAAGCTCGGAGCTGACTGCAGGGTAAGAAATAAACTCGAGCCAAAAAAAAAATAAAAAATGAACAAAAAAAGTTTCTGTGAAAAAAGTTTAATTATTCATTTATTATTTTATATTAAATAAGACAGACACGTATATAGAGAAGAATGGGGAGTCCTGCTCGTCCACGCTGTAACTGCACTGGTGGTCATCAGTGATTACTTTCTCTGCCTGCACATCCTTCTGAAAAAATCAAATTAATCTCTGTATGACATACGTATGGAGACGTTTTTAAAACGGTCTTCCCCCTCCCCGCCTCTTTATTTTTGCTAAGTTTATCCTATAAATGGAGAGAGAACAGAACTCCCAAAAACCCGACATGACGTCCTCCTCACCTGCGCTCGGGCTGCTGGCGGAGAAAATCATTTAGCTTTGGGCCGTGCCGTCCCAGTGGATCATCAGGGATCATGAAGATGTCACCGACAAAAGTATATTGCAATAACCTGAGGATAAAAATATAAAAACGTCAAAATAAGTCATGTCGTTCTTTAAAAGTGGTTAAAAAGAGTACACAGAAGGAAAAAAATAAATAAAAATGATATATATATGTCACAAATTGCCCCAGAGATCAGCTGTAATCTATTGGGAAACCTGGCAGCAAGTGTTCAGTTTCTCACAAGGGAAATGTGTTTGCAAGCGAGCTGCAGTACCTACAAATAACCTGCAGAGGTCATCAACAGGCAAATGTGGGTTAATCCAAAGGCCATATAAAAGGATGTACCGTATTTTTCGCTTTATAAGACGCACCTGATGATAAGACGCACCTAGTTTTCAGAGGAGGAAAATGGGGAAAAAAATAATTTGAACTAAAAGGTGGGCTAAAACATTTTAATAAAATAACATGTAATGTGTAGACATTACCAAACAGCCAACAGCAGCATTAGGAAACATTATTACTGTAATTAACGGTAACCGATGAGGAAGGATTTAGAACAATACACCTCTAGTCATCTGGAAACCCCAAAAAGTCCTCACTACTGCCCAAACTCAAGCTCAGTGGCTCACCATCAGTGGTATCACTGTCACTGGTGTCTTCATTCAGGACACCATCCAGGGCATTACTAATGCCACATTTTTGAAGGATTTTAGAACAGTTTCATCCTTCACTGACTGCCATGAAGACTTCACCCACTCGCAGACTTGGGTGATAGTGGGCCTTTTCATCCGTCCACTGGGTGTAAGATCGTGATTCTCAGCAGCCATCCACTTTTTCCACTCCTCTCGTATAAAAACCTTAAATGGCTTGCTGATTGACACATCCAAAGGCTGCAGCTGGCTGGTAAGCCCCCCCAGGAATTACCGCTAGATGAGTGTTTACGTCCTTGAACCTCTTTTTTGTGGGTTTACGGATATGTGCCCTAAACTGGTCAAGCACAAGTAGGGCCGGTTTCTTCAGAAGCCCTCCAGGGCGTTTGGACCACACTTGTACATGCACAATTACGCCTCTTGGAATCGCCTTTTTTGGCATGTTCTTCCTCTTGAAAATGAGCATTTCTGGCAGTTTGGTCCCGTCTACGCAGCAGGACAACACAACCATGTAATGGGTTTTCTCGTGTTCTGAGGTCTTCACCGTTAAGGTTTTGGCGCCTCTCACATCAATGGTCCTGTTCGATGGAACATCAAAGCTTAATGGGACTTCATCCATATTCCCAATCTGGCCTATTTCATAGCCATTTTTCGTTCTTGCATCCAGCACATATTTGTGAAAAGAAAGAATCTTGAAATTTTGGTGCGCATAGCAAGGCCACATCTCCTCATGAATCTGTGGCACCATGATGGGGATCTAGTGAACTCATCAATGCCTTTCTCTGCAGCTAGACGCTTGGCTTCATATATGATCATTTTTGTAGATACCAAGAAGCCATTGTTTCTGTGACGTATAGTCATATTTGGCACACATTTTTTATTAGGGTACCGTATATATTGCCCCTGAGCTGTCCTCACCAAGGGACTTAGGCAGCAATTTACAGTACCAGGACAGGGGAGAGCTTAAATGGCGGGAGAAATGTAGGGAGCTGATTGGTGGAGACGGGGGGAGAGCAGGACGCGCTCACCACCAATCAGCTGGATGGCCAGGCAGCACAGAGAAGGGGATCCTCCTGCTGCGGTGAGTGAAGGACGTGCGGGCTGGCAGCAGTACAGTGTATACAGAGAAGCCGTCAGCCCGCCCAATGATAGTAAATGGCATGAATGGAAGCACGGGCTGCTGGCATCCTTTAGCATTCAGTGGAGCCGCCAGCCCGCCCAAGGTGCTGCTTAGTGCCGCGATGTATGTGCGGCTGGAAGCTTCGCTGAAGGCTAACTTCTGCTGCCAGCCTGCGCTAACTCCCGCCTGCCCACAGTTTCATGGCAGCTCAGGAGCCGTTAGTGAGAGCTCCTGAGCTGCCGCAGCCTGCACATTTGGGGGTCACCTTTCGTTTATAAGGGGCACTGACTTTTTCCCTCCACTTTGGAGGTAAAAAAGTGCGTCTTATAAAGCGAAAAAATACAGTAATAGGAGGGCTGCTCTGAGGAAAGTAGGGGTTTCCTTCCCAAAAAATATAGGTGGGGGCGTTTACATATAGTTACTGTGGGCCTCCAGTATGAACACTTCCAATATTTAAAGAGGTTTTCTACTCATTGGTGGGGCGTCCAACACCCGAGATGCCCGCTGATCAGCTGTTTGAGAAGGCACTGGCACTCGCAGTAGCGCTGCAGTTTTCTCCAGAGGATAGGTCAGATCAGTTCAGGTCACTAATCCCTTTAATCCCCTATCCACAGGATGACAAATCCTGCTTGAATGAATTGGTTGCTGAGCATGCCCACTGCCTCCCCAATTAAAAGGGTTGTCCGGGTTCGACATAACCTCATCTTCACTCATTTAGCATGTCTGAGTGGAACATCGGAGCATATCTGGCTCTGATGTTCCCCCTTGCCCTGACGTACCAGGCTTCACATGAGTATGCCAGGCAGAGACTTCAACCTAGCAGTGAGCCCAGTGACATCATCGGCACAAATGGATGGTCTTTAGCGATCTCCTAGGCTGTATTAGAGCCTAGGGCATCGCTATAGACCGCCCAATTTGTGTCGGTGACATCGCTCGGATCACTGCTAGGTGATAGCAGCGCAGGACAAGGGGCTGCATCGAAGCAAGAAATGTTCTGATGATTCACTCATACAGGCTAAATGAGTAAAGATGATGTTCAGCTCTGAACCCAGACAACCCCTTTAATGTGTATGGAGTACAGCACTCTGCTATCTTCTGGAGCCGTAGTGTGACCACCATGCCATACAATACAGGAACAGAGAACACCCATTTATGTGATCGTGGGGGGTCCCAGTATTCAGGCCCTCAGTGATCACACAGTTATTTCAGTTTAGGCAGCTACCCATGGGCGCCCTTTATGCCTCTCCCTTATTACTTACTAGCCATGGCTGCCACATGCGTTGCAGCAGGCGGCACGCCCAGTATGGAGGTGTCGGGGGAGCGAGTCTTGCTTCCTTGTCCATGCTCTGTTCAATGGCTGCCACAAGAGACTGGTGGCCACATCATGTGTATATTGGGGTGCAGGGTGTACATACTGTGGGGGAATAGGGTGGGTGAACATAGAGGGGGGCAGCATACACAAGGTGTTTAGAGGGACAATAGGGTGTATGTCTGGGGTAGAATATGGTGTATATACAGAAGGGCACGGGATATGTCTATGGTGCAGCAGGTATTTATTGGGGCACAGGACAAGGCCGGAATTGCAAGGCATTTGCATTTGTGCTAATTTACAGTACAAGGCAAATAGCGGTACGAAACCTGTGCACAAGTACGAGCACGCTGCTGACAAATCCACAGCATGTCCATGATGTAGTGGAAGAGCCACGGATTTCCACGGCAGATTTCACCCTTTTTAATGCACTATGAGCAAAATCTACACAAAATCTCAGGGTGGAAATTAGCCTCCATGTCTGGATACTATGGGGGCCCCTAGTTTAGTGAACAGCACAGGGCCCCTTGTACATGCCAATCTGCCAATGTGGACAGGTGATAAATGAGAACTGTGTGGAAATGATGGGTGACTGAGTAACGAAAATTGGCACAGACCTTTCTTTAATGATCTGGGTCCACACAGGAGATTCTACCACAAACTCCCGCAGATTGTCGTTGGTGACTATGACTCCTCCAGTCTTCTCCGACAAGTGCAGAAGGAATCTGCAGAAAAAAAGAGAAAATTCAAGCCGAGCCAAACATTGCACAACCTCCTCCATCAGACCCTGCGGTCCATACAGGACATTATAATAGACAGATTATACAGACACTGGCAAGACTTCTGCTTCCCATAGAGATTCTGCTTCTGAAATGATGTGTCCCAGCCTATGGAATTAACCCCTTAATGCTATGTACATCCATTACAGGCGCATGCTAGTTACCTCTATATATACACACACACCTTGTGGATAGACATATACATGACACTACTCCTGCTGCTACTGCCATGAATGGAGACAACTCCAATCCTGGCAGTTAAACAGCTTAGATGTCGCAGTCAATTGCAACTGCAGGAGGGGTGCAGGTATGTTACTATGCAGAGGAATATTACCTGCAGTACCCGAGAACAACCACTATACAGTGTGTGGCGCTGCGTTGACCCAGCTCTGTGTGCGGTTAGCGTCATTAATACGTGATCGTGGGGGTGCCAGGCTTCAGATACCTACTGATTTGATATTGATGACCTATTCTATGGATACATCATCAGTATCTTAGTCCTAGAAAACCCTGTTAAGGGGTTAATAAATAAAATCCTAATTATTCTACTGATGGTTTATCTGAGCGATACGACGTTGACTGACAATACTATGGCGTAATGTTGCCTAAGCTGCTGGTGTCTTACATGCTAAACCAACCAGAGTTGTGACCTTGGAAAGAAATTCTAAACAGCGCTGATCCGGATGGTAGAAAACCACAGCTCGTTTTCAAAAGAAAACCGCAAAATCGTGCTAAATTCTGCAAGACCAGGATGATCACCGAGTGGTAGAGGATCAAGGCTGTGTGGGGCAGGAACTAAAGTCGTCGGGGCCCCTTAGAGAAGGGATGCCCATCAAAGCTGTGGACTCACTATCTTCTGTCAGACTACGTGGAGATGGTGTCCAGTCCAGACCGTTATAACAGTGGCCACTGAGAACCAGAGAGTAGCAAAGCGCCATCATGTCAAGTGCTCTACTGACCTGGTGTGGAAGTGAAACCCCATGGTGTGACTCTAGGCCTGTGGGACGGCGCCACTACTTGCTTATTCCGCCAAGCCTGGGTGATCATGTGCCCCATTTCTCCTGAAGAAACTGTTCTCTTTGTTTAAGAGACGGTAATAGGCCCTGGAACCGTGCTCTCCATTAGGATGTCAGCCATTGCCAAGGGACCGGTCGTGTAGTTTCCGTCCCTTGGGCATAGCCTTGACCAACGCCAGTGACCACTCCAGAGTGTTGTGCCTCTGCAGAGTCATAACCAGTAAGATCTGTGCCTCTGAGTAACACAAAGACCCGTCACACCCAGAACCCCACAACGAGAATAGAGATCACAGCCCCTCAAAGAACAGTCGCCCCCTGCTTAGATAAACACACTGTACTGACAGCGTGGCCCATGCAGAATAGAACTGAGGCACAAGCCCCGACTGCTCCTGAACCCAACCTCACGCACTTACATTTATTTATATATAAATCTTACACACCTGTCATCGTGTGCTGCAATTCGAGAGCCCAACACCGTCCTGGAAGGGGTGAAGGATAAGATTCCCAGTTCTTCCAGCTGCTGAAGGAAGTACTGCTCTGTAAGAAGAGACGAACATTTACTTTCTCATCAACCAATGACAACACGGGCCTTCCAAGTCTTTCGGAGTACGGGCTCACACAAACTTATTTTTTTCTTGTTTCTGTTTTTTTTTTTTTTTTTAAACAGGTCCGTATGCGGAACCATTCAACCAAAAAATAGAACACGTCCTATTCTTGTCTATTTTGCAAAAAATAAATAATGGATGCAATATGGATGCCAACTTTTTTTTTGCAGACCAAAAAATACATATGGTCGTGTGCATAAGCCATAAGATGCACCTCTTAATGGATGCGGCACGCCTTCTCGGCAGTCCGAAATGCGCTGCAATTCCATTTTCCTGTTTCTGATGTAAATTATAGTGACTCTGTTAGGCTACAGGAGGCCACGCTAATCCCCGCACGCTTGTAGAGAGGTGTAACAAGTCACAAATTATGGCGCAAATATGACGTTAACCAGAATTTTTATATATTTTTTTTTTACTAAAAATGGCATAAAACCAAGGATAAAACTGCCCCATTGAGCGGCTTCTCCATGCCCAGCTTGATTGGCCCTATACGTAAACAGACCTATTAATCAAGCCGACCATGCTTGAAGCAGCCACAGGGTCCCATATCTCCCGCGACAGGACATATACACTGCGAACGCACCCCAGGATGTATTATATGCCGGTATTACTCGTGTGTGCCACAGCCTGAACTGAACTCACAGCATCATGGATCCCTATGAAGCTGCGAGTTCAGGAGAGTTAACTCTGTGGTCGGGCCATGACACATGTGAGTAAGGCTACATTCACACGACCGTATGAAGGAGTCCAACATCCATTCCGCAATTTTGCGGAACGGGTGTGGACCCATTTATTTCTATGGGGCTGTCCGCATCTGTTGCTCTGTGCCGCGGGCCCGCATAAAAAAAAAAATAGAACATGTCTTATTCTTATCCGCAATTGCGGATCCGCAAAACACCACGTTCGTGTGAACGTAGCCTAATACTGACATATAATACATCCTGGGATGCGATTGTGTGAACAGTTCCTAAAAACACGGCTCTCTGTAATGAAGGAGTCCGCTCATCATCCAGTGTCAGTCTGAAGAAACCTGACATTTTCTTATAACAGAAGAGTTTCCGCACATTTTTATCTTTATTCAGGCAGGAAAATATGAAAGTACAAATGACAAAACATACTGCAGAGCAAAAGTTTCACTATGACGTCCATGAAACCGCAGCGACGTTACCCTGCAGCAAAACAAGCGATGGGGGGGAAAGCTACCGAACATGCCAGCTAAATGACATTACAGGGCGCCCTGCAGAGTCGCGCTAGTGCCATGTGTGCAATCTTCGTTCTCTATATTGTAGTAGGGTTTGTCTCCCACCTTTCCACAGACCCCAAATGGTTTACAAATCTCTCTACTACTGTCCCAAGCACAGCGCCGTACGTTGTATAGTGGCTGCTCCTGGCATTGCAGCCCAGGCCCATTCAATTGAATGTGACCGAGCAGAACATAAGTCATGTGACCGATGAAAGTGACGTCACTGGCCTAGGGAGGGACCGCAGCGCTCAACACAACCCTCTGCTGATGGGATGATGAGGATAAGTCGGCAAGATTCCAGTCCCGTAAAACATACTCTAGCACAAAGTGACACCATCATCCTCAGTAAGCCACGCTGCGTCCGAGCCTGAAACCCCTGTATGGCAGTCACACACAAGTGATGACCTGTGACCCCCGCATTACCTGTGATGTTGGGATCCCGCTTCGTTCTCCATTGTGGAACAAACACTGTGATATTCCGGTGTCCTCTCTTCCAGAAATATTCTACGGCTATTGCAATTCCTCGGCAGGAGAAGAACCTCTGTAATCCGTGTCTGCAAGAAGCCACGTGAAAGTGTCGCCAATTATAACTCCTCAATTCAGGTGATCACACAAAGTGTTTGGATGACACTAATTAGTGTTACAGTGTACAGTGCACACATTAAACAGTGAGTGCAGCTCTGGAGTATAATACAGGATGTAAGTCAGGGTCAGTACAGCATAAGTAATGTAATTTATGTACACAGTGACTCCACCAGCAGAATAGTGAGTGCAGCTCTGGAGTATAATACAGGATGAGTATTGTATGTACACAGTGACTCCACCAGCAGAATAGTGAGTGCAGCTCTGGAGTATAATCCACTATGTAAGTCAGGGTCGGTACAGGATAAGTAATGTAATGTATGTACACCGTGACTCCACCAGCAGAATAGTGAGTGCAGCTCTGGAGTATAATACACTATGTAAGTCAGGATCAGTACATAGTGTATTATACTCAGGCTGCACTCACTAGTGCGTACATGCTACTGTACCTGACACACGACTGTACTCAGAGCTGCACTACTGCTGTGCAGTGCTATGCACATACACTGATCTGCACTGATCCAGCATTATATCAGGCTGCACTCACTATCTGCTGGTGCAGTCACTGTGTACATACAGTATCCTGTATGATCTGACTTACATAGTGTAACTAATGTATGTACACAGTAACTGCACCAGCAGAATAGTGAGTGCAGCTCTGGAGTATAATACAGGATGTAACTCAGGATCAGTACAGGATAAGTAATGTATGTACACAGTGACTGCACCAGCAGAATACAGAGTACAGCTCTGGAGTATAACACAGGATAAGTAATGTAATGCGTGTACATGGTGACTCCACCAGCAGAATAGAGTGTACAGCTCTGGAGTATAATACAGGATGTAACTCAGGATCAGTACAGGATAAGTAATGTATGTACACAGTGACTGCACCAGCAGAATAGTGAGTGCAGCTCTGGGGTATAATACAGGATGTAACTCAGGATCAGTACAGAATAAGTAATGTATGTACACAGTGACTGCACCAGCAGAATAGTGAGTGCAGCTCTGGAGTATAATACAGGATGTAACTCAGGATCAGTACAGGATAAGTAATGTATGTACACAGTGACTGCACCAGCAGAATAGTGAGTGCAGCTCTGGAGTATTATACAGGATGTAACTGAGGATCAGTGCAGGATAAGTAATGTAATGTATGTACATAGTGACTGTACCAGCAGAATAGTGAGTGCAGCTCTGGAGTATAATACAGGGTGTATCTCAGGATCAGTACAGGATAAGTAATGTAATGTATGTACACAGTGACTGCACCAGCAGAATAGTGAGTGCAGCTCTGGAGTATAATACAGGGTGTAACTCAGGATCAGTACAGGATAAGTAATGTATGTACACAGTGACTGTACCAGCAGAATAGTGAGTGCAGCTCTGGAGTATAATACAGGATGTAACTCAGGATCAGTACAGGATAAGTAATGTATGTACACAGTGACTGTACCAGCAGAATAGTGAGTGCAGCTCTGGAGTATAATACAGGATGTAAGTCAGGATCAGTACAGGATAAGTAATGTACAGTGTATGTACTAGGTGATTTCTATGTAATAGATTGTATATATAACCTGTACTGGGTCATAGGTTTAGACTGCACTGATTATGACACAACAGAAATAACCTTCCACCCGTAAGCTCTGAGCTCCTCTGTAATACCGCTACTACCAGCTGCTGCTGACAGTGACAATGAGAGTCATAAGACTAATCAGCAATACTATGCGGCACACTGGTGCTTTCCAGCTGCAGCAGGACTACAATTCTCATCATGCCTTGGGATTTGTGGTTTCTGTATCATAACAGGATACGCACGATGGCAGCTCCCCTCCAGTCAGCGACTACCCGCATGTGACTGGCGTCACCAGAGAACAGATGTGACTCAGACCCACCTGCCCGCTGACACGAGATCTCACAAATGTTCACTTTCTCAAAATTAAAAACATTTCTAATTTTACACCAAAACCTACTGTTCCCGAAACATTGTGTTACCAATAGAGAAACTATTGAAAGTAATGAGTCTCACCCGCGTAAAGAGGCAAAACCGTGAGCAAGTCATGAGTAACCCGCTGAAATACCGTAAATCATAAAAAAATGACTAATATTTCTACATTCTACTTCTATACTGACAAAACCCAAAACTTTGCTAAAACTATATAAAAAATAAATAACTATTGAAAGGGATCATCCAGTCTTTCATGATACAGCTTAATTATAACACAATAAAAAGATCTGCAATGTTCTCATATACTTTATAAGCAAGCAGAGATCTTGAAAAATGTAAAGATTCCAGATTAGTCCTAGAAAGCAAACACCTCTCCACACCCAATACATGCAGTGTAGACCAAGGGTAGAGAACCTCCAGCACGCCAGCTGTTGTGAAACTACAACTCCCAGCATCCATACTTGCTCTGCTCTTCTAAGAACTCACATAGAAATGAATGGAGCATGCTGGGAATTGTAGTTTAACAACAGCCGGAGTGCTTAAGGTTGCTGATCCCTGGTCTAGACAATCCTATGCGAGTTAGGCTACATTCACACGACCATATGAATGGGTCTGCATCCGTACTGGACCCATTCATTTCAATGGGGCCGCAAAAGATGCGGACAGCAAACTGTAGTTCCGTTTCGCGGCCCCACAAGAAAGATAGAAAATGTCCTATTCTTGTCTGCAATCGCGAATTAGCTCCACTGAATAGAGCCAAATCGCATGTGGACAACCACCGCGTCTTCAAGCCCCGTCTTCAGACAGTTATGTTTCTTGAACATGATTACAGGGGCGGCCATCTTGCTTGAGTGGTTGTTCGCAGCAGTCAGAGATTTGCTTTACAGCCGTCACAAGGACCAGAGGAAGCAGGTGTCTGAAGACATTCATTGACTTCTATGGTAGAGTGTTGTGGGCATGATTTGTGCAGGGAGGGAGAGGGTTATCTGGGAATTTGATATTGATGACCTATCCTTAGGACAAATCAAGTCACTGGGGCTGATCTGCAATACCAGGCATAGCCACTAAACAATGTATGGCGCTGTGCTTGGGAAGCAGTGAAGAGGCTGGAGAGCTCCAGCGAGTGCTGATCAAGAGCTGATCGGCCGGGGTCCTGCGGTCGGATCCCGATGAACTGATATTAACGACCTATCCTGAGGATAGGCTATCCATATCAAATTCCTGGACAAACCCTTCAAGCAGTGCAACAGCATTATTAACTATCATGTATAATAACATCCACCTACAGTTTTGCTTTCGGTATTTCTCTGGTTTCTGCATGATGCCATAATCAGATCCCCGAAGTTTATTTGTATTGTGACTCATGGACACATCAAATCTTCCACTTGTCATGTATTGTAACTGGGGCTGCAATCATCACACGGCTGAATGGGCGCAGCGATGGTTTTTTTCTGCATCCTTCTCATCTGATGATACCGACACAACAACCAGGACCGCACGGACCGCACTAGAAGGCTGTGCTTATACTTTGATGCAGTTTTTGTATGTCATTTTTTTTTTTACCCACATACAGTGTGTCAAAAGTCACCTGACAAAAACAACCGCCAGAGCCCCGACCTCGCGGCACCCGACAGAGCCCTGACCTCGCGGCACCCGACAGAGCCCCGACCTCGCGGCACCCGACAGAGCACAAAGACAAAGAGCACAGCATTGACCTTACAGTCTGGATAAGGCCTTAGTCACACGTCCGCATATATGTCCGCATGTATTCCGCAATTCTGCGGAATACATGCGGACCCGTTGACTGTGAATGGGGCACGGAACGATGCGGAGAGCACACACTGTGCTCTCCGCATCAGTTTTTGCGGAGCGCGCCGCCGATCTTACGGCCGCAGCTCCGCAAAAAAGTAGAGCATGTCCTATTCTTGCCCGCAATTGCGGACAAGAATAGACATTTCTATGGGGCTGCCGGCCGGGTGTGTTTATAGATCCGCAATTTGCGGATCCATAAACACTACGGACGTGTGAATAAAGCCTAAATCCGAGGACTTATGTAGCCAACGAACCTAGTGAACTCTAGTCACCAAATTTCTACTTTTCTGCCTATGGAAGTGCTTATTGTCTGACTACTGTAGACGTGATTATCTGGTAACCTCCCTACAGCAATAGGGGAGAGATGAAATGTGTAAAGACAATCAGCGGACTACTGACCTCATAGCCACATTGCTTCCATCAATAATGATGTGTCTGAGATCCGCTTTCCCGGGCTCGTTCTTTAACTCTAGTTTATAAGGCGTTTTAATTGAATTGAGGAATATTTGAACTCCAGTTACAGATGGCTTCAGGTTGTCAGATCTCTCAGACTTGTCATTCTGTACATGTACTGGTGGATAAGTAGGACTGGAGGATTTGACAGGGATCTGCCTTGTGACTTTAACTGGAGGCAGGTTGGATGGTCCTGGTCCTTCTAGAGCCAAGTCAGGTCTATTCCTTGGAGGACTAGAAGCGCCTCTTGCAACAAAGCTTATATTTTTTGGTAAAGCCACTTCCAGGTCTGGTTTCTTAGTTGCAGATCCTTCAGTACCTATGGTGTTGTTCCTACAGACTCCATTACTCCACGCATATGTCCTGATGGGATCTACAATCACCTCCTGCTGCGGCTGCGATTCCTTTTTGGCCTCTTTTTGCTGACTGCGGGCATTATTCTCCATCTGGCTCCTCACCATCGGCACCTTATTACATTCTTTTTCTATTTGTTCAAGAAGCTTTAAAGGTTCCTCAAACTGTCCCAAGTCACGGATAACCTTTTCAACCACTTCCTTGAAATATCCCATGCTTATGAAAAAGTTTACAAGGATCTTGTATTCCGTTTCGGCGCTTACGGTGTTGTTGTCCTCCACAACGATCAACGAGTCTTCGCCGGAATCACATACCAAGTCAATAAAGGGGACATCAGACTTAGCGGAAGTTCTGGAGATGGGACCGTCCAACTGGATGCCTTCTATGGAGAAGGGCTTCTTCAGACGTCTTTCTTCATTCTCTGAGCTACGTCTCTTTGTCCCAGACATGGAGGCTGGGTTTGGTTGCGTTTCTGGTGCACCGTAAAACACAGAGTCCAGCTGGTTGGTCAGCTCCGTCACAGGGGTACATGTTTTTCTTCTTGACTGGTCAGTGCACTGACTAATATGGGACTGAGCTTTTGCATTGGTATTTACTGCGGCAACTTCGAGATCTACATCACTACAAACTGAAGAACACTGTTCCTCCAACGTCAGGTTCAGCAGTTCCTCCTTTAGCGCGCTGGGCAGTAATAGTAAGTCCATTGTGTACTTATCTGCATTGCGTTCCACAAAATCTTTAAACCTCCGCTTTACTTCCGGTTCTCGGCCTTGGGGAGAACTTTCATTGTTTCTAAAAAGTCTAACAAACTGTTGGATGTGACTCTGGGCCAAGACAACGGGTTCTGTTCCCCCTTTAATACTTAGGACGCCAATTTCCGCCATGGCGACGTGGGCACACGTGTCCGTAATGAGACGGTTGAGGAATAAACTCTGAGCGCCGGCAAATATGCAATGCATCTCCTTGGGGTAGGGGTCTGTTATCTCCATCTCAGGTTCACAGAGGCCTTTGACGTACTCCTGCAAGAGAGAAGAAGAGTCAGATCCTCCTGAAAAGCACAAAGGGTAGTGGGAGACTGAGGATAGCAAAAGACCATGGCGGCCATCTAGCCTATATATGATGGATACAGGGGACTCCTTAACACACTACCGGAAAACATAAAAAGGAACACCTGGAAAACTTAATAGTTTTGAGCCAAGATTAAAAATGAATAGATTGCAAGTGGTGCCTGATCAACGATCACACAACCAAGGCGGTGCCCCCTTAATATTTAGTTCTGCAGCACGGTATATGTTGAGGTCCCATTAATACTGGGTGGCTTCTCCCCTTGCTGCCATGTAGGCTGCCCCTCTGGCATGGTAAGGGTCATAAAGATGCTGGATATCCTTTAGTGATCATTCTAAGTGCTTTCATCTTGGAGCTGTAATTCAGACAAAGTGTTTGCTGGCTGCTGTACGTGGAAGATCCGTGGCCCCTTCCAGTCCCAGACATTCTTAATGAGGGAGAGATCTGGTGATGGAGATGCCAGGGAAACTGCTGGAGACCCTGAAGAGCATGTTGTGTAGTGCAAGAAATGTGTGGCAGCGTTGTCTTGGAACACCACATTTCCTAAAAAAAGGCAGTAGGACTGGTTCACGATGCCCTGGACATAATGAAGGCTGGTCAATGTGCCCTCCACCAATAGCAGGCAGTGGCCATGGTAGGTAATGGTGCCTCACACCATGACACCTGGTGTTGGTCCTGTGTGTCCCAGCACTATGCTTGAAGACCATCTCCTGCCTCTCGAGAACTTGGATGCGGCCATCGATGGCAAACAATAGTGTTCAGTGATGAAAGCAATTATGGAAGGTTCCTCTTTGGCACGAATGATGGCTGGAGAGCAGCAAAAGGGGAGATGGCACCCAGTATTAATGTGACCCTGCCTCTACATGTACCCTGCCGCAGAACCCAAAATAAAGGGGGCACCACCTTGGTTGTGTGATCATTGGCTTAGGCAATTTTCCAGAAAAACCTTTAGTGTGTCCTCTGTATGTATGTGTACTAATGCTGCAGCAGATCAGCCCGCCTGTGGACTCGCGTTTCCAGCAGATGTTGTACATGTGTGTACATATAGGATCCACTGAGCACCCAATGCCGACCACCTGGCAGCACCTTACTAGCGCCATGCGCCAGTGCCGGACTGACATTAGGAGTCACCTTCATATGTACTTATTTTAGCTTTCATACCCAGCTCGTGCTCATATTAATTCAGTCCCGTGTGTGCAGACATCCATGACACCTGTAGACGCCTTAATGCGACTTCTGGGCTACGATATAATTTACCTAAATACCCCGGCCAGGGTAAAATTACTTGTCTGTGCTCCCTAGGCTCCCGGCATCGTGCCCCTTGCCCCATTTTACACCCCTGCTTCATAGTGAATGCTATGTGAACATACCCTTTTCTATGCACAGAGTTTGGCCTCATGCCCACGACCGCTGTTTTTGCGGCTCGGGCCCAGACCCATTCACTTCAATGGGGCCGCAAAACGTTGCTCTGTTCCGTAGCCCCACAAAAAAAATATAACATGTCCTATTCTTGTCAGTTTTGCGGACAAGAATAGGCATCTCTATAATGGGCCGTCCGTTCCGTTCCGCAGATTGCGGAAGGCACACGGGCGGATTCCGTGTTTTGCGGATCCGCAAAAAATGGAACAGTCGTGTGCATGAGGCCTTTTCCTTGAAATCAGAGGCTAACATTTGGTTTTCCGCTGTGGATTTGCATTAACATTAATCCAGATGACGCACGTACCACGCAATTGTGAATGTTCAGAAACAGTGTCACGTATGAATGCCAACGTGGATACCCACTGGAAACAATTGGACACACATGTGACGCAGAGTATGACATGGGATACATTTTTTCACCCCCCCCCCCTTCCCCACATTTGTGTTGCCCGCCTACAACATCGGGCCACTTTTAGGTTTTTCTCCAGGGCCAATCCGCCCCTGGAGTCCAGTGTATTGTTGAGACTCTTTATATAGATGTAGAAATAAAATCTAAGGGAGGAGAAAAAAAAAAAAAAAAAGGATGAATGACCGGCTGAGGAGTCACCATGAATTAGCTTCTGAGAATATCGTGGATGCGGAGTTTCCCTGCCGGTGACCTGTTTCCACACTTCTCTCTGTCCGACCACAAAACTACAGAAGAACTTCCTGTATAGCTGTGACTAGACGACGCGCGCTTCCTCATAGCTCTTTGGCAGGACTTTCCACCAGCCACATCTTGGCGAAGATGATGAATCCTAATTAATCATTCATTTTTCTCAATTACATAATCGATGGTTGAAGAAGGCTAAAAACGCGATGGCCGTATTTCCTGCTAAGAGTCAGCCCTGTTCAGCCAGTGCAGAATTAGAAAAACGTGGCTGCTTTCTTCCAAAAACAGTGCGCGGTACTGAAGGCTGCGTGCGGTATTGGAGAGTCTTTTTTTTTTTACAATGACATAAAACAAGGCGTATTCTCATCCTTTATGACTAAATTTAACACCTGACCTGACAGATCCGTGTCACGGAGGAAGGCGAGCCTACCGACCCGGTTGTGCAGGTTTGGTAAAAATACAGTTTCCCCGGTGGGAAATTACCTTTTTGTTAAATAGGTGATGACACATGACAGAAGAAGCTGCGGCTCTGCCTGCACCATCGCAGGGGGAACCTGCACTACTCTGCTGCTCCACGGCCTAAATATCGGCAAAGTGCCAAGTTTGAATAGGCCATTAATAGCAGGTCTGTGGGGGTCCCACTCCAATCCCCGTCCCTAGCAGTCAGCCCATGAACTTGGTCCTCTTCATTGTTTACCAGCCGCAGTGCCACCCTTTTTGCAATGGCTGTGTCCAGTATTGCAGCTCAGTTCTATCTGTTTGAATGGGACCGAAATGCGTTCAGCTGTAATACCAGGAGCAGCCACTACAAAAAGTATGGCGCTGTGGCTGTTAATAAAAGGGACTGAGCCCAGTGGCCCCAGTCACACCCCTAGCAATCTAGACTGATGGCCTAATTCTACCGTCCTGAAAACTTTGTCAAGAGCGTGACCTACGGGGCAACCAGCTCACGGCCCTGGGTACCACCAGCTAAACAGTGCCCACTGCAGGGGAAATGTGGTATTACATGGCGGCCATTCAGACGAAAGGCTGTCCTTAAGACACAAGGATGACTGGATTCCTCCAAAAATGGAAACATTCGTACAGAGAGGCCTTTCATTTTTGCTCCTAAAGGGGGGTCCTAAATGAAGAACCCCATCTGAATAATGCAAAAAAAAAAAAAAAACTAAGAAAAAAAAAAAAACACACCCTAACAGGGCGTATGGACAGGTGTTATCCTCACGAGACAACCCCTTTAAGTCCCACCAAGCCTTGTTGCTTGAGGATGGAGTAACCCCAGACTGACTGGTCCTAGGAAAACACGGTACTTGTTAGGCATTGTATCCATAGCAACAAGACTGTCAGACACATGGCGGCGCACACAGATTTATTGGAACTACCCCGACACAAACGGCGCACCTATTTCCCCCCGTGCCATCACATGCACGCACTGTACCTTAGCTTTTAGCACGTCTTGCTTCTTGCCTTTAAGTTGCAGCCAGATGCGTCCAGGCGTCTTCCCATCTTCTCTGTCCTCACAGCTGAAGTTCTCCAGGTACCCCAGGACCGTGAACGTCACCGGGAATAGCGCCTGCACCCGGTGGCGGCTTTGCTCCAGTAAGCTCCACTGTTCTCCAGGGGCGGTGAATTCATCCACTGTATCTGCTCCGGGGGTCTCATCTTCTACCCCGCCTTGTGCGGACACCTTAGCCATCCCTCGTCTATGATCAGTCCGGAACGGTGGTCATACCGGGTGCCGTGAACCTGGGAGAGGAGAAAAGAGGGCATCGGGTCAAATGACCCCTTTAGACCACTATCTAGAAATCTCCAGGTGATCAATTTTCCTGCAGCGCCTCCACAGGGGAAATGAAGTATTACATCGATCACACTGAAATGAATTGTGCCGGGTCCTACAGAGACAGACACTACTACTCGCTTGTGCTCCTGCAAATTGGAAGAGATTCCTAACTAGCCCCCTCCATTACCCCAGAAACCCATCACTGGGTACTTGAACTTGAATTTTTATGAACCAAAGGGTTAATATATAGATGGAAACAGCCACTGACTCAGCAGCATCATGACACCTCACTCTGGGCCCCTGTGGCCCCGATATATACTTACAGCAGGTCTCTATAGGACTGAGGGGCAGTCAGCTGAGGGGTCATATACAAGTCACTCAATATCTTTAGTTACAGTAGTTTCGGGGAGGGGGGAGATAATTTGGATCTCATCACAGACTCCACGTGAATATGCAAATCATCAAGAGAATGTGATCCGTGGAGCGAAGACATGATGTGAGCACAGCCGACGCGTCCTCTCTTAAAGGGGCCTCCACCATGTCCTCACAGCTGCAATAGCACTAAGGGGGGCAGTACAGGAGGGTAGTGACAGCGATGGGGGCAGTACAGGAGGGTAGTGACAGCGAGGGGGGCAGTACAGGAGGGTAGCGACAGCGAGGGGGCAGTACAGGAGGGTAGTGACAGCGGGGGCACAGTACAGGAGGGTAGTGACAGCGGGGGGGGGGGCAGTACAGGAGGGTAGTGACAGCGGGAGGCCGGGGGGAGTACAGGAGGGTAGTGACAGCGAGGGCGGCAGTACAGGAGGGTAACAACAGCGAGTGGGGCAGTACAGGAGGGTAGCGACAGCGAGGGGGCAGTACAGGAGGGTAACGACAGCGAGGGGGCAGTACAGGAGGGTAACGACAGCGAGGGGGCAGTACAGGAGGGTAACGACAGCGAGGGGGCAGTACAGGAGGGTAACGACAGCGAGGGGGCAGTACAGGAGGGTAACGACAGCAAGGGGGCAGTACAGGAGGGTAACAACAGCGAGGGGGCAGTACAGGAGGGTAACGACAGCGAGGGCGGGGGCAGTACAGGAGGGTAACGACGGTGGGGGCAGTACAGGAGGGTAACGACAGCGAGGGGGGGCAGTACAAGAGGGTAATGACAGCGAGGAGGGCAGTACAGGAGGGTAGTGACAGTGAGGAGGGCAGTACAGGAGGGTAGTGACAGCGAGGGGGGCAGTACAGGAGGGTAGTTACAGCGAGGGGGGCAGAACAGGAGGGTAGTGACAGCGAGGGGGGCAGAACAGGAGGGTAGTGACAGCGAGGGGGGCAGTACAGGAGGGTAGTGACAGCGAGGGGGGCAGTACAGGAGGGTAGTGACAGTGGGGGGCAAGACAGGAGGGCAATGACAGTAAAGGGCCAGTACAGGAGGGTAATGACAGCGAGGGGGCAGTATAGGAGGGCAGTTGCAGTGAGGGGGCAGTACAGGAGGGCAGTTGCAGTGAGGGGGCAGTACAGGAGGGCAGTTACAGTGAGGGGGCAGTATAGGAGGGCAGTTACAGTAAGGGGGCAGTACAGGAGGGCAGTTACAGTGAGGGGGGGCAGTACAGGAGGGCAGTTACAGTGAGGGGGCAGTACAGGAGGGCAAAGTACAGTGAGTGAGGGCAGTACAGGAGGGCAGTTACAGTGAGGGGGCAGTATCGGAGGGCAGTTACAGTAGGGGGCAGTACAGGAGGCAGTTACAGTGAGGGGCAGTACAGGAGGGCAGTTACAGTGAGGGGGCAGTACAGGAGGGCAGTTACAGTAAGGGGGGCAGTTACAGTGAGGGGGCAGTTACAGTGAGGGGGCAGTACAGGAGGGCAGTACAGGAGGGCAGTTACAGTGAGGGGGCAGTACAGGAGGGCAGTTACAGTGAGGGGGCAGTACAGGAGGGCAGTTACAGTGAGGGGGGCAGTACAGGAGGGCAGTTACAGTGAGGGGGGCAGTACAGGAGGGCAGTTACAGTGAGGGGGCAGTACAGGAGGGCAGTTACAGTGAGGGGGCAGTACGGAGGCTCCGGCTACTCACTCGTCCATGCAGGCGCCGGGGCTCCCTCTCAGCTGTATAAACAGAAAGAGTGTCACAGCCCAACAGTCCGGACACAAACACTTCCAGGTTCCGCGGGTCTCAGCACTAGAGGCCGCGCTTCGCACTGTCTGCTTCTAGCGGTCTCCGGGAAGATGGCGGCTGTGCCGAGTGTGACGCCGGGGGCTGCAGGACAGGACTGCTGTAATGACGGACATCCTACGGCTCTGGAAGCGCTTTCTGGACACCAGTGGTCAGCAACCTGTGGCTGCAAAACTACAACTCCCAACATGGAAGTGAAGTAATTTCACGGCCGCTGCAGAGCCACAGGTTGCAGACCATTACTGTAAAAGTAGAAAGGCGTGTTCTTAGAGAACAACCCCTCGTCTCCCTGAGCCAGCCTCCAGAAACTGACAGTTATGAGTGCAGGGGCCCCTGACTCCTTATAGGGCCCCTCTTATGTCACTCCAGGGATTTGTTCTGGTTTTTTTAATGCTGTTTTTGAAGCCAAAATTGAAAAGTGCTTTAAAGGGGCTTTCTGCAAAATATTGATGATCTTTCCTCAGGATAGGTCATTGATCATCTGATCTGAGGGGTCTGACTCCCCGTTTGAAGAGACCGCGGTGTTTCAGTGAGCGCTGAGGTGACATCACATTCATCGGTCATGTGGCTTAGGCACGACTGGGCCTGACCTGCAATACCAAGCATAGCCAGTATACAAGGTGCAGCGCTGTGCTTGGTAAACTAAAAGGAGGCTGCGGAGCTCACTGATTTTGGCTGGGGTATTCTCGCTTTTATTTCAGTTACTGTAGCTTAAAGCTAGTTTCACACTAGCGGCACGGACCTCCAGCAGGCTGTTCCGTTGGGTGAAGAGCTTGTCGGATCCGTCCTGCCGCTAGTGAACGTGTGCTTCCGGACTGCCACTCTGTCCCCATTGACTATAATGGGGGCAGGGCGGAGTTCCGTCAGCGGCACGGTAGTGCACGCCGAGAGGCCGCCAGAATAAGGCTAGGTCTACACAACGACATTTGTCGCGCAACAAATAGAGCAAAACTACACTGCAACATTTGTCGCGCGACATTTTGTTGCATTAATGTCGCGCGACAATTTTTATAAGGGTAGTCTATGGTGTCGCATTGCAACATGCTACATGCTACGACTGTGACACGACAGTCGCAGAAAAATCCATCTGAATGGATTTTTTGTGACTCGTGTCGCAGTCGCAGCATGTCGCAATGCGACACCATAGAATACCATTATAAAAATTGTCGCGCGACATTAATGCAACCAAATGTCGTCGTGTAGACCTAGCCTACAACTATGTGTCGTATAAATGAGCCCTATATCTGCACTGTGTGCAACCACTCTTAGGCCACCGGCAGAGAGTGCAGGTGAACGCAAATGAGATCCGCACACATTTCCATGCGGATTTATGTGCGTTTCTGCGGTATATCTGCGCTAAGATCTGCAATTTCTAATTGTGGATTTTGAGACAGTTTTGCCGCAGATCTCATCCTTCCATTAAAAAGGGTGAAATCCGCAGCTAAAACCGCAAACATAATTGGCACCCTATCAATTTGCAAATCTGCACGGCAGGCCAATTTCCACACGGAAAAAAATCGGCAAAGTGTACATGAGATTTGTGCAATTTCATAGACTTTACCGGTACTGTATTACACTGCGATGTTTCTGCATGCAAATCCGCATGGAAAAAACGTGCATATTCCGCAACGTGTGCAGGTGGCCTTAGTGCTCTTTCACACGAGCGGAGGCCGTGCGTGGAATCCGCTGCGTTAAAGAGTGCCAAGCCCCGCTCTGGACAGCAGAGACACGGAGCATTAACATGATTGATAATGCTCCGTGCCTCTCTCTGATCTTTTTACTACAAAATCACAGTGACAACTTGGCGTGACGTGAACGCATAGCACCCGCACTGAATCCTGACCTATTCATTTCAATGGGGCTGTGTACATGAGCGTTTTTTTTTCACGCATCAGTTCTGCATTGTGTGAAAAACGCAGCATGTTCTATATTCTGAGCTTTTCACGCAGCTCTGGCCCCATAGAAGTGAATGGGGATTCAGTGAGAATCGCATTGCATCCGAAAGCAAGTGCGGGTGCAATGCGTTTTTCACTGATGGTTGCTAGATGTTGTTTGTAAACCTTCCGTTTTTTATCACGCGCGTGAAAAACTGAATAACCGAACACAATCGCAGATAAAACTGACTGAACTTGCTTGCGAAATGGTTCTAATTTCAATGAACGCACCCTGAACGCATCTTGACCTAATCCGTCACGCTCGTGTGAAAGAGGCCTTACACTGGGTTCAGACCTGAGCGTTTTGAAGCCTAGCGTTTTCTGAGCGTTCAAGACGGGCGTTAACGCGCGTTTTTTTCAAGCGTTTTGGTAAATAGTGTAGGCGCGTTTGACGCGCGTTTATGTGATTGACTGCATAGTTGGCCAATGACCAAACAGCCCTCGCTATATATAGTTTGGCCAATCTGAGTGCTTTAGAGGTGTGAAATTCCATGGTGGCTGATCCAGCATGTTGGAAACTTTGAAAAACGCGCGTCCATAGGCGCGTTTAACGCTGCACAAACGCCCGAAAAACACGCGTATCGCGTTTCCCATTGAAGTATATTGGCACCAAACGCTCGAAAAACGCCCGAATTAACGCGAACATACTTGCTTATGCGTCGGACGTTTTTAGGCGCATTTGAACGGGCATAAAAACGCGCAAGTGTGAACCACCCCCATTGGAATGCATGGTTCCTGTACTGTTGTGCGTTTTACGCAAAAGTGTGAACTGAGTGTTAGAGCCCTTGCACGCGACCGTATGCCCTCCGAGACATACGGTTCGTGAGTGGGCCATATGTCCCGGAGCGGCATACATCGTGCGCACTGGAACACACAGCGTCATAGATTACAACGATGCTGCTTGCAAAATAGACACTGGCTGCTGCAGGTGGGCATGGCCCGTATGTTGCACATGACCGCCCGAGGCCAGTGATTGGTTGCAGCGAGAAAGATTGGGGCAGCTGTGCTGGAGGATTTGTACCAGCGAATATAACTTGTTTTAATATTTTTGCGCTGTCGTGCAGGCTCGAGAAAAAAATGCCTGCTTTCATCAGAAAACAGTGCCACCCCCGACCACAGGTTGTGTCTGGTACTGCAGCTGAATCCCACTGAAGTCAATGAAGCGGAGCTGCAATAGCGCACACGACCAGCGGACTGCTGAGGCGCTGTTTTTGGAGGAAAACAACCATGTCTTTCCTAATCCTGAACCGCTTCAAAGTTCGTTGGTGCAAATTGCGCCAAATTTATTCGATTTGGGGAGATCTGGATTCACGCTACAGTTTTAAGGCCTCATTTTAGGCCTTATGGTTAATACATTTGTTAGAATGTAGTTAATCACATCCGCTCCTGGTAAAAAAAAAGTCACCATTGTTTTTGCAAATATGGTGTGTGCCATGGTATGTGTCTTTTTTTACTGCAAAATAACAGGTGCAAATGAAGAATCCCCGCCAGGATGGTAGATTTTATTCTATCAACTTCTGAACAATCTTCTGTGGTCGGATCCAATCCTGCTATGTGGTCGGGTCGACTACTTTGATCGCTATCAGATTTTATCCCTGCACCTGTCAATCATCTGCTTGCCCCTCCCATTAGGTCATTGCGTTACCAATCACGTCACGCCCATTTAAGGGTGATTGACTAGGAAGCGAGCCAATGAGGACGCTCAGTCCTCTATCCGTACTGCGACGGCCTGGCCACACCTTCTTACGGCTTTCTCCGCCTCTAATACTAGATTGACAGTTATGTTGGCCAATGAGCAGGCGCAGCCGTCGCCATGGCTGCGGGCAGGGAGGATATCCGTTGCTAGGGGGCGGAAGCGGCTGGCGGTGTTGATACTAGAGTGAAGCAGCAGTGGCGGGATGACGAACTGCGGGAGAACATAAAGCGAATAGGCGAGCGGAGGATAGCAGTGTGACGGAGACGGCCCCGTGACGGGCGGACATGAGATAGCGGAGGTAAGTGTCTGTGTGCGGCGGGGCCACTAGAGCAGGCCTCAGACCTACCGAACCCAGTGCCGCTCCCCAGTCTGGCACGGCTGTCATCCGCTGGCCAATAAGGGGGTTTGTCCCGCCCCCTGTCGGTGCGCCGCATCCAATCATAGTTTGGGCTGGCTGTGATTGACAGGAATAGACACCTCAGCGTCCCAGACAGCAGGTTCATGGCCGAGCAGGTCAATCATAGGAATGTGAGCGGCGGCCGCCCTGTCCCCGCTGTATACAGCCCCGCTGTGACGTAGTGTGTGACGTAATGACAGCTCCTGTAACCTGTATTGTGCTGCAGAGTGTGGCTGATGTCCATGAAGGGCAGGCGATAAGCGGCTGCCACACACCTGCACCGCTTATCTGCCATCAGGTGAAATGTGGGATTTATAGGCTTTTCCTATAGTTCTAAGGTCTGTTGGTGCTGTGTGAACAGAGCCTGAGATTATCGGAGGTCGCTGGACAATATCCAACAAATGGTGGGGGTGCTGCATTCAAAGCAGGGGGTGCTTCCTTATACTGAAACCCACCAGCAATGGATGGGACCAGAAATGACTCCGATCCCACCCTTTAACTGCATCTGAGCAGCTGGGCAGAGGGATGGGCTCCCTGAGACCCCCGAGTGTCCCCCCCCATGGAGTCTTGGGTATCACCGTGGTTCTTAAGGGATTAATCGCTGTGTAATGAGTTCTGCAACTTTCTAATAGACTTTGCTTTCCAGTTTCTCCCCATTTGTAAGATCACTGCTTGCTGTCAGCGAGGAGAAGCATTCAGGCTTCCATCCTGAGGCTGTGCAGAGGCGCTTCGGCTGAGGAGGGTCTGCATCCCTGAGGGGGTGGTCACAGGCGGAGGTTCTTGTGCCTGTTTTATCCGGAAGGGGTTTGCAGAAATCCTGGCGCCCCCCCCCCGCCGCAGATACAAGAGGGCGGATTTTCAGTCAGATATTTCTGCAGTGAATCCGCTGCATGTGAATGCACCCTTATGGAGAAGTGTCACCGCTCTGGAATGGGAGCTGCTTGTTACTTAGTGATTCAGCCCCGATGATGACATGAGGAAACCATTATAAACCAGTATAAACCAGGGTGATGCCTCATCTAGGAACCGCTCGGCAGGTACAGAGAGACTATGGCGGCTTCTGGACTTGAGACGATTAGCAGGATCTTATCAGATGTTCTGATCGTTGGGACCACAATCACTAGTTGGGGTACTGTCACACTTGCGTTAAAGTTTTTTGGTATTGAGTTCCGTCCTCGGTGCTCAATACCGGAAAATAAACTGATCAGTTTTATCCTAATGCATTTTGAATGGAGAGAAATCCGTTCAGTATGCATCAGGATGTCTTCAGTTCAGTCAGTATTTGGCCGGAGGAAATTCCGCAGCATGCTGCGGTATTTTCTCCGTCCAAAATTCCGGAAAAACGGATCCGGTCTGCGCATGTGCAGACATTTAAAAATGATAAATACCGGATCCGTTTTTCTAGATGACACCGGAGAGACGGATCTGGTGTTTCAATGCATTTGTTAGACGGATCCGCATCCATGCTTTCCATTTGCACATGGATTTCCGGATCCGGCAGGCAGTTCCGGCGACTGAACTGCCTGCCGGATCCTCAGAACGCAAGTGTGAAAGTAGCCTTACACCAGTGAGGCGCAGTATGACCAGCGCCTCACCAGTAAGTTCTGGGAGGCTCCACAGCCTGCGTATGGCCGTGGTATCTGCTTCCTGACTTCAGTTGTCGGACAGGTGGATTTATGTCTATTGCGCGCTGTTATCGGCCATTTCTGGCCGGGGAGAGGATGACTATTTCCTTGGAATGAGAGGGAGGAGCAGTGCAGACCCCCGCCGGATCATAGGGGTACATCCACGCGGGGTACGGTGTGAGGCTTTGTCATGGATTTTGCTGTGGCTTTCACCCTGTGCAATGCAATCTACGGTATCTGAAATCTGCGTCACGGGTCAGTCTCGGCAGCGATAATTTTTTTTATTTTTTTTATCCCCCCCCCCGGCTTGTTTGGAACAGATTTGTTTTAACCTCATCTGGTGTAAAATACTGCGGATTGTTGGCCCACAAATCCTTGGCAGAGGGAGTGCACGCACGCTAAGGCCACCGGCACGTGATGCGGATTACGTGCGGAAAAACCGCAGCGTGATACAGTAGCAGCAAAGTCTACAAGGTTAGACGAATCTCATGTACACTTTGCTTTTTTCTCTTAGGTGCAGAAATTAACCTGTTCGTGCGGATTTTGAAGTCTGCAGCCTGTGAATAATTGTTACGTTTTTCTCGTGTGGATTTCACCCTTTTCATTAGAAGGGTGAGATCTGTGGAAAATCTGCATCAAATCCGCACAAAAAAAAAGAAATGCACCAAAACTACAATAAATAGTGCAGATATTCGGATCTCATGTGGATTTTCTGCACCGTGTGCACCCACCCTTGGGCCGCACATGCACTTTATGGCCGAGCTGCAGCACCCTACTGCTGACGGCTGGGCAGTGCTGCACCTGTACTTGGCGGCTGTGCGTGGCCACCGCGGCTCGGCCACAGCATGTGCGTGCACCATAATAAGCTGACCCCTTAGGTTTAATGACCCTTCAGAGAAATACATATGGGGGTCCAACTTTCTCATTGTCTGCTGTCTTTTAACCCCTTCATTTCAGCACAGCCATGATGAGTGACTCCAGCGAAGGCCGCGTTCTCATCAGTGCTATGGCGTTCATTTTATTTCTTTCAATCTAAGAACAGAAAAAACGAAATAACATTGGTGTTGGATTAATCGCATTTTATGGTGGTAACGTGGTAACATATTCTTCAGCGTAGTGCAGCGATTGTTATCCTCCCCTGTTCCCATCAGGATTCCCAATCTAAGTTCCCTATCCGTATGTCTTTGTGAGAGAGGGAAGTAACCGGAGGAAACCCACGAAAGCATGGCGAACATGCAAACTCCATGCAAATGTTGTCCTTGGTGAGATTCGACCCCAGCACTGCTGACCATTGAGCCCACGTGCTGCCCACATGTCTTGCTGGATGGACCCATTGACTATTATAGGTTCTGTTGGGTTTCCGTCAGCCAGTGCCAGTATGAACAGCGCCCCGGCCGCCTCTTAGGCCCCTTTCACACGAGCGAGTTTTCCGGCGGGTGCAATGCGTGATGTGAACGCATAGCATCCGCACTGAATCCTGACCCATTAATTTCAATGGGTCTGTGTACATGAGCGTTTTTTTTTTTTCATGCATCACTTCTGCGTTGCGTGAAAAACGCAGCATGTTCTATATTCTACGTTTTTCACGCAGCCCTGGCCCGATAGAAGTGAATGGGGCTTCAGTGAAAAACACATTGCATCCGCAAGCAGGTGCGGATGCAATGCGTTTTTCTGTGATGGTTGCCAAGAGATGTTTGTAAACTTTCAGTTTTGCGTGAAAAACGAATCAAAATGCATTGCACCCGCGCGGAAAAAACTGAACTGAATGCAATCGCAGACAAAACTGACTTAACTTGCTTACAAAATGGTGCGAGTTTCCCTGAACGCATCCGGACCTAATCCGTCACACTCGTGTAAAAGAGGCCTTAGGCCCATTTCACATGAGCTAGAATTCCACGCGGGATGTGAACGCGTTGCCCCCGCACAGAATCCGGACCCATTTATTTAAATGGGTCTGTGTACTTGAGCAGTGGTTTTTTACGCATCACTTTTGCGTTGTGTGAAAATCGCAGCATGCTCTATATTCAGCGACTTTTAACGCAACGCTGGCCCCATAGAAGTGAATGGGGCTGTGTGAAAATCGCATCTGCATCGCATGCGATTTTCACGGATGGTTGCTAAGAGATGTTTGTACACATTCAGTTTTGTCACGCGCATGCAAAATGCAGTAAATCGCAATGCACCCGTGCGATAAAGACTAAACAATTGAACGCGATCGCAAACAAAACTGAATGACTGTTTGCGAAATCGCGCAGTTTTCACTGAACCCGGACATAATCGGGACATGCTCGTCTGCAAGGGGCCTTACTGTATTACATAGGAGAACATAAGACATGTTAACGGTCAGTGATCCCGCGCCGTCCTGCAGTGTGATCTAAGCGCACAGCCGGGGTCAGACCTGAAGATCCAGTGACACGGACGTGTCTGTGTGCAAGCTGTAGAATTAATGACTGCTGCAAAGTGGCTTTACTTTACCGCAGCGTCTGACACAACCTGTAATTTAATAGGCGTGGGTTCAGCTTCTGGTTCTCCCATGAAGGTATGTGAAGGGGCTGGGGAGGTTAACCCTGCGTCATCCGGTAGTGGGGGATTGACCTGTACGGGTGGGGTGCAGGCTGTCGGGGGCACATGTGTAGAGTTCCTCTGCCCGAGGGCCGAGGCAGGCACTGGGATGACGGGTCAGACTTTGCCCTGGTTTGCAGACATTTCCTGTCCTCAGAGGGATTTCTCTTGTTGCTGCGTTCCTGACACATGGCTGGCACGCCCCTGTGAGGCAGATGCTTCACCAAATGCTGCTCCAACTTCCTGCGATCTGTGATCCCTAAATAGATCAGTGGCCGGATCACCGCTTCAGAACGATGGGCTCCCCGGTAAATACAATCCATGAATCGCCCTATGTCTGCGAAAGTTTGACAACCTTATATCATTGCATTTATCACAGGGGTTGTCACCCAGCTTTCCAATACATCGCTCACATACTACAGTGCTGTTCAGGGGAGTAGTGATGGCGGACATATTACAGGGCTCGGGGACTTGTATTTCCAGGGTTTTTACACATTCTGACCTTTGTCCTTATTTTACGTTCCCTCCTCCAATGACCATGATCGGCCATTTATGACGTTCCTCCCCAGATAAGACAGTTTCCCAGAGCCCTACCTTTCACTCGATCAGGTAAATGTTCTTATGGCCGCTCCATGGAAATCTCCCTGAATCACCAGCCAACAAATAAAAAGAAAATCTGCGTGTGTGAGGGGACCCCTTGCTCTGTGTGTGAGGGGACCCCTTGCTCTGTGTGTGAGGGGACCCCTTGCTCTGTGTGTGAGGGGACCCCTTGCTCTGTGTGTGAGGGGACCCCTTGCTCTGTGTGTGAGGGGACCCCTTGCTCTGTGTGTGAGGGGACCCTTGCTCTGTGTGTGAGGGACCCTGCTTGCTGTGTGAGGGGACCCTTGCTCTGTGTGAGGGACCCCTTGCTCTGTGTGTGAGGGGACCCCTTGCTCTGTGTGAGGGGACCCCTTGCTCTGTGTGTGAGGGACCCCTTGCTCTGTGTGAGGGGACCCCTTGCTCTGTGTGTGAGGGGACCCCTTGCTCTGTGTGAGGGGACCCCTTGCTCTGTGTGTGAGGGACCCCTTGCTCTGTGTGTGAGGGGACCCCTTGCTCTGTGTGTGAGGGACCCCTTGCTCTGTGTGTGAGGGGACCCCTTGCTCTGTGTGTGAGGACCCCTTGCTCTGTGTGTGAGGGACCCCTTGCTCTGTGTGTGAGGGGACCCTTGCTCTGTGTGTGAGGACCCCTTGCTCTGTGTGAGGGGACCCCTTGCTCTGTGTGTGAGGGGACCCCTTTCTCTGTGTGTGAGGGGACCCCTTTCTCTGTGTGTGAGGGGACCCCTTTCTCTGTGTGTGAGGGACCCTTTCTCTGTGAGGACCCCTTTCTCTGTGTGTGAGGGACCCCTTTCTCTGTGTGAGGGGACCCCTTTCTCTGTGTGTGAGGGACCCTTTCTCTGTGTGTGAGGGGACCCCTTTCTCTGTGTGAGGGACCCTTTCTCTGTGTGTGAGGGGACCCCTTTCTCTGTGTGTGAGGGGACCCCTTTCTCTGTGTGTGAGGACCCCTTTCTGTGTGTGAGGGGACCCCTTTCTCTGTGTGTGAGGGGACCCCTTTCTCTGTGTGTGAGGGACCCCTTCTCTGTGTGAGGGGACCCCTTTCTCTGTGTGTGAGGACCCTTCTCTGTGTGAGGGGACCCTTTCTCGTGTGTGAGGGACCCCTTTCTCTGTGTGTGAGGGACCCCTTTCTCTGTGTGTGAGGGGACCCCTTTCTCTGTGTGAGGGGACCCCTTTCTCTGTGTGTGAGGGGACCCCTTTCTCTGTGTGAGGGGACCCTTTCTGTGTGTGAGGGGACCCCTTTCTCTGTGTGTGAGGGGACCCCTTTCTCTGTGTGTGAGGGGACCCTTTCTCTGTGTAGGGGACCCTTTCTCGTGTGTGAGGGGACCCCTTTCTCTGTGTGTGAGGGGACCCCTTTCTCTGTGTGAGGGGACCCTTTCTCTGTGAGGACCCTTCTGTGTGAGGGGACCCCTTTCTCTGTGTGTGAGGGGACCCCTTTCTCTGTGTGTGAGGGACCCCTTTCTCGTGTGTGAGGGACCCCTTTCTCTGTGTGTGAGGGACCCCTTTCTCTGTGTGTGAGGGGACCCCTTTCTCTGTGTGTGAGGGACCCCTTTCTCTGTGTGTGAGGGACCCCTTTCTCTGTGTGTGAGGGGACCCCTTTCTCTGTGTGAGGGGACCCCTTTCTCTGTGTGTGAGGGGACCCCTTTCTCTGTGTGTGAGGGGACCCCTTTCTCTGTGTGTGAGGGGACCCCTTTCTCTGTGTGGGAGGGGACCCCTTTCTCTGTGTGGGAGGGGACCCCTTTCTCTGTGTGGGAGGGACCCCTTTCTCTGTGTGGGAGGGGACCCCTTTCTCTGTGTGGGAGGGACCCCTTTCTCTGTGTGGGAGGGACCCCTTTCTCTGTGTGGGAGGGACCCCTTTCTCTGTGTGGGAGGGGACCCCTTTCTCTGTGTGGGAGGGGACCCCTTTCTCTGTGTGGGAGGGGACCCCTTTCTCTGTGTGGGAGGGACCCCTTTCTCTGTGTGGGAGGGGACCCCTTTCTCTGTGTGGGAGGACCCTTTCTGTGGAGGACCCTTTCTCTGTGTGGGAGGGGACCCCTTTCTCTGTGTGGGAGGGACCCCTTTCTCTGTGTGGGAGGGGACCCCTTTCTCTGTGTGGGAGGGGACCCCTTTCTCTGTGTGGGAGGGGACCCCTTTCTCTGTGTGGGAGGGGACCCCTTTCTCTGTGTGGGAGGGGACCCCTTTCTCTGTGTGGGAGGGACCCTTTCTCTGTGTGGGAGGGGACCCCTTTCTCTGTGTGGGAGGGGACCCCTTTCTCTGTGTGGGAGGGGACCCCTTTCTCTGTGTGTGAGGGGACCCCCTTCTCTGTGTGTGAGGGGACCCTTTCTCTGTGTGGGAGGGGACCCCTTCTCTGTGTGGGAGGACCCTTCTCTGTGTGGGAGGGGACCCCCTTCTCTGTGTGGGAGGGGACCCCCTTCTCTGTGTGGGAGGGGACCCCCTGCTCTGTGTGGGAGGGGACCCCCTGCTCTGTGTGGGAGGGGACCCCCTGCTCTGTGTGTGAGGGGACCCCCTGCTCTGTGTGTGAGGGGACCCCTTTCTCTGTGTGTGAGGGGACCCCCTTCTCTGTGTGTGAGGGGACCCCCTGCTCTGTGTGTGAGGGGACCCCCTGCTCTGTGTGTGAGGGGACCCCCTGCTCTGTGTAAGGCCAAAATACTGCGAATGTTCGGTGGCCGCACGATTCTGGAAGAACGCCACAGTTTTACTGACAGTCATGTAGCTATTGGTCACTGCATGTCGATGAGGTTTTGGCCACACAAAAACATGTCTCTACTTTTACTACCACCACCAGATGTTACTTTGGTTCTCCGCTTGCTTTGTAACTACCACCCCTATCATGTCCTGACATTACTGACTCTGCTTTTTAACCACAACTCTCGGCATGCTCTGACATTACTCTCCTCTGCTTGCTTTGTAACTGCTACCCCTAACATGTCCTGACGTTATTCTGATTCTTCACTTACTCTGTAACTACTATAACCAGCATGTCCTGACATATCCCCCACCCCCATCAAGTTCTGGCATTACTTACTTGCTGCATGCTCTGACATTGCTCTGACTGCTTCATAACTAGCACTCCCAGCATGCCCTGACATTACTGACTCGTTGATGGCTTTCTAACTACCTCTCCCATCATACTATGCGCGTCTGTCTGTGTTTACGGTACTCGTTGCACCCCCTCGTGTTTCACTTGATTTGACTTGGCACGAGCCGGTGCCATGTGAGGGGCAGGCACTATTGTGCGGACCACTGATGGCTGTAGAACATGAAGCCTCCTCTGTTTGCAGCATGAAAGCCCCCCTTGACCACGCGCCGTTGGTTGTCATGGGGTTAATGTTCCTATGATTCCCAGAATCCGCTCTCTATGGTGGTTCAGCTGCGGGCTGGGGTCTCCATGAGCTCACCCTCCAGTGTTCAGGATAATGCCCCCATTGTGCAGTGACTGCAACGTGTCCCTCTGTGTGGAAGTCCTTTAGGTCAGGGATCAGCAACCTCTGGCACTCAGCTGTCGTGAAACTACAACTCCTAACGTGCACACTTGCTTTACTGCTCTGAAAGCTGCTATAGAAGTGACTAGCTAGCATGCCAGAGGTGGCCGACCCCTGCTGTAGGCTGCTGTCAGTATGGAGTCCTGTGCCGTCGTTGGCCGGAGCATGTGCCAAAGCACCATGGAGTCCGGTGTGATCCCTGCTTAGACCTGCAGCACGAAGGCCTGTATGGGAGCCTGGTCTTCATATTTCTTTGTTTTTGCATTGCAGTGGCTGAGGTTGAGCCTCAGAAGAGACGAGCATTGCCCGGAGGTGAGATGATGAACCCATTCTGGAGCATGTCATCGGCTTCTGTACGGAAGGTAAGAAACGAGAGCCAAAGGATATGCCAGTCTCGGGTCCCATGCCACCTCTGCTCTGCCAGTCCTGCTAAAGAAACTTTAAGGGGGCGTCCACTTTAGAAAACCCATTTCTATACACCTTATTGGGTGTAGTCTGAGTTACTATAGGGGGTCTTCTGTTTAAAGAACACGTCTCTGGGTTGAGAGCCGTTACAAAGAGCGTCTCTTGCTCTGGAGGACCTGTCCTGTCTATTGGTTTTGAATGGGTGGTGTGTAATTCTTCAGTTCCCCTGTGGTGGCGCTGCAGGGAAATTGAATAGTTAGGCTGGCGATGCCTGTTGGTTGACGGCTCTCTCCCAATTTCTCCTATACACATGCATACTTGGCTCGGCTGATGTTCTAAACTGAGAAATGGGGAAAAGTCATAATCTGACGGCAGACTATCTCCCCGAGAATAGAAGAATTGAGCATGTTAAATGCAACTGTCCGATCCCTGACATCTGTCATTGGGGAGAGACAGAGGGCCTTCATACACATTACATCAAGGTCAGCTGTTGTGAAGTGACAGTTGTCGACGTGTTCTGTCAGAGTGAAATAAGGTTGCATGATGGGAATTGTAGTTTCCCAACAGCTGGAGGTTCCGGGCCCCTGCATTAGATGGTTGACAGGATTGGCACGTATACATGTAATGTGTCTGTGGCCAGTTTGCGCACAGATTACAGCTGATCCCCGGGGGTCCCAGCAGGGGCACTTTGTGATATATTGTCAAGGGACCCTTCCAACAAGTAGGTATTGTCCAAAGTGGAGAAGCCCTTTAACTGAGAACGGATCTCCTGAAGAGGCAGGTTTTCAGCCCTTCAGTGTGAGCAAGAATGTTTCCATATTGTATCACTATTCCCTCCAGTGAGCAGAGGCTATGAATATATTTGTTTTATTTTGCTATCTATTGTCTTGCTCTTGACTAGATCTAAGCCTTAACCTTAATCTTTCACTACAACCCTATGTTGTCAGCCTAGCTTCGCTGACTTTTTCAACACTGTCACAGCTATCTGGAGCTGCACTCCACCAGCTGCATTGCCGCTCTGTCATCGTAGTAGGTGTAGCATGATACAGTACAAATAGCGCCTGAACAGGCGCTTCATGTAGCTGAGTAGCGCATGTGTGCTGCAGGGCGGTAAGGCTATTTAAAGCCTTTGCTCTCCTCCCTATTACGCAGGTGTCTATATCCACCTATCTGGTTCTTCAATGGATAAACCATTGAAGAACCAGATAGGTGGATATAGACACCACGTAATAGGGAGGAGAGCAAAGGCTTTAAATAGCCTTACCGCCCTGCAGCACACAGACGCTATCCGATACCTCTGAGGACGCCTGTTCAGGCGAAACATGTCGGGGATAGTGCAGTGATTTTAGTACTGTATCGCTATACCTGCATACACCTTGATTACTGAGGGGAGATAGTGCGCGACCATCCTCCGAAGAAACAGTGGAGTGTAACTCCGATAAACGTAGTGACAGTGTGAAAAAGTCAGGGAAGCGAACAGATAGATTTTAACATAGAGTTTATGTAGAAAGATTAAAGGTTAAGTTTTAGATCTAGTCCAGGAGCCAAGAGTAGGCAATAGATAGCAAAATAAAACAAGAATGTTTCCATTCACCGCTGTCAAGCTGAGGTACTGAACATGGAGTGAATTTTTACTCTTCTATAAAATCTTTTATTTACATGAAAACGGAGATCCCCCTTTACTTTATCTGCTGATCTCCAGATTGCTGTCGCAGGTTTGGGAACTGGGTGTTGATGGCCGATCAATAATGTGATTTTTCACTTCTAATCTACAGAAACCGGACAATGAGGAGAAGATTGTAACGGGCGACCAGAAAATCAGCCCCCCTCGCTCCTCCTCCAGCAAGAAGCAGCTTCCCTCCATACCGAAGAATGCAGTCCCCATCACCAAACCCATCTCTTCGGCCCCCGCGGTGCAGTCCACTAATGGCACCCATGCATCCTACGGCCCGTTCTACCTCGAGTATTCCCTACTGGCAGAGTTGTACGTATCGGAATCTCCATGTTTCTTCACGTGTTCTGTGACGTCTCTCACTTTCATAGTGTGTAACGTCTGCTGCAGGTGATGGTTAAATTCCCCCTCAGAAATGCACATCCTGGACTCGGGCGAGCGTTCATGTTTATTTCAGAAGGGAATAAGCTGAGACCTGGTGGTGTCTTATCTCCCAGAGGGAACAAACCTTTCCAAAATGGCTGCAAGAGTGCAATAGAGTTATATCTATGGCCTTTCCACGAGCACTATATTTGCTTTCTGTGGGTTACTTGTACATTTCCATATTTACGATTGTCATTCTGATTTTTAACTTATCGTGCAGATTTTTCTTATCTTACAAATGTTGCTTTTTTCCTTCTCCTCTTCCACAGTACTCTGGTTGTGAAGCAGAAGCTGCCGGGTGTCTACGTGCAGCCGTCGTATCACTCTGCTCTAAGTAAGAAGCTTACAGTCTATACAGGGGTGGCCAACCTGCTGCCCTCCAGCTGTTGCAAAACTACAACTCCCAGCATGCCCAGATGGCCTACAGCAGGGCATGGTGGGAATTGTAGTTTTACAACAGCTGGGGAGTCGCAGGTTTGCCATCCCTGGTCTATTATATATGGCCAGTGGGGAGGTGACTACACCTGTCCTGTACCAGTAGTGATCAGAGACGTGCCTTAAAGGGGTATTCCCATCTGGACACTTAGACTTTATGGCATAGCCTATGGACATGTCCTATCAGCATATGCCAAGGGCTAGCAGCACCTATCAGATCCCATCGACCATAATGGGGTCTGTTGGGTTTCTTTTCCGTCTTCCATGATTCTGCCATTCAAAATACCTCCATTTTGTTCTGCTTCTTTGCCAGGAATTTGGAGGCTGCCACATATGTGAACCTAGTCTAAGCAAGACCTTTGTATGATCAGTGTCGGGGCATGCCATAGGCAACTCTGTGTATTCTACGAGTGCGCTGGAAGTCGTACAGTCTGCAGCTGTATGATTTTGCTGTATTTTGTATGATTACTGCTGGTGATGGTCCCGTTGCCTGCATGTGGATCAGGTTGTTAGCAGATTTAAAGTGGTTGTCAAAGTTTAGAAAAACATGGCTGCTTTCTTCCAGAAACAGCACCGTCCCTGTCCATGGGTTGTGTTTGGTATTGCAGCTCGGCTCCATTATAGTCAATAGGGCAGAGCAGCGGTACCACACACGACCTCCACCGGCCATGATGGGCAGTAATCTAATCTCTAGTCACATCCTCTCCATGATGCTCCTGAGGTAATGAATTCTGCTCTCCTCTCACAATGACTGTCCTTTTTTATTTGCAGTGTGGTTTGGTGTGATCTTCATCAGAGGTGGCCTCTACCAGGACGGCGTTTTTAAATTCACAGTGTACATCCCTGACAACTATCCCGACGGGGAGTGTCCGGTGAGTGTTTCCTAGAAATGTCGCTAGGTATTTGTGGCGCTGAAGTGTCGCCCCTTAGCTGACATCTTTGTTCTGTATTTCAGCGCCTTGTCTTTGACATTCCAGTCTTCCACCCTCTCGTGGATCCCATCTCCGGCGAACTGGATGTAAAAAGAGCGTTTGCAAAGTGGAGGTGAGTTTATCAGCATTTCCTATAGAAGGAGTTGTGAAATCTGCAGTGTGAGTCACCGACCACAGGTGTGCCAACGTCTCCCAATCGCCAATCGGCAGACGATATAGCATTTTTTTTTTTTTTGTGCTTATTGCAAATCTGCATGTTCGATTATTCTGTTTTAGGAGAAACCACAACCACATATGGCAGGTGCTCATGTACGCCAGGCGGATCTTCTACAAGATAGACACGATCAACCCTTTGAACCCAGAAGCTGCGGTGCTGTGAGTGATGTGTTTAGGTTTAATATAAGAAATGTGGTTTATGTTGCTGTGACTTTAATGAAATATGTATTTATTTTTTATTTATTTTAGATATGAGAAAGAAATTCAGCTGTTTAAAAGCAAAGTGGTAGACAGTGTTAAACTATGCAACAGCCACTTATTCGACCATCCGAAAATAGAAGATCCCTATGCAATTATGTAAGTGACCTGAAAATTACACGTTTTGTGTCCTACTACAGAGACAAAACTGAATCCTTTAGTTCTGTATTTGTCCCATATATCACTCGTGTTTTATCCATATTGTGTACTGCACTGGAGCAATGAGCAAACATGGCACCCGCTCAGCAGAGATCTGTGGCTAATGACCGCGACTGGTAATGATGCCAATCGTGGTCGTTAAAGCCTTTAGATGCTGTGATCACGGCATCTAAAGGGTGACTGGCTTCTTATTGGCATCATCTGAGGCCAATGAGGATGCCGGTAATTGATTTCAATACGCTGGGTCTCTCTGAAGAAACACAGGGTACTGAAGCTGCAATTCGTATCTTGGCCAGCAGGTGGCGGTCCAACATGAAATAAGCAATTCTGCTCTCTTCATGGATCTGTAAGAACCACGATTGTTCAAAATTAAAAGTAGAAAGAAAATATAAAAATTAAAATACACCCCCCCCACACTCGGTAGAATAAAAAAATAAATAACAAAAAATCTAATCATCACCGCATCTGAAAAGGCCCATACTTTTAAAATATATAAAAATATTTTCTAATACGGCGAATGGCGTAGTGGGGAAAAAAGGGTCAAAATGGCCGATTCAACATATTTTTTAATTGCTTCTTACCCAAAAAATATAATAAAAGGTGATCAAAAAGTCACACACACTCCAGAATGGTATCAATAATCAATAAAAACCACACAGCTCAGTAGATATAACTATAAAAAAGTTATGGGAGTCAGAGGAATAGCATTTTTGTATTTTCCAATTCCACCCCACTTGGAATTTTTTTTCCCACTTTATTGTATGCCATATTAAATGGTGGCATTAGTAAGTACAACTAGTTCCGTAAAAAATAAGCCCTCATATGGATATGTAAACGGAAAAAAAAAAAAGGTATGGCTCAAGGAAGATGGGGAACAAAAATAAAAACGAAAAAACCTCTGATATAAGGGTTAAACATGAATGAGCCCTAAGGGAGGATTCACATTGGGTGTTGCATTTTGGATGTGGCATTGCCACGGACTTGCTGCTGCTTTTATTCCTTGCGTCTGCGGGAAATAAAACGGATGCAACACAAAATAAAGTTTGCTTGACTTGCTGCTATCCCTGCACAATGAAGGCCATGTCTGAAAATATAAAGAAAATTGCAGCAAAGCCCATAGCTGTAGTAAGAAAAGATGAATACACCTAGTGGGCTCCTCCAATGTGGTTGCTGGAAAAAAATCTTACTGAGCTCCCCCTAGAGGCAGCTACTGGTAAATGCAGTAGATTTCTATTGGAAACAGAATAGGTTAAGTGCCAGTCCCTATAGTAGTCATGTGGTCTGAGAAATCAGAAAACGAATGTATGGTTTACTTACTTTTTCTGTTTAATTTGTTTTTTTTCCCTTTTTTAACTATGTATATTTTTTTTTAACCTTTTCACAGGTTTTCCCCCTGGAATCCTCCACTACACGATGAAGCCAGAGAAAAAATGTTGGCACAAAAAGTATGACTATAATATAATGGTTGCTTCCAGCAGTATCACACGACTTCTTCCTTGTTCTGTATTATTGGGGTGATTGACCCATTCTGTAGTAGAAGATCCCAGGCAGGCTACTTGAGTTTATGAAGATTGGTCTTCCATCCGCCCATCTTGGGCCACGTCCCATCTTTAATGTATACACATGATGTATATGTTAAACGTAGGAGAAAAAAAGGGGTGTGAAATCTGAAGGAGTAAAATGAGCCATAAAAGCAAATCTAAGATTCCACCGGGGCTGTGAATCTTAGAAATGTCCACTCGGCAAACAGAGCAGTATACAAGAAACTTGACAGTTACACTCCATTTTTCAATTTTGGCTGTGACTTCTCCTTCTGCCGATAATCACGGGACCAGAAAGGTGCAGCGTTTACGGTTTCAGCAAAACAGTCTCCCAATCATGTGATCCTCGCCCCTTAACTAGAGCGTGCAGGGTAGTCATTTGGACAAACTGCCTGCGTTCATGCATACAGTGCACCAACAATGTAGAAACGAGCAAGCAAATGACCGGAGAGCCTTATCTAATAGATAGCCGGAGCGGAGATCACATGATCAGCGGACAGAACGTCTTACCGCAGCCGTAAATGCTGCACTGTTTGGGTCACATAACAATCGGCAGAAGGAGGAGTCCCAGCCGAAGATGAAAACGGGGTGTAATTGGTAAGTCTCTGCCGTAATGCTTTCTTTTTAAGCATCATTTAATTTACAGATCATGCCCACAACTTTGAAGATGTTGTGTTTAAAAAAAAAAAAATTAATGCCCTCCTTGCCCAGTCCGTGAGTTTTGGCAGGTTTGCTGTTGTGCCATGTTCTTTCCATTTGGTTATGATAGATTTGATGGCGCTCCTGGGGATCATCACAGATTTGGATGTTTTTTTTTTTATAACCTAACACTGACTTGTACTTCTCAACAAAATTGTCCCTTACTTGTTTGGAGAGTTCCTCGGCCTTCATGGAAGTGTTTGGTTAGTGATGCCTCTTGCTTAGGTGCTGCAGCCTCTGGTGTGTATATGTAATGACAGATGATGTGACACTTAGATTGCACACAGGTGACATCATGTCACCAATTATGTGACTTCTGAAGGTAATTGGTTGCACCGGAGCTTTTTATGGGCTTCCTAACAAAGGGGGTGAATACATACGCACATGGCAATTTTCAGTTTTCTATTTCTAAACAATAGTTTTATTTATATATTTTTCTCATTTCACTTCACCAACTTAGACTATTGTGTTCTGATCCATCACATACAATTCAGATTAACAAAACATTGAACTTAAGGCTGTAATGTAACAAAACATGAAAAAAGTCAAGGTGGGTGAATACTTTTGCAAGGCACTGTATATCATTAAGATATGCCAGAGAGTGTCTGACCTCTTGGACTCCCACTGATCCTGTGAATGAAGGGGCCACAGGACTGATGTGCTTCCCCTTAAAGGGTCACTGAGTCTTCAGAAATCTTTTGATATGTTCTAGAAACATAACAACATTTCTGATGGGTGGGCATCTGAGTGCTAAAACCCCCAGCGATCGTTAGGAGAGAGACGTGTTGTCATATCGCGCTCTCTCCTCACTGCAGGAGACTGAATCAAGACGCACCCATAGGCTTTCTGTTGCATTTATCTCTTGCAGCGACGAGAGAGCATGTGATATGTGAGCGATTCTCTCTCCCCGCATTCTAGCGATCAGTGGGGGTCTCGGCGCTCGGACTACAACCGATCGAAACTTTTGTGTCTGTATGACAGCATGCACCTGGCTGTGCACGGCACTGCAGGGCAGTTCTGTACAAGTGAATGGAGTTGGCTGCATTTTTCCTGCATATCCAGGTGGCTGGGAACACTGCACACCAAATCGTTACTGTGCCAAATAATTCATAGGGTTTGGGGCCTCCGAATCGGACCCCCACCATAAATGGATGGCCTAGCCTGGCGACAAACCATCCATTTACGAGCTGGGAATACCGCTTTAGTGTTAATGGTTTTTATGTTGGTAAAGCTTAAAGGGGTTATCCAACCCTTATAATGCCTGCGCCCCTCACACTGATTGTACTTGCATCTCTCCCCCCCCCCGGTCACAGGATGTTTTGATCTGCATTACGGGGAGGTGCAGCAGCGGTCGTGCGGGCATCAGAAGCGATGCTGGTGCCGGGGAGCGAGGCAAGTACAATCTGTGTGAGGGGCCTGGGCATTTGGAGGGGCATTATTTTTATATAATCGATCAGTTGGATCCATAAAGCTGGTCATACCCATTAGATGGCTGTTGTCGTAACACACACTTCTCCTGACTCCCCGTGTGCATGGACATTGGGCTGAGAGTGCAGGGACAGGAGTGTAAGGCTCTGCCAATGTCTGACCCTTCTCTGACATCTCCCACTGGTGGCAGAGTCCTACATCAGATGGTCAGCCGGCCCTGATGAAGTTGTCTGACATGCATCTAATGTGTATGAGCAGCTTAAGAATCTTGCTCGGATACCTGATGCTTGTGGTGACGCCGCTTATCTCGCCGCAACCCCCCCGACCATGACTGTTGTTCAGCTGCATTTCTCTTGTTTTCTGTCTAGAGGAAATCTGAGGAGCAGAATAAAAGCCTCAATGCTACTGGTCTGTCCTGGGTGAAGCCCGGATCTGTCCTTCCGTTCAGTAAAGAGGAGAACGCTCTGCAGACCTAACGCCGGCCGCTCTCTAAGCGGCGACCAGTGGACTCCAGCTCTTAACGATGGCTTTGACTATATGGAAGAAGACAGGGTCTGTCTTACTCTCCCCCATAAAGAGCAGGCTTTCAGTTTTACCTTGCAGATCTCCAACCAGGATTTTAACCTCATCTGGAACCGATGCGTTTCATATCAATTTATTTTTAATCCTGCGCTCCCGGACGGCGGAGCGTTTCTCCATCTAAAGCTGGAGGAGAAGCTGAATGTTAGCAGAAGGGTGGGGTCTGCATTTGCGGGGTCCTCCTGAGCCCCGCAGGAATTGCATGCACGCTTCGGTTTCTTTCTGCAGAGCTTTTTGGCAATGAGCGAGATGTTTGCCCCTTTATTGGATGCACCTGTGGGATTGGATAGGGGTTGTGATGAACTAGACATCATATCTGACGTCTGTAGGATAATGGTTTTAATAATGCCTTTCTCTTGTTGTGTAAATACAGTTAGAATATTAAAATTGTAAATACGTGTTTGATAACTCCACATCTAGCACTTTTTTTTCTTTTCTTTTGGCGTGGGAGGTTTGGAAAACGATGTCTTACAGAGTACCCGGGGACGGACATGTTTGTGAGCGGAACCAAGGTCTACACTGTTGTAGAGAGCGATCCGTCTCTGGCTCCGCCCACAAAATGGCTGCTTCCAGTGTGCATGGATTACAGGTTTGCTTTAATGGGTGAAGGGGTACGCTGCAGTACCTGTCACACAAGCACACATCAGTCCTGGTGAGAGGAATATGCAGGAATAGGGAATGTTATATTCTTTTATTTTATTTTTTTTTCCCCTTTTTAATCACTTGTGTTTTGTGTTTTATGTTCATTCAATAAACGGATACATTTGTTGCCATTGCTGCTTGATACAGAGACTAATGTGTGTTCTGCTCGTGGCAGGGAAGGGTTAACCTCCGATTAATAATTATTTCTCTTGCTTTTTGTATCCTGTCAGGACTTTTTGTAGGAGCAGACGCCAGGGATTGTAACCTCAGATTCTTTTTGTGCTGCGAACTTTAACCATTAGAAAGAAGGTACCATGATGTGCCCGGCCACAGACGGGTGTAGTCACTAAATCTCCTTAATAAATCCTAATGGCACAATGAAATCTGCTCTTAAAGGGTTTGTCCACCTTCACAACCAACTCTTGTTATTGTCTGAATGCATATAAAATGAAGTGACTTTGCAATAGGTCTTCATTGAAAATGTCCAGTCTTTTTGGTGCAGTTATTTCCATGGTAACAGACTGCAGACAAACCCTTCTTCCACCTGTTCCCAACTTTAACTACGTTTAGTGGGGCACCAAGAATTGGGCCCCTTGAACACAACCGTATGCCCTCCGAGACATGCCGTCCGTGAGCGGGACATATGTCCCAGAGCGGCATACTTTGTGCGCACGGGAGCGCGCAGCATCATAGGTTACTATGATGCTGTGCGCATCAGGAAACTGTGGGACTATTGCCTGCACTCTTATGATCTTATGAGTGCGGCATAATAGTTCTTGGGCGGCCCGATGCACACAGCACCATAGTAACCTATGATGCTGCGCGCTCCCGTGCCCACAAGGTATGCCGCTCTGGGACATATGGCCCGCTCACGGACCGTATGTCTCGGAGGGCATACGGTCGTGTGCAAGGGGCCTTAGAGGAATGATGGAAGAAACTGACCACAGGATCAGTCTACGCAGGGTTTCTGTTACCATGGAGACACATAGGTTTGCATAGGAGCTGTAGAAACAAAACGTTGTCATTTTTATTTAAGACCTTCTGTAAAGTTGCCAATTTTTTCATTTTGGATACATTGGCACAATAAATTAAGAAAAAAAACAAAAACTGGCCTTTAAGTGAATATGAGCTTCTCCTAGATACCTTTGGGATATGTTTCCACACAGCAGATTTGTTGCAGGAATTACCTAGACCAGGCATGCTCAACCTGTGGCCCTCCAGCTGTTGCAAAACTACAACTCCCAGCATGCCCGAACAGCCTACAGCTATGAGCCTACAGCAGGGCATTGTGGGAGTTGTAGTTTTACAACAGCTAGAGGGCCGCAGGTTGAGCATCCCTGACCTAGACTCTCCCACACTTGCAGTAGGCTGTTCTGGCGGGGGAACAGCCTGCCGGATCCGTGCTACTACAAGTCCGCTCCAGCCCCATTCACTATAATAGGGGTGGGTCGGAGGTCCGGCCGCAGCACGGCAAACATGACGAGAGGCGGCCAGAATAAACCTACAGCACACTGCGGTTTTTGTCCAGCCGTCTGCCGGAAAAGGCTACCGCAAGTGTGAAAGTAGCCTTAATGGGACGTGCAGAAACAACCCCATTAAGATGAAAGGAACGGATGTTCAGGTGCAGAAGTTTCTGCAACAAATCTGCTGAATGTGAGTAGACCCTTATATTTGCAAATCTGCGGATATACTTTTAGGCTGTGGCCACACATTTAGATGCTGGATTTCATGGGTTATACACTTACAATAGACTGGAGACTTATATATTTTTTTTTTCCCCCCTTTCTTTTATGGGCCACTCCTGGCTGCACCAAAAACTAAATGTGTGAATCCAGCCCAAAACAGATCCGTCCTGCTGTGTAGTAGGCGATTGTTAGCTGACGATCACCCGTGTGGATGTATATTCTCTATAGTTCTCTCTGTTTGATTCAGTCTCCATTCACTTGCAGTTGTCATGTGTTACCACAGCCCTACAGGGCCCCCATGTGGCTGAAAAGTCTTGGATTTTGGGCTCTTGCAGATGAGCGGATCTCCTGCGTGTTATCCGCAGCGAGAATGAGAGCCAAGCTGCACGGTGGACATCAGAGGCACAAAGCAGTAACATAATGGATACTGCTCCGTGCCTCTCTGTGACAACTTTATCTCAGTGATCTTCTAGTGAAAGGGTCACAGAGAGGCATGGAGCAGTATCCATTATGTTACTGCTTCTGCCTCTGATGTCCACCTCACAGCTTGGCTCTCATTCTCGCTGCGGATAACACGCAGGAGATCCGCTCGTCTGCAAGAGCCCTTTGTGTTCCTTTTACCTGTCCCAGGACGAGGAGACCTCTGAATGTTCTCTCTTCTGTGGCTGGATTAGTCCTGGCCTTTACATTTCTGAACTAATGATGCAATGATGACTATATTAGACAATTGCTTAAAGAGTAATTCTGGATGCTGGTTAATTGCTCCCTTTAGCTGTAGAAAAGTTATTGGTAATAGACGAGAGAGCAGATTCATTGCTGATGAGTAGAAACCGCAGGACCATTCACACAGCAATGCAAAATGAAGACCATGCAAACGGCTCCTGTATCTCAGCTTCCTGGACCCCTGTTAGTGAGGACTGTGGAGGGACTGGAGATGGCCGGTTTTGATTTGTGTTGCGCTTTGGGACTAGTATATGTCACAGCGGTGCTAGAGATGGAGGGCTGAACGATGGCGAATGTAGTACTCGCCATAACCTGCTGTTTACAATGTGCACAGGAAACCTTGCATCTGTAATAAACGTGTAAACTGTTGTCACCAGCACGTCACGTGTAATGTCTCCTTTCACCACACTTCTATATTTTTTTCCGCCTTGCCTTTGCAGGTGAAGGACATCCATTTGTGAAAATTAGAGTGAATTCACACCTGGCATAGATTCACTTCATGGACAGATCTATAGCAAAATCTGTGTCTTGCAGGTGGATTTTGATGCAGTTTTAACCCCTTCCATTAGGAAGGGTAAAATCCATGGGAAATTCACATGTAAGATGTGTGGATTCTGTGGCTTACAGTGGCGTAATATTGATCCCATCCTTCCTTGGACTTAAAGGGGTTGTGTCACCTCAGCAAATAACTTCCTCTACATAATAAATGCTAATGCAAGGCACTTACTAATGTATTGTGATTGTCCATATTGCCTCCTTTGCTGGCTGGATTCATTTTTCCATCACATTATACACTGCTTGTTTCCATGGTTATGACAACCCTGCAATCCATCAGCGGTGGTCGTGCTTGCACACTATAGGATAAAGCACCGGCCTATCTCTGGTGGCCAGGACCATGGGATCGCACTTAGGCACGTGTGCGCAGCAGCGCCTGTCCTGTGCACCTCGTATCTGCGCTGTGGCAGTGGTTGTAACCCCTGGAAACGAGCAGTGTATAATGGGATGGAAAAATGAATCCAGCCAGCAACGGAGGCAATATGGACAATCACAATACATTAGTAAGTGCCTTGTATTCACTTTCTCTACATGATAAATGCTGATTGCTGAAGTGACACAAGCCCCTTTAAACCCTGGAAAGTTTGGAGTCACAGTTGGCTGAGAGACACCCGAGGGTTGTTAATGGTTGTACTCTTAGGAGAGGCAGGTTACAAGTGGTGACCTCAAGGGTCTGTCCTGGGTCCTATTCATTTTAATATTTTGGTAGGTGACCATAGGAGAAGGTTTGCTGATGAAGTATGTAACAGGATAGATATTCCTGGAGGGGCTTGTAACACGGAAAAAAAAAATAACGTCTCTGGATAAATGGTCCAAAGAATGGAAGAGTCTAGGGGTCCTGATAACACAATGAGTGCACAGTGTGGGCAGGCAGCTGAGAAAGCAAGAAGGATGCTTGGCTGTATAACTAGAGGTACACTGGCATGCAAAAGTTTGGGCACCCCTGCTCGAAATTTCCGTTACTGTAAACAGTTAATTTCTTCAATTTACTTATCTCCAAAAGGCAAAGTAAAGAGGAAACGCACACTTTTCTACATATTAAGCAATATCAGTGTATTTTGGTTTTGTACAATTTTAGAGTGGGAAAAAAAGAAAGGAGTACCTTGAAAAAGTATGTGAACCCAAGGAGATTTTAGCACTTGGATAACTGTGCCTGTTAGGGTTAAGGCTTATTCACAATCATCGCTAGGAAAAGCCAAGGGATGCAAACTTCAAAGCTTTACACTGGGTTCAGACCTGGGCGTTCGTGCAGCGCGTTTAATTCGCGCGTTTTTAATGTGCGAATTAAATTGCGCTGCACAAAATAGGAATCGCGCGTTTAACGCGCGTCCCTATTAAACTCAGTTTATGGGGACGCGCGTTAAACGGGCCAAAAAACGCAAACATACTTGCTTTTGCGTCGGCCGTTTTTACGCGCGTTCAAATGTGGTGAACCAAGTGTGAACCAGGCCCATAGGAATGCATGGGTACTGTACAGTTGTGCGTTTTTATGCGCGTTCGAACGCGCGTAAAAACGCTAAAGTCTGAACTGAGGGTTAGAAATACCCAGACTCCTCTAACCTTGTCCCAAAAAACTGCAGCAATGGGTACCTCTAAGCCAGGGATGCCCAACCTGTGGCCCTCCAGCTGTTGTAAAACTACAACTCCCAGCATGCCTGGACAGCCTACAGCAGAGCATGGTATGAGTTGTAGTTTTACAACAACTGTAGGGCAGGTTGGGCATCACTGTTCTAAGCAGCTTCCTAATACTCTGAAAATAGTTGAGGCCCACAAAGCAGGAGAAAGCTAAAAGAATGCGTTTTTTTTTTTTTTTATTACCAGATTACCATTTTCTCAGTTCGAAATGTAATTAAGAAATGGCAGTTAACAGGAACAGTGGAGGTCAGGAAGACCAAGAAACATGTCAGACAGCTGCTTGTAGGATTGCTAGAAAGGCAAATCAGAAACCCTTGAATGACTGTAAAAGACATTCAGGAAGACTTAGCAGCCTCTGGAGTCATGGTACATTGTTCAGCAACACCTGCACAAATGTGTCAGAAGAAAACATCTACATCTTCACCACAAAATTCTGAAACAGAAGTTTACAAAATAACATCTAAACAAGCCTAACTCAGTTTAGAAACAAGTTTAGTGGACCGATCGGAGAGAAAAGGGCACAGAATTTCATGAATAGAATTCCTCTCTAACCATTAACCCCTTCCCGGCATCCACTTTCTGCCTGGAGCAGAGCGAGTGTTATAGCTGCCGGGTGGCTGCTCTTTCATACAGCAGGCACCTGTGGCTAATGTCTGGTTTAAAAAAAAAAAAAAAAGGAAAATCGCTGCCCTTAAAGAAAGGTTTAAGCATGGGGGTGGATCAGTTATTCATTGGGGATGTTTGGCAGCCAATGGCATGGGTAACATTTAACCGGTAGAGGGAAGAATGGATTCCATAACATTTCAGCAAATTCTTGAAGCAAACATAAGTCCAACTGTTTAAAAAAAACTGAAGTTGAGAAGAGGATGGCTTCTGCAAATGGATAATGATCCTAAACACACCTCAAAATCCACAATAGAATACCTTAAAAGGTGCAAGTTGAAGGTTTTACCATGGCCCTCACAGGCCCCTGATCTAAACATCACTGAAAATCTGTGAACAGACCTCAAAAGCAGTGCATGCAAGATGGCCCAGGAACCTCACAGAACTAGAAGAATGGATGAAAATCCCCAAACAAGAATTAAGTCTTGCCTGCTTCAAAAAGGGCTTACAAGCTATGATATTTGCGAAAGATACTAGGTAGTAACCATGCAGGGTGCCTAAAGTCTTTCTTAAGCCCCCTTTCCTTTTTTTTGTTATTTTGAAAGTATAAAAGATGAAAAAAAAACTGTATTTTATAAAATATAAAGGGAATGTGTCATCCTTAGCTTCATGCCCTTTGGAGAGCATTTCATCTTCAACTTGCTTAACCATTCACAGTAACAGTCATTTTGACCAGGGGCGCCCAACCTTTTGCATGCCACTGTATAACCAGTAGGAAGAGTTTGTGAATCCTCTGTACAGAGTGCTAGTGAGAACGTATCTGGAATACTCTGTCTAGATCTGGAGACCCCACCAACAAAAAGATAGAGGAAATGGAACGGGTGCAAAAGCGGGCGACCATATCAGGAGAGCTGTAAAGAATTTAAAGGGGGTTATTCATTTTCTTTTGTTTTTAACACTGGTCCCCTTTCATGCGGCTTACAACCATCACATTGATGATGACAATGTCCCTACCAGGCCAGTGCTGCACTCCCCGGTGTAACTGGGCTCCTGGCACATCCTGAATCATTTGCCGTACATTGTGCATGTGATCCAGGCCTGGGTACAACCTACAATGTACATGGGTTGCGCCTGTACAGTCAGGCAGCCGATAGTAGCATAAAGAAAAAAAGCCACTTACCTATGTACTGGTGGTCTGTTCCTGCAAATAGAAGGTGTAATGTCCTGTCTGTTGTCACATGAACTAATGCAGCCATTCGATAGTCAGCTATTAAAATATGTAAGTATATCGTCCCATCTGCGCATCTGGGGCGTATCGATAGGATATGCCATAAATGTCTTCGTTGTGGGACTTGCACCCATGAGACCCACTTCTATCAAGTAAAGGGGTTGACGGTTTGACATGGATGGCCTATTCTCAGGATAGGTCCTCAATATATGATCTGTGGGGGTCCCACTCCAAAACACTCAGCTGTTTGAAGGGACCGCAGCCTCTTCCTACTCCTGTAATGTCACATTTATCAGCCAAATGGCCTAGGTTCAGCTCGGTCCCATTCAAGTGATTGAGACTGAGCTGCAATACCAAGCACAGCCACTATACAATGGACAGCACTGTGCTTGGTAAGCTGTGAGGAGGACATGGCCACCTCAAACAGCTAATCGGCGGTGGTGTCAGACCCCACTAATCTGATATTGATGACCTATCCCTAGGATAGGTTATTAATATCAAACACCTGAAGAACCCCTTTAAGAGCATACCCCATCTCAGTTTACTGCTATGGGACTACTGAAAATAGTCAAGTACATTTGCTCTGCTATTTTCATAAGTCCCGTACTATACCAGCTTTCCATTCACAGCAGGTCTCTGTTTTTGGGATTCATGGCTATAGCCATTTAACTCTCTCCTAGCATGGAGTTTGTGTGCTTTGTTATATCAAGTAAGCTGCACAGACCATTTAAAAAGTTTAAGGCTACATGCACACGACAGTGAAAAAAAACATTAGTTAAAAACGGACATTTTTTTAAGAGGTTTTTTTCACTGATGCCTGTCTGAGAAACGGCTGTTAAAAATGGACCCATTCAATTGTATGAGGGGAGTCTGTCAGTAAAAAACGGACAAGATAGAGCATGTTCTATTTTTTGACGTCCGTTTTTCACTGACAGTCAAAACTGTCATGTGAATAACCCCATAGACTACCATTGGTTTTAAAATGTCCATCTCATGGCCGTTAAAAAAATGTACATCACATGTCCGTTTTTCACTGTCGTGTGCATGTAGCCTAAGAGCTGCCAACCCCTCTCCCCCATTTTTATACCCACGATGTCCACCACAGAGGTTGCTTTTTCCTCCACTGTGTTTCCCTGGACTTGAAGATAACCCCCAATATCACAAGAACTGAGTAATAATAATTTCACATGATATTTTATATAAAAACAGTCAATTAGTCAAATGATTAGTTAAAAAAATGTACATAAAGTTACAAACTGTAGATTAAATCTCGACTTCCTGAATTCATTATACAGACATTACAGTACACGCGTCAGCCGTGTGATAAAATAACCAGACCCTGTTCCTGAGTATTGTGGCACTCGCAATGATGGGCGTATAAACCAAAAGCAGCTTACACACCTAATGGGTAGCTCCGATGCTCTGCGCACCAATCTGTGGGGCTGGTACCTGACACGTGGTCTAGAATACCAGTCAATACTATGCAAAACTCATTTTGTGGCACTTTAATTTGGCCCGAAAACATCGGAAACCTGAAATCATGGAATGGCTGCTCCTTGTGATTTGAAGGGTGCGTTTCATGATGGGCGGATGTGTAAAACAGCTATGGCTTTATAATGGGCACAGGCTGAGCCTCTCCGGAGTCCTGTAGTGCCCAGTGCTGTGAGATGTCGGGGCGCTGGGCTCGCCAGGCTCAGAATAGAGGTATCGTTGCATTCCAGTCCTGTCAGGGGAAGTTCCGCGCGGAGGCCTGGAGATTGTGTTGGGGGAGATTTTCTGCAGTTGCTCCAGGAGGTATTCATTAGTGCAGACTAATGACCTGCGGGGCATAGAAATGAGAGACATAAGGTACCGTACGGCCACATAGTGATTTTGGCCATGACAGCTCAGTGGGACTTGTATGTTTTCTGCGTAATGCGAATTGCAACAAATCCTGCAGTGTTGGATTTATTTTTTTGCGTGTTGCAATCTCATTGGTTCCTACAGCAGCCCGGCTACACTGTGATTTTTGGTCGCGCAGCAGCCGTCACTACCAAAATTACCATATAGCCGAACCCTAAAGACTATATTATTTAATAATAATTTCTAGGTCTAAATCTCCAATATGAGAACGCCAGTGTTTCTGGAACGGCAGCTGGAGAACCCATTAGCGTCTATAGTACATGTACCTCTGGCTGTTGTGTAACAGGTGAACCGTCTCCTGCAGTTTATTGGTTTTCTCCAGCTGCTGCTGTAATGATTCCACCTGAAGGCTCAGCTGCTCGTACTTCTGCCGCAGATCCTCTGAAAACAAAAAGCTTCCGTTAAATTACTGCAGACTCTTCTGAGGCGACTGAGGAGCTTTAAACAATCCCAGCACAGAAAATACCTTGGGGTAAAGACGAGGCTGCCGACCCTTCGTTACGAGCGGCCTGGTTCTCCAGTTTATACACTTTGGTCCGTAGGAAATGATTTTCCTCCATTACTTTTACCAACTTTAGTTTTATGGAATCCTAAGGGAAAGAAAACGAGTTACAGGCGGATTTCACCTTCAATGCAAAGAATGAAATCGGCAGCATAAATCGACACGCTGGGAGCATAAACTCCACATGGCAATTTTCATGGGGGGTGTTTTTTTTTTGTTTTACACACAGTAGGGGTCTGTTTCCCCTCTGCGCCGCCAGACAATGCGTATCGACAGCAGTCCATGAGTGGAGAATGTTTTCACCAACATATACACCCGTTTCCAGGTGTAAATATTAGTAAATTTTCCATGGCCAATGTCCTGGCCCTTACCAAGTGGCGAGGACAACGTAAAAACGTTCATGCGACAAAATGTTGCGCTAGTATGCGAAAAGTCTCAAAAAGAGTTGCTGCAACGTTTTTGTTTTTGCCAAAAACCAGTGTAGGGATGTTAGTAAATGACACTCAATGTATGGATGTGATTTGATTAAATCGGATTTTCTGCCCACTATTCTACAGAATTTATGCCCCCTGAGGATATACCCTAACGGCGGAGTCGCGCACCGTTACTTATCCTGCCTAAACATTTACTACACAATCTCCATGTGTAATGTGAATATACCTGCAGATTTTATGCTTTGCATAGCAATCACTGAAACCCATGCTGAACATCCACAATGTTCCTTCAACAGGGGGGGGCGATGTGGATTTGAAAATGGGCACCATGGCAAAAATCTGCTGTAACTCAATGGATTTTTTTAATCCCCATTGACTTACTTTGTACTGTATTTTTTGTGGAATTTATGCGTGTGGTATTGCAGCTTGGCATCATTCAATGGAGCCGGGATGCAATACCAGATATGACCCATGGACAGGTGTGGTTTCAGGAAGCAGGCAGCCATGTTTTTTAAGGAGATCTGCCTTCACCCTGTTATTATAGAGGAGGATAAGAAGCTGCCAAACATGTATTCGGGTCAGTCTGATTTTGCCGAGTCGGTCGACGGGTTGCCTACAGAGCTATTTTTTTCCATCAGATGTAATGGAAGTGTGGAGTCCAACAGCAGGTGACCCTGGGTGCAGGTACGTGGTCTTCTGTATGTCACACACAACCTACTGTGGTCTCGCCGTCTTCGTCTCGTCTGTGGCTGACTGTAGAATCCACCGTCTGTCTCGCTGACATCAGGCGTGAGAGCAGATCTTGAGCAGGTACTGGTATGAAATAAGCAGTATATGGATGTCAGATTTCCGGACATTGAAATGGACTACAGTCCTAATTCTAAATGTAGTGTCCTTACCCATGAACCTGTGGTTCTGCAGAAGCGATCCTGAACCATTCCAGTAGCGGTCTACTAAGTCCATCAGCTGGTGCAGGACGTAATTGACACTAGGGGCCTCGCTGCTCCCGGAGCTGACCCTGGTTTTCAGCTCATTTCCACTCAGCAGATCATCACTCTGAAAAATTTGGTAATAGATAATTGATATCTATGAACCACTCGTATTAATGGCCCAATATAAGACGAAAACGCTGAAAGTGCCACCTCTGTATTGCATCATATATTATGGGAGATCTAGGGACATCGGTCTTATAGCTAAAGATTAAAAGGGGTTATACAATGAAAATTATTGCACAGGATAGGCGAAAAATATCAGATCGAGGTGGGGTACGGTTGTTCGACTGCTGGGATCCCCAAGTCTCCTTTCTGAATGGAGCGTTAGTGCAAATGTCGGTCAAACGCTCCATTCAGATCTATGGGGCTGATGTAGATAAGTACTCCATAAATTCCATGGAAGTGAATGGACTGGTGAACCGACAGGCGCACTGTTGCTCCATTCAGAGAGGAGACTTGGGAACCTCTCATTCTCAGGATTGTGGGGGTTCCAGCAGTCAGACCCCTGGGATCTGATGCATATCATCTATTACACTTCATATTTTAATTCCTATGTTTTTAAGATCTCTGCTTGCTGTCAGTACAATTGGAGTCCTTGGCAGTTTTCTCCTCTCGAGATTAAAAACAGATACATTCTTGGCCAAACCAAGCACGTATGGGGGAGGAAATAAAGGGGCACTGAGTTTTGAGAAAACTTTTGATGTCATAGCAACATTAAGTTTTGATTGGTGGGGGTGTGAGTGCTGAGACCCCCAGCGATCGCTAGAACGAGGAGAGATAAGTGCTTGCATATCACTCTCTCCTCGCTGCAGGGGGCGGAATTGAGACGGCCCCATAGACTTCTATGGAGTCTGTCTCGCTTCATCTCCAGCATTGAAGAGAGGGCGCATGATATGCACACACTTCGCTCTCCTCAATGTAAAGATCGGTGGGTGTCTCAGCGCTCGGGCCCCCACCAATCAAAACTTTTGCTATGTCTAACATATCAAAAGTTTTCTCAAAACCCAGGGACCCTTTAAATGGGCACCTGTAAAGAGTCTGATTGTTTACGCAAATTTACACAACTTAGCAAACTATTGCCATAAGAGAGGTTTGTGCTGCTCGTGTATTGTGCATAACATTGCAGCAAACTCTAAGCTGTGCAGGTTTTCCATTCACTGAAAAGAAGCAGAGCTCTTGAAATGGAGCAATTGAAACAGAGTACATTCAAAAGATGCTGAACTTCTCTTTATAATAAGCTACAACCACGGTTAGCTCAGTGCTGGGTATCCCTGTGCCCTCATACCACCGGCAGGTAGGTCCGCACTCACACTGCTGACTGTAGGCGATAGCAGAGAGTTCAGGCTACTGGCTCTTTTCATTCCATTCTGTGGCACGGTCAGGCTGTCAAACTTTGTGGCAGACGGTCTATCCAGGTTCCAGGAGTTCTTGTAGTCTCTGTTAAATTCGGGGCGGCTCGTACTTTTTCCTGCGGACAGATGGGTATTTGCCAGTGTGGGTTTAGACGGCAGCGCGTAGGTCTTGGACACATCGGTAAAACCTTTTCTTAAGGCAGAAAGTGAATTTGAAGACGCAGGGGGGTCAGTCAGATGTGTGGTCACATAAAGATCTACAAAGGGAAGATCCAACAGGAGATTACTAAAGGCATTCAAAGATGGCCCCTGCTGTATGCCAGGAGGCTGTACGTCTTACCTGAGCTCAGTCTCAGTAGTCTATCTCTGCTTGACTCCTCTGCAGACTTAAGATGATCTCTGGATTCTGTGCTCTGTCCAATGCCACTAAAGACGTTGCTGTCAACCCTAGCCCGTTCACTGCCGGCAGCCTCCTTCCTTACTGGGGTGGACGTGAGGTAGGTATTTTTGTAACTGAGCCCTGATGTAGGTGTATCTAATGTGTGTTTTCCTGTGCAGACAAGATTGTCGTCACTTTCTGATCGTCGGCCCAAATCCTCTTTCTTTGGGAACAGCTCTGAAACGGTCGATTCTGCAAAAGTAACGCGGTGCCCTTCCTTGACTCGTGACAAGGGACCAGGGGAACGCAGGGATGAACGCGTGGGTGAAGGTAAGGGGCGGTATTCTGTAAATATCAGAAAAGACACGAAATCCGGTGAAGCTGAAAGTCACTTTGATAAATAGTAATTTCCTTAGAACCAATTTGACCCCTGGCGTATAAATACAGGGTGCACACGGGCATAGCGCTTGATGTGAGAAGGACTATGATAGGTAGAGATGACTCGGGTGGCTGCTTTGTGCAGGTTTTATGTATTAAATGACATGTGATTAATGCAGCGGACACGGGTCATTTATCCCCTTAGAACCGTTAGTGAGCCCAATGTTGTTAGTAACACAAGTAATTATAGTGAAGCTGGAATTATACCAATACCGTCTTCAAAGTCGCTCTGCGGCGGCACGTATGACTGGTGCTCGTTAGTCTGTGAATGAAGAAATGCATTTAAAGGCACCTCTGACATGGAAAACATCATTCTTACATGTGTTAGAGGTTATCTTGAGCACTAAGTTTCAGTCTGTACTCTTCATTCTCTGACCCCTAACATTCAGTTTACAACCTGCTCCTAATTTCAAACTTTTTTCATGTGGATGAGTCCCTCCCAATAAGTTATGCTGTAAGGAACTCCTCAATATATCCAGGATGCTTTTGTCTTCACTAGCCCTTGATTGATTTCTGTACCGATTTGTCCTTCTACAGCCCATGAGGGACCTCCTCCCACTTGTACTGACTATCAATGATGCTAAGGAATTTGCGATACCAAAGTCTGCCCTGGGTTCCCTCACTACATATAGAGCCTGCGTTATTCTCCCTCCCTCTGCAGAGTCTTTCATGGGTTCTCTCAATACATATAGAGCCTGCGTTATTCTCCCTCCCTCTGCAGAGTCTTTCATGGGTTCTCTCAATACATATAGAGCCTGTGTTATTCTCCCTCCCCTTGCAGAGTCTGCCGTGGGTTCTCTCACTACATATACAGCCTGTGTTATTCTCCCCCCCCCCCCGCAGAGTCTGCCGTGGGTTCTCTCACTACATATACAGCCTGTGTTATTCTCCCCCCCCCCCCCCAGAGTCTGCCGTGGGTTCCCTCACTACATATAGAGCCTGTGCTATTCTCCCTCCCCCTGCAGAGTCTGCCGTGGGTTCTCTCAATACATATAAAGCCTGTGTTATTCTCCCTCCCCTGCAGAGTCTGCCGTAGGTTCTCTCAATACATATAGAGCCTGTGTTATTCTCCCTCCCCTTGCAGAGTCTGCCGTGGGTTCTCTAACTACATATAGAGCCTGTGTTATTCTCCCTCCCCCTGCAGAGTCTGCCGTGGGTTCTCTAACTACATATAGAGCCTGTGTTATTCTCCCTCCCCTTGCAGAGTCTGCCGCGGGTTCTCTGACTACATATAGAGCCTGTGTTATTCTCCCTCCCCCTGCAGAGTCTGCCGTGGGTTCTCTAACTACATATAGAGCCTGTGTTATTCTCCCTCCCCTGCAGAGTCTGCCGTAGGTTCTCTCAATACATATAGAGCCTGTGTTATTCTCCCTCCCCCTGCAGAGTCTGCCGTGGGTTCTCTAACTACATATAGAGCCTGTGTTATTCTCCGTCTCCCTGCAGAGTCTGCCATGGGTACTCTCACAACATATAGAACGTGTTTTATTCTCCCTCCCCCTGCAGAGTCTGCCGTTGGTTCCCTCACTACATATAGAGCCTGTGTTATCCTCCCTCCCCTTGCAGAGTCTGCTGTGGGTTCTCTAACTACATATAGAGCCTGTGTTATTCTCCCTCCCCTGAAGAGTCTGCCGTGGGTTCTCTAACTACATATAGAGCCTGTGTTATCCCCCCCCCCCCTCCCTGCAGAGTCTGCCGTTGGTTCTTTCACTAAATACAGAACCAGTGTTATTTTACCTCCCCCTTTGCAGAGTCTGCTGTGGGTTCTCTAACTACACTACACTGCCTGTGTGACTTTCTGCGCCCCCCCCCCCCCCTCCAGATTCTGCCATGGGTGCTTATTCTCTCCCTACACTTGTACATAGCATATGTGACACTCCTGTCATCACACTGCTGACTACCTTGTGTGCGCCTTCTTCCCTATCTACAGCCTGTGTCAGTTGCTCTCCTTGGATTGTCACCCCCTATCCACACTCTGACCTGCAGTGTACCACCTCCTCCCCTTCCAACTGATATCTTTAAGACTGAGAGAAGGAAGGGGGAAAGCAGAGAGAGTAGACACATCCAGGTGTAGTGCTCTGTTAGATTCAGCAGGACAGTCACATAGGTGAAGGAGGTGCACACACTCTACAGCAGCAAAACTGTAAGAAATTTTTTATGAAGGCCGCTTACAAAAGTTCAATTTTGCAATTTGGCGGCAAAAATCAGTGCAAAGTCATCCGTATAAAGTGTAATATGAAATGTAGCAACATAAGCGTTTCCTGCTTGTTGTATGAAATTAGCAGGAAAGCTTCCAACAAAAACCGCTCCAGTCCTGGCCATTGGTTGTGTCTGGTATTGCAGTTCATCTCCGTTCAACTAATTTCCACAACTTTTTTTTCTTAATTTACTATAACATTTTATCTTCATGCTGTGTGACCAGGGCCTAAAGGTGGATCTAGACAAGCAGATAAACTTTATGATTCCAAAGCTAGTGATGGAAGATGAACGGTTATCGTTTCATGTAAATGTTTCTAACGATTTAGCGATCTGACCAAAAACGCTCGCTCAATGTCTGTGAAATTGTTAGTGCGAACAAGTACAATTATCGTTCTTGTTAACGAAATACACGATAATCGGTTAGTTTAAATGCTAGTTGTGAACGTTTGGTCGCTTAGTCGCTGGTGCCTGTGATCGCTTAAGCGATTATCTGCTCGTCTAAATCCACCTTAATACACCAGCAACCAGCGGTGACGCACCAGTATGTAGAAACTTGCACCTACCTGATATTTAGATGGGGAGATCTTCTTCATGTAATCTGTACGTTCATTCTCACGGCCATTTACCTTGCCGAATTCTAGAATGAAATTTACCGGTATATAGCTTTAGTACTCATGGATTTCTTTACTTTTTAATTCAATTTTCAAGGTATTATGTCACCCATTGGTTTTTTGTATCAAGATGGAAAGGAACACTTCCCCCTAGTGGTCATATGGTAAATTACCTTAATCGGCTGCACGGCTTACTATAAACTTTATGTGCCATTTAGTGCATTAGCAAATCCTCCTCCTTCAGCCACCTCGCACAGACACATGTAACTGGTAGAGAAGCTTCAGCAACAGACAGAGCCATGTCTTCTGTCTCTTTTGGGAGGGCAAAATGCTTGTTCCTGATCACAGCCCCGTGTAAATGTGCTGCCGATCACTGGACAAGCAAGCGAACACTCGTTTCTCAGGTGATCACGTTTTTCATGTGCACCAGAAATAGCTTTTTGTCTGCAGCACATCGCACTGTGTAAACGGACATGCTGCAGACAATATGGAAACTGAACGGGGATGAATGATCGCAGCAACAGTCTTTCCCCCCCAAATCAGTGTGCATTGCGCGGTGTAAATATGAGCACCCATTGACCTAATATTTTATAAAAGCAGCTGTAGGCATGAGTATCAAGCATGGAGTCTGGGTTGCAGAGCTCCTATTGATTACAATAGCACAGAGAGATGTCCTGTTTAAAGGTGTTGTCCCATTTAAAAGAGTTATCTGTCTGATCAGAGGGGGGCCCAACTGCTGGGACCCCCACGATCACAAGAATGGAGACCCTGTACCCTTTGGAGCTGCAAACTGGGCATGTACGCAGTTGCTCCATTCATTTCTATGGGGGTTCTGGAAATAGCCAAGCACTATCATAAACGGAATACCCCTTTAAAGGGGTTGTCCGTGTTCCGAACTGAACCCGGACATACCTTCATTTTCACCCAGACAGCCCCCCCGACAGGAGCATCAAAGCAGTTTATGCTCCGATGCTCTCCTTTGCCCTGCGCTAAATCGTGCAGAGCAAAGGCATTTTCTGGAGTTACGGTGACGAACTGGGCTCTCCATGGGGCTGCCAGGAAGCCTGGTGACATCACAGGCACTGATGGGGGGGCTTTTGGGCTGCCCTAGCCAGTAAAACTGCTAGGGCAGCGCTAAAGCATGCCAATCAGAGCCGGCTAAATCACCGAACACACTGCCGGGCGGCAGCATGTTATTATAAACAAAAGATCCCTTTGCGCTGTGCGATGTAGCGCAGGGCAAAGGAGAGCATCGGAGCATGAACTGCTCCGATGCTCCCGTCAGGGGGGCTGCCTGGGTGAAAATTGAGGTAAATGAGGTCCCTGTTCTCGTGTTCGGCAGGGGCCCCAGCAGTTGGACTCCTGCTGATCAGACGCTTGTCCGCTATCCTGTGGATATGTAGAGGGTAAGCCTTGGTATTGTGACAACCCCTTTAAGGGGCTATTCTTACAAGTGCATTCAGAACATGTTAAATCAGTCTGGATTACTTGGCAGTAATACAAGTGGATAATACGCCCTGAATACACCCCTCATACAAGTACCAAGGACACAATACAAATTTTGTAAAATCAAACACGTCTTTCCTTGATTAATAGCTGTGGCTAGATCAGCAAAAATTCTACAAAATTCTGCTTTAGGAGAAATGTTAGTTTACTGTGATACATCCTTGAAATATATTACCTGCGTCGCTCATGTCAAAATCCAGGTGAGTTTTGGCTGATGTCTTCTGGGTGTAAGAGCTCCCTGTGCTGAAAGACCCAAGTCATGTACAGTATAAATGAATGGAAGGTCAGTGTCCTCAGGAATAGTGTTGAGCCAACTTTGTGTTTCAAGTTCGACGTACAAGGTTCAGGTTATCTAAGAATTCTGTTATGGATCCCACTACCACTGACCATAAGTTATAGGGTCCGTGATAGTGGAATCCATAATAGAATTCTTAGATAACCTGAACCTTGTACGTCGAACTTGAAACACAAAGTTCGCTCATCCCTACTCAGGAAATGTAGTCTATAGACTTCTATCATTCTATATAAAGTGGGATATAATGAGCTCCATGCTAGGACTGGGGGGTCCACCAGTATTAGGCTGTTCCAGCATAAACGCTACATGCAGCAGTATTAGTCTGTCTGTAACCCAGCATTTATGGCGGAAAAGTGGCCGGATCCCATTATAGTCAATGGGGATCCGGCTTACCCCCTCCTACCCTTCTGTTCTGACATTACTTGGGCTTTATGAGCTGTAGGCCAGTATCAGGGGTGGACTGGAAAGAGAAGCTAAAAATGAGGCCCCATGTTGACAATACAGATAGGCAGGGACAACAGAAGGAGTCGGGACAGCAATACTATAGTGCAGCACAAAATATGAACCCCTCCCCTGCAGCATTCAACTATATCACCGTCCTTAGGATGACGATACCGTTCAATTCAGGAGGGTACCTGCAGCCACCGGCCAGGCGCATGATGCCCCTAGCATTAATTACTACGGAGAGTTTCAGACTGTTAGGTATCCAGCTGGCAGCCATGAGGAGGGTCCTGGCAGCCCACTGGGCATCAGGGCTACTGGGAAATTTCCCTGTGGGGTCTATAGCCAGTTTTTTTCTCTTGCTAGCACGCACTTCATGTTCTAAAACTTGCACACACCCAAAAATATGGAGAATGGGCTTGATAAATATGGTGTCCATACACTGGTACAGTATATGGCGACAGTTTAGGCTCTTGGCTCTCATGTGTCCATGCCAGATTTCTGTCCTCCCAACAGAAACATGCATTTAACAGATACCATCTGTCGCCCATAGGTGCCAACGTTAAAAAGACGTATCAGTGTCCCTGGTGGGAGCGCCCCATACACGGCCATAAGAACTGAATAGAGGCCTATGGGTCCATTTCTGTGACGCTAGCGTTCCTAGTGCAGACGCGGAACATACACCTCTAACGCAGTGTGAACAGACCCGTATGTATAGATCTCTGGACGCTCCATAGAATCAGATACAAAGTACATCAAATGTTACAGTCAATAAAAACTAAATAAATACAATTGTCTGTTCCTGATCATTTTCAGGCGTTTCCTCGGCCAGATATTGTGATACATATCTCGATAACTATCAGCAGTAGGACCGTGCACTTACCTGCTGATCACCTCCGCCATCTCCTTCGTTTTATAGTCTTTTAGCTGGAAATTAAACATTGTGTTTTTCCTTTCACTCTCCCTCACCGGCCGTTCGTCTGCAAACAATGACATATCTGCTCAGAAGGGTCTGATTCTCGGACATGCAGCTTTTCACCTTTCTCCCCCCTCCCCAGATCTGGAGGAGCCGAGGACGCGAGGCTGGAGGGCTCGGTATGAATGGGCCCGGGTGACAGTTGCATAAGGTTTGCAGAGGCTCCAGGTGAAGCCATGGCAACTCCCTGCGCAGGGCACAACAGAAACCTGGGCAGGGGCCGGTCCCTCACGCCCACTCCTTTATTCATTATTAACCCCATCACTGCCCTGCTCCTTCATCAAACCAACATACGCTTGTATAAAAGTGCATCCATTGAAATCTCAGCGTTATCCGGGAGCCTGAAACATACGGTTCTCCAGCTGATGTAAAGCTGCAACTGTCACGGCATGCTGGGAGTTGTAGTTTCACAGCCGGTCGCAGAGTGGCGTATAGAGAGGACGGCTGTACCAGAATGCTAACAAATGTTCTGCAACTTTCTAATAGACTTTGGGGGTCATTTATTAGGACTGGAGTTTTAGACTAGGTGCCTCTACAAAACTTCGGCGTATCCACCGCCTGCCTAAATCTATGCCAGCTCCCATGCCGGCATAGATTTAGATCATTTTCTACACCTAAAACAGGAGTAGAAAATAATAAATGAGACGGGCCTGCCGCCCCCCCTTCCCCGCTCACGTCACGCCCCTTTTTTTTAGACCTGGTGTGAGCCGGTAAAAGTCGCAGATTGCAGCGCAAATAACCTTTGTGCAGCAATCTGCTACAGATATACGCCAAAAAGTAGGATGATACGTTTCACAGCTGAGGGTTTGCTTTTGCACATGACTGTAGCCTGTTTTGTGGTCAGCAAGCTGCGGATCCGCAAAACACGGATACTGGCTGTGTGCCTTCCGCATTTTGTGGAACTGAAGGTCTGGGCCATAACAGTCCTATCCTTGTCCGTAATGCGTGAGTGTGCATGCTAGGAGCTGTAGTTTCACAGCAGCTGGAGGTTGCTGATTGCTGGTTTAGAGGATTGGGTACAGTGGAAACAATTGTAACGAATTGTCAGCTGTGAGAAGTATTATATTTTTAAGCCCGTTCACTGACAGGAAGCAGGTGTACATAAGAGTCCACTTTTCATTTGTCCAGCACTCACCTAGGGTCTCCAGGGTGCCTATGGCATGAATGACAATGAGGCGGTAATCGGCGTCCTGTCTGGTGACCGGATTGAGGCGCAGATCCAGGGTCTTGAGAAGGGACAGTGGTCTGAGGCGCGCTATCTCCTCCAGGGCCTCAATGTCATTATAGTAAAGGTTCAGGGAGCGCAGAGCGTGCAGATATTCAATGCCCTGCAGGGGGAAATGTTATCAGTCCAATTCCCCCACATCATCCACTTAATAAGTGGCACCAGATATCACTGATGCCGCTTATCTTCATGGATACAAAGGATCAGACTGGACCTTTCCAGTCCATGATCATCCAGACATTCATTTGCTTGGTAAAATGTGTTTGTTATAGAGAAATAAGTGTCTGCCTAAAGCCTATATTACACCAACAGCTTATCTGACCAATATCTGTCCAACCAGACCAATAGTTGGTTTGGGAAATCCTTTACCGTTTATCGTACATTTCCTGAGGAGGTTGAAATACCAGGCACCGTGCACACGGGTACACTAAATTATAACAAAAGTGAGCTGGATTCCTTATTGGACAATAGTTGGTTTGTATAACAAAAGATCTGTGTGTGTAAACGGCCATCTGACCAATGACCAATCTGTTGGGGTAATACAGCCCTAAAGGTGCATTTACACCAACAGATTATCTGACAGATTTTCTGACCAATCATTGGTCAGATGGCCGTTTACACACACAGATCTTTGTTATACACACCGACTATTGGTCTGATTGGACCAGAAATTGGTCAGATAATCTGCTGGTGTAAATGCACCCTAAGACCTAGTTCACACTTGCTGTTTTTTTAACCAAAGTCAGAGGTGAATGCAGCAGAGAGGAGAAGTATGTCTTTCCTTTATATTTCTTATTCGCTTTGAATCCATTTCGGCATTTGCCTCAAAAAACGACATCAGAACCTGCCTGCGCGATTTCAGCCTTAGAGCCGCCCCTTACCTGCAGGCTGATGATTAGATTTCTGGACAGATCCAGGGATCGAAGACTTTTAAAGTTCTTAAAGGCGTCGCCCAAGGAGATTATTTTTTCTCTGTACGTCCCCTGGAGGTTAAGTGACTCGACCGTATCTTAGAAAGGGGGGGGGGGGGGAGGGAAGAATCACTGGAGTTAATATCTCATCTAGAAACCATACAAATGTATCAGCAGGAAGTATAAGAAGCACAGTGACACCTCTCCAGAAGAGACCCCCTCATCCAGACCACCCCCTCATCCTGTCCAGCATCAAGAGTACCCCCTTAACCTGTCCACCGACCGAGAGCACCCCCTTATCCTGTCCACCCATCGAGTGCGCCCCCTCATCCTGTCCACCCACCGAGAGCACCCCTTCATCCTGTCCACCCACCGAGAGCACCCCCTCATCCTGTCCACCCCCTGAGAGCCCCCCCTCATCCTGTCCACCCATCGAGAGTGCCCCCATCATCCTGTCCACCCATCGAGAGTGCCCCCATCATCCTGTCCACCCATCGAGAGTGCCCCCATCATCCTGTCCACCCATCGAGAGTGTCCCCATCATCCTGTCAACCCATCAAGAGCACCCCCTCATCCTGTCCACCCATCGAGAGCACCCCCTCATCCTGGCCACCCATCGAGAGCACCCCCTCATCCTGGCCACCCACTGAGAGCACCCCCTCCTCCTGGCCACCCACTGAGAGCAACCCCTCATCCTGTCCACCCATCGAGAGCAACCCCTCATCCTGTCCACCCATCGAGAGCACCCCCTCATCCTGTCCACCCATCGAGAGCACCCCCTCATCCTGTCCACCCATCGAGAGCACCCCCTCATCCTGTCCACCTCTCATTAAAAAGCACCCCTCATCCAGAACATCCCCTTATCTTCACCTAAACCACCTCATCATCCAGTTCACTTGTGTCTTGTGCTTCAGTTTCTTCCCAAAGTCAAGATCTCTGCTTGCTGCCAGTGACTGGTAACCTTACTGTTTACATCCCTTGGCTAACCTAATCCTTAGGCGTTTGTATCCAGTGCAATCTTCTGGGAGCTAAACCCGTCCACAGCAGAAATCTCTTACAATGTATCGGTGCAGGTGAAAGTCACTTAGCGGATTGTCTAGACTGGATACAGCTGTAGCAAAGGTTTGGGAAGTAATATTAGGTCAGAACATGTTTTCCGCCTCTGGATGTAAACAAGAATGTATCCATTCACTGACGGCAAGCAGATATCATAGAGCTAGTTAGGAACTGAAACCCAAAGTCTATTAGGACGCTGCAGCACTTTCCTTATACACCATGGTTACGCGGAAGGCTACCCTTGTCACATGACCACAGAAGGCGGAGGGGTGGCGCTGCCAGTATGGCAACTAAGGATTGCTAATGGGGTCATAGGGCAACCTGCAAGTTAGGCCACTGTCACACAGTCTGGTAGGCTGTACCGGCATAGGGTGCCGCAAATCGGACGGACAAAAACCGCGTTCTGTCCGGCTGATTCTCACCATATATACCAGGTTGTAGCTCATCTAACGGGGAGAAAATGAGATCCAGCCCCAGAGAGGGAAGGGCGGCGTAGACCGGATTATTATGTATGTTTTATAGTGTATGGGTTATGCATATGTAATATATTGGGTATACTGTATGTATATAATGTATGGAGTATATTGTATAGATTATGTATATATATAATGTGTGGAGTATATTGGATAGATTATGTATGATGGATATAATGTATGGGTTATTATTTATGGATGTACAGATGTGTGTATTATGTTGTATAGACATATAATGTATGGATTATATTGTACAGATTCTACTATCTGATGGGTATACAATGTATGGATACATCATATGGCTGATGAGACGTCTCCAGCCTCTCCATTGTCACACCTCCACTCTGCGCACCCATTACCTGCCTCGCCCGCCTGCAGCCCGGCTCTCCCGTACACCCAACTCTCCCTCAGATGAACCCTCTTCACCGCCATCCCATTCAATGGGTGCAGCCTCATCAACAGTCCCCTAGCAACGGCGGCGAACAAGGTACGCGGGAAAGGTTCCGGGGGAGAGCGGGATTTGACCCCAGCAACACAGGGCAGACAGGACTGGCCAATAGGCTGCGGCGGCAGAGGGATGTGGGCGGAGTACGGCACGGGTAATGGCTATTGGTGGTTTCCATAGTCACCGCGATTGATGCTGTTGGCATGGAGAGAGTGGGCGGGGTAACGCTCAGGGATTGGTGGCGGGAAGCTCGAGAGGTTTTCTGAGGTGATTTTTTCAGGTGTTTGTCAGCGAGCGCTAAGGATGGCGGGGACCGAGCTGCTGGCGGTAACGGGGGTGTTCATGACGTCATTCCCAGTTATTTCTTCATCTGTTTTGTGTATAAGCAGTAATAGTTATTTATCAGCTCCGAAATAATCTGAATAGACTTAAGACTGAGTCAAAATCTCCAGTATGTGAAGTAAACCGGGCACTGCCTCATAAAATTCCCTCAGAAAACGTGAGGTAAACCGGGCACTGCCTCATAACCCTCCCTCAGGAAACGTGAGGTAAACCGGGCACTGCCTTATAACCCCCTCAGAAAACGTAAGGTAAACCGGGCACTGCCTTATAACCCCCTCAAGAAACGTGAGGTAAACCGGGCACTGCCTCATAACCCCCTCAGGAAACGTGAGGTAAACCGGGCACTGCCTCATAACCCCCTCAGGAAACGTGAGGTAAACCGGGCACTGCCTCATAACCCTCTCAGAAAACGTGAGGTAAACCGGGCACTGCCTTATAACCCCCTCAGGAGACGTGAGGTAAACCGGGCACTGCCTCATAACATTCCCTCAGGAAACGTGAGGTAAACCGGGCACTGCCTTATAACCCTCCTCAGGAAACGTGAGGTAAACCGGGCACTGCCTCATAACATTCCCTCAGGAGACGTGAGGTAAACCGGGCACTGCCTCATAACATTCCCTCAGAAAACGTGAGGTAAACCGGGCACTGCCTCATAACCCCCTCAGGAAACATGAGGTAAACCGGGCACTGCCTCATAACCCTCCCTCAGGAAACGTAAGGTAAACAGGGCACTGCCTCATAACATTCCCTCAGGAGACGTGAGGTAAACCGGGCACAGCCTCATAACCCCCTCAGAAAACGTGAGGTAAACCGGGCACTGCCTCATAACCCCCTCAGGAAACGTGAGGTAAACCGGGCACTGCCTCATAACATTCCCTCAGGAGACATGAGGTAAACCGGGCACTGCCTCATAACCCCCTCAGAAAACGTGAGGTAAACCGGGCACTGCCTCATAACCCCCTCAGAAAACGTGAGGTAAACCGGGCACTGCCTCATAACCCCGTCAGGAAAACGTGAGGTAATCTGGGCATAGCCATCCCCACCCTCCAGTGTGTGAGGTAACCTGGGCATAGCCATCCCTGCCCTCCAATTTGTGAGTTTACCTGGGCATAGCCATCCCCACCCTCCAGTGTGTGAGGTAACCTGGGCATAGCCATCCCTCACACGTGTGTAAGATAAACTGGGCACTGCCTCGTAAAGCATCAGTTAAAATGCGTACAACCGCCCCCCACACACACACACACTTCCAGAGTCAGATAAAGCCAATCCCCAAACACCTCTGTGGGTGTCATGTAAATCTGGCGCAGCCATCCGAAACGTGTCAGGTAAACTGGGGGCAAAGTAGCTCAAACCATTTCCCTCCCTCTGTGTAAGGTATACTGGGCATATTTGTCTTGGCCTGTCACAGTACTGCATACTGCCGCATCATAAAGACATAGCAGCCGACCCACTGCAGTGCGTAGGAGAAACATTCAACAGTATCCAGAGTCATAATCATGAAACCTGCTTAAATGTATATAGAAATCTCCTTGCCCTTTTTGCAGGATGACTCGGAGCCAGCCCTGGGTCTCTCTGACTTCTTCCATCTTGATGTTGGCGGCTGGGTGTTCTCCATCCCCACCATGGCGCTCGCTCGCTTCAGGGAATCTGTTCTGTGGCGAGAGGTCTGCTGCTTGACTCCAACTGATGGCAGAAGGATTTTTTTGGACCGGGACGGCTTTGTGTTCAGACACGTTCATCATTTCCTGCTCACGTCGCAGCTCTCATCATCGTATCTGGTCGAACTAGATGTTATGTATGAACAAACCAAAGCACTAGGTCTGCAGTCAATGACGGAGGTGTGTGAGGCATCACTCCGTCACTTTACATGTTCACTAGGCTTGTTGAGGTTAAAACAGCCCCTGTTGGGGTCAGCAACCAACTTTTCTATGTGCAAAACAGCAAATCTGCCTTTGATCCAATGATATGGGCACTGCTTAACTATACTGTTTACCCCAAGACCTAAAAAACTTATCCCGTCTCTTGTGCAGAGGGCATAAGTGCCTGATCCATGGGCGTCCAAGCACTGGGATGTTACTGTGTAACGAGAGCTGGGGTCCTGTGTCCCTCCCTCCAGATACATTAAGTCCCAGTGGAGCATGCACACTGCCGCTACATTCAACTGTATGGGACGGCTGGAGACTGGCGAGTGCCGTACTTGGCTTATCTGCAGCAGTCCCATTGAGATGAATGGGGCAGTAGTGTGCATGGGGCACTCAGGACCCCCCATCCTCATGATTGGGACAGAGCAGTTTACTGTATGATTAGAATGGAGGTTTTGATTATGTTTGTCATGACTGTGTTAATGCTTTCACCTCTCACCTTTACTATACTTACTAAACAATGTTTCTGCGCATTTTGAGCTTTTTTTCTGTCTCATGTCTGTCATTCCACTCAGTAATCACCATTTGGTTCTCATTAACAGGCCATAGAAAAGTTAAAAGATGAGGAACCCCAACAGCGCATGCAGACAAAACCAGACATGTCTGTCACTGAGAAAGCAGCCATTAACTACTGGAAGACTCGTAAATGTAGCAGCAGACTCTGTGAGCTGCCTCTAAAAAGCTCCCTTTTCCCAGGTGATGATTGACCCTCTCACATATGGGGTTTGTTACCTGCACCCTACAATATGAGATTTTATGGCTGCTCCTTTTTATTTTTTACTAGGTGTCTACATATTATCTTTCAGGCAATGAAGACAAAGCCCCCCTTGGACTGTTACACAATCCTTTTCTTGACGTCCTGCAAGATGTTCCTTACTGTTTCCTTCCCATAGATATGCTGGAGAAATACCCTGGACTGCTCACAGATGATAACTTGCTGTGGTTCGCTGAGAATTTTGCTTTGATTGAATGTGGGTGTCAGGAATTCCGATTCATAGGTTAGAAATATGGAAATGCTAAAATTGTGTCAAAGCACTTCACTGTTAGGAGTTTAGTGCAGGTGCAGTGTGTTTGAATGGAGGAAGCATCACATATAGGTTATTTGCCTGGTCACATGACCCTCCGTCAGCGGCCATCTTATGGACAGGACTTCTATGTGGACAGCGCAAAAGATTTTGTAAACAAGGGGGCATAACTTATGAAATATCGAAAATGGTGCAGAATTTCAATAAAGGCTTTATTAGTTAGTGCCATATAATCATTTGACAATCACATTGGTCAACGATAATCAGAAAGTGGCAAACCACTTTAAGATTTTTCCCCATTAAAGATGTTTATGTACTTCAGGTATTGATACCTAATCTTAGGATACTTAATCGGCATGGGATCGGTGGGGGTCCATCACCTGGCAACCCAACCGATCATCTGTTCCCTGTACCTGCCGGTGCTGGAGCTACCATTTTGAACAGTGCCATTCAAAGTGAAGTAGCTGTGCTGGGTTACTGCAGTTCAGCTCCCAGTCACTTGTGTTCGGTTCCAGAAGTGTCAGTCACATACTGCAGAAAAATAAGCAGCTGAAATTCACCTGTGGTGAGTACTTTAAATCCACAACATGTCAATTTATGCTGCAAATTTTTATGAGAATTTCCCCCTTTGCATTCCAATTTGTTGCAGATCCACAGCCATGGCAAATCCTCATGTAACACATGCAGATTTTGCCATGATTTCATCACAGATTTAGCCATAGAATTGCTGCAAAATCTCACCACCGTAGTCATGCCCTTAAAGGGAATCTGTCACATTGAAAATGGTATCTGAACTGCATGCAGCATGTTATAGAGCATGAGGAGCCGAGTAGCCATAACTTATGGTCCGTGATAGCGGAATCCATAACGGAATTCTTAGATAACCCGAACCTTGTACGCCAAACTGGAAAACGCAAGTTCACTCATCACTAGTGGTGAGTCATCTGGAATGGCCTCACTTCATCACCCTTGGTAGAAAATATAGAGGAATTGGTGCATTTTCTGTAGAGTGTGCTGTTTTATAATTACTTTGTAACCTACAGGAAATTTCCTACACACTGGAAAGTTTTTCTTGCCAGAGAAGTTTTCAAAGTTTGATGTTTTGGAAGCTGAAATCAAATCCCTAGAAATACCTGGACTCCTTCAGGCACTCTGCACTGAAAAGAAGACTTTGGGTAAGTCACTTTATATTTTTCTTGTTTTTTTGTTCGTGATTTCATGACTTAAAGGGATGGTGCAGTGATTTATATTGACGACCTATTGTCAGGATAGGTCTTCAATATCTGATTAGCGGGGGTCTGTCACCTGGCACCATCGCCGTTCACTTGTTTGACAAAGGAGGCACCGCTCCATGCGAGGGACGTTTCCTGTTCATTACACTTCACATCGTCTCGGAAGTGCAGTGTAATGACAAGTACTCGTTCCATTCATATGGAGCAGATCGTCAAGGGGGCCGAGTGTCAGACTCCAGCTGATCTGATATTGATGACCTCTCCTTAGGATACGTTATCAATATAAATCTCTGCACAACCCTTTCAGATGCCATGTTTCCATAGTAATCTCCACAATAGAATACTGAATAAAAATAAACTGCTGTGGGTTATGATGGAAACAGTACCAATCTCAGTGATTATTTGCTTCTAGGATATGTACATGGTAGTAATCCAGAGACAGCCCTGTTCTCGAGTACCAGGTCAGCTGGCAGCAAAGGAGAACGTAAAAAAGCAACAAAGCCTTTCTACATCCTGGCACTGGAGTTATTGGCTAAATACCCAGACTCTGCTCTAGGCCAGCTGAGCATAGAGAGCAGTGTAGATGGCAACAAGCTGTATATCACCGGCACCGGGACCCTCTTTCTACATGTAAAGTATGTCCTACAAATCCACTGTATGCATATCTTTTCTGAGACTTTGATTTTGATAGCCTATCAATATGGTAGACATTTAGCTGCACCTGGTATTACAGCCATTTATGTGAATGTGCTGTAATGCAAGCACAGTCACCACTAAATGTGCAAAGATGTGTCTGGTAAACAACGGAGAAGGATGCGGCATTCACCAGAGCACTGTAGCCCCTTCAGTCTGTCTTCTAGGAAACCTGCAGTCTTATATTGATGGTTCTATCCTAATAATCGGCCATAAATATCAAACTCCCAGAAAAACTCCTTTAAAATAATTTCTGCCTAAGTTAATATTTATAAACATCTAAATATATAAATACTGTCCACAGATATAGTCATGTAAGGGTAGGTTCATACCTCTGTTTAACTGATCCAGCAGAGAACAGCCTGCCGGTCGTTCCCTGCCGCACCCCATTGACTATAATATAAGCCAGGCATCTGGACGTTATTCGTCATAAGTGCCGTAATTTGGCAGGACTAAAAATGCTGCATGAGTGACGGAAAGTGGTGCGATTCCATTATAGTCAATGGCTGATGGTAAGCGGCAGTATCCGGCTAGGCCAGTTCTGGTGAACTCCAGCAGGATGTTCTCTGCTGGAGCAGCCTGTGGGATCATGTAAACGGAGGCGTGAACCTGACCTAAGACTTTATTAATAACTCTAATAACACTGGTTTGTCACGTTAATGTGAAGCAGTTTTAGAGAACTTGAATTCTGCAGTACGATGCCAAAGATGTGCTCAGTTACATGCACGATGCCCTCACCCTCCTCTGTCCTACGGCCTCTGACAGTTTTTTTTTCTATGCATAGTCATAGGGAAAAACTGGCAATCAGTGCCTGATGCCAGGGAAGTACATACATTTTTTTTACTAACCTCTTTAACTCCCCTCCCCCATTTTGAACAAAATCTACTTACATTTTCTTTCTTGTCTCTTCAAGTGCCCCCCCCCCCCCACAGAAATCTTACTTACACTGATGTTCGCTCACTTTCTGAATCCCTTCTGCCCCTCTCTACCATGTGTTCCCTTCATGATGCAGCTGCCACTTTGTATAACACCATAATAACTACATGGTTGCTAAAAAAAAAAATTGCTGCAAAACAAAATACTGCAAAATACTATAAAGCTAAGGAATGGGAATCATTCTAAATTAAAATGGTATTATACTTATTATAAATGAAAAGTGGAAGTGCTTAGTGCACATTTTTGATCAAACGTTTGATCATTTTTGATCAAAGTATAATACCATTTTAATTTAGAATGATCCCCATTTCTCAGCCTTGTAGCATGTGTAATGTTGTGCAGCCATTTTTTTTATCAACCATGTTTGCTTTATGGTTATGCACCAATGATTATGTATAAGAATGTGCTAGTCTAAATTTTCTTGTAGTAAAGACCTGAGACAAGCTTCCGGGGTTTTAGAGCGGTAATCGAAGAATACATATTCTAAATAATCATACAAAAAATCCCTAGTCAATTTCAAGTCCACACTCACTGCTGCAAAACAGGCCAATGTCACAGCTCTCATATCTTCCCTGTCAGACAACCCTAAACAACTATTTAACACTTTCAGCTCTCTTCTCCATCCCCTGGTGCCCGCTGCTCATATCTCATCTCACCTGAGGACTTTTCCACATACTTTAAACAACCTCAGAGAAAGCTTCAGCCTGCAGTCCCTGTATCTCTTCCACACAACTATTAAGTCCTATTCCTCCAAACCAGCTACTCCATTACTACATGCTGTCCTGTCCGTTCTCTCTGTACTTCATGTCTCTTCATGAACTCCATTCCTACCGAGATTCAGCTGAAGATCTTCTCAGCTGTATTCAGGATCATCATCCCTGACAAGTAGGAGAGGAGGATGATGAGGCATCTCTTTATCTCAGTGTTCTGAAGTAACTTGCTGTGTGAATACGACAGGTTTTGTGTGTACTTATAGGACGACGGCAATTTTATTTCCCCAGACAAAAAAAGCCATTTTAACTAATAAAAGGTATTTGGCAATATATTTATAACAAATTAATATTTATGTATTTTCAGTTTTCTCTGGATAGGTCATTAGTATCAGATCATAGGGGTCCGACACCTGGGACCCCTTCCAATCAGCTGTTTTAGAAGTAACCGACACTCACAGTAGCGCTGCAGCTTTTCTTAGTTTTCCAGTGACGACACATTCATCAGTCACGTGACCTAGTTGCAACTCATTGAAGTGAATGGGGCTGAGTGTGATACCACTTACACTGCCCGAAACCCCTAAGGACGCCACAAGCTGGCGAAACATGTCGGGGGGCAGTGCGGATTGGTGTTTTAATAACATTTGGACACCGAGTGTCGTAGCAGTCAGCTCGCAAATGAATGATGTAGGCAGAAATTGCACTGTCAAGGCTACAAAAAGGCTGGAATGTGCACCCAGCACAATCAATACAGATAGGCAGTTATTTAATAGTGATCTCCACACAGCGGATCCAGTGTTAGAATTTTAATAATAATATAGAGATTAAAGGGCATGATAGTAGTTATTTAGACCAATAAAGAATAAAAGTTAAGTTTTAAAATAAGTTTGGTGCCAAGAGTAGGCATTTCATTGGGAGTATATCTCAAATTGTAAAAGAGTGTGATACCAAGCACAGCCGCTGTACAATGCGTGGTGCTTTGCTTGGTGAGCTGTGAGAAGACCACAGTGCTCACATGAGCGCCGGTGCTTTATCAAAAAGCTGATCGGTGGGGGTCCCCGGTGTCAGATCCCCACCGATCAGATACTGAGTATAAAAATATCTGAAAACCCTTTTAATTCCCAGAAAACCCCTTTAGGTGAGACGGTCTGCTGTGCTAAAAGTCCAGACAAAGAGGAAATTAAAGAGCCAGGATGGAAAGTAGAATACGTGGAGTGACTTAAAAAAAATTATAGGGATGGACACAAAATACTAATAGTACAAGGTACATGCAAAAAAAATAACCAGGTCCAATTAATAAATTTTAAATAAATAGTTATTAAATATTAATAAATAGATATAATACAGATCCAAATGTGACACACACGGATACCCCAACATATATTTCGTGTTTCTTCCTCAGGGGGATAAGTTAACACATGTTGGGGTATCGTGTGTGTCACATTTATAGTTATGCCTATTTATTGATTCTGACCCTATTAGGCACTCACACTGTGGATGAAATGTCCTTTGATTATATGTGTTTTTTAATGTAGTTTTAAAAAAGATGGTGTTTATTTTTAATACATTATTGCAGTGAGCTACTTTGATCAGTATTGCTAGTTGCATATTAGCACATTCACTTTACCCTTTGCAGCCTATTTTGTATAGGCTCAAAAAATTATAAACATCCACAAACTAAAATAAAAATACATAGAATATTCAAATACAGGCTGTTAATATGTGATAAAAAAATTTGTGTTCCATTAAATAAGTAAAGGGTGTAAAGGATCAGATTTCACATGGAGTTACCTGTACATTTTCAGTACCTTTCATCATTGTATCTTATGTTAATAGATTATCAGTGTAACATCATGGCACTCATCATGTTCTATTGATTTGATATGTACAGTGTAATTCCTTTAATGCTGTTTTATCAGATATTCTGGGTATTGGATAGTCAATGAAAACTATAAAAAACTAAACTGTGAGGAAGGACCCCTCAAGAATTAAGCTCAACTTTCTAATTGGTTTTCTCTGCTTCTTGTAAATTGTACAATAACCCTCACGAGAGTTTCTGGATCATCAGATGCCAGATATAAGTGTTAGTTGTACACACAGCATATAGGTACATTATTTTAATATTGTTCCCATATATTATGATATTAGGAACTGGATGGGAACATGCAGACTTCCCTTAACCAGAAGCTTTTTAGAGATTTATGCCTTGTGCACTTTTCTGGACAAAGAAGATGCTGTGTATCAGTCGATGAGAGAAGCTGTCAGATCCTACCTGAAGTCTAGGACCAGGGTGGATGGGAAAATGCTGTGTAAGTTAGAAGATACTTCTGACTGGTTACTATCATTGATTACTTATGTGTATGAGGGTTTTATCACAACATTATGGCTGAATATGTGCAGTGTAATACCATTTGCCTGTTCAGTACTGGGTCTCAGATGATACTGCGTCCCTGATTTGGGGAGCACAATTTCACTATATCCATCTCTATAGTCAGAAATGGTTTTATCATGATGTTATCTCTATATAAAGAGAATGACTTATGAAGACGGTTGCTGAAATTAGACCCCAAGCCTTAAACTGCTATTAAATGAAAGTGATCCTTATTTATACACTGCAAGGAAATCACACTTGCATGGCTCTAATTACTTCATCCAGCGTCACATTGTCTACAAGGAACAGACATTGCAAAACTCAGTTTGTTTTTATGTAACGTATTCATCTATATTTACCCAGGTGACAGCTGGACAGCCGACGTAAGAGCGTTCCCGAAACATCACATCGTCAGAGTCTATGTTAGGAGCCACTGGTATGCTACATACTTGAAAACGCTGCTGAAGGTACAGCCCTAAAGTGACTGTTCTGCATTATCTGCCTCTGGGATTACAAAAATTTGCAGGAATCATTCTTCAGGAATGAGTAAAGTAACTTTATTGATGTCCTTTACCAATATGAATATTTGGGACATAATGAAACATGTATATATATGACTTGTTCTGATAGCACATACAACACATATCATGCATACTGGGCCTCTTTGCTCCAGTAGCTGCATTAGCGCCCTGTTTTATAGCATTGGCACACCAATGTTCATTCCAGCACAAGACACCCAGAAGAGAAGTAATTAGAAGGCATTTATTACACATGAAACTAAAAATGACAAAGGCACAGTGCACCAGACTTCATTTAAGCCCTGTACTGAATTCACATGATGCACAGAAAGATCACTGAGCCGACTCTCTGGCAAGACTTGTCCATGTAATCCAACAGCACAATCCAGCAATTGTGAAGAAAAACAAATAATCTTTATACCAACATAGTTAAAAACATTGAGTGCAAGTCTCATACGTGTCTCATACTCATAAGAGTTCTTAAAGGCTATGGACACCTCTGGGCGCATTTTTATTTATTATTATTGCATTATACTTATTTTGAGTTAAAAATCATTTTTTTCAATTAGTCTTTATAAAAAATATGGAATCCTTTTTTCTGTACATAACTAACATGCTCTAGTAGCAGCCTGTGGAGTTTCTGGCTTTTGTGTCATCTGGGGAGTAGACGGACTCCTTATCTCTGCTCTCTGACATTATAAACCCTCATTAAAGCTCAATCCTTATCTTAATGATAAGAATGTGGCTGAAATAAGTGTCTTAGTAGTTTAGAGATAACCCTTTGTGACAGAACAGCTAAATATTTTTCATAAAGGTCAATTGAAAATATGATTTTTAGCCCAAAATGAGTAAATTCCAATCATAAGCAAAAATTGCCTCCAAAGGTGTACATGGCCTTTAATCATAGCATACACAGTCACAGCCAGAAGCATGTTAGAAGGTTTATCTTATTTTCAATTCTGATCCCTCCACAGGGTTTCTCAACTCCGGTCCTTGGGACCCACCTACCAGTCATGTTTTCAGGATTTCCTTAGTATTAAGCAGGTGATATAATTAGTGTCCATGCATCAAGACTTACCACAGGTATTCATTCTGTGGGAAATTCTCAAATCCTGACTTGTAGGTGGGTCCTGACGACCGAAGTTAAGAAACCCTGCCTTAGGAGCATTACATGTAAACCTCATACCCTTTAGACCAGGGGTGCTCAACCTGCGGCCCAGGGGCCACATGCAGCCCTTGATACCATTATGTGCGGCCCCCAACCATCTGGTAACAGACATGTATGCCTATGTCTTGTGGTTGCTCACATGTATTTTTCATGTATTTCTCCCATTAGATGGGAGTTCTGAAACTGTAACTAGACAGTAATGGTATATACTGTATGTTCAATATGCTATAAATACAGTATTTCTGTTGTTAATACCCCTTTCAATTTTATTTTCGGCCCTTGTCATTGGTTCAGTCTGGCATTGTTGCCCCCTACCAGAAAACGTTGTGCACCCCTGCTTTAGACAGAAACTTTCTGTTACACTACTGATTGATATTTGTTATTGCGTGGCAACTGCAGTCCACAAGATTGCAACATGGGAGAATTTTTTTGGGATGTTAAATTCTAGATATGCTTTATGTATTATTTTGAAGAAGGTTTCTTTCCATCTTTGCTTTACCATAGAAATTTTGTGACCATTTTGGAAAAGTTATAATTTTGATAGTTGACATCGACCCATTAGTGATAGTGATAAATGTTCCCATTTTTGTAATTCTTCTGTTATTTTTTTGAATAAAGGGGGGGAAGTTAAATTTTTAAATTGTGTTAGGGGTACGTCCAATTGTTATCCCTAAGTAAGTAATGTGTGTGGATACTGGTTTTAGATTTATGCCTTTTTATGTCTTCTATGTTTCTATGTAAATGAGAAGAGTTAAGAATTACAAGTGAGATATAATAAATTCAGCACTTTTTATCTGTCTGTCCAGTATCCTGAGCTGCTTGCCAACTCCAGGAAAGCATGTTGGATCACTTGCGGCTTCTCCTTGTTAGTAAATGGCGATGGAGAGATATTTAGACACATCCTGAACTTCCTGAGACTGGGAAGCCTCCACCTTCCATCCGAGTTCATGTAAGTAAAAAGAGCTCCGTACTGACTCCTACTCTTTTGTATTTTATTTTTTTGTTACACAAAAGAAAATGTACGTACAAAATGGCAGCATTAAGCACAACCATCTCATAATACGTCTAGTAAAACTCAAACTTGATTGTTCACAGGGCCGGTGCTATAATATGGCAGACCAAGCGGCTGCCTTAGGGTGCATAGAAGGGGGGCTCCAAAATGAACTTTTCTTTTTTTAAATCACTTTCGTGATGTAATCATGGGGGGGGAAGGGGGCGCCAAAATGTAGCTTCGCTTGTGCTGGCAAAAATCCCTGCACCGGCCCTGATTGTTCATTCTGAAATGTGCTGCGATTTAGCAGTCATCACTAGATGGCAGTGTTTACTGCCATTGCCTGGTGTTCTGTATACTGTGGAAAATAAATGCACATGTTCAAAGACCCAATTTACAGTTGCCATTTTGATGCAGTAAACTAAAGAGGGGGAGACATTTGAAAACTTTGTAAATGTTTTGAGGCAGATTTTTTTTCCTTCCCCAACAAAAAACGCAATAAAATGTTGACCACAGGTGACCATTGCAGTTAGGGGGGCGCAGCGGTGCGATAGTTTTACTGATAGATAAAGAATATATTAACTGATAAAGAATGATTCCTTAAGGAGCGCTTGTAGGAATCGGTCATTAACATTCGGACTACAAGGCGCACTGCCACTTTCCCTCACTTTTGGAGGAAAAAAGCATCTTATAGCCCAAAAAATATGGTACCCATATCATGAACTATGAAATGTGCAGCTGTGCGATATATTCACTGATGGATAAAGATTCATTAAGGAGCGCTTGTAGGACAGAGCATATGTGGAACAGGGCTTGCATTTGTGACTCAGTGCTGATCCCCTCCTAGTTTGGGCTTAAAAAAACTGCATACAAAATTTTAAAGGCATTAGAGGACACAGCACCATGAGTATATGCCCAGCTGACACTAGGAGGCTGATACTAGAAAGAAAAGTGTTGCCTCATCTGGGCTATACCCTCTGCACAAGCAGGAGGCAGACATGACCTGCTTCTTTTTTGCAAGTCCTGCAGCTATTTTTATTATTTTATTTTTGTTCAGATCAGACCCCTATCCTTCTTCAGCCCCAGATCGGACCCCCATCAAACCTCAGATTGGACCCCCATCAATACTCAGATCGGACCCCCATCAAACCTCAGATCGGACCCCCCATCAACCTCAGATCGGACCCCCATTAACCTAAGATCGGACCCCCATCAGCCTCAGATCGGACATAAAAAAATAAATAAATAAACTAACCTTCCTTGCTCCGGACGACTTTGTTAGGTCCCTTTCTTCGGTGCTCTAGGACGGAAAGATACTGATCAGGATTTCCCTAATGCATTCTAAATGTAGAGCATTCCGTTCAGGATGCATCAGGATGTCTTCCGTTCAGTACGTGAACGTTTTTTTGAACGTTCCAAAAATCCGGAAGACATGCCGGATCCGGAATTAATGCCCATTGAAGAGCATTAATCCGGATCCGGCCTTAAGCTAAACGTCATTTCGGCGCATCGCCGGATCCGACGTTTAGCTTTTTCTCAATGGTTACCATGGCAGCCAGGACGCTAAAGTCCCGGCTGCCATGGTAAAGTGTAGAGGGGAGCGAGGGAGCAGTATACTTACCATCCGTGCGGCTCCCGAGGCGCTCCAGAGTGTCGTCAGGGCGCCTCATGCGCATGGATCACGTGATCCATGCGCATGGGGCGTTCTGATGTCATTCAGGAGCGTCCTGGGAGCCACACGGACTGTAAATATACCGCTCCCCACTACTACTATTGCAACCAGGACTTTAATAGCGTCCTGGCTGCCATAGTAACCTCAAAGCATTTCGAAGACTGATCAGGATCCTGATCAGTCTTCTAATGCTTTCAGGCGACTTGCGTTCTGACGGATCCAGCGGGATGGAAGTGCCTGCCGCATCCTCAGAACGCAAGTGTGAAAGAGGCCTTACTCACTCATTGCTTCTTGCTCTTCTTCTGGCCCACGCTGTAGTGACTTAATATCGTGCAGCATCAGGTCATAGTGCGCACCTAGGTGGTGCACTACATCCTGATGCATTACACAGTCAGCGCACAGTGCAGAGCTGGGCCTGGAAGAAGACCAGGGAGGGTGAGTACAGCCAGCACACTGCTTCCCTCACCGCTCCCTGCTCCTCCCACATGCTAATGACAGTTTCCATAATGGAATCTGTCATTAACATTCGGGCTATAAGACGTACTTCCACTTTCTCTCACTTTTGGGGGGAAAGCATCTTATAGTTCGAAAAATATGGTACCCATATCATGAACTATGAAATGTTTTCGTTTCTCAAATTTTTCAAAAACATGAGGTTGTCTGGCCTGGTTAGCAGCGATGTCTTTTGCTTTCACACGAAATGTGTCATGAATCAGATGTATTATTTATGGCTGTTCCTTTCTTTGCAGAGAATGGGACATTCTTCGCCAGGAAGTAACAGAGTTTCAAATCCCATCCCTTGTGAAGGCTCTATATGAGTGCAAGGCTTACAGGTAATAAGGATATTTATTTTATCTTTATCCAAAAGTAACCACCATATATTCGCAGATACTACATTGATGGCCTGTACTTGGCATCAGTTGATCAGCAGAGTGAAGAGGAATTGCCATTTCCCTGTAGTGTGTTGGTGCTCAGTCACACTCATCCATTTGTTGACCTGCAGTGCCAGACATATCTGCAGGCATATGAACATTGATATGCAGTGAAGGGGGCATGGCATTCCTGTAAGAGGAGCCCAGTCTGATACTTAAAGGGATTCTGTCATGGCATTTGACCCTATAGAGCTGCGGACATGCACGGCTAGATTGCCGCTAGCATGTCCGCAACATAGCAGTAGAATAGCTCTGAGTGCTTCTATTTTCTTTAAAAAATTATTTTATTGATATGCAAATTAACCCGGGAAGGTGCCCAAGGGGCGGTTCTAACCTTCCTGGTGCCCAGCCACGCCCCCATGTGAAGGAGCCCAGCACCGCCTGCATCAGTAAGATCGCCGTGAATCTCTTGATGCGCGAGATTGCACGTGCGCAGTTGCAACATAGTGTTCCTTCCCTGTGCTGGCATCAGCCTCAGGGAAGGAACTGCGCATGCGCGATCTCGCGCATCGAGAGATTTACGGCATTCTCACTGAAGCAAGGAGGAGATTCGGTGGATGCAGGCGGTGCTGGGCTCCTTCACATGGGGGCGTGGCTGGGCACCAGGAAGGTTAGTACCGCCCCTTGGGCACCTTCCCGGGTTAATCTGCATATCAATAAAATCATTTTTTTAAGAAAATAAAAGCACCCAGAGCTATTCTACTGCTATATTGCGAACATGCTAGCAGCGATCTAGCCATGCATGTCCGCAGCTCTATAGGGTCAAATGCCGTGACAGAATCCCTAGGGAACCTGTCATCAACTTTATGCTGACCTCACTGAGGGCAGCATAAATTAGTGACAGAAATGCTGATTTCAGCAGTGTGTTACTCGTAAGCTAAAAGTAAGTGGTTGCCGAGAATGAGCATCATAATCATTGCAGCACAAGCCTTGAGAAGAGTCAAATCTACTTGAGAAGAGTCCTGGTTATTCTCTCTCACCCATTTGCTGATGATTGGCAGTTCTTTCCAAAAGAGATAGGGAGAAAATGAGGCAGAAGACTGTCAATCATCTGCAGGTGGACAAGGAGAGCAACAATCATGAATAACCATTACTCTTCTCAGGTGGCCGTGGCTCTTTTCCAGACCCAGTCTGCAATGATTTTAACTTATAAATGACAGACCGCTGAAATCAACTCACCTGACTCTACTTTATTCTGCCGTTAGTATGGGCAGCATAAAGTTAATGACTGGTTCCCTTTAAGGCCCCCTTACATTACTAGATGTAGCAGATGATTGTCAGGAGCGATCTCCTCCACAGTATAGGGAGGAGCACACTCTGCCATTGTTCATCGCCATATCGAATCATTGTTTACTGGAAGCAGATCGCTGTTTAGACGGCACGATCTGTTCCTGCAAACAACTATTTAGGTGACCGCAGAAACAATCATATTTTCTCGGGCATTCCATTGGGGGACACAGACCATGGGTATAGCCTAGAGGTATTACTAGGAGGGACACTATGCAAATAGAAGAAGCTCCTCCTCCTTGGGCTATACCCGCAGGCTCCAGCAGGAGAACTTCAGTCTTTGCTTAGTGTCTGTAGAAGGAGGATGACACTGCTACTCCTGTTTGTTATTTTTCTTACAGATGGGGACGCAGGTCAGCATTGCGCTTTCCTGGTCCCCCGTGGAGTGACTGCCGCCGTCCATGGACGCTGCCTGGCCTCCTCCACCGTCCCCCAAAGAAGAAAAGAGGATCCGGGCTCCCTGGTAGCACCGCATCCCGCCAGCCATTGGGACACCTATCGCCACCCTCATTCCAGAGCACTGCATCTCCCACACTGCGGAGTCAGACGTCTGAAGAGGTGCTTCCCTGCTGGTCGGGACATATGAGGGAGAAGACTGCAGGAACAGATAAGTATGGCTGCAGTCTGTGTTCTCCCTCCCTCCGTCTGTCCCTCTGGCTGCCTGGGTGAAATATGACCACGTCTGGGCTGGAGGCATAGAGGACATGGCACTAGAGCAGCACCCATAGTCGGTGCCACCTTATTGGTATGCCGCCTTAAAGCGACGGTTCCACCTTAAATAAGGGGGTCCTCTCCTCTTGGACTCCCCCCAGAGGCTTGGCACATCTTGGGGGACATAATCCCCTCTGCGGGGACCTTATGGAGCGAGCCCGGCTCATTTGACCGGGGCCGCCATTAATAGGTCGGGGTCCCTTTAAGAGGCCGTTCAGTCGCGGCTGCAGCGCGGCAGGTCTCTGACACCTGCCGCGGCTCTCTCTCTCCCCCTGCGTTCTCCCCTCTTGGGGGACACTATTACTGGGGGCATTTCTGAGATGGGGTCCCCCATGGCATGAGAGGGACACCTTTTTCTTTCACTTTAGTTTAATTTTTTATGCGCGCGCGCTTTTTCCCCCGCCATTGACGTCACGAAGGGGGCGGAGCCTATTTTTTCCCGCCATTGACATCACGGAGGGGCGGAGCCTATTCTCCTGCTTCCTCCTGAGCTTACAGAGTGGTGTCTGCTCGGCTCTCCCAGCATTTGGATGAACTTCAGTGCTTACTGAGCGACAGTTTTGCCAGATTTTTGCTTCTAACTGGTAGGATAACTTATTTCTACAAGGTGCCAATCATGCCTAAGCCTGGGGCCCCCACAAAATCTGCCAAGGCGTCTTCTCAGGCTCCACTGGGGTCCTGTAAGACGTGCCTTTTGCCTCTCTCTGTCACGGGAGTCTGTGCCTCATGCCCTGCCCCTGGCCCGGATCAGGTCGCCCCTACTGCGATATCCCAGCCTGGTTCCCCACCTACCCCTGCGGACTCGGTGGTACCCGCCTGGGCGTCTGCCATGACTAGTGCTGCAGCGGATTTGGCCCTAGTAGCCAAAGCGGCCATGGCCTTTATGGAGCGTATGCCGCCCGCTAACCCGGGGGCGCTCCCCACCCTAGCACCCCCAGGTGACCCTCCCAGGGGCCGCCCGGGCGCTAAGAGACCGCGTGAGCGTCAGCAGTCTTCCTCTGATGCCTCCGCTTCCCCTCCCCACCTTGAGGCGCACTCTGATGGTTCTCCCCCCAGGGAGCAGATGTCAGAGGGGGAATTGTCAGATTTGGACGAGATCATGGAGCGGGACCCCCCTCCAAGACTGTCCGCTGTGGTCTCTGAATTGGTTTCGGCGGTCCGTGACACCTTTAACCTCCAGGAGGGCTCTACTCCTCCCACCAGTCAGGAGTTTGCCCTCTTTCCGCCTAAAAAACCTGAGACCGCGGTGTTTCCCGTACATAGTGAGTTCACTGCGGTCGTATCCAAGGCCTGGGATCGGCCTAACCAAAAATTTACCTCAGCCAGGCGTATGGATGTACTGTATCCATTTCCTGCGGCTAGCGTGGAAAAGTGGGCTTTCCCCCCCTAAGGTGGAACACTGCCCTACCAGTCCTGGACGGCTCCTCCCTACAAGATGCCGTGGACAGGCGTTTGGATTCCTTGTCAAAGTCCATTTTTTCCCTAGCGGGCACGTCCCTGCGCCCGGCATTTGCATCTGCATGGGTGGCTAGGGCCCTCTCTATGTGGCTGCAACGTCATCTCCAGGATTTGACGGACCAACATGCGCCTGCTGACACTTTGGACCTTATCCTCCAAATGTCTCAGGCTGCCAAATTCCTCTGCGAGGCCTCCATGGACATTGGAGCCTTGTTTGCCCGCATCTCCTCCCTCTCTATACTTCAACGTAGAGAGATCTGGTTGAAGGTCTGGGACGCGGACGCTTCCTCCAAGCGTTCCCTTGCAAACCTTCCCTTTGACGGATCCCGTCTGTTTGGGGCTCAGCTGGATGAGTTTATTTCAGCTGCAACTGGGAGTAAGAGTACCCATCTGCCCCAGCCTCGGTCCAGACCCCCTGCTCGTCCGGGTTCTTCTGGTTCCCGATACCATTCCTTTCGTCGCTTCTCCTCCACCCGGCCGTCCTCCTCTTCATCGGCCGGAGGGTCTCGGGACTCCCGTAGAAAGCCCTCCTTCAAGCCCCAGCCCTCCTGGCGCCCGAAGGCTCAGTCTGCCCGTCCTGCAGCCCCCAAACAGTCCTCTGCATGAAGGGGCGCCCCCACCTCTCACGGTGGGGGGTCGTCTGCTCTCCTTTCTGAGACCCTGGAGAGCTCACATTCAGGACGCCTGGGCTCTAGAGATTATAATGTCCGGTTACAAGATAGACTTCGAGTCCAAACCACCGGAACATTTTTTCCTCTCTCGGGTTCCGGGAATTTCTTGCCTCGGTGGACATTCAGGACGCCTATTTGCACGTCCCTATAGCAGAGTCGCATCAGCGCTACCTGCGGTTTGCTATCGGAGACCGCCATTATCAATTTGTCGCCCTTCTTTTCGGGTTGGCTACCGCCCCTCGGATCTTTACCAAGATCCTGGCACCTATCATGGCCCTTCTTCGTTCAAGGGGCATTTCTCTCTTGCCTTACTTGGACGACATTCTGATAAAGGCCCCGTCCTTTCCTCAGGCTGTGGACAGCGTCCAGATTACTGTCCAGACTCTGGAACAGTTCGGCTGGTTGATCAACCGACCAAAGTCGTCTCTCCTCCCATCCCAGAGGCTCGCCTTCCTGGGGATGATTCTGGATACGTCACTCTCCAAGGTGTTCCTTCCAGACTCCAAGTCCTCACAGATTCAGGAGGCGGTTCGACTCCTGCGGTCTCCCCAGACTCTGTCCATCCGGCAGTGCATGCGGACTCTGGGCCTCATGGTGGCCTCCTTAGAGGCCATTCCGTATGCTCAGTTCCATACTCGCCCACTTCAGCGGCTGATCCTCTCCCGCTGGGACAAGTCCCCATTGGGTCTGGATTCCAGGGTCCGTCTCCCCCTCGGGTTCGGGCCTCCCTATCCTGGTGGCTGTCTCCCGAATCTGGGGTCCGGCCGCTCCTTTCTCCCCGTTGTCTGGACAATTGTCACCACGGATGCCAGCCTTTCGGGCTGGGGCGGTGTTCTCCAGGACCAGACGGTTCAAGGGGTCTGGTCGGCGGCGGAATCTCGCCTTCCGATCAATATCCTGGAGCTGCGAGCAATCTTTCTCTCCCTCTCTCATTGGACCCGGATCCTATCCGGGGTTCCTGTGCGTGTCCAGTCGGACAATGCCACGGCCGTGGCCTATATCAATCATCAGGGTGGTACCCGCAGCAGGGCCATAATGCAGGAGGTGGAGCGGATTCTCCAGTGGGCGGAGTCCAACGTTCCACTGCTGTCGGCAGTGTATATTCCGGGTGTCGACAATTGGACAGCGGACTTTCTGAGTCGGACCATAGTGGATCCCGGCGAGTGGTCGCTGCACCCGGAAGTCTTCCAGGAGCTCTGCCGCAGGTGGGGCCGTCCGGATGTCGATCTGATGGCATCCAGGTTGAACTGCAAGGTTCCTGTGTACCTGGCGAGGGCACGGGACCCGAAGGCTTGCGGAGTGGACGCGCTTGTGGCTCCATGGCAACACTTCCGTCTTCTCTATGTCTTCCCTCCGATCCCTCTATTGCCCAAGCTTCTTCGCAGGATCGCGCTGGAAGGGATTCCGGCGATTCTCATCGCCCCAGACTGGCCTCGCCACTCCTGGTTCGCGGACGTCGTGCGGATGCTCACAGACGCTCCTTGGCCCCTCCCGGACAGAGAGGACCTGCTGTCTCAGGGGCCTCTCTTCCACCAGAACTTACGGTCTCTGCGTTTAACGGCCTGGCTGCTGAAGCCCTCCTCCTGAGGAAACGGGGTTTCTCCGATTCAGTGGTGCGCACCATGATTAGGGCACGGAAGCCGGCTTCCTCCAGGATTTACTACCGCACATGGAAGGCCTTTCTGTCTTTTTGTGAGTCATCAGGGGTTCCTCCCCTACGGTTCTCCATTCCGGTGGTACTTGCCTTTCTGCAGTCGGGCCTTGAGAAGGGTCTCTCTCTCGGTTCGTTGAAGAGTCAGGTCTCGGCTCTGGCTGTCTTCTTCCAGAGGTCCCTTGCTTTTCTGGGTCCGGTGCGAACTTTTCTTCAGGGGGTGGCACATTCTGTTCCCCCGTACATCCATCCTCTGCCATCTTGGGACCTTAACCTGGTCCTCCTTGGTCTCCCGGGGAACCCCTTCGAGCCCCTTAGGGACGTGGCCCTTTCCTTCCTTTCCTGGAAGGTGGTTTTCCTAGTGGCCATAACCTCTATTCGGCGGGTGTTGGAGCTGGCTGCGCTGTCCTGCAGAGAATCTTTCCTGGTTTTTCACCAAGATAAGGTGGTTCTTCGTCCGGTTCCGTCCTTTCTACCCAAGGTGGTGTCTCCTTTCCACCTTAATGAGGATCTGGTTTTGCCTTCCTTTTGTCCTTCTCCGGCTAACTCCAAGGAGCGCGCTCTCCATTCCCTGGACGTGGTCCGGGCTCTTCGAGTGTATCTCAGGGCCACGGCTGATTTCCGCCACTCGGACTCCTTGTTTGTGATACCTGACGGTCCTCGGCGGGGTTTGGCGGCCTCCAAGGCCACCTTGGCGCGCTGGATACGTTGTGCCATATCGGCGGCTTACCGTGCTCGTGGTAAGATTCCTCCGGTCCGGATCACTGCCCATTCCACTAGGGCAGTGGGATCCTCCTGGGCCTGTCGCAATCGGGCCTCAGCGTCCCAGCTGTGTAAGGCGGCCACTTAGTCGTCCCTGCACACCTTCACTAAGTTTTATCAAGTGCATTTGCTGGCGTCCGCTGACGCGGCCCTTGGGCGCAAGGTGTTGCAGGCAGCGGTTTCTGCTTGACCGTTGGACGTGGCTCCTGGCGGTGCCGTGAGTGTCTCCCACCCCATGGACTGCTCTAGGACGTCCCATGGTCTGTGTCCCCCAATGGAATGCCCGAGAAAAGGAGATTTTTTGTGAAACTCACCTGTAAAATCTTTTTCTCGTAGTTCCATTGGGGGACACAGCTCCCACCCCTTTTTGCGTATGCATGGGAGGATTTCTATATCCTGTTGGGCCTCTTGGTTTATGGCCGTTTGGTTCCATTGTTTTTTTCTGGTTCTCCTTCTCCTACTGCTTTGGCAACGCCTGAAGTTCTCCTGCTGGAGCCTGGGGGTATAGCCCAAGGAGGAGGAGCTTCTTCTATTTGCATAGTGTCCCTCCTAGTAATACCTCTAGGCTATACCCATGGTCTGTGTCCCCCAATGGAACTACGAGAAAAAGATTTTACAGGTGAGTTTCACAAAAAATCTCCTTTTTTCTTGTTCATCGGGTACTCGCCGGAACCTTTAGGGTACGTTCACACGACGACAATTGTCGCGCGACAAAAAGTCGCACTATTGTCGCGCGACAATTTTTATAATGGGAGTCTATGGTGTCGCAGTGCGACATGCGACATGCTGCGACTGCGACACGACAGTCGGAGAAAATCCATCCGGGATGGATTTTTTGCGACTGTTGTGTCGCAGTCGCAACATGTCGCATGTTGCACGTGCGACACCACCATAGACTCCCATTATAAAAATTGTCGCGCGACATTAATGTGACATCAATGTCGCGCTACAAGTGTTGCAGTGTAGTGGTTCCCAAATTGTCGCGCGACTTTTTGTCGCGCGACAATTGTCGTCGTGTGAACGTACCCTAACACTGACAGATAATCGCTAATGAACAATCCTACGAACACTTGTTAGCAATTTTCTGACCAATGTTCGGCCGGTGTAAAGGGGCCTTAAGTATATAACAGGAGAGAAAGCGGTAGGCGGTCCGTTGTCATGATGCAATTACTGCCGAAAAGGTCATTGTTTTATTTTCCGGAGTTCTGTTTTGATAAAACTCAGTATACTGCAGTTTAAAGGCTATGTGCACTTTCAGGGGCAATTTTTTTTTATGATTGCATTTTACTCATTTTGGGCTAAAAATCATTTTTTCAATTGATCTTATTAAAATATTGAGCTGTTTTGTCAATAAAGGATTAACAGTTTTTCTGCCAGTGTGAATTGTACTTTCTCATCCGTATCATTGGGGGACACAGGCTTGATCCATGGGTATAGCTGTTGCTGCTAGGAGCACACACTAAGCACACAAAGTATAAGCTCTTCCCCTTCAGCTATACCCGTCCTACAGGGACTAAGCTAAATCGGTTTTAGCTTAGTGTCTGTAGGAGGCAGACCTCCCTCTGTTGCAGGTCTGCTTTTGTGTTTTTTTTAACTTTTTTTTCTTGCAGGAAGTTTCAGGCAGTCCTTAAAACTGCCTGCACTCCCACCCAGGAGATGGCTCGTGGTAAGATTCCTCCGGTCCGGATCACTGCCCATTCCACTAGGGCAGTGGGATCCTCCTGGGCCTGTCGCAATCGGGCCTCAGCGTCCCAGCTGTGTAAGGCGGCCACTTAGTCGTCCCTGCACACCTTCACTAAGTTTTATCAAGTGCATTTGCTGGCGTCCGCTGACGCGGCCCTTGGGCGCAAGGTGTTGCAGGCAGCGGTTTCTGTTTGACTGTTGGACGTGGCTCCTGGCGGTGCCGTGAGTGTCTCCCACCCCATGGACTGCTCTAGGACGTCCCATGGTCTGTGTCCCCCAATGGAATGCCCGAGAAAAGGAGATTTTTTGTGAAACTCACCTGTAAAATCTTTTTCTCGTAGTTCCATTGGGGGACACAGCTCCCACCCCTTTTTGCGTATGCATGGGAGGATTTCTATATCCTGTTGGGCCTCTTGGTTTATGGCCGTTTGGTTCCATTGTTTTTTTCTGGTTCTCCTTCTCCTACTGCTTTGGCAACGCCTGAAGTTCTCCTGCTGGAGCCTGGGGGTATAGCCCAAGGAGGAGGAGCTTCTTCTATTTGCATAGTGTCCCTCCTAGTAATACCTCTAGGCTATACCCATGGTCTGTGTCCCCCAATGGAACTACGAGAAAAAGATTTTACAGGTGAGTTTCACAAAAATCTCCTTTTTCTTGTTCATCGGGTACTGCTGAACCTTTAGGGTACGCTCACACGATCGACAATTGTCGCACGACAAAAAGTCGCACTATTGTCGCTACGACAATTTTATAATGGGAGTCTATGGTGTCGCAGTGCGACATGCGACATGCTGCGACTGCGACATCGACAGTCGGAGAAAATCCATCCGGATGGATTTTTGCGACTGTTGTGTCGCAGTCGCAACATGTCGCATGTTGCACGTGCGACACCACCATAGACTCCCATTATAGGTTGTCGCGCGACATTAATGTGACATCAATGTCGCGCTACAAGTGTTGCAGTGTAGTGGTTCCCAAATTGTCGCGCGACTTTTTGTCGCGCGACAATTGTCGTCGTGTGAACGTACCCTAACACTGACAGATAATCGCTAATGAACAATCCTACGAACACTTGTTAGCAATTTTCTGACCAATGTTCGGCCGGTGTAAAGGGGCCTTAAGTATATAACAGGAGAGAAAGCGGTAGGCGGTCCGTTGTCATGATGCAATTACTGCCGAAAAGGTCATTGTTTTATTTTCCGGAGTTCTGTTTTGATAAAACTCAGTATACTGCAGTTTAAAGGCTATGTGCACTTTCAGGGGCAATTTTTTTTATGATTGCATTTTACTCATTTTGGGCTAAAAATCATTTTTTCAATTGATCTTATTAAAATATTGAGCTGTTTTGTCAATAAAGGATTAACAGTTTTTCTGCCAGTGTGAATTGTACTTTCTCATCCGTATCATTGGGGGACACAGGCTTGATCCATGGGTATAGCTGTTGCTGCTAGGAGCACACACTAAGCACACAAAGTATAAGCTCTTCCCCTTCAGCTATACCCGTCCTACAGGGACTAAGCTAAATCGGTTTTAGCTTAGTGTCTGTAGGAGGCAGACCTCCCTCTGTTGCAGGTCTGCTTTTGTGTTTTTTTTAACTTTTTTTTCTTGCAGGAAGTTTCAGGCAGTCCTTAAAACTGCCTGCACTCCCACCCAGGAGATGGCAGACCAGGGGGTCCCCCAAGCCCCCTGCTCTTTCCCATTCTCTAGAAGCAAAGGAGGACCAGAGGTTCCAATAAAAACCTCTGTATCTCGCCAGCGTTCGGATCACCACGGCCGTACACCGCAAGTCCCCTCTGTTTCGGTGTAGCATCCCTCACCAAGGGGCCGCACACCGAAGGTGGTGAACCGGCTGGAGCCAGGGGGCAGAAGACGCCGGACAGGTGAGTATTAAAAAAAGTTAAAAAAGAAGAGAGTAGTATATTTAACCCCAAAGTGTTCCCCTCCTTCCAGTACCCTCCACCCCCTCAAGTTACCTGGTTCCCAAAAAGCTGGGCCCCTCCAGCTTGGTAATCGGCCGATTTCCATTAGAAGCTTGGGCTGGATCCAGTTTACTAGTGCTGGTGTAATCCTCTCTGTATGTTTCTACAGCGCCGGATCTGGCAGGTTGAGGACCCTGCACCTTCATCTGCCAGCTCGAGTTTTTCCTTTAGAAGGTCCTGTCGCTCGCATAAGTGTTTCCCCAACCACCAGGAGTTTGATTCCTCTCTGGACAAGGAGTGGAATTTTCTCCGGCAGCCATGGTGGAGACAACACTGATTCTCAGCTGGGCTTAGAAACATGTTCCGCCGCTGTCAGCAGTTCACATTCCCGACGTCGACAACTGGATCGTCGACTTCCTCAGCCGGGAGCGTCTCGATCCTGGCGAGTGGGCTCTTCACCCGCAGATCTTTCGAGCCATCTGCGAGAGGTGGGGGTCGACCGGACGTGGATCTTATGGCCTCCTGCTTCAACAACAAGGTTGAGGACTGTGTTGCATGGTCCAGGGCCCTGGCGTGCGATGCGCTGGTGATTCCGTGGAGTCAGTTCACGTTTCCTTACGTGTTCCCGCCTCTTCCTCTCATTGCGCACCTCCTCCAGAAGATCAGATCTAAGGGACTGCCCGTCATTCTCATGGCCCCGGATGGGCCACGCCAGGTGTGGCACGTGTCTCTAGTCACCCTTCTCGCTGACGAACCATGGCGTGTTCCTCTTCGGGAGGACCTCCTGTCGCAGGGGCCGAGCTTCCACCCAAATTTAGGTTTGCTACATTTAACGGCATGGCTGTTGAAGCCGCCGTACTAAAGGCTTGGGGTTTCTCAGAGGCGGTGGTCCAGACCATGATTCGGGCCAGGAAGCCGTCGTCTTCCCGAATCTAGCATCGGACTTGGAAGTCCTACTTTAGTAGGTTCGAGCGTCATCAGCTCCCGTTCAGTTCTCCTTGCCGCGTCTCATGTCTTTTCTGCAGGTGGGCATGGAATTGGGGCTGGCTCTCAGCTCCCTCAAAGGGAAAGTTTTAGCTCTCTCTATTCTTGCTGCTCCCCCATTCCATCCTCAGTTGGATAATTGGGATCTTTTTTTTTTTTTTTTTTTTTTTTTAATGGAGAATTTTTATAGAGCCGTATAAATAATCCCAACAAAGAAACTCTATCCAGATACCTGAAGAATGAGGACACATCTGCTAGCGATGAGCTCGCAGCGGCTGGAACGACCTGGACGATCCTTTACAATAAACTGAGATTCCCTCTAAACATCCCTAGAAGATAGAAATCTCGGAGATGTCCTCTTCTTTGAGAGGTTATACATGCTATTCAGCTGGGAGAGCTGGGTAACAGCCAGTATGTCCATCACTGCAACATGAGGTCCCACCCAGCTTTCCAAGTCATCACCGTGCAGTACTAGGTGCATGGCCATTAAAGAATACCTGTAAACCCCCCCGACACGCCCGTACACACAGCTTCATGCATTCCCCATGCAACAACAACTCCGGAACATCCACCCCCATGTCTATACGTTGAGCCATTTCCTCACCATTTCCACTAGAAATCATGAATGAACTGCCAGCAGTCCGCAGCAAGGGCACAGAGGAGAGGCAACCAGCCGGGGGCGTGCACCCGCACAGACTCACTGTATCCAATCAGTGCTGCCATTTTCATACTGTGCAGGCACACACCCCAACCGGCCACCACTCCTCCGCACCCCCACCGCAGACCGCCAGCAACCCACCCACAACCTCCAGCAGGAACAATAAAGGAATAACACAACACAGAGCCACAAGAATCGAATCGATAATTGGGATCTTAATCTAGTGCTCAACGCTCTCCAGTCTTCACCGTTCGAGCCTATGCAGCAGGTGTCGTCTCGCTTCCTGTCCTACAAGGTGGCATTTTTGGTGGCTATCTGTAGGGTGTCATCTCGGTCGCCTTTTATGGTCCTCCATCAGGATAAGCCTTCATCCTGGTGAAGCCTTCCTTCCGAAGGTGGTGTCGGCATTTCATCTAAATGAGGAGATAATTCTCCCTTCATTTTGTCCGGACCCGGCTCATCCTCAGAAGAGGTCGCTCCACACTCTGGATTTGGTACGGGCTGTTCGCGTCCATCTGTCACAGACGGCATCTTTCCAGCAGACGGATTCCTGTTTGTGATTCCGGAAGGGCCGAGACGAGGGCTGGCAGCGTCGAAGACTTCCATTTCCCAATGGATTTGTTTGGCTATTGTGGAAACGTACCGCGTTAACTGCTCATTCGGCTGGGGCAGTAGGGGCTTCTTGAGCGGTGCATCACGGGGCTTCGGCCCTTCAGGTATGCAAGGCGGCTACCTGGTCGTCTTTGCACCTTTTCTAAGTTTTACAGGGTGCACACCTTCGCGTCGGCTGACACGTCTCTGGGGCGCAGAGTTTTGCAGACGGTGGTTCTCTGATTGTCAGGAGGGTTCTTTGTTATGCCCACTCCGGGAATGCTCTGTAACGTCCCATGGTCAAGCCTGTGTCCCCCAATGATACGGATGAGAAAACTAGATTTTTGTACTTACCGTAAAATCGGTTTCTCTTCCGTTCATTGAGGGACACAGCTCCAAAACATTCTGTGTTTATGGGCCTCTTCAGGCCTGTGTGGTGCTGGGTTTGTACGTACTTTGCCGAAGCACAGACGAAACGCACGTCGAGGTATTCTTGCTGACCTGCGCTGCTCTGTGTACCCCCAATCATGTCTTGTGGTATGTATTATATACTATATTGTGGTTACTTGTGATAGTTGTTTGCCACACTACCAGTGGCCTCCCTAACTGGGTGGTGGCTGGTGTTATAGTTTACATCTCCCAGGAATTAATGATCGTTTGTTATATGATCCTTTTGCCATATAGTGCGGATATTTTGGATATGGTGACACTGGACATGCGTAACATCTCTTTGGGGGTAGTAGCAGCATAGGTCAGTGGATTCTGGCACTTCTATGTATCTGTCGTTTTCCTTTTACTATTACTACTATATTGCCATATATTGTGTTTATCGATTTTTATGCAATAAAGTGAATATATTTTTTTACTATATTGGGCATGTTTCTTTTTTTGTCACGTAAGCGAGCAATATTGTAGATGTATGTTGTACAATCTTTGGTTTTCATGTTTTGTCTTGCTCCTTCTACTGTTTCGCACTAACTGATTTAGCTTAGTCCCTGTAGGAAGGGTATAGCTGAAGGGAGCAGCTCACACATTTGTGCTTAGTGTCCGCCTCCTAGTGGCCATAGCTATACCTATGGTCAAGCCTGTGTTCCCAATGAACGGAAGAGAAACAGATTTTACGGTAAGTACAAAAATCTAGTTTTTTACTTTCACTTTGTGTCACCATCTACTAACCCTTATCTCTAATAACAGGTCATAAACACTTATTTAAGGCCACATTCTTATCAGTAAGATAAGGATTGAGCTATAATAAGTGTTTATAAGGTCAAATCAGAGATAAGGAGCCAGTAAGCTGAGCTGTCTACTGGTAAAACTCAGATCCTGCTACTAGATAAACAGAAGGCTGTATAGAGAGTGGTTCAACACTTTTAATGAAGAACAATTTAAAAAATGATTTTTATTTCATAATGAGTACACTGCAATAATAAAAAAAAATGTACCCCCAAAGGTGTACATAGCCTTTAACATTTTTCACCTTCAGGTCTGAAGTCACTTTGGGGGGCTTACATAATAGAAACCACCCTAAAATGACCCCATTTAAGAAACTACACCCCTCAAGGTATTCAAAACTGATTTTACAAACGTTGTTAACCCTTTAGGTGTTCTGCAAGAATTAATGGAAAATGGAGATGAAATTTCAGAATTTCTCTTTTTTGGCAGATTTTCAATTTTGATCATTTTATTACGCTAACAAAGCAAGGGTTAACAGCCAAACAAAACTCAATATTTATTGCCCTGATTCTGTAGTTTACAGAAACACCCCATATGTGGTTGTTAACTGCTGTACGGGCACATGGCAGGGCGCAGAAGGAAAGGAACACCATATGGTTTTTGGAGAGCAGATTTCACTGGGATCATTTTAAGCTGCCATGTCACATTTAAGGACCCCTACCCCTTGAGTAGAAACTCCCCAAAAAATTACCCTATTTTGGAAACTACAGTATAAGGTGGCAGTTTTGTTGGTACTATTTTAGGGTACATATAATTTTTGGTTGCTCTATATTACACCTTTTGTGAGGCAAGATAACAAAAAATAGCTGTTTTGGCACCCATTTTATTTCTTGTTATTTACAATGTTCATCTAATGGGTTAGATCATGTGGTATTTTTATAGAGCAGGTTGTTATGGATGCGACAATACCAAATATTTGGTTGTTTGTTTCAGTTTTACATAATAAAGCATTTTTGAATGATTTCTTTCTCCATATTCTGAAAGCCATAATTTTTATTTTTGGACGACTGTCTTATGTAGGGGCTCATTATTTTTTTTTGTATGAGATGACAGTTTGATTGGTACTATTTGAGGGTGCACATGACTTTTTGATCGCTTGGTATTTCACTTTTTGTGATGTAAGGTGACAAAAAAATGGCTTTTTTGGTACAGTTTTTATTTTTTCTCATGTAGGAGCTCAATTTTTGCTCGATGAGATGACTGCTTGATTGGTACCGTTTTGGCGTACAACGACTTTTTTGATCACTTTTATTACCTTTTTGGGAAGTGAGGTGGGCAAAATTTCAATTTCATCATAGTTTTTTTTTTTTTTTTTTAAATATGGCATTCACCGTGCGGGAAAAGTAACATGACCCTTTCATAGATCAGGTCGTTACGGACGCTGTGATATCAAACGTGTAGTGTATTTTATTATTTAAATTTTTAATTAGTGGTAAATGCGCAGCTATAAGAAGAAATTCATTTTTTTTATTTGTAATCACTTTTCACTTTTTTTTTTTTTTTTTACATTATTTTGACCCAGACCCACTTAGTTCTTGAAGATCCAGTGGGTCTGATGCCTCTATAATACACTGCAGTACAGTGTATAGTGTACTGTACTGTAGTGTATTGTGAGTTTACATTTAGCCTGATCAGGCTGCTGCCTTTAGCAGAAGCCTGATCCGGCTTAGCTATACCATGGCAAGTCCGGTTGCCATGGTAACCATTGGACGTTGCCACAACAGAGCAGCGGCTGATGGGGGAGGGTGGGAGCCCCCTCCCTCCGTGATCCGTCAAGTATCGGGTGGCTGCAACGGCACAGCAAAGCCCGATGGGAGAGGGAGGGAGCTCCCTCTCTGTTAACCCCTTTCATACAGCGGCCCCTATGGACTGCTGCATGGAAGGGGTTAAACGGCTGACATGTCGGCCGTTTAATGCAGAGTGTCAGCTGTGTGCTGACACTAAGCGAAACCGCTCTGGCCATCCTGAAAATAGGGGAAGTTGCTGTACAGACTAGCCAATCGGAGCGATCGCTGGCCCGGGACCGCCCTCATTGGTCCCTATTCGGTTAGCAGAGAACCCTGGCTGTGTGTAACAGCCGGGGTCTCAGCGCTGTCACCATGTCTGCAGACATGGTGACAGTTTAATGCTATGATGTGTATACTCGTCATGGAGCGCCAAATAGCAGTGCTCTATGAGAAGTATACACGTCAAATCGCACTTAGGGGTTAAAGATATCATTATATCAATAACTGCTCCTCAGTCTTTGCTCTCTTGATTTCCAGAAGTCCCCCAAACAAACAAAAATCTAAAGTGTTTTAAGTAAAATAAAACATGAGAGAATCGCACATTGATCCATTATAAAGCACACTGGTATGTTAAGGCCTTTTAATTGCCATTATGTATCATTTTTGCTGTGTTGTTTGGGGCATAAGTATTAATTTGCTAAGTTTGTTCTGCAGATTGTGGGTTAAAGAACGCAGATGTGCAGACCACTTAGAGGATCCTAAACTAGAGGTGACTTGTTTCTTGTGTCTGTTTGTGTACATTTTCACACTTTGCATTAAGTCCTATGTAAAATGTAATGTCTTGTTTCCCAAGATGATCCCAGAAATTAGATTCTTTGTTTTACTAAGTCCTGCTCTTTATATTGATCAACCTGCTAAAAAGGAAGTGGATATAATCAGCAGGGAGCTGTCTCCATTAGGATGTAAATGAGAATAATATGCATTTGTATTGGTCACATGATGATTGATTGTATTCGTCACTCAGAGGGAGGAGAATGGAAAGTGAACAGACACAAAAGAATCAAGTGCAGGCTATCGCAACCGTCAAAATTATGTTTCCTTACTCTAGAGAGAAAATATGATCATAATGTACATTACCCCACTGCACTAATGTGTAGGGAAAGTGACAGGGAAAATTTTTGTAATATACTTTATTTAGGGAAAACGTTTATTTTTAGTAGGAAACTGGATGAAATGTCCTTTAGCAGCGCTGTTTCAAATGAGCGTAGCGAAGGGCCATCCGTCTTTTAGTAGCATAGGAGAGACTGGGTGTGCGGGCTTCTGCCTGCCCTGCTCCCTTACAGCCTGGTGGGCACAGGAACCTTATGTGTTAAAATGAAATATATATTCCCCCTTAGTGCACTTGTTCACTCTGTAAGCGCCCCCTGCACTCCCGGTGGACTAATGAAGCAGCTGCCAGGAGCGATGCCTCTATGAGCTGTAAGCGCTCACTACAGGCAGTGCAGTCAGGAGGAAGCTCTCATAGCTGTCCTTGTGTATAGCAGCTTTCCACTGCCTGTAGTAAGCGCTTACCTAAAAATAAACATTCTCCCTAAATAAAGTATATTACAAAAATGAATATCACGTGATTTTAGGTGGTCAATATGGTGTGACCTCCTAATAAATGTCTCATTGGTCTCGATACTAAACTGATATTATACTGAGATTGCCCTTGTTAAAGAATTAAAATATAACTTTTATTAGTCCTGGCTGGAGGTTCCAGCGGCTGGGGGTCGTCCTTTTCAGGGCGAGTGCTCCGACTACAGCCTGTCAGTTCTTTTCCTACTATCTAGATTAGTCTGCTAGGGTCAGAGGACTGTCTAGTCTAGAATGCCAGTTACTCAACCCTGTCCAGCGACCCCGTCCGCGAACACTTAACAAGGGCATCCGGGTCCATCAGTATTTCTCCTCCCAGCAAGAAATTGCAAGTCAGTTTTTAGAATTTTGTCTCATTTATTTTAAAAAGGACTAATAAAAGTTATATTTAAATTCTTTAACAAGTGCAATCTCAGTATAATATCAGTTTTATATTACAAAAATGTTCCTTGTCACTGTCCCTACACATTAGCAAAATAAAAATTAAACTGTAGTTACCCTTTAAGGGTTTCTGTTGTTTGAGGTGGTAGTTGGGGCAGTCTTTTCTATGTGTGACCTGTATAGATCACAAAAGACATTCAGGAGGATCATGTCTCCTGTATGTCTTGTAGATCAGATTTTGACACATACCGTAATTTATTTCATAATTTTGATAAAAATTGGCCACCAATAATGTATTTTAATACTGGGGACAGGGGGGGCACACTGGCCACTAATGCTTTAATACTGGGGAGGGGGCACACTGGCCACCAATGACTAGTAACTTTGCATATATAAATACAGGCAGAAGAAACACACTGCCGGCACCTGCCTGTGACAGAGCGCTTCAATCAGAGGCAATTAACCCCTCAGGTGTGGCACCTGAGGGGTTAATTGCCTCTGGTCGCAGCGCTGGGTCACAGGCAGGGTGGCGGCAGTGTGTTTCTTCTGCCTGTATTCATATATGAAACGTTACTCCTCATTGGTGGCCAGTGTGCCCCCTCATTGGCAGCGGCAGCACAGGGGGAGGGAGAGACTGCCTCCTTCTCCCCGTGGTGCTGCCGAGGAGAACATGGCCGCACTGAGAGCAGCGCAGCCACGCTCTCCGATACCGGGCTGTGCAGTAGCGCAGCCCAGTATCGATAAAATAGTAATCCAGACTAAAGTATCGATTGGATATCGAAACTTCGATACTCGAAACAACCCTACTGTGTACATACATTAGTTATCCTGTACTGATCCTGAGTTACATCCTGTATTATATTCCAGAGCTGCACTCCCTATTCTGCTGGTGGAGTCACTGTGTACATACATTACATATCCTGTACTGATCCTGAGTTACATTCTGTATTATACTCCAGAGCTGCACTCCCTATTCTGCTGGTGGAGTCACTGTGTACATACATTACATTACGTATCCTGTACTGATCCTGAGTTACATCCTGTATTATACTCCAGAGCTGCACTCACTATTCTGCTGGTGGAGTCACTGTGTACATACATTACTTATCCTGTACTGAACCTGAGTTACATCCTGTATTATACTCCAGAGCTGCACTCACTATTCTGCTGGTGGAGTCACTGTGTACATACATTACATTACTTATCCTGTACTGATCCTGAGTTATATCCTGTATTATACTCCAGAGCTGCACTCACTATTCTGCTGGTGCAGTCACTGTACATACATTATCCTGTACTGATCCCGAGTTACATCCTGTATTATACTCCAGAGCTGCACTCACTATTCTGCTGGTGGAGCCACTGTGTACATACAGATGAAACGCAAAAAATTAGAATATCGTGCAAAGTTAATTTATTTCAGTAATGCAACTTAAAAGGTGAAACTAAATTATGAGATGGACTCATTACATGCAAAGTGAGATATTTCAAGCTTTTATTTGTTATAATTTGGATGATTATGGCTCACATCTTATGAAACCCCAAAGTCACAATTTTGAGGTACCCTTTGCTTAGGGGGTATGGATTAATTAGCTGACTAGAGTGGGACACTTTGAGCCTAGAATATTGAACCTTTACACAAAATTCTAATTTTAAGCTGCATTAATGCAATTCCTTTTAATTTGTATTACTGAATAAAATGGACTTTTGCACGATATTCTAATTTTTCGAGTTTCACCTGCACATTACTTATCCTGTACTGATCCTGGGTTGCATCCTATATTGTACTCCAGAGCTGCACTCACTATTCTGCTGGTGGAGTCACTGTGTTCATATATTACATTACTTATGCTGTATTATACTCCAGAGCTGTATTCACTGTTCTGCTGGTGCAGTCACTGTGTACATTACATTACTTATCCTGTACTGATCCTGGGTTACAGCCTGTATTGTACCCCAGAGCTGCACTCATTATTCTGCTGGTGGAGGCACTGTGTACATACATTACATTTTGAATACAGGCTATACATGTATAATATAATTCCTGTATTTCAGGTTATGAGTTGGTTTTCATCTGCAGGCAGACTCCATGTTATAGAAAATGTACAAGAGAACATTACTGTAAGCTCCAAAGGGCTTGTCCCCGATAACTTAGAAGGAGAGTCAAGGAGTCCAGCTTTAAATCTCAGTGATTTTCTTCATAGTAATGAGGGTCGGGAAGTGGATGAAACGGTAGAGGACTGCACTGACCATACAGCTGAAAGCAGCACCACAATCTCTGCCTGTTATCAGTGTATACCCCCAGCACGTGGTACTTTTCTAGCATCAGATAGAGAGAACACAATGGAGTATTACACAGGTGGAGAAGGATGCAGAGGGGAGATGCCGCAGGATGGGCCTACAGTAAAGGAAGTAACACAGGGGGTCACTCCTGTATATGACTCCAGGAGTCGACATCATGAATACAGTAGATTAACACAGACTGTGTCACAATGCAGCCACCCACCACTGGATGACACCACGGCCTCCAATACAGGTGAGAATTATTTTATTCATTTTTATGGGTAAGTAAACATGTGTATTTTGTTCTGGATTCACCTCAGATTTAAAAATCCATAGCTTGCTTGTTTTTCCATGCAGAAAAGGTCTGCAGCATATGGATGAGCAATATGAAATGTCATCAAGGTGCTGTAATACACTGCAGATTTTACCTGTGCAAATCTGTAGGTACAGTCCGCAGTCTGAATTCACTGGAAAAAAAAATCAGTTATGGAGTTTACAGTAAATTCCACGAGTGCTCCATGCAGATTGTGTTGTGGATTTCACCCCTCTACATTTAAAAGGGTGAAAGATTGACATGTTGCAAATTTAAAATCTGCATAAAGTTGTTCCTGCAGCGTGTGCATCAGACTTATAAACGCTGCATATTTCAAATCTATATGGAGACATCAAAGTGTATCTGTTATGTGTAAACATGCCCTAAGAGTCTAGATATAGTGGGCATATTTGTCTTGGAGTTCTTACGACTATGTACCCTTATGAGACCAATGGGTTGCTGTGGTTTATAGACTGCAGACTCTCTGTTGTATTAATATAATTAATAAATATTTTGCCGAATATAAAATGTAAGCACATGGCAATCTGCTGCCGTAACTGTGCAGCGCTCCTATCCTTGTGTCCTCTTTAGAAGCTCCATGTCTGTTGATGGAGAGAGGAGGACTTGGTGATCTTGGGACTATTTTTTGGATACAGCACCGACCCCTGCTAGCCACTGATGGGAGCTCAACAACTTTTGAAGACAGCATCATATATATATGACTGAAATGGATATCCCAAGGTGTGAGGGTACAGCAGAAGGTACGGTGCCTCCCACATGAAGTTTAAATTAGACTCTTCACTTACAATTTTCACCATCCAGCCACATGATCGAAACACACAATCTACAGTACTGCTCTGTGTCAGCGGCAGGTGTGGGGATGATGATGCACTGAATTAACTTCTGTTCTACCTGCTGTATGCCTATTGCCTTTAATGTTTCACTTTTGCAGATCAGTTTTTTCTCACTTTGAATATGTCACATAAAGAGATATTGTACGCCAGGCAGTGCCATTCCTTCCTGATCGGCCTAATCTTGGATTGTATACAGCAGGGGAACCCGAAGCCCAGTATCTGTAACGTGATGAGACTTGTGAGCATGTGTTGGGTGAGTAACTGTGACAAATTAAACACTTGGTAGATAAATGCTAGATTGGTGGGAGTCCAACCGCAGACACCATGGCCGCGGGACACAACAGCAGCAAGGTGGACTTTGACTGGAGTATCAGCTGAGCGTGCACAGTGGAGCAAATCTCTGAGGTCTTTCCACTGGGCCCTTGCTAATCTAAGTTATTGTCTGTAAGCTCCATGTCGGCAATAGGCATGTGCATATCTTGGTTTAGTAATGTAAGAACGGCCCATTGTCAGCTTATTATTCCCTTTGAGCTAACCACACATCTCCCACCACAGTGACTGAAGAGAACTAGGATTTGGGGCTGAGGGCAGAGCAGACTGTGTTTTTCTAATGATCAGATCACTGCCAGTGGTTATCTCCGAGGTGTCAGTATTGATAAGATTTATTCATTTTCCACATTTTCTGCAGGGCTTTACAGACATTTGTCAATTGCCCGCTAGTATCATTGGGGGACACAAAAGACCATGGGTATAGCTGCTGCCACTAGGAGGCGACAGTAAGCAAAAAAAAAGTGTTAGCTCCTCCTCTCGGCTATATCCCTCCTGCAGACACTGAGCTAATCAGTTTTTAGCTTAGTGTTCGTAGGAGGCAGACCACTCTGCTTTGCAGGTCTGCTGATTTTTTATTTTCATTTTTCTCTTTATCTTTCTTTTAGCTGGGCTGATGGCTGTCTCCAAGCTGCCTGCTTTCCCACCCAAGAGACAGGAGTCCAGGGGGTCCCCAAGCCCGCTGCTCGTTCTCAGTCTCCAGAAGGCAAGGAGGACCAGAGGTTCCTAAAGCCTCTGTATCCCTCCAGCTTTCGGGTCACCAGGTCCGGCCTCCGCTAAGTCCCCTCTGTTACCAGTGTAGCTACCCTCACCAAGGGTCTAACACACCGAAGCTGGTGACCCAGCTGGAGCCAGGGGGGCAGAAAACGCCAGACGGTGAGTATTCTCTCAGTCCCCAAGGCCCCATTCCTCCTCCTTCTCAGGTTTTCCCATGTGAATATTCCCCAAGGAGGCCTGCTTACCTCCACCTGAGGCTTCAGTTTCGGGAGGGGAGACTTTATGTCAGACCACCTTCTGCTTATTCCCAGAGATGCAGCATAAGTGGGTGAGCGCCGTCTGAGGGCTTGGTCCCACTCACTCCCTTGGTATGGAGAGGCAGGACTTAAAAAGCCATTGGAGTAGCTGTAGGAAAAAGGCTACTCAGCTGAAACATTGCACATACAATATGAAAAAAAAACACCCCTGGCTTGCTTTTATTCCCACCAGCTGCCCAATAAGCTTTGCCCCTGCCTTCTGCTTAACCTTTTGCTTGCCTCAGTACTACTGTGCTGAGGAAAGAGCTTACTGGGCTCTCTGCTGAGGCTTACAGTGCTGGTTATTAGTACAGGCGGATGTGGGTGCAGTTCCCCTAACTCTGTTTTGTTAGAATTGAGCTAAAAAAAAAAAGTCCTATAGGGTAAGGGGAATCCGGGCACTACCGCTGGATACCGCACTCCCTGTAGCTTACCCTCCTTCGGAGCAGTTACACTACAACTGAATTCCGGGAGTCCTGTCACATTCTCTTACCTCCTTAGGCGGAATATGTGCGCTCACTTCCATAGGCGGAGTAATTGTCCTTGCACTGGATACCGGACGGCCCGTAGCATTGCCCTCCTTCCATAGGTGGCGTAATTGCCCTTGCACTGGATACCGGACGGCCTGTAGCATTACCCTCCTTCCATAGGTGGAGTAATTGCCCTTGTACCATACAGCCTGTAGCATTACCCTCTTTCTATAGGTGGAGTAATTGCCCTTGCACTGGATACCATAGGGCCTGTAGAATTACCCTTTTTTCTTAGGCGGTGTGCTTGCTCTACCACTGGATACTGTACAGCCTGTGCCATTACTCTCCTTCTGTAGGAGGAGTAATTGCACTTCCACTGGGTACTGTAAGGCCCGTAGCATTATCCTCTTTCCATGGGCAGAGTAATCCTCTATGGGCAGAGTGTTTATATCCCATTGGTTCCTATATGTCCGGTAGCATTGCCCTGTTTCCATGGGTGGAATATTTATACCTCCACTGGATACCTTACATCCGGTGGCATTACCCTCCTTCTGTAGTGGAAGTATTTGCACTTACTCTGGGTACTGTACATTCTGTAGCATTACCCTCCTTCTATAGAGTAATTGCACTTCCACCAGATACTATACATCCTGTTGCATTGCTCCCTACGCAGGCGGAGTGATTGCATTAATGCTGGATGTCATCTGTCCTGTTGGTTTTCCCCCTTATATAGGTGGTTTAGTTGCACTGCAGTCGCTTACTGTAGACCCTGTAGCAATATCCTGCTTCTATCACTGGATCCTGGACAGACTGTCGCATTACTCATTAATTACTCTCATACTGGATCTCATCTGTCCTGTCGGCTTTCCGCCTTCTATTGGGGGATTAGTTGCACCACAATTGCGTGTTAGAGATCCTGTAGCATTACCCTCCCTCCATTGACGGAGTAGTTGCCCAACCAGTGGTGCTTGCACTACCAGGGGACCCTGTATATCTTTTCGGTTCCCCTCTTTCTGTCAACGGAGAAATTCCACTACCACTGGAAACTGTTCCTCCTATTACATTATCCGTCTTTCTTGGGTGGAGTAATTGCTTCAACATTGTCTACCGCGACTACTCTCATTTTGTTGCATGGCATCCTGTTCCATGGGTGGCCTATTGGCTAGACACGGTACCTACAATCGCCTTATCCCCTGTCATAGGTGGTATTTTGGCACTACTGCTGGATACTGTGACTGCTTCAAACTCCCCCCTTCCTCAGGTAGTCTTAGTTTGGATTTGTGTCTGGTGCCTATGGGGCAGCCTTGGTCTTCCAGGTCGGCCTGTAGCTCTAACAGGCCGTTGGTATACCTCATACCTTTCCTTGTGTCTTGAGTCCCTGTGAGGGGCAATTTCATTTGGTTGATTGTCATTGGCACGCCCCGGCATCCACCCTCCGTAGGTGAAACATCTGCTCTGATTGACAGTTTTCTTCCTTCTCAGGTGGAGGGTTGTGCTAGCACCAATTCTTGGTGGCTATTGCTGTTGTCCTAATTTTCCGGTGGAGTCTCTCCTCTGACCCTAGAGGCCATAGTTGTTGCTATCGCCTCCCCCCGGTGAGGCAGTCATTGCGCTGCCCATAGATATTCTGGCTACTCTGGTTCCATGGGTACTACTGCTTGAATCCTTCCTAGGGGGAATTTTTGCATTCATCCTTCAACTGCTGCTTACATGACTCATGGGCGGGAGACACTACATTTATGGTTTTCTCCTCATCCCCTTCCTCCATGTGGAGTATTGACCCTGGCATTCTAGCAGTATCTACACAGCATTCCTTCTTCTAGTCATGGTGCCTTCTCACTAGTTGTAGTTTCAATCGTGTCTACATTTCCTTCTTCCACAGGGGGCACTTTGCTTATGTTCTGCCATGACACGCTGCCTCTGAGGGGTTTGCTCACTTCTGCTGGGCGTTTTCTGTACCTGGTATAACCTATTGATTTCTATAGCGCTGGCTTAACGTATTGTTCCCTTTACATGTACAGCATTGCCTCTACACCACTACGGTGACCGCATCTGCGTTCCATCCGTGGGGAGTTTGGGCATGCACTTATTCAGTTTGCATATGAGTTGTGTACATGGCTCCCCTCACCGGGTCGAGCAGTTTTACTGCCCTTGTTGTCATCCCTAAGTGCTGATTTTCTATTAAGCCGCATCAGCTGCTTCTACTTCTCCCCTTCCGCAGGGCGAGTAGTTGCGCTCCCCCACATATTGTTACTGCCAGCTCGACCAGTGTTCATAGCCATTGGGTTCGAGTATGCCCCCTTTCTGCTGTGGGGCGCCTGCGTGGGTGGTGTTGGTTCTGTTACCAGTTTTTTTTCTGGGACTTTGTGGCGTTCAGGGTCCAGACTCCTTTCCTGGCACAATATTTTTCCTATCTCTGGTTCCTGTCTGCAGCTTCCGATTAGGTCTGCCAGTTCAGGCAGCCTTCCATGGACTATGACAGCTTCTCTCCTCTCTTGTTCAGGAATATTTTCTTGTGGGCCATTCTCATGCCTGACTTGTTCTTCATGGTCCCGCTGGAGTGTTCTTCTCTTATGGCAGTCCGGTATGGTGTGTGGGGCCTTTGCCTTCGGGCATCCCTACTTCTTTCCCCATGGGGGTGCAAGTTTTGTCACATCTGCAGTTCTTTGGCCCTTGATATCCAGGCGCCATTTTCAGTTCGTCTTCTTCCTCTGGATCAAGGCTACGTATTTCTCTCCTATATCTTCCCTAATCGCTCTGTTGCTTTTTGTGACTGTCTTGTCTTCATTCTTGTCCACCTTTGTGGATATTCTGTGTGCTCTCCACTTCCTCTGAAGTCTCCTAAGCTGTGACTTATAATCCCTGGGCTGTTCTTTCTTCTGCCCAGCCGGAGCCTCTGCGTATTCAGCCGCTCTCTGGCTGGCCTTCTGGGGAATGGGTCTTCCTGTCCCTTTTTAGAGTTCCTGGTGTTTCTTTCCCCCGCATTTCTGTGCGGGGCCTTATGATCGGCCTTGGATTCGTTCTGTTCTTGTTCCCTCCCCATGGTACTGCTCTTTAACGTCCCATGGTCTTCTGGGTCCCCCAATGATACGAGCGAGAAAATAGTATTTTTTGTGCTTACCTGTAAAATCCTTTTCTCGCTGAGTTCATTGGGGGACACAGCTCCCACCCTGTATGTACATTTATCATTAACTCAGTGTCTGCAGGAGGGATATAGCTGAGAGGAGGAGCTAACACTTTTTTTTTCTTAGTGTCGCCTCCTTGTGGCAGCAGCTTTACCCATAGTCTTCTGTGTCTCCCCAATGAACACAAAAAAATTGTTGCTGTACACTAAATCAGAAAAGATATAACATTTTACATTTCCTTTCAGGCTTTTCAGATTCCAGTCAGACAGTTTGTCAATAACTTGATGGTTCCAAAGTTTTATAAAAGAAAGAAACACACAAGAGAGGCTCTACGGTGCTGGCTAGAGGTATGTGATTATAACTAGAGCCTGATATCTTCCATCAGCCTTGTCAGCATTCGCTTGTGATTCTGCTTTTAAAGTAAAAGTTGTTGCGGGATCGTGTCACACCATGCTGTATGAAGACTGAAGGGGTTGTCCTGTGTGTATGCCATACATGTCCAGAGGGGAATACCTCTAAAATATGTAATGTTCTTTACTTGCTGACATTTACCACATTTTCTGCTAATAACCAGTAAGGACTTGTTCACATGGTAGATTTTGTGTACAGAAACAGCTTGTTTCCAATGGGAATCTGTGCTGCCATCCATATGGCTAAAGATTATTTCCATGTAGATTTCTATACCGCATCTAGAAGGGCTATGCCCCCTTTTTTTGGCAGGGAAACCACCATAAACCAAAGCAGGCGTCTGCATGTGGATTAGCCCCATTGAATAGGGTTGAAGATGCGGATGCAAAACCGCAGCAGAAACCAGAGGTTCAGCATCGGATGCTGCCATGGGTTTTTCAAGTAGACCATAGCCTTACAGCGAGCCCTAAAATTTGGATATTTTTTTTCCATGTGAACACAGCCTTTTATGTAAATCTATAAACAGCACCAGTTTGAGGCCACTTCTAAATGGTAATGGCAGCTGCAAAACTGTTCTCCAGTAAATATTCACCAGTTTACTTCTGTTTCTCTTTAGTTCTCTCTGCCGTATGCACGAAGATATGGCAAGTGCGTTAACATGATGCTGCAGAAGGGACATCACAGGTCTGCGTCGTGTGTCACCCTGAGAAATCTTTTATACTAGCTTCCTCCTCACCCCACCTCTTCAGTTAAGTGACTGTATTTTCCAGCGTCTAGGGAAAGCAATTTTTACGTATTTATTACTGATTTGTTTATTGCTGGCTTTATAGGGGAGAGTTAAAGAGAACCTGTCGGCTCCAATAGGTTGCCCTCACTGAGAGGAGCATAGTGTAGAGACAAGCACACTGACTGCAGCAGACTGTCACGGCACTCAGTACTTTTAGCATGCTGCCCTCCCATGACTCCAGAGGATTGACAGGTTTCTCCCTGTGAAAACTGTCAGTCATCATCCGTAGGCGGGAGCAGCACATAGCATCAGACTCCTCTCTCTCACGGCGCTGGTACGAGGTTCAGCAGGTCAGTAACCTAAAAGTACTGAATGCTGAAATCAGTGGCTGTGACACTGCAAGAGCAGCATACGGGAGCGGACAGGTTCCCTATTAAGGAGCTAATGTTCTGCTCAGGATTTGGGATAAATATTTTAATTGTATGGATTTCATTTTATGTTAGCACAACAGAGATACGAGGAATAAAACGGTTTTATTCTGATTTGAGTGTTACCTCCAGTAAATAAATTACTTCTAGTTTTGGAAAACTATAATAACATACGACTCACATCAGATTCCAGTTCATCATCAGGAAGGGTTCGTTATTAAATACAGGATCTATTTTGCAAAAGATTTTTTTTTTTATAAATTGTACAAACTGCGCAGCTTAATAAGTCTGTCCCATAGAGGAAGCAACAAACCGACAGCTGATAATAGACTATATACAAGGAGCTAGAAATATTACACGTGAGCAGATCACTAAGTCGTCTGTTAGGAGGGCTGATGATCCGGGAGGCCGCGGCTTCATCAAGTCCAATAGCTGAAGAATTGTTCACACCTAAGGAAAAAAATAAATCAGTGATTGTTACTTTGATGTAACTGAAAGGTGGAATCTGAATGGTTACTATGGGCCGTTTTTTTCTTTGCATCACTTTTGATAAATCTCCCCCATTATTTCCCCTGACAAAGTTAATTTGCATTGGAAAAGGGGTCGTCTAACTTGAGCAAAAGGCATTTATCATGTAGAGAAAGTTAACACAAGGCACTTACTAATGTATTGTGATTGTCAATGTTGCTTCCTTTGCCGGCTTGATTCATTTTTCCAACACATTATACACTGCTCGTTTCCATGGTTATGACCACCCTGCAATCCAGCAGCAGTGGCCGTGCTTACACACTATAGGAAAAAGTGCTGGACTATGTGAGCACCAGAGAGGATGGCACTTTTTCCTATAGTGCACAAGCAAGGCAATATGGATAATAACAAATTGAGGTTTGCAATGCACTGGCACTGACCGCGTGGCCACTGTCTGCGGACATAGACCTATTCACTTGAATGGGGTCCGCAATGCACTGGCACTGATCTGCAGTGCAGAGGCACAGACAAAAATCCCACGGAAGCACTCCGTAGGACTTGCATGGGCTTCCAATCCGTGCCTCCGTTCCGCTCCGTATTTACTGGATTGGCGACACATTTAAGTGAACGGTCCGCATCTGTGATACGGCTGGTGTCCGTACATTGCGGACCCGCTGTTTGTGGGCCATGTGCATAAGGCCTTACAGTGATCTAAGTTGTTAAGGTTCCAGCGTTTTTTTTTTCATCTGTGCATTTTAAAAACTATATCAAATTTTCCCGCTGACATAGCTGTATGAGGGGTGTGTTGTATTTTTTAATGCCACCATTTTAGGGTTACCTCTACTGTTGTTATATGTACTTTTTTCACACCACTTCCCCAAAAATGTTTAAAACACAGAAGACATTGGCACATGCAGCCTGCTCCCTAGGCACAGTGCCATCCAGCGGCTGTACTTGGTGTTGCAGCACAGCCCTATTCACTTCAATGAGAAGGATGCAGCGCTACTGTGAGCAGCAGTGACTGCGCAAACAGCTGATCAGCTGCGATCCCGGGTGTTGGACCCCAAATGATCAGATACTGATTAGATCTTCAGTTAAAAGATCTTGGAAAAACCCTTTAGGGTACGTTCACACGACGACAATTGTCGCGCGACAAAAAGTCGCACTATTGTCGCGCGACAATTTTTATAATGGGAGTCTATGGTGGGTTTTTCTGCGACTGTCGCAATGCGACACCATAGACTCCCATTATAAAAATTGTCGCGCGACAAATGTTGCAGTGAAGTTGTGCCCTATTTGTCGCGCGACAATTGTCGTCGTGTGAACGTACCCTTAAGGGGCAGATTTATCACAGCCCATTACCATACCATCTCGTTGCCAGACGCTGCACCTGATTTTTGACAAGGTGTATGCCTTATAAATTAAGCGCAGCGTGTGGCAGTCTGTGTGGCTGAACTGAAATCCACACCAGCCCCAGGTTTAGGGGCTTGTGCAGATTTTTAGTTAAGGCCCTTTTCTATTCGTTCCCAATCGTTGCCCCTTGTAAACGTGGCACCATTCACATCACACATGGCGCCACAATCACATCTTTCTTGTCTTTTTCTTGCAGCACATCGCCCTGTGTAAACTGGGTAGTGTGAATGCAGTTAAAGGTCAACGCTAAAACTATAGTTTATCTTTGACACTGGTCGATCATGCATAAAAAACATCCTCAATGACAGCACAGTCTGTAAATGGCGCTCGTTGCAGCATTTACCATAGCTATTGCTGACTAGCATACGGGTGATGACTAATGTCATGGACGTAATGAACGTTCTGGAGGGCGCTACAAAAGCCAGATACAGGGAAAAAAATACAGGGGGTCATTTATCAAACTGGAGTAAAGTAGAACTGGCTTAGTTGCCCATAGCAACCGACCAGATCCCTCCTCCCCCACCCCCCTTTCATTTTGCAAAGGAGCAGTCCAAAATAAAAGGTGGAATCTAATTGGTTGCTACGGGCAACTAAGACAGTTCTACTTTAAACTAGTTTGATAAATGACCCCCAGAGTCCCTCCGAATGTGGCGCAGCACTCCATGGGCTGAATACAGCTATAAATGGTCAGATATGATACAGGACGGACGCTGATGTGGAAAGTTACTTAGCGTTATGGAGAAAGTGAGCAGAGCGGACCCTGCACTTGGTCTCTCTGCAGCACACACAGATCTGTTACATGTGGTAGAACAAGAGACACTTACTGGATGTTAAGAGGAAATTCAGACAATGGTGGAAGGACTTAGGGAAATGTGGCTTGGATTCTGAGGAGAGAAGCAGTAATGAGTGAGGAGTTAGACTGTAGAATCTGAAAATAAATCCATCCAGTCAGGAATCAGTTAGCAGAAGTGAGTGTTATATAGAAAGTGGTGAGAAATTAAGGGGTTAACGAGTCCCTGGAGGCAATAACAACTTATTAATGACCCTCCCTGTCCAGTGATTGCAGAACGTGTTGTGTTATTCTGCTCCTGTTGTGGAAACTTTGGTTTTACTGATGCAGCAGGGGCAAGTTTATTTATTGGTACAACGGGCCACATTTACTAAGGGCTCATGCACACGACCGTATGTATTTTGCGGTCCTCAAAAACGAATCTGCAAAAAATACGGATGACGTCCTTTTGCAGAACGGAACAGCTGGCCCCTAATAGAACAGTCCTATCCTTGTCCGTAATGCAGACAATAATAGGACATGTTCTATTTTTTTGCCGAACGGAAATACGGACATACAGAAATGGAATGCACACGGAGTAACTTCCTTTTTTTTTTTTTTTTTTTTTTTTTTTGCGGACCCATTGAAATGAATGAATCCTCAAAAAAAATAAAAAACGGACCCGAAAATAAAATAAGTTCGTGTACATGAGCCCTAAGACTAGTATTTTTTGTCAGTCTAAGGCCTCTTTCACATGAGCGTGACAGATTGGCTCCGGATGCATTCAGTTAAACTTGTCTGCGATTGCGTTCAGTTTTTTTCCACGCGGGTGCAATGCGTTTTCATGCGTGTGATAAAAAACTTAAGGTTTACAAACATCTCCTAGCAACCATCAATGAAAAACGCATTGCACCCGCACTTGGTTCTGGATGCGATGCATTTTTTACTGAAGCCCCATACACTTCTATTGGGCCAGGGCTGCGTGAAAAATGCAGAATATAGAACATGCTGCGTTTTTCATGCAACGCAGAACTGGTGAATGAATGGGTCAGGATTCAGTGTGGGTGCTATGCGTTCACGTCACACATTGCACCCGTGTGGAAAACTCGCTCGTGTGAAAGGGGCCTAAGCGTCTGTTTACATGGCACATTCAAAGTGACACATGCAGTTTTACGGTTTTAATGAACTTCACCTGTTCTAGTGGTGGGACCGCACCATGTGAATAGACCCTAAGGCTCTGTTCACATTACATCTGTGCTTTTCATCAAACATAGAGGTCAGGGGTGCTGCTTACCCTATTTACTAATAGGCACACTCTTAAATTCAGCAGGTTTTTAACTTTGGGACTATAATAAAATGCAATCTGCTCATAATCTGCGTAATTTCCTTCTGTTACACTCACTACATTAGCAGCACAGTGTATGAAGAAAATTGCATTAGTTTAACTAACAAAAAAAGAGTATTATATGATATTTCATAAAATGGGAACATTCTGAGGGCAGCATGAAGCAGTGACTGATGCTGAAAAGCTGCTGCATGATCTTCACAGGATGTGCCGGAGAACAGTCACGGTAATTCATGAGCTCTTCCTCTTACGCCTGATGATGAATACTAGCAGGTAGGCAGTGGAGGAGCTCATGAATTACCGTGACTCTTCTCCAGAACATACTGTGATGAGTGGCACAGGAGCCTACTATGTGTTCGTTACCTAAGTGACACGGTATGGCAGGGGTAAGTAACACAACTACCAACATTCTTACTTCCTCTGCTATTGTGAAATGAATGCAGCATGCTGAGAGTGGTAGTTTCACAACAGCTGGAGTTCTGAAGGCTGCTGATACTGGGTATATGGTATAGTGACACTATCTGTGTGGTGTGAAGTATTGACATCCTTACTGCAGAGATATATTGGCGGTTGACGAATCTGGATTTTTCCACCACCGGGGAGGTGACACCAGCGCTGTTCCTTCTTTCTGGAAAGGTGTACTGTGCGGAGACATCACACGGAGATCCGGCATCTTCAGACAGATTGTCCTGGGGAATACTGGAGACACAACCGCTGTCCGAGCCGCTGGATCCAGCCCCAGACATACAGTGAGAAGACTCTGAGCTCTCTGTGGCTGCAAGTGAAAGACAAGACGATTAGTATCTGCTGGGAAGTAAGAACAATGCAGGAGCAGGGCGATAATCTGACACGTACTCATGGAAGGCTGGCTGCAGCTCGTCTCGTTCTCCAGCTCGTCTTCCTCCAAGCAGCCACTGGTCTCAAATGATCTAGTGGGGGATAGCATTCCGGGCAGAAGTGTTTGGTTGACATACATGTGCAGGTTAAGGGGTCCCAGTAATGATGCGGAAGAAGGGCCACAGGCAGAAGATACAGAGTTACACGTGATGGGCGCCTGCGTCCTCTTGTAAGGATCTAAATGGTCAAATAAGGACACGGCGATGGAGGCTCTGGTCCTTGCCCCTGCACATAAAAGAGAAGTTATGAGCTACCTCAGCCTGATATTGTAAACGTCAGAGGGTAATAGGGGTATAATGGCATACCTCGTCCTTTCATGATGTAATCGATAGCACGGTTGTTTATTGCTGCATCGCTCGGCTTTATGTCCAAAAATGGCTTATTACCGACACCCATAGAAACCATTTCCTGCATGCGGATCTCTGTAGGAATGAATTGCAGAGGAGGAAAAAATGAATGAAAGCATTGATAAGTGGCGCAAATTTTAGAAGGTGCCCCTTGTATAATACTGTTGAGGGGACCCTGACAATAGACTCTTTTAGTCCTCATCCCGTTGGGCCCCAAAGCAGCCACTTCCCCTATAGCTACATCCCTGAATGATCTATATGTGCTATACAGTGTATATGGCAACCACTGACTGGTGCTGTGTAATGCTTTGGATTATAGAAAAGGGGTCCCAGCAGTGGCACCCCTACATTAAGCTAGACTCGATCCTGTGCAATAGAAAGCTGTCGTGTTCACAGCAGTCCTATATTAACCCCTTGTTTTCTATCCATATGCCACTTACAAAAGAGCACTGGTCACTGTACCTTTATTCCTGGTCGCTTGCTGCCACAGGATTTTGGCAATGTCCATTGTCCATGCTTGCTTGATTTCAGAGCTGCCCGCTTGGAGAATGTGAGTGTCATTGGATTTCCGCCTCCTGAACCAAATTTCAAAGCGCTGACCACTGTCTCCAGAGTTTTCAGTCAAACCAATGTCTGCAGTCTGCAAGCCAGAGAAAGGGAGTAAGGTCAAATCCCTACAACTAACGTACCAGTAATCCCTTATTGGGTTTATATTATGAGAAAAAAGGATGCCAAGCAATTTATAAGAAATGGGAATGTACGTGTTGTAGAAATAAAGCAGTCATTTATAAGTACTCAAAAAACAGCAACAAAAAAATTACAATTGTCTCCTCATTGTAAAGAAGAAAAAAAAGGCGTCATCCAGCCTCCTCAGTGAAAACCATTTTTGTAAAACGTGCAAAAATTAAACAAAGGAGTCATAGCAGGAAAATGTAAACTGTATCTGGAATCCTGAATTCAGCAGCAGTAAAAGTAACAATAAATCCACACCAGATCTGGTTGTGCAATTCATACTGTAAATGCTGAGGGTTTGCTGCATATTTCACCATCTGCATTGTAAAGGGTGAGATCTGAGATGAGAATCTGCAGCATAAATTGACGCGCCGTGAATTTAAATTCAGGTCAAATTATTTGCAGAAATTTCCCGCAGCATGTGGATGACATTTTTCAACATCTCATCCACTTTGCTGCTACTGTATTATATTGTGGATTGTCGTAATGCTATTTTGCAGCAGAAAACCTGGAGTGTATCTGCCACATATAGGCACCACCTCTGTATACAAACAGCCACAGGGGAAGAGTCTCCTTTGATGATTCTTCAGTAACGCTTGAACAGGGCGATCAAAGAGTTAAATGCTTTGGGTCGGAGTTTCGTTTGATCCCAGCAGTTAGAGCACCCGCTGCACTGAATATCCTTCATAGGGTTATTCAGGCCCATTGTAATGATAATTATAGGGATTGTGCAGTGTCAGATATCCTCAGTACAGGTCGTCAATATCAGATCCAATGGCTGCAGAAGCTGTAATTGTCCTACATCGCTACTATAAGCTAGATGACGTCCAGGTAAACAGCTCGGGTGCTGGCTGTCGGCACCCTGCTGATTTGATATTGATTGTCACCAATATCTGACACTGCATAACCCCTTCAATGACATCTTTTTACTACATTAATTAATGGATTGTTTAAAGGGTTTTCCCATCTGGACATTTATGGTATATTCTGTTTAGATAGGAATATCCCTTCAATCAGATGGTGACATAGAACCACAGCCAGGCTAATGACAGGACCCAGGACACTGATGGTACGGTCCAGCGTAGCCTTCTTTACCCATGGCAGTGATTTATACTGGATACAGACGTTCTTTCGTCTCCAGAACCTGGTTGACTTACTTTAAATGAGCGCTTGTAGATGTAGACATCTAATCCTCCCTCAATCCTCTTGGGTTTGCTGAATAAGATGAGATCCTCGAACAGGAAGACATGTCTCTGGCACTTCTTCCGGCCCAGCCACACCGTAAACTCGTCCTGTCTCACCAGCTGCCCTTGCTCCTTTAAGTTCACCTGATGCCACAAAAATATGGGATGTAGTCATTATACCGGCTCATATGTCATACATAAGGATGCAGGGTCCTGTACACACTGACTGAAGAGTAACAACTCACATCACAGTCCCGTATGGCATCCATCGCCAGAAGATCATTGCCATGACGCAGCTGAAACTTCACCATTTCCTCGGCTGCCCTCAGGTATGCCAGCTCCTGCTCCTGCGCCTCCCCGCACTCTTTAATCAGGTCTTTCAGGAGAAGCGCATACTTGCTCATCCTCTGTATAGGCTTCAGCAGGTATGAAGCCAGATCCATCTTGTCTCCCAGCTGACGCTGCTTGTTCTGAGCCACAAACGATTCAAGTCAGCATCTCCCACCAGAAATGAATGATCAGCAAGAAGAGTCCACAAATTCACTGCAGCTTTCTTACCTTAAAAAATATGTTACCATGGCTGGCGAGTAACAAGTCCGACCTGGGCTTATTCTTGCTGTACAGGGCATACATTCCAAACTGGTCTTTCTGCAGGAAAAAAAGGAAAGGTCAGATAATAAGGGAAAATCACAAATGACATTCCTGCCACTTAAAGGACAGCTCCAATTTTAGGATAATTCTCTTTTTGTTTACAGACTTCCATGGCACAGACCTGAGGCGTCACATGCATGAGAACAAATCAGATGCCTTGTGACCTTATCTACACAGGGGGCAGGCACCAAAGAAATGCCATTGCATTTCTCATCAGCTTGTGTGGTGGTGTTCATTGGTCATATAGATCACAAAGTCCAGTGTGCGCAGATTATGTCATTCCTGATGATTGGCTGCAGTAGGTAGCACCTTCACAAATCCTCAGAAGAAGCCTTAATTGGGTATATTCCCATCTAATAAAGCGATGACACTTGACTAGGATATGCCATCACTTTATGATCATTGGGGGTCTGACCCACCGATCCTTAGAATAAAGGGGCAGCACTATGTCCTCTTCTAAGTTGTCCCTGCACAGAGGTTCCCCCTGCGTTTCTGATTGCAGGAAGCCAGGTGGCCAAGAGGAAAATGGTGAAGGGAATGCCGCGTGACACATGAACTCCAGTCCCTTCATTCTCGGGATAGGTGGGGGCTCGAGAGATCATACCCCACCAATAACCATAATCCATCGCTCTTCCCTTAACCATTTAATACAATGTGAAGCAAAAAGCAACTATTTTTGTCAGGATCAGGGGAGCTACTTTCCTTCAACACTGCTATGGCGTCCCCTGAGAAAAAGGGTGCTGGGGCCGAGCCCCCCGCTGCAATATCTGAGACTGTCTCTCAGGATGTATGGGTATGGCTTGAGGTCAATGCCATGGGTCCACTTAAGACCAACAAGAAGCCTATGGTCTACATGGAGGCTCATATGACAGTGGCAGTAGCTTTCAGTAGACCTCTACCACTATACATGCCTAATGTCCACTCAAGGGAAGGTGGTGGGAGGCAGAGAAAATGGACACACATATCACAGTAAACTGTGGTCACTTACATGCCGGAGAAAGCAGTGGCTAACTCTTAGAGGATGATTGCAGCAGCTCTCCAGCTCCTTCAGGAAATACTGGCTGTGGAAATCTCTCAGCTTCTCCAGGTTTCCAAAGATAATGCCTCTCTTCCCCCGAAGGTCCTGGGGAAGGTCGATACGATCCATCTCCGGAAAGTAGTTCTCACTGATGTACCACAGGGATCGGACATATTCTCTCTCTGTGGTGACCATTTCATCGATGATATGCCGGAGTTTACTACAACAGAAGACAAACCACATTACTGCTGGACTTCACTGAAACTAACGTCTAGTTCTTGCAGGAGCCGTACTCCAGATGAGGTGCACCAAGATTGGTTAAAATATGGTGTAGTGCAAGCTTAAACATTTATATAAATATAATAGGTCTGGGGTACTCAACAGGCAGATGCCAGCCGTCCGGACCCCTGCATATCCCTCATTAAACTGTATCTGCATTCTTAGGACTCAGATGCAGTGGAATACAATAGTGAAGCAGGGAGCTGACTCCACTATTCCCTGGTCGGTGCTCTATGACCCCAGCAGAAGGCTCGATGAAATGATGTCATCACACCTGCTTCCCTTAAAAATGAAGCCAAAGCCCCAGGATGATGTGCTCGGGGGGAGCACTAGGTGAGTAGTAGTGCTTTTTTTATTTTATCAAAACTACAAGGGCATCACTATCGGCTGCATATCTTTTGTGAATGGGCATATCAAGTATGAGCGCACACTATGGGACATATCTTCTGTGAGAGGGCACTAAGGGGGTATAACTACTGTGAGGGGGCAGTACAGGGGCATATCTGCTGTGAGGGGGCACCTAATGGGCATCACTGTGTGGGGGACACTTACGGGACATCCTACTATAAGGGGCATCATACTCTGTGTGGGGGTATAAAGGAGGTATACTGTCTAGGGGCACTAAGTGTCATCACTATTGTAGGTGGCACTAAGTGGACATTTTTATTGTGTTGGGGCACAATTACTGTGTAGGAGGGATTAGGGGCGTGGCTTATTGTATAAATAAATGAATAAATTGCCACAGTGCACTACACGCCACTGGTGTTGTCCTTACGTTTACCCGATGGCAGACCCAGGCCATCAAATTTTAATCAGTCTGACCGCTGGGATCCCATGTCATCTAATATAACAGGGTGCCTATAGGGTCTTTTGATAAACACTGCCACATTTCCATGCTGTAAAGCAGTGGACTTCATCTCTTGGCTCTCCAGCTGTTAATACTACAACTCCTAGCATGCCCTGAAAGCCTGAGGCAGGGCTGCAGAGCCACAGGTTGAGGACCACTACTCTATAGCCTCACAGGTATACCGTGTTCCCAAGTACAGAGAGTGATGGGTGGCACAGACAGCTGGTTATATAATGATGTGTATACATTTACATATTCATAATCCTCTAACACTAATAAAATGAGCCTCTTACCTGCTGCGGCACCGTCCATCTGCTGAGGAGACACTACTCCTCCTATCACTCGGCATTCGTTCTGCTGACCAGTCCAAAGAGAGCGGTAGTCTGGGGCTGCAGGGACGCTCTGCTAGCTCTGTGCTGCTCACTTCCAGTCCTTTGATGAACACACCAGTGTTTCCTCTCCTAGCTGGCTCACTGAGCCTTCGCTGACTACAGTGGCTGCTTACATCAGTCCCAGGAAGGTCAAAACTCTGAGCTTTTCTTAGCAACCTTCTTCCCATGGGACGGGATGGGGTAGGGGTCGAGCCCCCAGAAGGCACCTGGTGAACCAGTTCTAGGTGAAGGTCCTCGCTGGGAGAGCTTTGAAGAGACAGTTTACGCATTCTGTACGCCGATGATGATGCAATGGAACTGGCACTGGAACCAGGGGGGCTAGCTCTAAAGAGTGTCGGATCCACTTCGGGTCGGTGAGACAGAACTCTCCCAAGTCTCCTCTCCCTGCTGCAGACAGGGGAGTGAAGCGGCTTATTTTGCATATAAGACACATTCATGTTCCTATCTGAATGTAGCTTCTGGTCTCCAGCCTCAAAACGTCTCGACCTCACAGAGTTTTGTTCTCCCGACACTAAGCTTTTTGCCCTCAGTGCAGCTTCAAGTTTCTTCTCGAAAACTTGCCTCGCCTCCTGACACTTTGACCAAGCGAATTTCCAGTGTTTGATCCCCTTCTCATTCTTCAGTTCATAGGCGAGCTCTCTCATCTCCTCAAACTTGTTCTCTCCGATCATGGGATGCTGCAACTGGTACTTCTCAAGACTCTCAAGGGCACCAACGCAGAGCTCGGGAGAGTTACAGTCGTCCAAGCTGATGGCACCAAGATGTCGCATCCCATCCAAGGCCCATTCGTAAGCCTGAAGAAGGAAATTAAGAAAGTCGGTAAAATGTATTTCATATTCACACTTTATATATTTTACAGATTTCAGCTCATATTCTAAGTCGAAATGCATGCTGTGGTTCATGCAGCCACAAATTTAAAATCTATGTTGAGAAGTGACGTGTGGCTTGTTTCTGCAGCTCTCATGGCAGATTTACCTGGACCTGTAATGGTTCAGACTGCAAATCCAATGCAGAATCTGAGGGTTGGCCTTGGATTTCTGCTGTGGATTTGGCATCAAATTTTTCCACATGTAGTGATCAGGCAGATCAAAGACGATGAAACAAACAGCTACATGACATCAGCTCGGCCAGCATCAAGCGTCAACTTTTCTTGACGGCGTTCATCTCAGGGTATTAAACAGGGCTATTCCCCCGAGAAGCCACCAGCACCGCAGGACCCTGACAAAGGCCCCCGAGTCGCTATTATCGGACGGGACATTTATATGCAAATATCAAGAGCTTTGATGTTTACTATTTCTTAATCTGCTCAAAGAGCAGCAACTCCCTCTGAACTTCCTTCTGCACTGAATACCGTCCTCGTGTGTATGGGGCAAAAGCATCCTAGAGAACGATCAGAGTGTCAGCTTCACGGTTATACAATCATGCATTGTGCCGAGAGAGGCCGGTGTGATCTACAGTTCTGAACAATGTTTGAAAACCTTCAGGTTGGTGCCTTTTCTCTTCTTTGAGACATTGTGGTGCCAACCATCTGATATGTACAGTAGGGGCACCACCTACTAAGTATTCATGCAGCCGCCTCCATGAGAACAAAAGGGGTTCTCATCCTGTGGGAAACCGGACCCCCCGACTCCTGCGGAGTCTCACAAATAGTAGTGTTCAATTCAGGAATGCAGTCACCTGACTGGGCTCCTGAAATTCATGGAGGGTGCAGCTGTGCCAGGATAAAGGAGGTGCCCAGTGCAATACAGGACCCACTATGCTCTGCAGACAAAAAAATTACTGCTTGTCCTGAAATGCCCAGTCCAGACAGTATGAGGTAATGAGCAAATCTTACAGAGCGGCATTACCCAGCCTATCGCCACAGTCAATGCCAGCACCCTGTAACAAGTGGTACCACTATAACCAGCATTCAGTTATACCTCAGTAAGTCCTGCAGTCTTAAAAGGGCCAGGCCAATGGGTATTTTATGTGATGTCTCTCAAGCGTCAGTCTATGATTGGGCAAGAATTTTTCCAAATATAAAGGAAGTGACAACGACGGTGCAGGCAAAAATAATCCTGTTAATAAAAAACACATCAGTGCAGTGTTTTGACCTGTGTCAAGAATCTTTAGAGTGCTGCTTGCAAATACATACTAAATATCCTTACACCACAGAGAGACCATCACGGCCTATGCACACGGAAGACATCAGCCTGCAGCTCCATACAGAATACACATTGCCCTAACAATCCCCACACACTGCGCCCACTCCCTACAACTGCCGAGCTTCTAATACACCTGAATAGGAGGAGGTCACGCCATCTTCACCTCCTCACAGGGCAGGGATTTCTCCAGCGTATTTCACTGGGATTTATACTGCAGCTCTGAATCTCACACAAAGGTGCAGAATTTAAAGTAGACTCTTGTTGACCTCTTGGTCAAATGTAGAAAAAACTACAAGTCTATGAAAAGAAAGAGCCTGATATATAGAAGTAGAGTGACGCTAAACTGTCTGGGTGACCTCCTCCCCCATATACTGGTCACATCTGCTGGGAGGACAGGACAGATGTAGGATCACCCCCACCCCCATTCAGCAACAGCAAGCAGGGGGCGAATACCCTCTTTTATATAGGAGACTCCTGAACGCATCTGAAGGAAGGGGGCTTGCAGCAGCTGTTGATCACTGGGGTCAGCCCCGACCATTGATGCAGCTCCTACCTCAATAGACGCACCCAACACAATAAGAGCAAATCCACAGGGACCAGGCAGAGCCTGGGGCAGCTGCTAATACAGGCGCTTACACCAGACAGGTGTATGGAGACAGGTCAACATGGAAGACAAGGCCACGCTTACAGCAATATAAAGGGTGAGGGGTCAACTCATCCACCTGTCACCTTAAATGCAGTTGTCAGGGCAGGCTGAGAGTTGTAGTCTTGCAGCCCTGGCAAGCCACATTTTGGAGTCAACTACTACCAACCAATCCAGGTGTGACAGAGTTAATTTGCGTCCCCACATGGGTCGGCCCAATTTCATGTCACGCTTTGTGTTCCAGCTGAATGAGCGATGATTGGAGATGGAGGGGAGGAATCAGGCGTGGCTGGAATTTTAATTCAGCTGAAAGAAATTAGCCGACAGAGGTCCAGAAAAGGGACAGCGGCTTCTCCTCCAAAACCAGGGGGAAGAGGGGTGCAGTGCATGATGTGAAATGTTGGGGTTTTGGAAATTAAATGCATTCTCTTTTCAGGGTAGATTTTCCCTTTCAGGCTGTTAGTTGTCACCAATACAGGAGGAAACGGGTATTTCTAGTTCTGCCACATCAAGGTCTTTTCTCCAAGAGCCTCCCAATTGATGCCAAGTGCCCTGAAAACACTGGATCATTTTCCTATTGACCGGTGATCACAGGTGCACCCGAAGGGCTCTGGTTATATAATCAGATCTGTGCAGGATACACAGAAGCTTTATTCTGCAGCACGGAGGAGAAGCTCATTCCTTTGTGTATAAGAAAGAAAACAGGAAGCGCACGGAAAGCGCTCCCCGCATAGTAACATCACAATCAGGGTACGGTGCACAGGGCTGCAACTTTCAGATACACCATGCATTTCATTTCCTCGCCATTTGCTGACAGTTGAGTGTTTGATTCAATTAACAATTATATCTAATGCAGGTAAGGCTACTTTCACACTCGCGTTTTGTGCTGATCCCTCATGGACGGATCCGCCCAGATGTATCCGTTTAGAACGGATCTGTTTGTATTATCTTTAACATGGCTAAGACGGATCCGTCTTGAACACCGTTGAAAGTCAATGGAGGACGGATCCGTTTTCTATCGTCAGTGAAAACCGTTTGGCTCAGTTTCATTAGATGGACACCAAAACGCTGCTCCGTCTTCAAAGCGGTATGAAGACTGGACTGATGCATTCTGAGCCCATCCTTTTCCATTCAGAATGCATTAGAATGCAAACTGATCCGTTTTGGACCGCTTGTGAGAGCCCTGAACAGATCTCACAACCGGAAAGCCAAAACCCGAGTGTGAAAGTAGACTAACCCTCTCTGACTGATACATTGCACCAGCAGCAGGACAAGAGAGAAAGCTGTGCAGCTGCTGCTGAGGTGTTCGGGTTGTCTAGAGCAGTGTTTCCCAACCAGTGTGCCTCCAGTTGTTACAAAACTACAACTCCCAGCATGCCCGGACAGCCTTTGGCTGTGCGGGCATGCTGGGAGTTGTAGTTTTGCAACAGCTGGAGGCACACTGGTTGGGAAACACTGCTCTAGAGGGTTGTGCAGCAAAACTTCAGCTGTGAGAAAAAAGATTCTCTTCAATGATGGCAAGCAGAGAACACGAAAAGACTGAGAAATGCAAAGTCCATTAGAGCTGCAGACATTTTCCCTACGCTCAGTTACATAATTCTGGTATGTATGTAGCAGACATCATGGCTCCATCTCATAGGACTGTCCTATAACTATTCTTAGGGGATGACAGACGTTTTGGCGTCCACGTGCAGCCGAGGGCCTGGCCAATGCTTCAATAATTTTGCAAGTACAACTGAGCTATTACTATCAAGATCAAGCAGCCATATGCAGATACTGTCCGCAACGTCTGCCCATACCCTTATAGAGAAAATATAAATGAAGGAATAAGATGAGCTGTTCCTGGAGATGAGATTTGCATTGATTGTGAGGCGCTGATTTCCTCAGAGAAGATGCCGGATAATTAAATGTTCTGCAGGATGTATAAAGAAATCGAATCTGTCACCGAGTTTGTGTAGCATCTCGACACTACTGCAAACTTATCTCTGTGCACACGGTGACTGATGTCAAACACATCCACCTGACCAAGGACAAAAGCATGCCCTATTGGCCTTCATCGGGGCTGTATACATCAATATAACTGTATAGAAAACCACAGCAGACTACAGGGCAAGCTTCCACAATGAATGACCTATTGTGGTCATGTACAATGTGTGCCACTGTACGTCTATATGACAGCATGTGTCAGAGCTGGATATGTCAGGAAATTGCTCTCATGTATAACTCCATCGAATGCAGGATTCAGTGTGCAGAGAGCCTAACAGAAGAAAACCACCTTCTATATCTGATGAGGAGCAGCCATAAACCACTGGACCTAACATCACTTTATTGCAAACAAAGAAAATTAGCCAGCATCCATTTCCCTTGGACTCTTTACATAATGACACCAGGTATGGGCCCACATGAAAGTCTGTATGGGTCAGTACTTCATGGCAGTAGAGAGTCTATGGAACTGGAGGCTGACAAACTTTCTTCATTTGGAATATGTGGAGTCTTCAAGGAAACTGGAAATATAACCATTACAACCAGCAGATGCCCATGCAATCCACTATCTTATCTTCTATGTGAGGGTTGATCCAGTCATATAATCGGTGACCCAGCTATCTAATCAATGTGACAACTATACACACATCACAGCTATACATTTATACAGGAATTACAGTGCCGAGCAGTGACTGACAGATCCACAGAGCCTTTAATAAGACAAGACTGTAAGCATGTGGTGGCCATCACCTATCAGACTTTTGTCAGCCCCAATGATGGGAGTAAGAGTTGAGTCGGGATGGAGATTTATACTGACGATTAAGAGTCGGCTGTGGAGTGAGACGTGTGAACCATGACAGCGGTGGACAGCCAGAGGCCAATTATCTTTACATGTAAAGCAGGCGGCTAATCATGGAGAGACCTGAAAATAAGTCAGCAGAGAGAGGCCGAGGTCATACAATTAATACCTACATAAAGCGACACGACCAGAAGAGAAGAGCGAGAGTGAATATACTAATGTGAAATATAAAAGAATACCTGCGACAGGTATTAACATATCAGTACCTGCGACCATGTGTATAAATACCTGCGACAGTGCGTATCAATACCTGCGACAGTGCGTATCAATACCTGCGACAGTGCGTATCAATACCTGCGACACTGTGTATTAACATATCAGTACTTGCGACCATGTGTATCAATACCTATAAGAACGGCCATCAATACCTATAAGAACGGGCATCAATACCTGTGACAACGGGTATCAATACCTGCGACACTGTGTATTAACATATCAGTACTTGCGACCATGTGTATCAATACCTATAGAACGGCCATCAATACCTATAGAACGGGCATCAATACCTGTGACAACGGGTATCAATACCTGCGACACTGTGTATTAACATATCAGTACTTGCGACCATGTGTATCAATACCTATAGAACGTGCGCATCAATACCTGTGACAGCGGGTATCAATACCTGCGACACTGTGTATTAACATATCAGTACTTGCGACCATGTGTATCAATACCTATAAGAACGGGCATCAATACCTATAAGAACGGGCATCAATACCTGTGACAACGGGTATCAATACCTGCGACACTGTGTATTAACATATCAGTACTTGCGACCATGTGTATCAATACCTATAAGAACGGCCATCAATACCTATAAGAACGGGCATCAATACCTGTGACAACGGGTATCAATACCTGCGACACTGTGTATTAACATATCAGTACTTGCGACCATGTGTATCAATACCTATAAGAACGGGCATCAATACCTGTGACAACGGGTATCAATACCTGCGACACTGTGTATTAACATATCAGTACTTGCGACCATGTGTATCAATACCTGCAAGAACGGGCATCAATACCTATAACAACGGGCATTAATACCTGTGACAATGTGAATGTATACTCCGCGGTACATGATTTTTTTGCGATGCCCATCCATATAGGACAGTGCGGCCTCCTGCACGTACAGTGGAGAGAGCCCTGTGCCAACACAGACCACCCATGACACTGGCCAGAAGTCACTCTAAGCCTGCGTCAGGCAAGGGAACCCTATGGATATGTTTAATGTATACATCAGGAGCTCTTTTCCTGTGTATACAGTAAGTGCAGGCCTCTGCCACAGTGTGCACTGGGAAATTACACCTACAGTAGTTGTGATGATCATACTATATGTCTCTTTATCAACCAACGTCACAACAGTGAAGTTATCATAATGCTAAATAGATTAGGGGCGAATATTAACCCTGTGTATACCCAACCTAGACAACTCCCATCTAACATGAGGATGATTATAGCGAGCCGTGGCCTCTCGTCCTCCGCTTGCTTGCCAGCCTCTGCCATGTGTCTGTGAAAACCCATCAGAGAACAAATAAACCATTAATGAGGCTCAAAGTGAGGGGGGAAGGTGGTTCTTATTTACCTACTAGGACCATAAAAGTTAATGTAGGTGCCACAGACGGCTGTAGCCTCAGCCCTGCAGAGCTTTTCACCCACAAGGTAATGTAAAGTGGATTTTGTACGATGTCATAGTAAAAACGTACCTTTCTGAGAACCAGCAGCTCTGCCTATCGGAATAACCCCTTACTGCCCGCCTGTAGACTGTCTATATATGAACAGCTGGAACCCTCTGACCTCCAAGTACCTGGCTCTATGAGGGTCTATTCAGACACAAGCCTCGCTCAGCCCCCTCCTGTAGAAGACTCCACGCTGGTTTTCTCATTAACTCCATGACGCCCTCACAGCTGCCATAACCCGGCGACAGCCGACTTCAAATGAATTTACATAACGCCAACGTGAGCACTGCTAGACAATTAACACTGAATCCTCAATATAAAAATCACTCCCAGGGTACAATGTGCGAGACGTGATACTCCGAGCCTGGCACACACCCAGAGATATTGTACACAGTGCCACAAAACTCCAGCTGGAGAGGGCACCGAGATCTCCAGGACCATCAGCCCACTATCCTACAGTTGCTCCCTGACCCAGCCTCCAACCCACAGTACCCCGACACCTGCTGCACCCTACTCTAGTATCGTCCACACAAGTGATAGAAAACCTGAGGACCCTCTTACCTGCACGTCTGTAGACCCCATCTAGCTGCTCTGTATCTGAGCTATACTCCTTGCAGCCTCTTCTCATGATCTGCTGGAGAAGTGAGTGACTGGCGCCCAGCGCCTGCACCCTACCAAGCTCAGCTATTCACAAGCAAATGTGAGGCAGATGGGCAGCCCCTAGACCCAGCGACAGGGAGAGTGGGGGGGATGGGCCCAGACTGAAGTGTGCGACTGGAGGAGAGGGGGAGCAGACTTGTGAAGAGCACAGAAATCCCCCAGACTAGTGCCAGGGTAAATGCCAGCCTGAGAACAGAGAGGGTTAAATGTCCCATGGTCAGACGTTATACCTCTGTGCACACTGTAACGCCACACGGAGCTGCATTATAAGACAGGAATAGATTTTCACCTGCAGATCAGGTGAAGGTCAGTCTTCAGACCCTCAGAGTTGCAGTTTGATATGTGGTAGATCCACAAAAATATTTAGCCCCATTCAATAAAGCTAATCTGTGTGCCCACCCGCCACAGAATCTGTGACATATCACTGCCCCCCCAAAAAAAATCTATTAAAATCAATGGGCTGTGGTTTATGGGTGAATTTTAAGCACACAATATGCATAAAAATTCTTCTGTGAACATCTGAAAAGATTACACAGAAATGTACCCAATGAAAACTCCACCAAATACATTCACTGCTGAGACTGTCAGCTCTGCGGACAAGGAACATGAGCTTTTTATAATTAAATGTTCTGAAAGTTTCTATTATGCCTTTCATTCACATTTTTAAGATCTCTGTGTGCTGTCAATGAAAGGCAACACTTTTATTTGCATACAAAAGCTAAAAACTCATCTTTACCTAAAACTGCTCACAGCTGAGGGTTTGTTACATTATTACCATGCTAAACAGATGCTCCAGATGAAGCGCAGGCTCGTGCTATCAGTTGATCCCCTGCACTATCTGCTGGGTGACAAAGTATAGCTCAGTACCAGCTACATGGAGCATTGCATGGTGGGTGAAATCAGCTGCCACATTCCTGGTGCTCAGCCACAGAAGAGGACTCTCAACAGGACAGCAATGATGATGATAATACTGCTGCACAGGTCATTCCTCCCTCCATTCATTCTCCCCTCTCGAGTCACTGATCAGAAGCTGCTGAGCAAATTCCAGGGAAAGAGTCGTTACCAGAGAAACTACTTTAATCAAAAGCTACAGGCAGATTAGTGGCCTGCGTGGTATGGCGGCGCTCTAGCCTGGTGTGTCCTCACATACTATGCACTGCCTATCCACAGTCTCCTCCACATCACTACTTTTACATCTTACACCCTGACCGGTATGGATCAGATGCTGATAAAAGTTCTGATAATCCAGCCCGCGTGCCACGTTACTGGATACTCCGAACCATGAGACGCCGCACATCAATGCTCCCAGGTGGTGGTTCAGATACAACCATAAGATGACGCTAAACGCAGACCTAAGTGTATGGCGGCAGCCCTGCTACATCAAATCCCACACTGTGCCAGGGACTACGCCGACATCTCCAGACTGGATGCCGACCCAAGTGTGCCTGTGTGTCTTGTCCAGCGTCTTCAGGAGTTATTCATCACTGGACTATTGTTTGCACGACTGACTAAGGATTTCCAAGCTATAAAGAGGCCAGATCAATGGAGTTCCCATTTTTTGTGTAGTATTATACATTTATCTCTAAAGGAGGTGGTTTTTCAGTAGAAATCTGCTCTGGATAACACAGGGGTCAAGAGACATCTCCGAATCAGCCCCAAAATGCCCTTACAGGGTCCCTCCACCCGCTACTACATGACAGAAGCCCGCAGAGACTATGAGGCAACAATCATGACATTTAGTTTTTTTTATGTTCCTCAAGATTTGCATTAAATATGTAATAAAGAATTATTACACTGCTGAAAAGTGACGTAAAAAAAAAACTGTCCAAAGCTGAAGATGACAGCGACATCACACAACTGAAGAGAACGGCAAAGAACCTTACAGGGTGACACTGCTGCAGGACACTCGACACTATCCAAATATCCTGCAACAAAAGCTGCACGAAATCGGACGTTACCAGGCAGCCCCTGCCACATACAGCCTAAGCGGAGGTGCTGGCCTGCAGTTCTAGCTGTGACCAGCAGAGGGATGATGAGTTTGGATCTCCGATGCTTGGTTCAGACTAGAGATGAGAGACTTCAATTCGTCTTATTCGCAGGGCTTCATCGCTTGTCAGAAACTATCTCTGCAGGTAAAGAAACGCCCACCGGCCGCTAGATTGACAGGGCCGGACATTTAGCCCGACCCTGACAATCTCCTGCTTGCGCTGCCACTCCGATTAACAGAGAAAGGGCAGAGGCTTTGCTTCTGAGCTGCTATTGCACAGGCAGGAATTGTTAGGGCCAAGCTAAATATCCGGTCCAGTCAATCTATTGGTAGGTGGGCGCTTCTTTCCCTGCAGAGACAGCCCCAGACAGGTGAAGAAGTCCTGCACATGAGACAAATTAATTCGCACATCTCTATTTCAGACACAACCACCCCCCAAAAAAAAAAAAAATGACTGCAGGAGGATTCATATACAGGGAGAATGTATAGTGACGCCAGGGGAAATAATAAAGACAGGGCTGCCCTGGAAAAAGAAGCCATGAGTCACAAAACGGAACTCGACCACAACATCTGGAGCCATTTATACAATATAAAAGTATCTTGAGAATCAACCTCCAGCACCAGTATCTGCCTGTAATTCTTTGCAGGAAACAAGAAGCTGGCTGTGCTACTGCACGGCAATCCAGCTCTCATGAGGCCAATATCAGGGCAGTCAAGGTGATAAAGCAGAGCTACAGTGTAAAGCATGAGGGAGGGACAGAGCAGAAGCATAAGCCTCGGAGACAGAAGGCAGAGTTTAAACTACACAGTCTACTCCCATTACTCCGACCACTTCCTACTTTTGACGTCGGCATGTTGTGCCTTTTCATAGGTATATACATTGATATCCAATTATTCTAGTCAAGATGGATATTCATTGCCTTTAAGAGTGTCTGTAAAGATGTGTGTTTTTGTAACAATTATTTACATGCTGGTATGACAGAGGAGGTACTGATATCTCTGTGAGAAAACAAGGCCCATTCATATCATTACGGTCCATAGATCAATAGTGTGAGAAACATTCAGAGAGACGCCTAGAGGTCTGTCTTTAGTTGTTTCAAAGTGTCTAAACTAATCCTTTATTTCTGATTTAAGGCTATGAAGGTCAGAAGTATATAATACAAGAGTACCATAGTTAACTCTTTATGGTATGGCGCTAATAGCTTTCACAACGGTGCCATCTGGAGACAGATGGATATCATGACACCATTCTCCACAATTGCATTGTGGGTAAATATGATCTCATAGAGTCATTAACATACGTTACACCCACCTCAGTTGATTGGAAGATTTTAATCCAGGAGGATGTAACATGAGATAAGGGGGGAAATAATTATAGGGACACAGCAGGATAGAACATCATCAGGATCATCATCAGGATCATCATCATCATAGCCAGAACAAGAAGAGGACTCACAAGGGGGACCCAACATCCAAAATCCAACACCCAAGAGAGAGGGGTCTAGCAATATAAAAGTCATGGTGAGACATGCGATGATGGACCACCCAGCTTTCCCAGGAGCAGTGTGATTCCTACTAGGACTTGGTAAGAGACATAAAGAATGATATTTCATTTTATTAAGACTAATTGGATAATTTGGGTGAAATCATATCACCCAAATTGGCGAATACATAAACACATTAATTCATTGATCATCTCCATATTGAGATGGAGTCTTAGGATATTGTGAGGCCTCATTCTACCTGCAGAAGAATCAAGGCTCATAATCAAAGTATTAAATGATTGTATATATATATATATATATTGATAGTACCATTCTTCGCCAAGCTAGGTGATAAATTTCCACTGGAAAGACTTGTTTCAAGTTCTTCCCATTTCTGTTGTGTGTCTTAATAGTCTTACCAAAATCATATATGTGAAAATAGTCCAGGATGGGACGGAAGGATACAGTTATCTCTTCTAAGTTATATCCTTTGATGGATTTGCCCATTCCTGAAGTCATGTGAGGTGTAGTCGGTTAGAGGGGGGCAGAATGTATTCACCTTTCCATATTGATGTCTAGGATTAGACAGGCCCATCATGATATCATGAGGTTTCCTCTCAACAGAACTGATGTATATAACTTAACTTCTTATTTTAATATCCCAACAAAATATTAGCTTTGTTATAATGTGACAAATTGTTCCTACTCACATGTATTGTTGAGCTTGTTATGCTTTATATCAACTCCGTATATATTCATTTGCATATATCATTGTGTTTATTTATTTATGTTTATAACCTTGTAACCAATAAATCTGCATGTTTTTATTATACCTGCATATTATTATATAAGCAAAACTATATCTTTCATCTCACGTGAAAAGAACTTATTATCTGGAATTAATATTCGGACTCAGATGTGAAGTGTATCGATTAGGTTAGCTACAATTTACCAGGTCATGATTTCAAGAAGTTATGAAAAATGAATGGTTAATTATTTTTATGACCATAATTAATAATTGTTAATTAAATTATTATTAACCCGACAGGCAGCAGGTAGCTTAAGAAGAAGTCCCGCGTTCTGAGCTGGCTTGGTGGGTATATAAGGTGTGTGATAAGCTGTCTGCATGCATATCCCTCGTCATGGGTAAAAGGGGTGATTTATCAGAGTTGCAGGAAGGGATGATTATTGGCTTTTGGGCCTCAGGTGTTGGTATTTCTGACACTGTGCAGTGTGAACTGCTGCGGTGAAAGTGTATGGTGAGTGGACAAATTGCACCATTGTGAATAAGCAATGTGGAAACTGCGGAGGCCATGTGCCATTAGGGTTAGAGGTGAACGTCAGCTGTGAGGGTGGACAGACACACCACAGTGGAGTAACTCTCTCCCAAAAATAAACTAGGGGCTACCAGACGTGTCTCACACAACAGTTCAGAGAACTCTAAACCGGTATCGCACGCTAGAGGTGTCCGCCCCATACCCGCATCTACTGCTGCTTCATGTACGTTGCATCGGATTCCAATAAAGCTTCAATTTATACCCAGCATTTGGTGAGTGCCGCACTTCTCTTACTTGGACTTGTTTCATCATTTCAGAGAACTCTACTGCATATGGGGCCCTGAAGCAGACGGGCGGTCACTGCACGTCTAATAACCAAGTTGCATTGGCGGTAAAGGCTTCAGTTTTTGCGGCAGTATCAGAATTGGACCCCTGCTGATTGGCAAAGTGTTGTCTTCTCTGATGAATCCCGACTTCTATTTCATGGAATAGAGGGACGTTGGCGTGTCAGGAGAGAAACACCAGAGAACAAACTTTCTGCAACCATTTGTGGAAAAATACAAGGGGAAGGTTGTCGTGGCATTCTCTGGGCCCACTCACCCACGTGGAAGGCACTCTCCACCGATTTGTGTATGAATCCATTCTTGCAGATCACATACACCAATAAATGCTAATTGTCTTCCCTGGGGCGAATGGGATGCTCCAGCAAGACAATATGACACGCCAAACGACTAGAAATGTCCAACACTGGTTGGAAGAGGATGACCAAGTCTTCTAGGTACTACCCTGGCCCCCTAATTCCCCAGACTTGAACCCAACAGAGCATCAGTGGGACCACCTCAATGGTCGTTTTCCCTCTATGAATCCCCCCCCCACGCCGCCTCCTGCATCTGTGGGATGCACTGCCGTCAGCTCCAGATACCTCTGACAACCTACCAGGACCTGATGGTCACCCCCAACCCGTCTAGCTGCTGGTTGTGCTGCACATGGCGGGTACTCTGGATATTAGCTGCTACTCAGCATAATGTGACTTGACTGTGTAGCTAAACTCAAATAGAGAATGCATTTAATATGAATAAACAAATTATATTATATAGTACTGCTAAACAGCAACCAGAGGCAGTGGCTTCTATGTATCTGTGACATGCAACTTATTCACTGACCTTGTCAAAGAACTGATAGAGTCTGACAGTCTTCTCCAACCTGCTTCTGCACTCCTCAAGTCTCCTGGAGAAGTCTCCCACCTTCTCCTGACACTTCTGCAACCTGATTGTGTACTTCTGAACGTCGGGGAAGGGGAGGTTCTGCCACCGGTCCACCGTCTGGAGCAGCTCCTGACCACGTTTGCAGTACTCCTGAAGACAGGAACCAAATGTCAGCGGTCCGGACCTCCAGCTCCTAAGGAGGAGAGATGTCTACAGTCGCCACTTACACATGCCACACCATCAAATTCACGGAAATGTCCTTGTGTCTGAAGAAGAACCTCCAGAGAATCTTCTAGGACACTGCACTCCTCAAGTACCCGCTCGCCGATATTCTCTATCCACCCGCTGACCTAAACGAAAGGAGAAGATGCCAAACAGCATGGTGAAACAATGAGCTGCACACAAAAGTGTCCGCATACAGTTACATGCCTGTAATCTGGCATCTGATAATCCAAGACAGAACTGCAATGTAATATCAGTGGATTACGTGACATTTTATTTTGGGCTTTCAGAAGCTTTCCTCACAAGGAAGTTTTTTTCTACAATCTTCTGATAATCTAATTCTGCATTAATTCTACAGATTATTGCATACTTCAAAGGACTTTTACTGTATTAACAAGACATTCTCTTAAGGTCCCTTTACGGAGGACAGAGCAGCATGCTGTCTTGAAGGAAGCATTTCTTCCAGACAATCTGCTGGTCGTGGGGGAGGAGACCAATCGGATTGCCCAATGAACAAGCGTTTTGCTCAGTCATCGGCGGTACATTTACACCGCCAGATACTCACTTATGAGCGTTCCTATGAACGTTTGTTAGCGATTATCTTTAAGATTCTCGGCCCATGTAAAGGGCCCTTAAAGATACAGCGGCTGTAAATAATCCGAACACTATAGGTCCAGGAGAAGGCTCCCCAAGAACAATAGAATTCTGCATATTGAAATCTAACATGTCCGACCCTTTATTACTCTAACATAACATGAGTTCATGTATCTGCACCCACCGGGTTATCCACATCCTTACCTCGTGAAACCGCTCTTCAAATGCTTCAACGCCAATGACTAACTCCATCTCCTGTATGCGTTGGTTGGACAGCCGCACCAGACTGTGCACGCCTTCATCCACCCGGTTATACAGCTCTGCCGCCGTGTCCACCGTTTCCCTAAAAGACACGTCACCATACAAAACGTGTAATACATACATAGCAAACACACTGATGGAAGCTGCCATGTCTGCAAAGATCACTGCAGTCATCATATTCCAATGTCAGAACCTGAGATGAGATCAGCAGCACTACAGAGACGCTGCTCATCACTTGTCACAGGTCACTTTAAAAAGAAGTTCTCCAGCAGCTGTGGCACTGTACTACATAGCATGCACTGCAGGTCAGTGAGGCCGACCCTTATGAAAAATATGAAGGTGTCAATGGTGGGGAAGGGAGCTCTCGTTTACACTCCAGGAAGAGGTTCTGCAGCAGCTGCTGTGTGTGTTTTTAGATGACGAAGCACATTAGGAGCCACTTTGTGTAGTGACCTGTATGTGGCATACACTGGCCCTATAGAAATGAGCGGTACATGTTTGTATGTCAGCGGTGTATGTGGTGTGAACAGAGACTAATACTCTTTCCCCAGTCATTTCCCTCTTTAGGGGTCTCTCGGATGCTGGGAAAAGCGTCCCGGACGCCCCCTGTCCCTCGCAGGATGCAGTCACACAGCTCTGCTGGCCCCTAAGTTGCTGTGAAGAGGATCTGGTGCCAGATGATGGAGTGATGAGCGGGAAAAACATTTCACAACTCCAACAGCTTCAATCGAATTCCAGACACGGCACAGTGATCCAAAGTGGCTGGAAAAACTGCGGAGCAGGCCAGGACCTTACTGGTAGATAACCCTGGCTTCCTCCAACAAACACCCCCATTATCTGCAGCGGCTGCTGGTCCCATTGTAGCGTTAACACTTCCACGGCCAGACGCCATCTTACATGTGTCGTCCAGTTTTATCTAAGTAAATTCTCAAACTATGAAAAGTTCTACAACTTTATAATATTTTTTACATTTCTATTCCTTACCAGTTCTAAGATCTCTGCTTGCTGTCCGTGAATGGGAAAATTCTTGTTTACATCCAGAAGTTAAAATCATCAGTTGAGGTCATCAATCCTGACCTCATACTTCTCACAGCTGAGGATTTGTTTCTTTTGTATCCAGTCTAGACAATGCTTTCTAACCTAAACCTATCATCTTTCCCCTGCCAGATATTTTGCTACAATGTATCAGTGCGGGTAAAATGTATCAGTCTGGTCTCTAGGGTGCTCAGCTGACAGAGGATTGTGAAGACTGGATACAATTGTAGCAAACCCTCAGCTGCACTGGCTATTAGCTCTGTATGGGTGTCTAGCATCTGTATAAAAACAAGGTCTGACAGCAAGCAGAGATCTTGGAAATTATAAACGACAAAAACCTATTAAAAGATTCTAGAATTTCCAGGTATTGATATGAGCTCCTCACAAAGGGAAGGATTCTCCTCCAGTCATCAGCCCAGAAATCTCATGTTCCTAATTCATGTTACATACATTGCTCCAAAACTGCGGCAGGACTTCAGTACAATCCCATCGTGGGTCACGGTACCTGTAATCATCTGTCAGAGTCACACACGACTCCTCCTTCCTCAGTCTGGCCAGCACAGCGCCCCCTTCTGTCTGCAGAGTCACTAGTCTTGCATCTTCCAGCACAGCCGTCATCAACTGGCCAAAACGCGTCAGCTGCAGACTGGCCTCCTTCCAGAGAGAAGACACAGCATGTTACATGAGAGGCACTAGACAGTCTCTGGTCACACGCTGTGATAAATCTGGCAGTACGGACAAGTGTAATGTCCCAATACGTGAGAGAAAAACAAAAACACCAACAGGACGGCAGAAATCCGACCCACTACAACTATCCAAAGCAGCGGCAGAAATCTCCTACTGATAGATTACTACAACGTACACCATCAGTGCAGGAAGAATTCTCAATCAGGAGTCCTGGCTTTTTAGTTAGCATTGTTTAGACCAGGGACGCTCAACCTGCGGCCCCCTAGCTGGTGTAAAACTAGAACTCCCATCATGCCCTGCTGTAGGCTACCTGGGCATGTTGGGAGTTGTAGTCTTGCAACAGCTCAAGGGCCACAGGTTGGGCATCCCTGGTTTTGACTGAATACATGGTTGCAAAACCTCTGCTTTCATACGTGAATGGATGATCCAATTCACTGGCTGTATAGTTTTGTAAAATACAATACTTATAGGGGGCGTAAACATGACAAATGCCATCCGTACACATTAGATTTCTTCCTCTGGAAATGTTCTGATGAGGACAGTTCGACAATCAGATTGGGTTGATTTCTTAAAGCAAAGATACTATGCGTTTCGGGCAAACACCCGATATAGAGATGAGCAATCACATTCTGCACAGAAAGAAACAGCAGGCTAATGGGGGAGATCATGAGTACGACCGTCTACGCTGCAGGGTTCAGCCCTGTGGACTCCTCACCTCAGCCGTGTTGGGCAGAGCGATGACCTGCATGTTCTGGATGGCGTTGTGCAGGAAGATGCAGGCATCCCGGCAGCTGTCTTGCAAGTTCTCCAACTTCTACAGGAAGGAAAAAAATATAAAAATCTGAATATTGAAAAAGAATCTGCACGGGCAGCTTGTCACTCACCACACAATGGATGCACCTGAGAGTGAGCACGTTCTGCCTGTGTATAAAGGTGGGATGTACACTGCCAGACTGAGTAGGCAAATATCATCCCAATAATTGCCCGCTCGCCAGTGGAGGTAAAGAGCTTAGGGCCTATTACTGGGAACGACTATTTGTATTATTTCATTTTCATGATAATCAGCCCAACAGATTTGCGGTGTAAATCCGCCTCAAGTCATGCAAGGATCACGGTGGCACAGTATAGTCACCCCAAAGTCCAGAGTGGTTACTCACCGTGCGGAATGACAGCCAGTCCTGGTGACAATATGGGAATGTTCCATTAAACGTCGGGGGGAGCTGCGAGGCCTCTATGTGTTTGTGCAAAGACTTAACCGACGTGAGAACATCAAACTGTAGAAACATGCAGATAGAAATGACATCACCATGGAAAATGGCAAAGTTCTGAAACTTTCTAATATATCTGATGCTTCAAATCTTCACAATCTCTGCTTGCTGTCAGTGAATGGAAGAATTCTTGTTTGTATCTAGATAGAGGAATAAAACCTGTACAGACCCAACACTTCTCACAGATGAAGGTTTGTTACAATTGTATCCTCTATGATCTGATCACATAAGCAGCACAAATCCCTCTCCTGTCCTGATACGTTGATACTATGTATCGGGGGGAAGGTAAAATGTATAAACTGGAAAACTCACAGAGGATTATTTAAGCTCTGTGTGTTAATCAGCACAATCCCCCTTTTTTTGCGTGCACTGGGCCTTTAAGCGAAGGGCTGCAGTCAGGGTGCAGGAAATAGGCGCTTCTATTAATCATTTCTGCCGGTTTAACTCTTCAGGGGTCGGGGGTCACCGGCCATCATTGTTCTCTCTTATTTTGCCCTAATGAGCCAAGAGCAGGATCTGTGTATGGAAGCCTCTGAATTAGCTAGGGTGGGAGCTGACGCCTGTCAGGGGCTCTTCATTCTGCTTTTGTGGAAGGTGGACACAAGGAAGAGGTCAGGCTGAAAGCTATGCTAATCTTAACCCCTGGGCGGCCTCAGGAGACACGGGCTGTATATGCAGCACACTTCACAGGGGGCTTCCATATGCTTTGTCACAATTAGTCAGACATTACTGACGGGTCAGATTGGATTTCAGAACAATTAGGGCATCCCTTAAATAAATGATCGTGGTGACTAGCATATATACACTCACACAGGACTGTCATAGTTTTACCGTAATCTGTCAATCAAGGACCCGGAAATCCAAAAACTTCAGGAAACCTTGCCTGCAAATTTGCTATGACCCAAACCCCATTTTTTCTATTCCTAGAAGCTGCATCTGTGCAGTCGTCTGATAATGATGGAGGGTGAGTTACTGGGATCACCGGTATTCTATACCCCTCCAATAAATATCACAATATAGCAGTAAAGATCTACAGTACCTACAACAGAATCTGTGCCTCTCTATCCAGACAACATGCAACTTGGATCACGTGGCTCTGCAGTGACCCTCATTACCTGCACTCCTTGTGGTCTCTCCACGGACAGGACAAGATCTTTCTCTGTCAGAAGTAATACTCCATGGATACAATGAGGAATAGTGCTCTGGAACAGAGGAATGCAACATTTATTACTACAGCTCTCCTACATCAATCCAAACACAGGTTATAACCCTCATTATGCTGACAGACAACTTCTATATAATTACCACATCTGGAAGAGATCAGTCTGGGTGTAATCTCAGCTATATTATCACTAGACATGACTAAATTACACACAGAGAGCTGCAGATTGGAGACCACCGCTGGCAAAGAAGTTGGAGTTATTACAACGGACAGCAGTTATCGGAGGGGATTCTTTCCGTGCACTGTCCCTGTGACTGCAGATGAGTGACAGGTAGAGCACTGGGCATCTGTCACATCGATCGTACACAGGTCTCCTGCAGACTAGTGCATCGTCCTGCAAGGTCCAGATGGCTCTGCGATGCAATTATGCAATGACCATAAGTGCCTCTTCCTATACCTATAGTTTTTGTAATCAAAGTGGACAAATCTTTAAATCTGTGACATTACAAGTAATGTAACTGGTGCTAAGAGGGTGCAAAGTGCCAGCAAATGCCTCTCAGAAGCCCATAATCTGCCAGAATGTGTACAGTGTATTCCATATAAAGGTACGGCTACAAATCGGGGTGCAGCTACACTGCGACATGTGTTGCAGCAATGTTGCACATTCTTTGTAATGACCGCAATGGTGTTGGTCGCAGCATGTTGCAGTGCGTCGCACAAACATCCAACTTCGATGTATTTTGTGCGACTGATGCATCACAGTCACCATTGACTATCATTACAAATGTCATTGTGTAGCTGAGCTCTAAAAGTGGGGCAGATTTTAAGGCAGCAATCTGATGGATTGCTATGGGAAACTGCTCCACTTCTTGCACTAATTCTGATGAATCCTGGAAGGATGGAACAAATACCTGGACTATATGAATGGCTTTAAATAAAGCTGGTACTGGAGAGCACCTCCGAGCGTCCACCAGCAGAGTCAGGCCCAAAGCTCTGCAGTCTCTCCTGGGAGAAGAAAGGAGAATTAGTGACACGGTGCAGATGATATCACGGCCATGAAACCAGCAAATGTACTGGAAGCATAAATCTCCAAGTGCTCGGCCATGGACAGGTGTAATACTGTAAACTCCAATAGTTTATGCGAGCATCATTGTATAAGCAAGAACTTCTGCAGCTTTTCTCCTCATTTCAAATATCTCTGTTTGATATCAGTGACTAATACATTTCATAGCTGAGGATTTGCTACAATCCAGCTCAGCCTGTTTAGGATTGCCTAGACTGCATACAATTGTAGCAAATTATCAGCTGTGAGAAATAGTACATCTGTATGGGTCGGTTTCTATTTACTGGCAGCAAACAGAGATCTTGAATTGGTGAGGAAATAAAAGAAAAACATTGGCAGTAATGTGCACTAGAGAACTGCATAAACTATATATGAAACCCAATGGTCGGTGCACCAGATTCCCACAGGTTGCACAGATATTTAGGGGTGCCGTGAGCGGGCAATGTATAAAATAAGAGAGAGGAAAGGGGGACTGGCTCGCACCGTACAACGCTGTAGAAGTACAACAAGAGGCGCCCCAGTTCAGCGGCGTTGCAGTGTGGGTTTAACCAGCATGTGTCACGAGTGTTGATTATCACCAGAGCGCGTCCACTCCTGTCCCGTGTTCCTAAAAAGACATAGATCTGGTTTTGTTGCAGGTAACAATGAAACGCCCCTGCAGCTGTGCTACAGCTGAATGAATAGCTTTCTACAGTCAGAATAAAGTGTCAGCTCACCAGGCAGATAGATGACACCGCTCGTCAGCACCTCCACATTAACATCCCTGACCTGCCAGGGACGGCTCGGACTTTTCCTGCAGACACTTGGGGAGCTCAAGCCATGAGGCCATAATGGCGAGGGATCTCTCTCCAGGCATATTTCTGGGGTCCTCTCCTGACCATTAGTCTGTCCTGTAAAACCAAAGAATTCAAGATTTGTATGTACCTGGAAGACCACTGCTAAAAAATATATATATGTTGTATAAGAATATATTAGTCAAAGGACATTATACTCCACAGCTGCACTTGAAATGTTGCTGGTTGTCACTGGAAACAGTCAGCAAGCTTGAGGACAGACACATCCTCACAGCTCATCTGAACTCAATCAGTGCCGCCAATCCTCCGTAAACTGTAACTACACCAGCACAAATCTCTCCCCTCTACTAAACTCATGAGAGGTGATGGAGGGATTATTATATACAGTGATGGAGGGATTAATATATACAGTGACAGAGATTATTATATACAGTGATGGAGGGATTAATATATACAGTGATGTAGGGGATTAATATATACAGTGATGGAGGGAATTAATATATACAGTGATGGAGGGATTAATATATGCAGTGATAGAGGGATTAATATATACAGGGATGGAGGGATTATTATATACAGTGTAGGAGAGTACCTGGGGTGGTAATAGACGGTAGATACGTGCCACCGGGGGTCCTGGTCCCGGTGGAGTAAGAGCCGGAAAAGTGTGCTTTGCAGCGGTTATGCTGTTAACACAGCGGATCCGGGCCGGCTCTTACTGGGAGCAGGCAGATATGAGGGTGGGTGCCTGTCTCCCCACGGTCCAGGCCAGGTTTTGCAGGGAGGGTTTAAAACCCGACCAGCAGCAAGGGTGTGGTGTGGAAGCTGTTGCTCTCTTGCTGTGAGAGTGAGAGGTGAAGGTGAGCTGGGCTGTGTATTGAGGCCTGTAAAGGACTGTGCGTGGAACCCCAGCTGAAGCCAGGAGGGATCCGTATTCCGTGGCTAGAAGCCGGACCCAGGTGCTTGCTTCCCCAAGGAGAAAGAGGTGACATTGCTCCTGGCTTTAAATAGACTTTTCTTTATGTAATGGAACCAGGCCTCAAGTAGCCTGCAGCTGGTTTGGGACTGAACTATTGTTTTGCCGTTGTGTGTGACCACCCTCCCTATGAACTGCACTGCCTTTTCACTTGTGTTCACCGTGTGAATAAAGAAAGCACCGTTTAACACCAAGACCTGTCTGTGTTGCCTCTATACTGCACTCGCTACCACTGCCTACCAGAGCGGATCCCCACAATTGGTGGCTTGCAGCGGGCATACTGCAGTGAGGCTGGCAAAGAATATTTATCCGGGTGGTGCACGGCTGCATGTCATACATTAAACCAGCAAGCTTGGTCATCCCTGACAAAATGGAGGAGCTGGTTAAACAGTTGGTGCAGAGCAATGCACAACAGCAACAAACAAACAGTTTGCTGGTACAACAGTTGGCGCTTATGCAAGAGGCTCTGAGTGCATCCCAGCGAGAGACCCCACCGGCAGTGACTCCTTCGCCGCCAGCTCCCAGGGATAAAGTCCGGTCTGCATTAAGGAAAATGGCTCCAGAGGATGATGTAGAGGCCTTCCTGATGGTGTTCGAGAGGACTGCGGAACAGGAGAACTTACCGTCGGGACAGTGGGCAGAAGTGGTGGCGCCATTCCTAGTCGGAGACGCCCAAAAGCATACTTCGACCTCAGCCGTGAGGATGCCCAGGATTATGTGAAGCTAAAGGCTGAGGTAATGGCACGCTTAGGTGTTACCACTTATGTGCGGGCGCAGAGAGTTCATCGGTGGGCCTTTTCCGAGTCCAGACCCGTCCGGTCTCAGGCATACGACCTGGTGCATCTGGTGAGGAAGTGGCTCCAGCCGGAAACTTTGAGTCCCTCCCAAATGGTCGAGCGAGTGGTCGTGGACCGTTTTGTGCGGACACTGCCAAGGGCCATACAGCGCTGGGTCGGTCAGGGAGACCCTGGTAACCTCGATCAGTTGGTAAGCCTAGTCGAGAGGTATGTGGCGACCCAGGATTTGGTGCGGGACTCCACGCAGGCACGGGAAACCCGTCAGGCTCCCCCTCAGGCTAGGGATCCGGAAAAAGGGTCCCAACCACAAAGGGGGAAGGATAGTCCTACTCCGGGAAGAGAGACCGGGGAGGGACCCGGGGATTCAATGTTGGCACTGCCACGGACTGGGACATAGGGCCGCGAACTGTCCTCAAGCCCCGGAACCCATGGACTGCGGGTTCGTTCGCCGGTCCTCTTTCTTTGCCCGGCCTGTATGTACCGCGGACCCCCTACTGGCCGCCGATATGCCACCCCTGTGCCAAGTCTCGATCGATGGGCACCCGATTAATGCTTTGCTGGACTCTGGGAGCCTTGTGACCCTTGTGCATGAATCCTTAGTGTCTGAGACCCTACCAGAGAAGCAAACCCTTTCCATTGTCTGTGTCCATGGGGACCGCCGAGTACCCCACCGCCAGGGTTACCATGTCCGTGTTGGGCCGAGAGGTGCAGCACGTCGTCGGTGTGGGACGCCAGATCCCTTATGCCGCCATACTGGGAAGGGATTTTCCGTTGTTCTGGGCTCTATGGAAGAGTGATATGCCTTACCTTAGGGGCGGACAACGATCGGGCCCAGTGCCCGAAGATCCCGATGCGGGGGTACCAGCCGTAGGGGTCACCACATCACCTGTAGAGTGTCATCCCGATAGGTTTCCCTAGAGGTGTTGGCAGGCGAATCTGTGGAAACCCCGTCCATCCCGGATCTGGAGGTATCCCGTGACACGTTCGGGACCGCCCAGCTCCAGGATCCGACATTATTGCAGGCGAGGAAGGGGTTACAGTGGTAAATGGGGTGGCTCAGCACCCAGGCGCCGACTTGGTGTTTCCCCATTTGGCTTTTAACCAGGACCTGCTGTACAGGGTGAACAAGGTGCAGCAGGAGGTAGTGGAGCAGCTGGTGGTACCCCAGCCATACCGCCCGTATGGTACTGGACTTAGCCCACTCCCATGTGCTGGGAGGACATTTGGGTGTAAAAAAACCCAGAGCGGATTCTGCAAAGGTTCTATTGGCCCGGGGTTTATGAGGAGGTCAAAGGTTTTGTCAATCCTGTCCAGTGTGTCAGATGACAAGCCCCCAGCCCCACTATCGCAGTCCCCTAGTGCCCATGCCCATCATCGAGGTTCCCTTTGAAAGAATAGGGATGGATCTGGTAGGCCCCATAAACAAGTCGGCCAGAGGGCATCAGCATATCTTGGTGGTCCTAGACTACGCCACCAGATATCCTGAAGCGATCCCCTACGTCATACCTCGGCTAAGCTCATAGCCAAAGAGCTCATGGGTATGTTTGCAAGAGTGGGGATTCGAAAGAGATCCTGACCGACCAGGGGACCCCCTTCATGTCTAAGGTGACGAGGGAGCTCTGCAAGCTTTTAGGGGTTAAACGGTTGCACACGTCCGTGTACCATCCGCAAACCGGCGGACTGGTGGAGCGGTTTAACAAAACCTTAAAAACTATGCTCAAACGAACCGTAGCCAAAGATGGAAAGGATTGGGACCTGTTGCTGCCGTGCGTATTGTTTGCAGTGCGAGAAGTGCCCCAGGCATCTACGGGGTTCTCGCCCTTCGAGCTATTATACGGTCGACGTCCAAGGGGTTGCTGGACATCGCTAAAGAGGCGTGGGAGCAACAGCCCACCCCACACAAGAGCCTCATAGAGCATATAGAAAAGATGCAGGACCGCATAGAGACAGTCCTACCAATCGTCCGGGAACACATGGAGGCCGCCCAACTGGCACAGAGCCGGGTATACAACCGGAGTGCCCAGGTCAGGACATTTAACCCGGGTGACCGGGTACTGGTACTAGTCCCCACCATTGACAGTAAGTTTTTGGCACGGTGGCAAGGTCCCTACGAGGTGAAAGAGAAGGTAGGGCCAGTAAATTACAGGATATCCCAGCCAGGACGGCGGAAGCCAGAACAGGTATATCATGTAAATTTACTGAAGTCGTGGAGAGATAGGGAGAATCTCGTTGGAGGCGGCCCAAGCACGGTCTTGACTGCGGGGAAGATCCCCGCCCCACCGGAGGTCCCGGAGGGCACCTCCACAGTAAAGATAGCTGATGGACTGTCGCCCAAACAAGCTCAGGAAGCCAAAGAGTTTGTGAGTCGAAATAGGGACGTGTTCTCTGATCTTCCTGGTCGAACTTCAGTAGTCCGACATGACATCGTCACCGAGCCCCATGTCAGGAGTGCGGTTGAAGCCATATCGGGTACCGGAGGCCCGACGACAGGCCATTTCAGAAGAAGTAAAGTCCATGTTGAGGTTAGGAGTCATTGAGGAGTCCAGAAGCGAGTGGGCCAGCCCCATAGTCCTCATCCCAAAACCTGACGGTACTCTGCGCTTCTGCAATGACTTTAGAAAGCTCAACGAGGTGTCGAAGTTTGATGCATACCCCATGCCTCGGGTAGACGAGCTCATAGAACGGCTGGGGAAAGCTCGCTATTTCTCGGTCCTCGACCTTACAAAGGGTACTGGCAGGTGCCTCTCACGGAGCGGCAAAGGAGAAGACGGCCTTTGTCACCCCGAGGGTTGTTTCAGTACCGAGTTTTGCCCTTTGGCCTACATGGCGCTCCAGCCACCTTCCAGCGATTGATGGACGTCATCCTACGGCCCCATCGTCCATATGCTTCGGCATATCTGGGCGACATCATTGTGTTTAGCCAGGACTGGGAGAGTCACCTGCCCAAGGTTCAGGCCGTAGTTGATTCACTTAGAAAAGCTGGACTGACGGCCAGCCCAAAAAGTGTTCGATCGGGTTTGAGGAAGTCCGGTACCTGGGTTACGTGATTGGGCGGGAGTTGTCAAACCCCAGGTAGACAAGGTTGAGGCGATCAAGAGCTGGCCCAGACCTCTTACCACGAAGCAAGTACGTTCGTTCCTAGGCATGATAGGGTATTACATGCGCTTTATCCCCAACTTTGCCACGGTAGCGGCCCCATTGACAGGACTCTTGAAGGGGAGGAAGTCGGTAATGGTCCGCTGGGATGAGCAGGCGGAAGGGCGTTCTCCCGTTTGAAGTCGGCTCTGTGTGGGTCACCGATTTTGGTGACACCCGACTTCACACGAGAATTTATTGTTCAGACGGACGCCTCTGGAGTAGGCCTAGGGGCAGTACTCTCTCAGGAAGTCAATGGGGAAGAACACCCGTTGTCTTCCTGAGTCGCAAGCTCACTCCAGCGGAAACCAGGTATAGCGTGGTAGAGAGAGAATGCCTGGCCATCAAGTGGGCCCTCGAGTCCCTTAGATACTATCTGTTAGGGAGAAGGTTCCGTCTGGTGACTGATCATTCCCCTCTCCAGTGGATGAGCCAGGCCAAGGAGAGGAGTGCTCGGGTCACCAGATGGTTTTTGTCCCTCCAGAATTTTAAATTCAGTGTCGAGCACAGAGCAGGCCGCTTACAGGGGAATGCAGATGCCCTGTCCCGGGTACACTGCTGTACATGTGTCCAACCTCTCAGGATTGAACAGGGTGTGCAACCCTGCAGGGTTGAACAAAGGGGGATATGTAGGAGAGTACCTGGGGTGGTAATAGACGGTAGGTACGTGCCACCGGGGTCCTGGTCCCGGTGGAGTAAGAGCCGGAAAAGTGTGCTTTGCAGCGGTTATGCTGTTAACAGCGGATCCGGGCCGGCTCTTACTGGGAGCAGGCAGATATGAGGGTGGGTGCCTGTCTCCCCACGGTCCAGGCCAGGTTTTGCAGGGAGGGTTTAAAACCCGACCAGCAGCAAGGGTGTGGTGTGGAAGCTGTTGCTCTCTTGCTGTGAGAGTGAGAGGTGAAGGTGAGCTGGGCTGTGTACTGAGGCCTGTAAAGGACTGTGCGTGGAACCCCAGCTGAAGCCAGGAGGGATCCGTATTCCGTGGCTAGAAGCCGGACCCAGGTGCTTGCTTCCCCAAGGAGAAAGAGGTGACATTGCTCCTGGCTTTAAATAGACTTTTCTTTATGTAATGGAACCAGGCCTCAAGTAGCCTGCAGCTGGTTTGGGACTGAACTATTGTTTTGCCGTTGTGTGTGACCACCCTCCCTATGAACTGCACTGCCTTTTCACTTGTGTTCACCGTGTGAATAAAGAAAGCACCGTTTAACACCAAGACCTGTCTGTGTTGCCTCTATACTGCACTCGCTACCACTGCCTACCAGAGCGGATCCCCACAACAGGGATGGAGGGATTATTATATACAGGGATGGAGGGGATTAATATATGCAGTGATGGAGGGGATTATTATATACAGCGATGGAGGGATTATTATATACAGTGATGGAGAGGATTATTATATACTGTGATGAAGGGATTATTATATACAGCGATGGAGGGATTATTATATACAGTGATGGAGAGGATTAATATATACTGTGATGAAGGGATTATTATATACAGTGATGGAGAGGATTAATATATACTGTGATGGAGGTATTATTATATACAGTGAGAGGGATTCCTATATATAGTGATGGAGAGATTATTATATATGGCGATTGAAGGATTATCAGATGCAGCACTGAGGGATTGTTATATACAGTGATGGAGTAATTGTGGGATTATCATACACGATGATTGGCAATTACGGAATTTGCAGACAGCCGCTCAATCAGTGTTGAAGCAACCGCACTGCAAAAAAGTGTTGTGTTCTCGGTGTATGCCAATACAGAGCACAATGATGCAACTCTGATGGTAGGCAGCGCTGCAAATGTATAACACACACGGGCTGCAGTTACCTCACATTACGTCCCTCTCATATGTTTCACCCAAGCAATGGCCTTTTCAGAAGACCGGGACGCACTCCCCTGAAGGCACCAATGCTTTGTGAAACACGTCAGGACCAACCAGCGTGCACGGAGACTGGGAACACTGGGACAGCAAGAGATTGAGATGCTGTGATAGACAATCACTGCATAACTGTTTCTACAAATAGTAAGTGTGGACAAGCCCTTTAAATATCTGATACGTTAATCAAAAGAGGAAAATTAAAGAAGCACAGTCCGAGCCACAATATTTGCAGCCACGCTCAAACACCATTTTGCTCAGAGAAGGTCGAGCAGTCACATATTTGTGCTCAGAAAACAATGAATCATTCACCACAAAACGACTCAACCTCAACAGTGAAGAATGCAAAAAGAAAATAAAAACTTAACGTAATGTTAAATGGTCAGCCCATGAATCATCTCATACCAGAAGGCGGTTTTATAGTAATTTACATTGTTTCTAGAATGAAAAATACTTATTTAAAAGGGGGTTTTCCCATCTCAGACAATGGGGGCATATCACTAGGATATGCTCCCATTGTCTGATAAGTGCAGGTCCCACCTCTGGGACCCCCACCTACACTAAGAACGGAGGCCCGAAAGTTGTGGAGGGCACACTGCACATGTGCAGCTGCCCTCTACTCATTTCTATGGGGCCACGGAAAATAGCTGAGCACTGGCCTTGTAGAAATGAATGGGAACAGTGGCCATGCAAGCGCTGTGCGCTCCCATTCACTACTACGGGGAGAGCGCTTGGTGGCCGGACCCTGGAAAACCTAGGGTCCTCTGGGCCCCCACCTTCCCCGCTCCTTTCTTGGTGTAGGTGCGAGTTCTCCAAGTCAAGCAGTAAGTTGTTTCTATTGGCTGCCTAGAGTGAATGGAAGATCACTGTGTAGAGACATGACGTGAGCATGTGACTGAGCCTGTGTGACCACCTGCACTCAGCTCAGCAGATGGACATTGCTATACACTGTGAACACCAGGTGGCGCCACATTATGTAGGTAAACGACCACCAGGTGGTGTCATTTCATGTAGATAAGTGAACACCAGGAGGTGCCAAACTATTTAAGTAAATGACCACCAGGTGGCACCATACTATCTAAGTAAATAACCTCCAGTTGGAGCCATACTATGTAAGTAAATGAACACCAGGTGGAGCCATACTATGTAAGTAACTGAACACCACATGGAGCCATACTATGTAAGTAACTGAACACCACATGGAGCCATACTATGTAAGTAACTGAACACCAGGTGGAGCCATACTATGTAAGTAAGCCAACACCAGGTGGCACCATACTATGTAAGTAAGCCAACACCAGGTGGAGCTACACTATGTAAGTAACTGAACACCAGGTGGCACCATACTATGTAAGTAAATAAATACCTGGTGGCGCCATACTATGTAAGTTAATAAATACCTGGTGGCGCCATACTATGTAAGTAAATAAATACCTGGTGGCGCCATACTATGTAAGTTAATAAATACCTGGTGGCGCCATACTATGTAAGTAAATAAATACCTGGTGGCGCCATACTATGTAAGTAAATAAACACCTGGTGGCGCCATACTATGTAAGTAACTAAACACCTGGTGGCGCCATACTATGTGAAGTAAATAAACACCTGGTGGCGCCATACTATGTAAGTAAATAAACACCTGGTGGAGCCATAATATGTAAGTAAATAAATACCTGGTGGCGCCATACTATGTAAGTAAATAAATACCTGGTGGCGCCATACTATGTAAGTTAATAAATACCTGGTGGCGCCATACTATGTAAGTTAATAAATACCTGGTGGCGCCATACTATGTAAGTAAATAAACACCTGGTGGCGCCATACTATGTAAGTAAATAAACACCTGGTGGCGCCATACTATGTAAGTAAATAAACACCTGGTGGCGCCATACTATGTAAGTAAATAAACACCTGATGGCGCCATACTATGTAAGTAAATAAACACCTGGTGGCGCCATACTATGTAAGTAAATAAACACCTGGTGGAGCCATAATATGTAAGTAAATAAATACCTGGTGGCGCCATACTATGTAAGTAAATAAATACCTGGTGGAGCCATCTATGAGTTATAATGCCTGGTGGCATCATATGTAGTAAATAAATACCTGGTGGCGCCATACTATGTAAGTAAATAAACACCTGGTGGACGCCATACTATGTAAGTAAATAAACACCTGGTGGAGCCATACTATGTAAGTTAATAAATACCTGGTGGCGCCATACTATGTGGGCAAATAAATACCTGGTGGCGCCATACTATGTAGTAAATAAACACCTGGTGGCGCCATACTATGTAAGTAAATAAACACCTGGTGGCGCCATACTATGTAAGTAAATAAATACCTGGTGGCGCCATACTATGTAAGTAACAAACACCTGATGGCGCCATACCATAAGTAACAAACACCTGATGGCGCCATACTATGTAAGTAAATAAACACCTGGTGGCGCCATACTATGTAAGTAAATAAACACCTGGTGGAGCCATAATATGTAAGTAAATAAATACCTGGTGGAGCCATACTATGTAAGTAAATGACCACCAGGTGGAGCTATACTATGTAAGTAAATAAACACCAGGTGGAGCCATACTATGTAAGTAAGTGAACACCAGGTGGAGCCATACTATGTAAGTAAATGACCACCAGGTGGAGCTATACTATGTAAGTAAGCCAACACCAGGTGGAGCTACACTATGTAAGTAAATGACCACCAGGTGACGCCATACTATGTTCCTTCCCTATTTTTAAAACAAAAAACATTCTCGTTTCAGGTAAACATGTTACTGCCACTTGTTTTGACTGTACAAACCACATGTAAAGAATGTGTTAATGTGCTGTAAAACCGCTGCTGCATGGCACACTACCATTAGGCGCACGGACACCTTCAGTTGGAATCCCAGACATTTTCCTTGTAAACAAAAATGTTACCATAGATTAGCAGCAAGCAGTGGTCTTGACTTGAAAAAGTGAAGACTAAGCGTCATAAATTTTAGAACCTGTCAATATACAGAGATTTAGTGTATATTCCCAAGTGGCGTACATGCTACGAATTCCCTGCTGCAAAACTGGGGGTGGAAAATATACAGTGGACATCATCCACACGCTGCAGAAAAGAATCCACAGCATAAAATAAGCTGCAGTGAGATATATAAATGCTGATTTATGGTGTGGATATACTCAGTTGCAATGCATGGGGTGGTTGACAGATTACTGGGAGGGGCTAGAGAAGATCCAGCAGTCATGGTCCATATTGGAACCAATGACAAAGTTAGAGGTAGGTGGGGCGTCCTTAAAAATGATTTCAGGGATTTAGGTCAAAAGTCTAGCGCAAGGACCTCAAAGGTAGTATTTTCCGAAATACTGCCTGTAACACGAGCCACACAAGAAAGGCAGCGGGAGATTAGGGAGGTTAACAAGTGGCTCAAGAACTGGTGTAGGAAGATGGGGTTTGGGTTCCTGGAGAACTGGGCCGACTTCTCTGTCGGGTACAGGCTTTATCGTAGGAACGGGCTGCACCTCAATGGGGAAGGGGCAGCTGTGTTGGGGAGCATTTCTACAGGGAGGAACAAAAATACCAAGCTTCAAAAAAGCTAAATTTAGCCAAGTAAGAGAGGCCATAGGCCTAACTAACTGGGACAAAGTCCTCAAAAATAACAATACAGCCACAAAATGGGATATCTTTAAAAGCATCCTAAAATCTCATTGTGAGAGGTACATACCATATGGGAATAAAAGGTTAAGGAACAAAAAGAAACCAATGTGGATAAATAGAACTGTAAAGAAAGCAATAAATGACAAAAAGAAAGCATATAAAATCACTAAAACAGGAGAAAAGCGAGGAAGCACTGAAAACTATAAGGAAAAAAATAGAACATGTAAAAACTAATAAAAGCGGCCAAACTAGAGACTGAGATTAATTGCCAAAGAGAGTAAAACTAACCCTAAAATGTTCTTTAATTATATAAATGTTAAAAAGTATAAATCTGAAGGTGTCGGCCCTTTAAAGAGCAATGAAGGGGGAGTTGCAGAGAGCGACGAGGAGAAAGCAAAGCTGGTAAATATTTTTTTCTCCAATGTATTCACTGAGGAAAAGAAACTGTCAGATGAAATGCAGAATGTAAAAATAAATTCCCCATTAAAAGTGCCCTGCCTGACCCAGGAAGAAGTACAACAGCGACTTACAAAGGTTAAAATAGACAAATCGCCAGGACCAGATGGCATACACCCCCATATCCTAAGAGAATTAAGTAATGTCATAGCCAGACCCTTATTTCTGATATTTGCGGACTCTATACTGACAGGGAATGTTCCACATGATTGGCGCATAGCAAATGTGGTGCCAATATTCAAAAGGGTCCAAAAACAGAGCCCGGAAACTATAGGCCGGTAAGTTTAACATCTGTTGTGGGTAAACTGTTTGAAGGTTTTCTGAGAGATGCTATCTTAGAGGATCGAACTGAAATAAGGAAATAACGCCATATCAGCATGGCTTCATGAGGGATCGGTCATGCCAAACTAATTTAATCAGTTTCTATGAGGAGTCAAGTTCTAGACTTGACAGCGGCGAATCAATGGATGTCGTATATCTGGACTTCTCTAAAGCATTTGACACTGTACCTCATAAAAGGTTAGTATATAAAATGAGAATGCTCGGACTGGGAGAAAATGTCTGTATGTGGGTAAGTAACTGTCTGAGTGATACAACGGTACTGACGGTACACACTCAGATTGGGTCACTGTCACTAGTGGGGTACCTCAGGGGTCAGTATTGGGCCCTATCCTCTTCAATATATTTATTAATGATCCTGTAGAAGGATTGCACAGTAAAATCAATTTTTGCAGATGACACTAAACTGTGTAAAGTAATTAACACTGAACAGGACAGTATATTGCTACAGAGGGATCTGGATAGATTGGAGGCTTGGGCAGAGAAGTGGCAGATGAGGTTTAACACTGACAAATGTAAGGTTATACACATGGGAAGGAATAATGCAAGTCACCTGTACATACTAAATGGTAAAACACTCGGTAACACTGAGGTGGTGATGGTGCGTACAATAAAAGAATTCAAGAGGGGCCTGGATGTATTTCTGGAGTGTAATAATATTACAGGCTATAGCTACTAGAGAGGGGTCGTTGATCCAGGGAGTTATTCTGATTGTCTGATTGGAGTCGGGAAGGAATTTTTTATTCCCCTTAAGTGGGGAAAATTGGCTTCTACCTCACAGTTTTTTTTTTTGCCTTCCTCTGGATCAACTAGCAGGATGACAGGCCAAACTGGATGGACAGATGTCTTTTTTCGGGCTTATGTACTATGTTACTACTATGTTACTAACTCCACAGGAAATCCATAGCAAAATCTTGTGTTGCACTGTGGAAATTCTGCCCAGCGTGGCCGTACCCTTAAACTTCATTTCCAGAAAGTCCCTTAAAGTTTTACATTAACTTTTCACAGTTTGTGCAAATTTCTCCATCTGCAAACAGACAGTGACACACAATGTAAAAATCCAGGATCTGGTCATGGCCTCACCCACTGGGTGACACAGCGGCACGAAGTGACTGCAACCTTTTCACCAGTGGGTGACTCATGCTGTGTGGAGCCCCCTCCGTCCAATAAATGGAAGGTTATAGAAGCCCAAGTCCCTCTCGCATGTCTAGGAAATTTACGGGAAGGACAGGGGTCAGCCACGGGATATTTTAAGCTGGATACAGGATGGAGATGGTTAAATCGCATGTGTGCTGACACATCCCAGGATCAAATAACTTCTCCCATTGATACCAGAGGCCGGGCAGGATCATACACAGTTGGAGAGAACTTTAGTGAACAATAAAAGCAGAACCCTCCCCGTCTGCTAAACGATTCCCAACTGGTCTTCTACCCCCAGGACAGTGAGCAGCAGGTGCAGGGGCTCTGGTAATAAAACTACTGGAGAATATGCAGCAGAGCCGACAACGCCACAATCTGTAGAGATGAGAAAATCACCTACTGACCAGAGGGTCCGAGAAAGGCGAAATCACAGGGGGCTGAATGCTCCCCAACTGCAAACTGATCGATTTACACATCTCAACCAACAGATTAAATGGTTGCTGTAAAGTCACTGAAACAATAATCCAATAATAATAAGAACCTTCTGGGATCTCATGCAGGCTTAAAACTACAACCACCAACATGCTAAGACAATAAATGACTACTACCAAAACATCTATACCTTGCCTTGCAATTTATAAGATTCAGACAAAGCTGCAGCCCTCCAGCTGTACTCAGACTACAATCCCCCACATGCTATGAGCCAATACAGGCACAGGAGACTACTACCACCACCACAGCACTACCTACTCAGACATCACCGTTTGACAGATTTAGACCAGTGGTCCCCAACTTGAAACTTTTTATTGTACTGAAACTACAACCCTCATCATGCCAAGAGCCAATACAGGCAGAACAGACTACTACCACAACCACAGCTCTAGCTACTCAGGCATCACCATTTCCAAGAGTTAAACCAGTGGTCCCCTACCTGTCACTCTCCGGCTGTAGTGAAACTACAACCCCTAGCATGCTATATAAGGCCTTACAAGCACAGGCAGACTACTACCACCACAGTTCTACCTACTTGGGTATCAACATTTCTAAAATTTAGACCAGTGGTTTCCAACTTGTGGCTCTCCAGTTTTTGTGGAATTACAACCCCCAGCATGTCCTGACATTTTATATTTGTCTGTGCATGATAGGAGTTTGACAGCCTGAGGTGCAGACAATGATAGGAGTTATTTCAATGGTATGACATCAGAAAATCTGAATTCCCCGCAGCTGTCCTTCATGCTTCCCCTAAGAACACATATCCTGACCTCTCCTAAAACAGGAAGGGAGCACGAGTATAGATGCTGTCCACAGATCAGGAAATACTCGGGAGAATCTGCACACAGGAGGATACGACATTGATGCCCAGGGACTTCCAGTCCAGACACTGCAAAAGCCATGTTTATACACCTTCTGTATACATATACAACCATAGGAGGGGTCTATTGTGTCGGATCAGAGCCAGACCGCCCTATGCATTGAGGCCCTTAAAGAGATTCTCCTGCAATTAAGAACATGAAAATACGTAAATATGACTTTATTATAAATATATTCCCAAATACCTTTCATTAGTTATAATGGCTTGTTTTGTCTGGGGAGCGATCATTAGGAGAAATAAAATGGCCACTGTCCAATTAGTACCCACGAAACCTGTCCTAACCACACAGGAGGACAAGTTACTTCAGAGCACTGAGCTAAAGAGCCGCCTCATCCTCCTCTCTGCTTGTCAGGGATTATTATCCTGAATACTGCTGATAAGAACTTCAGCTGAATCTCTGTAGGAATGGAGTTCATGAGGAGACATGAAGTACAGAGAGGACGGGCTGTGGTAATGGAGACTGCATACAAGTGCTGCTGCTCATTATCCACACCCCCACCCTCCTCTCTGTACTTCAGGTCTCCTCATGAACTCCATTCTTGCAGAAGATCTTATTAGCAGTATTCAAGATAATAATCCCTGACAAGCAGAGCAAAGAGGAGGATGAGGCAGCTCTTCAGCTCAGTGCTCTGAAGTAACTTGTCCTGCTGTGTGGTTAGGACAGGTTCTGTGTGTACTAATAGGACGACGACCATTTTATTTCTCCCAATGATTGCTCTTCAGACAAAATAAGCCATTATAACTAATAAAAATTATTAGGGAATAAATTTATAATAAAGTAATATTTACGTATTTTCCTTTTCTTAATCTCGGAGAACCCCTTTAGGGCCCTATTACACTGGCAGATATTCGCTGAGATCATTGCTGGCATGTAATCAGCACATGTAATAGCAGCGGTCTCATCCGCTAGCGAGCAGGAATGTTTCCTTCCCGACAATAGTCTGCAGGTATAATAGGACCTTTAGACGTCATTCAGGAACACAGCCGACATGACAGTACCAAGAACTTAGTTTGCATTCCTGGTCGTAGACATCCCCACAAAAAAAAAAACAATACTGACCCATCTGAAACCACTGGGCACTGTGCATCGATCTGAAATACTTTCCTATATAGTCCCTAGAGACAGATCACCAGTGTTTGTCCTCAGTCTACTGGATGAATTACAGGTGTCTATGGCATCCCAAAGGTGCATCTCAGACACAATTCTGCAAAAACTGATTTTATTATTTTCCTGCCTTTTGGACCAGTCTTACCTTTCACGGATACATTATGAAGAATAATGTCCCTTCCTGGGACTTCTGGGGGGCCAGTGGTTGCACCTTGCTCCTCCTCTGTATCCTCATGCAGGGTCTCTAGAGGTAGCTGCGTCGCTGGGGATTGTGCATGCTTGGTATACTGTGGACTTCTTGGGGGACTTTCATGACAGTAAGATAATTCTAGTTTGGTTTGTTCTATGCTGTGAACTGGCTGCTCAGCACAGGCATCAGCAGAGGGGACAAGACCCTGTCCTACATCAGACACCACTAGCACAGTTTGGTCATTAAAATCCCCAAACTGCGCCTCATCCTTAGCTAGAGGCAGCTCATGTTGTTCTGTGACTTCACTACTAGGACTAAGTGCATTTTGCATGTTTTCTGCAATCTCCACATTGCTCCTATTTTCCCCACCCTCCACACCGTCCCTGCATCCTGCACCCTCCACACTGGCCCTGCATCCTGCACCCTCCACACTGTCCCGGCATCCAGCACCCTCCACACTGGCCCTGTAGTCTGCACCCTCCACACTGGCCCTGCATCCTGCACCCTCCACACCGTCCCTGCATCCTGCACCCTCCACACCGGCCCTGCATCCAGCACCCTCCACACTGGCCCTGCATCCTGCACCCTCCACACTGGCCCTGCATCCTGCACCCTCCACACTGGCCCTGCATCCAGCACCCTCCACACTGGCCCTGCATCCAGCACCCTCCACACTGGCCCTGCATCCAGCACCCTCCACACTGGCCCTGCATCCAGCACCCTCCACGCTGGCCCTGCATCCTGCACCCTCCACAATGGCCCTGTAGTCTGCACCCTCCACACTGGCCCTGCATCCTGCACCCTCCACAATGGCCCTGGTGTCTGCCCCCTCCACACTGGCCCTGCATCCTGCACCCTCCACACTATCCTTGTAGTCTGCACCCTCCACACTGGCCCTGCATCCTGCACCCTCCACACTATCCTTGTAGTCTGCACCCTCCACACTGGCCCTGCATCCTGCACCCTCCACACTATCCTTGTAGTCTGCACCCTCCACACTGGCCCTGCATCCTGCACCCTCCACACTATCCTTGTAGTCTGCACCCTCCACACTGGCCCTGCATCCTGCACCCTCCACACTATCCTTGTAGTCTGCACCCTCCACACTGTCCCTGTAGTCTGCACCCTCCACACTGTCCCTGTAGTCTGCACCCTCCACACTGTCCCTGTAGTCTGCACCCTCCACACTGTCCCTGTAGTCTGCACCCTCCACACTGTCCCTGTAGTCTGCACCCTCCACACTGTCCCTGTAGTCTGCACCCTCCACACTGTCCCTGTAGTCTGCACCCTCCACACTGTCCCTGTAGTCTGCACCTCCACACTGTCCCTGTAGTCTGCACCCTCCACACTGTCCCTGTAGTCTGCACCCTCCACACTGTCCCTGTAGTCTGCACCCTCCACACTGTCCCTGTAGTCTGCACCCTCCACACTGTCCCTGTAGTCTGCACCCTCCACACTGGCCCTGATTTCTGGAAGCAGATCACCACTGTCCAGTAATTGAGGCCCCTTTTGGTCACCCACTTCTGTGTTAGGGTGTGATGCACAAGTTTTGGAAAGTTCTTGGTTACAACAGTCCTCGTCTTCTACTACTGGACTGCCATGTGTCCTTAAATGCTCTGTAACAGGTTCTTGTGAAGCATCCGTCACCCCCCGGGCATCCTCGGTGAAGTCTCTAGAGTGGCTTCTGCTTTCCCCCTGGAACGATAATGATGCGCTATAATTATCAGACGACTCATGGAGTTGTCTGCTGTTATCAGACTCTTTGATAACATTGTTCTTTGCATCCTCCGACATGGCCTCGTTTTCTAGACTAAAGGCTTGCTGGAAACTTTTAGTTCCATTGTCAAAATGTAGGTGTGTGCAGTCAGGTATTGAGGACTCCCTGACCCCGAATTCAATGTCCACCAGACCGATTGACTCTGGCTTCTGTACATGGTCTGTATCGTAATGTGTCGAACTCGCTCCCATAATAGTCTCTGACTGCAAGTAGCTATGAAAGGAACTTTCTGTGCACTTATTGCTGCTTGAAATACTAAAAGTCTGGTTACTCTTGGCTCTTTGGTGCTGGTTTTTGAAGTTTAAGGCTATAGACTGAGTTAAGGAGCCCTTCTGAGGGCCGAAACGTGGCACTGTAATATCACGTAGCTCCACGTATTCTCCTTCAATCTCACTGGAGCAATCTGATTTGGCATACAACGTACTAACCGTTGTATGACCATGGCTGGTAGACGGAGCTTCCAAACCAGCTTCCTCATCGTGAACCATCAATTCTTCCACGGGATGGCAGGTTGGTCCCTCTTTACCTTCGTAAGGAAATTTGTCAAAAATTTCTGCCGGCTCCTTAGTTGACGGTTTTATCTCCACAAACTCGGGATGAACGATCATATCCCACGGCACCCGGTAGAGCTGGTCATCGCAGGTCAGGAGACAGTTCTCCAGAGAGACCCCGATCCGCTCAGAGTTGATGAATTCCAACCATTCCACGGTGAAGATGGACGTGTAGGACACCTCTGGAAGCACCACTTCCTCAATGTTATGTTGATCCTCTGCAAGACATTTTAGCACAATCCTTGGGGTCTTTCTCAAATAAGGCACCACTTGGAGGTAGAAATCTCCGGGCTGGAGAAGTCTCCAGTCAATGGATGCAAGCTGTAGAACAATCTTATCATGGATACAAAGAGGCCACCCGGCATGTCGGAAGAGTAGTCCGCAATACTGCAACTGCAGGAAGAGGAAGAGAGCGGTAAGCATTTTGTACTTTCTTACACCGAACACAAATCCCAAAAATTTCATCTATAAACAAAGTAGTCAAGCCCCACCTGAGACGACCGCGGTTAGCTACTGACTAAATTCCAGTAGAAAAGCCAAATTATATTTAGTCAATGCTAGAAGTTTCTATGTAACCTGAGCAAATCAGTTTAGATAACTCAGGCCCAGTGTCCCAACCAGGGCTCCCGGAAAGCCATGGACTTTGGTTGCATAAGTCCATGGATCCTCTCAGGGAATGGAAGGGTTGTCACAAGAGTGAAGATGGCAGCCAAAACACTGGGCAGACCAAGAATTATGGGATGATTTCCCCAATCCAAGAAAAGTCCGTAGATAAGTTTAAAGGGAATTTGTCAGCTCCGAAACACCAGTCAAACTAGAGTAAGCGGTGTATAGTGTAAGTGGTGCTCAATCCGGTTATGTAATTTTTATCTTCATATTGACTTGCCGTGCTCACACAAACCAGCAGCAAAATTTATTGAGAGGACTCCTGAGCTCACAGACATAATGAAGAGGACTTAAAGAGGAGTCCTCTCAATGCATTTCACTGCTGGTTTGTCGGAGCACAGTGTTGGAATGCAAGCAGGAGTGCACCCACGGGGGGTAGTCCAAAGGTCTGGACCCCCCTTAGAAGCAGTTTGATTTTTGATTTTTTTTTATTATCCCTGTGATTTACAGGGCTGCACTGGCAATTTGGCGAGATGAGGTGATCGCCTCGGGCAGCGCGGCCCTGGAGATAAGCGGGGGTGGCAGCGGCAGCAGTTGGATGCTGCTGTGGGGAAGGGTAGAGGCGTCTCCCTTCCCAGTTCCTCTGATAGGCTGCAGGCCTAGTGCCTGCAGCCTATCAGAAGCCGGCACAGGCAGCCTCTGATGACGTCATCATCATCGTGCCGCCTGAGCCAGGTAGCATACAGCTTGGGACACAGGACGGAAGAGGCCTGTATCGCACCACTGCCAGAAGCATGGAGGTAAGTATATGTGTTTATTATTATTTATTTGGCACAATGCGGTTGGGCACACTATGGGGGCACTATATAGGGGCATTTTTTACTGGCACATTATCAGAGGCACTATGGAGAACGGGAGGACAGAAGCACCGTGAGGGCATCTATTGGGGTCACTATATAGGGGCATTTTATACTGGCACACATTATGGGGGACACTATGAGGGCATCTACTGGAGGCACTATATAGGGGCATTTTATACTGGCACATTATGTGGGGCACAGAAGCACCATGGTGGCATCTACCGGGCCACTAAGAAGGAGTATTTTATATTGGCACATTATGGGTGATGCTATGAGGGCATTTTAAACTGGCACACATTATGGGGCACTGTGGGGAAGGGGGAAAGAGGGGCACTTTATAAGGGCATTTGATACTGGTGCACAATATGGGGGACTTCACTGAGGGCATCTACTGGGGGCACTATATAGGTTAAATTTTCGCCTCAGGCACCAGAAAGGCTAGGTGCACCCTGTGCTTTTAACACTTCCAGCGCAGCGCAGGGATCACTATGTGGCAGCGGGCACGCTCTATGCAGGAGAGGAGAAGCTCCAGCTCCTTCCCCTGCCCTTTGCAGAGTGAGGATTCAGAGTGCGGCAGCGCTAGCCGCTCTGCTGCGCTGGGCCATCTATAAGCATGTAGACGCCACAAATAGGGTAGTGAGGCTTCAGTCTGGAGAGGAGGGTAGGAGAGGTGACAGGCCGCGAGCAGGATTCGGGGAGGGACGAGCTTCCTGGCTGTATCCTTAAAGGGGTTCTGCAGTTTGTTACCACTGATGATCTATCTATCCTGATGATCAAATGGCGTGGGCGGGGCTAAGCTCCGTTCAGTGAACAGAGCTTAGCCTCGCCCACGCCACTTGATACAAGTCGTGACGTCACTGGGCGGGGCGCTAGCAGCAGTAAACAGTGAGAAGGCCGCTGCGCTCCTGCAGCGCCGCGGCCTTTTCAAACAGCTGATCGGCGGGGGTCCCGGGTGTTGGACCCCGGCCGATCAGATGCTGATGATCTATCCTGAGGATAGATCATCAGTGGTAACAAACTGCAGAACCCCTTTAATGTAAAGCAGGCAATGTACCCAGGGCAGGTCCTCCACTCTCTGTATGATGTGTAGAGCCGTGTTCCCCCACCTGGCCCTACACACCTTATATATTGTGCAGCTCCTCCTCCACTCCTCTATGGGCACCTTCAGGACTAGGAGGGAGGAAGCAAAGCTGCAACAGCTCCTGCCAGTCAGCAATGTGGTGGGCAGCTTGTGAAACAGAACTGGATGGCGAGTCCTTTCACAGGGAGGGAAAAAAAAAAAAAGAATAGTTTATTTGAGTTCAGTAGCTTTATGTTGGCGCCCTGAGTATTAAGTACCGTGTCTATGGAGGATGAGGGTGACACTCTTACCTTCATCCTCAACAATGTAATTTCAGCTGTATGAGGTTTGTTGGCAGTGGCCTATTATCGGTAGGAAGGGCTCATAATAGTGGGTGGGGCCAAACAATTAGCACAGCACGTCTTTATTTTCCTCGGACCCCTCCTAAACAACATTTCTGGTTGCTCCCCTGAATGTAAGTGAGTATAAAGATAAAAGTGACATACTTGGACTCAGCATTACTTACACTATACTCCACTTACTTTAGTTTGGGGGGTGTTTTGACGCTGACAGTTTTACTTTAAAGGGAACCTGTCATGTTGAACTTGGTGTCTGAGCTGCAGGCAGCATTTTATAGAGCAGAAGGAGCTGAGCAGATTGATATATAGTTTTATGGGAAAAGATTCAGTAAAACATGTCATTTAAAGATTTAATTTCCTGCTCATCCTGGGCTTTGAAGTCAGGAGGGCGGTGCTATCAGTATGACAGCTCTCTGTGTATACACAGTCATAGAGGGAAGGCTGTCAATCACTGATAGGACCGCCTCCTGGACTTCAAAGCCCAGAATGAGCAGGAATATAAATGTATAAATGACAGGTTTTACGGAATCTTTTCCCATACAACTATATATCAATCTGCTCAGCTCCTTCTGCTCTATCACATGCTGCCTGCAGCTCAAACACCACGCTGGACATCAAAGGTTCCCTTTAAGTGGCTAGATAGGTTTTGCAAGGCTCCCTGACTGGTTCGGAATCACTGCCTTACCATATACTGGGGTAAAACTCTACGATAGACCCTGACGTTTGGCTAGGTAGGAGTCGATCAGTTTAATAACAATGCCACAGAAAGGCTGCTAAAGTTTAGGGGCGGTGTATAAAATTGCTATTTAAGCTTAACATATGATCCTATGATTCTCTAGTGACCCTAGATATCCTTAAGGCTGATTCAAATGACCATGTTCAGTACCGAGAAGATGTATGCTATGCTGACCCACGCTGTTTTCTGGACCAAGCACAGTCATGTGAATCAGGCTTTACAGTAGGGGAATATATGGAAAGCAACCATACAAATGCACATCAATCACAGATTTCACTAAATGACCAACAAAAAGCTGTATATGATCCCCTAGCACTGGACTCTGACAAACCCACCACCACCAGTAGAGCCATAAAACCCCCCCAACCACCACCGGACTCACATAACCCTCCTTCAAATCCACAAATGGACCTACATAACCCACATCAACATCACCACGACTGAACTTAGACAACATATCCCCCCCCACCCCCACCACCAATGAACACGCATAACCCACCACCACCACCACTACTACTACTAAACTCACACAAGCGTCCTGCTGCAAACTCTGCAGGATACGTTTGGCTGGAATCAAAAAATCAATGAGATAACTGAGGCCATCTCCACGGTAGGTCTTCTCCACCACGTCCAGGACTTGGCACAGCACGGTAGCAGCAGTGGACTCAAATGGATGGTAGAGGGAGGAGAGGGTCTTCTGAATGCAACTGTCCAGAGACTGGGAATCCTGCAGAGGGAGAGATGAGAAATGCGCAGCTGCTTAAGCCGTTTCCATTTAAAGATCGTCCTTTCCTCAGACCAAAAAATACAGTTAACCCCTTTAGCCTTGACCTTTGGTAAGAACGAATGCACAGAATGCTTCCAACAGGGAAACCGTCTGCAACAAATGACTGAGGAGAAAGAACCATCAATTGCACTGACCAGGAAACAACGTGGTTCACACGTTCAGGTTCTTTTATGCAGTTTTTCAAGCCAAAATCAGGTGTGGATCAAAACAGGAAAGAGATTTAAAGGCAGATGCAACTTTGCAATTTTTTTCAATCCACTCCAGGTTTTTGCTTTAAAAACTGCATCAAAAAAGCTGAATGCGTGACGGCACCCTAACGCTCAGAGAGCAGAGCCCTACCTATCTGCTGATGATCAGAGAGATTATTTATGCCACACTGCAGGTTTAGTGTCAGTTCAGCAGCTCACGACCTGTGTAATCTCATCATGCTTCATCTCAGTCACTTAAACAATTAAGATATTAAAGAGGGGGAGGGGGGGTGCAAGAGACTAATCCATTTCATTACTGCCAATCAGTCACTGATTTAGAAGGAATGGAGCACAGCGCAGATGTGAGGACGAGAACACGAAAGTGACAAATCTCAGATGTTTATCATTATTTGCGGTCACAGGAGCAGGATGTAGTGCAGCACAGAGAAAACGTCATGAATAGTGGCAGCACCCAGCAGCAGATCTGTGTCACATCAGCTTAGGCTACTTTCACACTAGCTTTTTTGCTGGATCCGGTAGGGCTCAGCAAAAACGCTTCTGTTACTGATAATACGACCGTCTGCATCCGATATGAACAGATCCGGTTGTATTATCTTTAACATTGCCAAGACGGATCCGTCATAAACTCCATTGAAAGTCAATGGGGGACGGATCCGTTTTCTATTGTGTCAGATAAAACATTGACTTGCATTGTAGGTCATGGCGGATCTGTTTTGCTCCGCATCCTAGGATGGAAAGCAAACTGCTGCATGCTGCGGTTTGCTCTCCGGTATGAGAACGGAACAGAATGCATTTTTGAACGCTCCGTTCTGTTCAGTTACGTTTTGTCCCCATTGACAATGAATGGGGACAAAACAGAAGCGTTTTTTTTTTCAGGTATTGAGACCCTATGGGATCTCAATACTGGAAAATATTAACACTAGTGTGAAAGTAGCCTTATACAACAAAGTATAGGACACGGATATTTATCCTCTACTGTGAGCTGCACTCACTATTCTACTGGTGGAGTCACTGTGTACATACATTACTTATCCTGTACTGATCCTGAGTTACATCCTGTATTATACTCCAGAGCTGCACTCACTATTCTACTGGTGGAGTCACTGTGTACATACATTACTTATCCTGTACTGATCCTGAGTTACATCCTGTATTATACTCCAGAGCTGCACTCACTATTCTACTGGTGGAATCACTGTGTACATACATTACTTATCCTGTACTGATCCTGAGTTATATCCTGTACTATACTCCAGAGCTGCACTCACTATTCTGCTGGTGGAGTCACTGTGTACATACATTACATTACTTATCCTGTACTGATCCTGAGTTACATCCTGTATTATACTCCAGAGCTGCACTCACTATTCTACTGGTGGAGTCACTGTGTACATACATTACTTATCCTGTACTGATCCTGAGTTACATCCTGTATTATACTCCAGAGCTGCACTCACTATTCTGCTGGTGCAGTCACTGTGTACATACATTACTTATCCTGTACTGATCCTGAGTTATATCCTGTACTATACTCCAGAGCTGCACTCACTATTCTGCTGGTGGAGTCATTGTGTACATACACGTATGTATGTATACTACACAGTGACTCCACCAGCAGACAAGTGAGTGCAGCTTTGGAGTATAATACAAACCAAACAAGATAAGCAATACTGTATAACGTACATACACAAAGAGTACAGCTCTGGAGTATAATACAGGATATAACTCAGGATCAGTAACGGGTAAGTACTGTGATGTATGAACAGGGCTGATGAATGTTTTATCGAGATTCACTATCTGTAACCTGCAAAGCGATGTAGAAATGTGACGTGGCGAGCAGACCGGTGTAGGAAAGCTGGCATTTCATACGTCATGGTGAACAAAAGAGCCATTTAATTAGCACAATAAACTGGCAATAGGACACGAGGGGCTTCCTGAAGGCAGACAGAGCCGCTGCCGCTCCCCGCCCGCACACAGCTATTACATGCTCTTTGTTCCGAGCTGATCTCTTTATTCTAGTTTATGAATGGAAAAAGACGTAATGAGCACAGTGTGGCGGCACGGTTTACAGAGACCACCTGAACTGTACTGTATGGTCAGGCCTCCACCCACTGCGACTTGCCCCAACGCCATGATCTGAGAACCTATCCATCTCAAATATTTTATACCAATATCAGCTTTGCTCGTTGCCATCTCTCCCGCCCTCGCCGTACAGATGGAGTTTATTCGCGCCGATGAGCAGGAAATGAAACAACTTAAAATCAGACGCAATTCAGCTAATTTACCCAGTGCAAACCAGACATCATCTTACTCAGCACCACGGTACGGGCAGTCACTTTGTGACTAGTCTGACAGGCAGTGACATGGACCATGACAGAAATGAAAAGCTCAGCTACACGTCAGCTCGTCACTAAAACCGCCGCATACCTTCAGGTACTAACAGTATAAATCTACAGATAATAGTGATTTGTCAGCAGCTTCTTACAAATATGCTTCTGCTGTCACCCAACTTTCCCAGATTCCTGAATGACAATGAAAGATCACCCAGCTTTGCAGAATGCCAGACACAATACTCTCCATTCTCCACCTTGGGTAATACACCCATGCTCCTCACAGGGTGGTCACCTAGCTTTCCAAGAGACCTAAAAGGTAAGTCTATACTGTTAAAGAGCCAGACGTCCCAGTCTCCTTCAGAGGGTTTATCTTGCTTTCAAACAATCCGGAAAGACAGATCGCTCCCATGCTCCTCCTCCTTTCCAAGAGTCCTGAATGTCAAACTTGCCTGTTATGGAGCAGAATTTCCCATTCCTCCATGTGGGTGGTCACCCCGCTTTCTAAGACTCTTGAAATCAGTTCTATTGTGTCCTGGAGTTAAAATCTCATGGGGTAATTATCTGGCATCTCAAAAATACTTAACGTCAGTTCTGTCATGTCATGGAGTAATGAATAATAAGTAATAGGACACTCTCATGCTCTCCCTGGGGATGGTTAACCAACTTTCCAAGACTACTGAACATCAATTCTGTCATGGTATGGAGTAATACTCTCATGCTCCCCACGTAGTGGTCATCTAAGTCACCAGTACTTCAGTTCTGTCATGGTGTGGAGTAATACTCTCATGCTCCCCACGTGGTGGTCATCTAAGTCACCAGAACTGCAGTTCTGTCATGGTATGGAGTAATACTCTCATGCTCCCCACGTGGTGGTCATCTAAGTCACCAGAACTGCAGTTCTGTCATGGTATGGAGTAATACTCTCATGCTCCCCATGTGGTGGTCATCTAAATCACCAGAACTGCAATTTTCTCATGGTGTGGAGTAATACTCTCATGCTCCCCACGTAGTGGTCATCTAAGTCGCCAGAACTTCAGTTCTGACATGGTATGGAGTAATACTCTCATGCTCCGCATGGGGGTGGTCATCTAAGACTCCTGAACATCAGTTCTGACATGGTATGGAGTAATACTCTCATACACCACTTGGAGGGGGGCAGTTTCCTAGAATTACTGACTGGCAGTTCTGCAGATTCACACTTGCGTTCTTTGGATCCGGCAGGCAGTTCCGTCCCGCTGGATCCGTGACAATGCCTGACAACTGAAAGCATTTGTAGACGGATCCAGCTTGCAGATCCGTCTACAAATGCATTGCAAGTGCGGATCCGTCTCTCCGTTTGCCATGCGGATAGACGGATCCGTCTTGCATTTTTGTACAGTTTTAAAGGTCTGCGCATGAGCAGACCGGAAGGACAGATCCATCCTTCAGTCTTTTTTTAATTCCGGATCCGGCCCCAATGTAAGTCAATGGGACTTGAAGCCGGATCCGGTGTTCAGGCATGTGTTCCGGCTTTTCAGGACGGAGACAAAACCGCAGCATGCTGCGGTTTTGTCAACGTCCTAAAAACGTTGACATACTGAACGGAAGACATTCTGATGCATCCTGAACGGATCTCTCTCCATTCAGAATGCATGGGGATAATCCTGATCAGTTCCTTTCCGGATTAGAGACCCGACGACGGATCTCTACGCCGGAAAGGAAAAACGCTAGTGTGAAAGTACCCTTACACAGCACTACTCCACTACTAGTTATGTTACCTCTGGGGGGGTTCACCTACAATCCTTACACCCCTAAACAACAAGTCCACTTAATTTAACATTAGTATTCTACCTGCTTCCACTTTGGTAGTCACCCAGCTTTCCCAGCCTCTTAAATGGCAGATCTACCAGGTAATAGGGTCCTACAGCTCCCTCCATCCTGTTAATCCTGTGTACACAGTAAAGCTCCAGGTGTGGAGGCAATAAAGCCGCATTCGTGTCGCTCCGCTCGTCCTCGCCGTTACATTGTGGCTGAACTCCAAGCAGAAAACAAGCTCGGACAAGACACAGGTAACGAGCGGCAATGAAATGCATCAGTCCCGGAGGGCTCGCCATGACAGTGAGCCCGTGTCTGCTCCAACGTCATATTCCCCCGGGAGGTCGAGCAGAGGATGTGTGAACGGGGACGCAATCTCTCTACTAAGCAAATTTCTCCTGAAACGGCCCATTGTCCTCACATCCACATCTTCATTTTGGACATTTCAGAAAGTTCAGCTTCCCATGGACATCCATAATCAGGAGGTGCATGAGAAAACTGTTTACCAGCCAGTCCCCTGTGTCTCTCCCGCTGTTGTCAAACTACAACTCCCAGCATGCCCTGACAACCAGAGGCCGCGCTGGGACGTGAAGCTGCATGACATCTGGAGAACAATAGTGTATCCAAAATACAAAATGGACTGTGATCCACAGGGCATATTGGATCATTTTCAGGTTCTCTGGACACTGACTGCAGTGTAAAGAATGGGGGATTCCCTTCTGCTTATGGCTATATTCAGGCTCTTGTCTATATGTACATATACGTTCTCCTCTATACACTATATTAAACCTAGCAAGTAGTAGATGTTTTGCCCTCCATTCTTTACACTACTACCTTCACTCACTGGGGATATATTGTTACATTACAAATGTCCTTTTTTTCAATTATTAATTAAAAATCTTTATTTATAATACACAAAGTAGTGCTGTAGCGCATGCACTGGAAATGTGTACTCTGCAGATGATCATCATTGCAACCACAAGACATTGAATTGATATGTGGGATCCCTGGGCCTGTAACCCATAGGCTTGGTCTATACATTGCCTCAATGTGTATTCCCCTATGTATCAGGAACATTTCTGTAAGGCCCCATATGCACACAGCTATTCATACAGCCAGATATTACATTTGCAGCCTTTACTGTTATAATCCTTTGGCACCATGTGCGGTGTATGGTTATTTATTCTACTCACTTATATAGCGCTGACCTATTCCATGGCGTTTTACAGACATTATCATTACTTTATGCACAATATGAACTTAAAGCCAACACTTCTTCCTGACCCAAAACTGAGCAGAAATTCTCCCATGTATTCAATCCATATCCTATACCTGACCCTGAAACGCCGCAGAGGGACATAAAGAGTCTCCGGCTGCAGAGAAGGATCTGTTTGTACACGGAGCCGGGCCCACCTTGTACAAGCAGAGGAACCGCAGAGAGGATTTCTGAAATATGGAATGCAAAAATGTTTCCCAGGCAAATTAACCCTCTCCAAAATCTCTGCTTTATGCTGGGAAAAACACAAGACTTGTCCTGGTTTATACTCCAGAGCTTCACTCACTATTCTGCTGGTGCAGTCACTGTGTACATACATTACTTATCCTGTACTGATCTTGAGTTACATCCTGTATTATACCCCAGAGCTGCACTCACTATTCTGCTGGTGGAGATACTGTGTACATACATTACTTATCCTGTACTAATCCTGAGCTACATCCTGTATTATATCCCAGAGCTGCACTTCTTATTCTGCTGTTGGAGTCACTATGTACATACATTACTTATCCTGTACTGATCCTGAGTTACATCCTGTATTATACCCCAGAGCTGCACTCACTATTCTGCTGGTGGAGATACTGTGTACATACATTACTTATCCTGTACTGATTCTGAGTTACATCCTGTATAAATACTCCAGAGCTGCACTCACTATTCTGCTGGTGGAGATACTGTGTACATACATTACATTACTTATCCTGTACTGATTCTGAGTTATATCCTGTATTATACTCCAGAGCTGCACTCCTTGTTCTGCTGGTGGAGTCACTGTGTACATTACATTAGAAAGTCACTTCCCAGAATGAATATCACCACAAGTTCTGTGCAGACACTGAAGTAGCTCCCGATCAGATACTTATAGTACATCATTAGCCTGCATGTAAGAAGGAGAGCTATTCTATAAGTCATGGCTGCCGTCCTCTCATTCCTCAGCTGCCTGCATTGTTTGTACGTGTAATGGCCGGTGATATTGCGATTTTATTTTCTTTCTGTTACATAATATTCTGCTATCAAGAGCTGGAATGTTTTCTATCAGCTCAGCCTGAACGGGAACACATGAAGGGGCGCCGCTTATCTGACCTTGAATCCTGGTCAGCAAATTATGTTATCCCTCTAGCAGTTTTTATTGGATTCCTGAAAAACTTTCTCAGAAATGTGGTTCCCAAAAATGCAGATGGAACAACATGATGGAGACAAAAAACACAGCAGCCACTAAAATAACAGAAAGCGGGCAATGGCTGGGGGTGTGGAGCCATCTGACGCTGCTGCCTGATAACAGTCCGTGGGCCCCAAACATGGCTGCCATATATGTGCCTATAGGAAAGAGGAAGAATGATAGAAATCTGGGGCTCTCCTTAGAGATTAGAGACCGTTGGAGACAACGCGTTTCTTCCATATGAAGACTCCATTTACATTTAGCCTCATCTGATGGCTCCACATAGCTGTAATCATTCAGGACTATGCCAATCCCAGAGGCACTGGCTATAATGTCTTCTTTCCCAGTATAAGTCCAGTCTCAGCAGCACCCACATACTGGCTTGGGTCCCGGCAGTAAACAAAGCTGTGATTGTGGGTCAGAGCAAAAAAATTCTCATCTGTGCCACTCCCCCCTCTAAAATATCTCACTGAGCCAGTATCTGCCGTGCCCAAAAATATATTAAATGCTAGTCATAGCCTCAGGTCACATAGCCCTGCGCCGAGGACGGCAAGTGCTGAGCTCACATGCCAGGAGCCCTCATGCACTGCAGCACTCCCTTTAGATGGATGGGACGGAGAGATGTGCTCATCCTGGGCCTTCTGGTTCCTGAATAGGGTAACAAAACTACGGGGGCACTAAAGGCTCTGTTCACACTTCATTTCTTTATTCCCTCAGGAGAATTTGCTGACGTAAAGTGGCCAATGACTCAATCCCATTGTAAAAAGATTATAGATTGGTGCAGCACAAAGTGTGTGCACAGGTATGCTGCTTTGGGTCAGATGTAGCGGCGATCCCATAGAAATTAACGGGATCACTGTGGGAGTCATAAAAAATCTAACACTGCTGGATTATTTGTAAGGATACTTTTACACTCGCGTTTTGGGCGGATCCGACATGGATCTGCAAAAACGGATCTGTTACAATAATACATGCCGCGTGGATCCGTCATGAACGGATCCGTTTGTATTATTTGTAACATAGCCAAGACGGATCCATGATGAACTCCATTAAAAGTCGATAGGAGACGGATCCGTTTTCTATTGTGCCAGATTGTGTCAGAGAAAACGGATCCGTCCTGGCACACAATGTAAATCATGGGGGACGGATCCGTTTTCTCTGACACAACACGTTTGGCTCAGTTTCATCAAGCGGACAGCAAAACGCTGCAGGCAGCCTCCAGGGCGGAATGGAGACTGGTCGGAGGCAAACTGATGCATTCTGAGTGGGTCCTATTCCATTTAGAATGCATGATTAGGGCAAAACTGATCCGTTTTGGACCTCTTCTGAGAGCCCTGAACGGATCTCACAAAGGGACAGCCAAAACGCGAGTGTGAAAGTAGCCTAAGTCATACAGCAATCCCATATATTTCTATGGGATCTCAGCTACTCCGTAGCATAGTACACCGTTATCATGGCCGTGACACGTGTCATGCCACCAGAGTCGCCGTGTAGCTATACCCTTACTGTGTGGAAACTGGTGACAACCACTATGGGCACAATACTGTGATTATTCACAGTTGTCACCCAGCTACATACAAAATAATGGCTCTTTGGGAGACACAAGCTGATAGGACGCGGCTTAGATCACAGCCACAGGATGCAATAGATGTCGATCCGACGTGGGCTCTGATCTGTGCAGAAAACGAGGGCTTACAAATTGCATACATATACGCGGTCACCCGAGGGATGTACCTAAAGCTTCCAGCTACACAAGATCCATGAATGAATGTTTGCCGGGTCATTATGGACGAGCCCTTGGGGATCATAATTAAGGCAATACGAATGCAATTGAACTACAGCTCCCATCGTAGTCAGAAGTAACCAGCGGCTGAGGCAGGGGACATACAGAGTCTTCTGCTGCAGGATGAGACTTCCAAGCAGTGATGGCGCTCGTCTTACCTGTTTCCCCAAGAAGAATCCACAGCAGTTCTGTAACTTTTTCATAGTTTTCATCTTTAGGTTCCTCGCCATTTTTACTCGATGTGAGTACATAGGAACGTTCTTGTCGCCTCCAGAGGTTAAGGACTTTTTCACACTTGCGTATTTGTTTTCCGGCATAGAGATCCGTCGTCGGGGCTCTATGCCGGAAAAATCCTGATCAGGATTATCCCAATGCATTCTGAATAAAGAAAAATCCGTTCAGGATGCATCAGGATGTCTTTAGTTCAGGACCGAAACGTTTTTTGGCCGGAGAAAGGAGAAAATACCGCAGCATGCTGCGCTTTTTGCTCCGGCCAAAAATCCTGAACACTTGCCGCAAGGCCGGATCCGAAATTAATGCCCATTGAAAGGCATTAATCCGGATCCGGCCTTAAGCTAAACGTCGTTTCGGCGCATCGCCGGATCCAACGTTTAGCTTTTTCTGAATGGTTACCATGGCAGCCAGGACGCTAAAGTCCTGGTTGCCATGGTAAAGTGTAGTGGGGAGCGGGGGAGCAGTATACTTACCGTCCGTGCAGCTCCCGGGGCGCTCCAGAGTGACGTCAGGGCGCCCCATGCGCATGGATCATGTGATCCATGCTCATGGGGCACTCTAACGTCATTCTGGAGCGCCCTGGGAGCTGCATGGACGGTAAGTATACTGCTTCCCCGCTCCCCACTACTACTATGGCAACCAGGACTTTAATAGCGTCCTGGCTGCCATAGTAACACTGAAAGCATTTTGAAGACTGATCAGTCTTCAAATGCTTTCAGGTCACTTGCGTTGTTACGGATCCGGCGGGCATTTCCAGCGACGGAAGTGCACGCCGGATCTTCACAACGCAAGTGTGAAAGAGGCCTGAGGAAAGCCTCTAACGAGGACTTGATACAATTGTATCCAGTCTATAATATAACCGCACTACTGATACACTGTAATAAAGGGGACAAAATGGAGCTGTGGACGTGTTTAGCTCACAGACTTTGTCTAGACTGGATACTAATGGAACAAACTACCAGCAGTGAGAAGTTTGAAGTCCGAACAGCCTCTGGATTAAACAGGGATATTTCCTTTCACTGTCACTTTTCCTTTAACTTTTTGTCCATAATCAAGTTTGAAACTTGAAGCATATTAGAGATTTGCAGGCGTTTTCATCCTCTCTTGGGCCACATTTACCATGTATTTCGATGGTGGGATTAACCCCCCCCCCCTAATAATATGTGACGTTATACATACGCGACCTTTCCCATATGTAGTGATTGGCTTCTGTGGTCTCCATAATACAAAACAGAGGAGACGTAACATTCAAGTAGATGGAGATTTCAGGTAAATGCTTAGATCTCGGCAAGCTGAAATGGTGAGGATCCCGCCGCTTTCTATGGCCGGGTAAATCCTGCACAGTTATCTCCAGGGAATGAGGGGTTAAACTGGAAGCACTGGGCAGAACAAACTGCAGAGCCATCAGAACTAGCGAGGCGCAGACAATTGGATGTGAGAGAACACGGATTTTCCCCTCTCCTCGGTTACAAAATCTGAAGGGTGGGATAGAACAGACGGGGAGCTCTGAAACGCACACTCAGCGCTCTCATCCGCAGCCACTTCGCCCACGCCGGCCGCACCTTGCTCCCACTGGCCGGGATCCGCTAACATCCACCAAATCCAAAATACATATGAAATATAACTAAAGCCAGATTTTCACATGGTCCCTGATCTAGTGCAGCCGCTGGGCTGAAGCTCAATGTATACATCTGACACTGGGACTACTACCCCCAGTAAGAGGGTTTGTCCAACCAGAACAATCCTAAATCACTACACCCGGAAAATGAGCGGATGAGTCAGGTACAGTAGCTGCTGTCACAGCATTACACAGTGACCACTGAAGTCAATGGACGAGCAATCAGATTCTCATTGTGAGGCCCCGGTGCCTTATGGTGTAATAAATAGGGGTCCAAAGCCTAATAACCTGTGTGGACTGCGGCTATCCTGATGGGACAATAAAGGTGGTTTTGCACCTGCTCACACCCCCTGCTTGTTCCATGTCTGCCCAGAGTTTGCTGTAGTGATTTGCATTCTGGATCTGTACAGTCTTCAGGTGAAATAAATTCTTACTGCTCCAATGCAAAATAGGAGCTCAGCTGCAATGGGGTGTGTCTGACTGTAAGCTTACAGACTGTAAAATAGACAGCAGAACAGTGAGTGCAGCACTGGAGAATAGTTCAGGAAGCAACTCAGAATCACTACTGGATAAGTAATGTATGTGCACAGTGTCAGTGACTCCAGCAGCAGAATAGTGAGTGCAGCTCTGGAGTATAATAAAGGATGTATCTCAGGATCAGTACAGAGTAAGTAATGTAATATATTTACACAGTGACTTCACCAGCAGAATAGTGAGTGCAGCTCTGGAGTATAATACAGGATGTAACTGAGGATCAGTGCAGGATAAGTAATGTATGTACACAGTGACTGCACCAGCAGAATAGTGAGTGCAGCTCTGGAGTATAATACAGGATGTAACTCAGGATCAGTACAGGATAAGTAATGTAATGTATGTACACAGTGACTGCACCAGCAGAATAGTGAGTGCAGCTCTGGGGTATAATACTGGATGTAACTCGGGATCAGTACAGGATAAGTAATGTATGTACACAGTGACTTCACCAGCAGAATAGTGAGTGCAGCTCTGGAGTATAATACAGGATGTAACTGAGGATCAGTGCAGGATAAGTAATGTATGTACACAGTGACTGCACCAGCAGAATAGTGAGTGCAGCTCTGGAGTATAATACCGGGTGTAACTCAGGATCAGTACAGAATAGGTAATGCATGTACACTGTGACTGCACCAGCAGAATAGTAAGTGCAGCTCTGAAGTATAATAAAGGATATATCTCAGGATCAGTACAGGGTAAGTAATGTATGTACACTGTGACTTAACCAGCAGAATAGTGAGCGCAGCTCTGGAGTATAATACAGGATGTAGCTCAGGATCGGTACAGGATAAGTAATGTATGTACACAGTGACTGCACCAGCAGAATAGTGAGTGCAGCACTGGAGTATAATACAGGATGTAACTCAGGATCAGTATAGGATATGTAAAGTAATGTATGTACATAGTGAATCCACCAGCAGAATAGTGAGTGCAGCTCTGGAGTATAATGCAGGATGTAACTTCGGATCAATACAGGATAAGTAATGTATGTACACAGTGAATCCAAAAGCAGAGTAGTGAGTGCAGCTCTGGAGTATAATACAGGATGCAACTCAGGATCAGAAGTACAAGATCAGGATAAGTATGGACTCAGCGGTTTATGTTACACGTCTGACGTTCTCTGTAGAAGTGTTATCACCGCGGTGTTAATTATACAGTATACAGGATGTGATGAGTGTCAACAAAACACTGCCCTGCAGACAAACAGCTCGCTATGGCGTAATGAACGGATTTATTGTTGATCTTGGTAATCGTACATTACTTGCCACCTTTCAGCCTATTGAAATTAATTCATAAGATGGCGTGAGGGTGTGAGTTTATTCTATCCGCTGGGAAAAGATCACAAGTTACCTGGAGTCAAGCATGGGACTATGTAATTCAGTGATTTGCATCCTGTGGCTTTTGAACTGTTGAGAGGCGGAATTTCCTAGGTATTAGAGCATGCTGGGTATAGTAGTCCTTAAACAGCTGAAAAGTTAAATTTGGACTGCATCGAGACTTTTTGTAGTGCTACTGACTGATTTTAACTCAAGCAATAGCTGCAGTCCAACACAGTACATGGAGTCGCAGGCTATTTTCTACACTGCAGCTGTCACTCCATAGTGCTACAAAAAGTCTATGTACCCCAAACCCAGAGCAAATGAGTCCACGGACAATGGTCTTAGAGGGCTCTGCCCTCATCCGCATGTCTGCAGGGTCGGAGCACTGTGTGATGAAATAGGTACATGCATGTAGGCTGCTATGTGAACATGATGCATCCACCGATCTCCGAATACACAGCCATGTTTGCGACCCCCATAGCCTACATAAACCATTTCTATTACAAAATTGCATGTAAAATCAAGACTGCAGCTTGCATGGATCAAAGGCTTTGACAAAAATATTCTAATGTTCTAAATCCGGTATGTACTACACTGAGGAATAAAACCCCAGCAACATACAAGAAGGCAGATTTTGTTCCTTCCGGGCACCCAGGAGGGTCTTAAAATGAAACTTCATTCCTTACCTCAGACCAAAGGCCTCATCGGGAGCGCTACCCTGGCAACTCACAGCGACTGCGCCCAGTTTACAGGGCGGCATAAACGTTCTTGTGAAGATAATGAGATTTAAAGCTCATTAATACATCAAAGGCTCGGGGAGGGCAGCTCTGCACAAGCCATGAAATACAAGGTTTACCTACATAGATATAAGGAATACAACTCTCATTATCTAGTCACCTCCCTGCTGCAAATATCATCATGTGTATGCACAATAGGAGTCTCCCAAAGGATAGAAATCCATACATGAGGGCACCCAGGAGGCATGGACTACACAAGTGACGTTCTACTACTTAAGGGCTCATGCACATGAACGTGCAAACAGCGGCTCCGCAAAATACAGGCACAGGCCGTTTGTGTATCGCTAAGGTGCGGTGCGGAACGGAGGCACAGAACCCCACGGAAGCATTACTGAGTGCTTCCGCTGGTTTTGTGTCCGTACCTCCGCACCGCAAAGAAACAGAACATGCTCTATTTTTTTGCGGTGCGGACGGATGACGGACCCATTCAAGTTGAATAGGTCTGCATTAGGGTTGAGCGAACTTGTGTTTTAAGTTCTGCGTCCAAAGTTCGGGCTCAGGTTATCGAAGAATCCCATTATGGATTCCTCCATCGCAGACCATAACGGAATTTGGAATTCATAACGGGATTCTTCGATGAACCCGAACTTAGGATGCCGAACTTAAAAAACAAAGTTCGCTCAACACTAGTCTGCGCCAGCCACACAGACGGCGCTTGTGCATTGGGGACCACAATTTGCGGTTCCCAATGCACGGAATGAGCGGCACACGTTCGTGTGAATGAGCCCTAAGGGAAATCTCAACTTGGACAACAATTCCCAACATTCCCCACATAATATCTCCATACTCTGTCCAATACTAAATACTTTGTGTCATTTGTCTATTATCCAGTATGAAACTCAGGATCAGTCCTTCTCTATTCACTTTTGCTTTGCAGGAAGTAAGAGGTGACAAGCTTGATAAAGGCTACTTAAGCCGAAACGTTGCATCTGGAATAAACTCCACAGCTAGAGCGGAGCCGTCAGCACGCCTGACCACAGGGTGGAGCTAAGCCGCTGTCTGTTTCCAAGGACAACCAGCAGAAATTTGACAGCAGCTTTGGATATCAATGGAAGAGACATTTTCAAACACCATTAGCTAAAGTATCAGCAGAACCAATCTAATGTAAGCATCAGTGTGAGGAGGGACTGATTGTCCTGAAAGAGTTAATCCCGGTTGACACATTCTCTCTATGCAAAATAAAGTGCAGAGATGCAAATCGGGGTAAAAACAACAAAAAGAAAAACCAATGTCCCAAGCCATGAGAGAATGCAAGTAGTGAGTGCAGGCCTGGAACCACGGGGCAAGGACAGAGCAACAGGTATCAAGGTCTCCCGTGACCCGAAATATCAGGCACGACTGACGCTCTCCCCAACACACTGTCCGCCTCCCAGGAAGCAGAGCTATGGCGAGATATTTGACAGGTTAAGGGCCCCTTCACACACACAAAAAAAAAGTCATGTGTATCACATGTAGAGGCCCAACTTTAAGATCCTGTGCCCCATTAGACAATCTGTAACAGGGCCCCCCTTCAAGCGTGTGCTTTCTATAATACTGGCATCTTCTTATGTTGCAGAAGGGTCTCTGGGCCCCTAGGCACCCCCTATACCTAGTGATTACACTTTTTATAGCTTTTTTGTCATGGTATTTTTGTGTAAACGTGTGAAAAAAACATCATCGTTTCAACATGAACTTAAAAAAATAAATCAGCGTAGACTCCCCCAAATAAAGGCACCAAAATTAAATAAACGCCATTAGCAAACAAATGCACGTGTGTCCTTTGGTTCGTATTTCCTACATACGTTCAGCTAACATCTGTAGCTAACATTTTACTGCAAAAAAACGGTGTAAAAACACAAAAAATAATGACTATGAGGACGGTTTATCATCTCCCTGCGCCAGTTTCCAGGTGAAAAAAGGCGTTTGTGACTTTTTAATCAAAACTGCAAAAATTTGAGGTCTGTACCTGGCCATAAATTTAACGCATCTTCCAGAGTACACTGCTGGTTAATGATAAATCTTCCCCTATGGCCTCATACACACAACCGTTGTTGCTGCTCGGGCGCGGACCCATTCACTTCAATGGGGCCACAAAAGATGCGGACAGCACTCCGTGTGCTGTCCACATCCGTTGCTCCGTTCCACGGCCCTGCAAAAAAAATAGAGCATGTCATATTCTTGTCCGTTTTGCGGACAAGAATGGGCATTTCTACAATGGGCCGCATTCCGTTCTGCAAATTGCGGAACGAAACGCGGAGCAGCTTCTGTGTTTTGCGGATCCGCATGAGGCCTATGTGTGAATCCACTCTTAAAGGGGTATTCACAACACAGGCATCCACGGCATGGCCACAGCATCTGCCCCAGGTGCAGGTCCCAGAGGTGGGACCCCCATTATCCACACAGCAGCAGGTTCTAGAGGCGGGACCCACATCTATCAGTCATTTATGGTTGCACGTTGGGAACACCCCTTTTACTTCTCCATGGAAAAACAATACATAGTAAAGGAGTCAAAAATGCAGACCACCAACTCGGCTCCTCGTATCTCAGCTTCCTGGACAATCTGACATGGAGACGTGGATAACTTGTTTTACTTGGGGTGTGAAGGGTTAAAATCACTGCTGCAGCGCCCTCCTGGAAGCCTAGTGCGGCAAAAAAGGCTTCTGATCGTCCGGCGCGACAGGTCCAGACAAGTCAACCATCGCTGCATCCGCCTCGGACAGTTATTTTAAAAAACGCCGCCACCCCTCCCCCCCCTATATATCTAGGCCAGAAACATGAGCTAAAATAGAATATACAACAACCTAAAAATACCCGGGCCTAGATGTGACGCTGACCCACTCACTGCTCCTGGACACACCAATGCATTGGTCACTATTTAATCGGAAGAGATCCGTGTGCTTATTTTAACCCTTGATTTCCTCAAAGACCAAATCTACTAAGGTGACATAATGGAAAAGGCAGCTGCTGTGGAGGTTCCTCCAGACAAAGGCAAATATCCTGATCTCTGCTGCAGATAGTGATGCAGAATATAGCACCAAGGGGGCCAAACATTCCTTCAGGTGTCTGGATGTGTCTGAGGGAGATAAGTCAGCAGGGAATGCTGGAAGATTTCAACGTGTGTACACAGTGACTCCACCAGCAGAATAGTGAGTGCAGCTCTGGAGTATAATACAGGATATAACTCAGGATCAGTACAGGATAAGTAATGTATGTACACAGTGACTGCACCAGCAGAATAGTGAGTGCAGCTCTGGAGTATAATACAGGATATAACTCAGGATCAGTACAGGATAAGTAATGTATGTACACAGTGACTCCACCAGCAGAATAGTGAGTGCAGCTCTGGAGTATAATGCAGGATGTAACTTAGGATCAGTACAGAATAAGTAATGTATGTACACAGTGACTGCACCAGCAGAATAGTGAGTGCAGCTCTGGAGTATAATACAGGATGTAACTCAGGATCAGTACAGAATAAGTAATGTATGTACACAGTGACTCCACCAGCAGAATAGTGAGTGCAGCTCTGGAGTATATTACAGGATATAACTCAGGATCAGTACAGGATACATAATGTAATTTATGTACACAGAATATCCACCAGCAGAATAGTGAGTGCAGCTCTGGAGTATAATACAGAATATAACTAAGGATCAGTACAGGATAAGTAATACATGTATACAGTAACCCCACCAGCAGAAAAGTGAGTACAGCTCTGGGGTATAATCCAGGATGTAACTCAGGATCAGTACAGGATAAGTAATGTATGTACACAGTGACTCCACCAGCAGAATAGTGAGTGCAGCTCTGGAGTATAATACAGGATGTAACTCACGATCAGTACAGGATAAGAAATGTATGTACACAGCGACTACCAGCAGAATAGTGAGTGCAGCTCTGGAGTATAATACACACTCAGGATCAGTACAGGATAAGTAATGTAATGTACACTGTATATACATGATATAAAAGGTGAAGTAGCATTTTGACTGGCATCATACATCCCATATAGTCTAAATCTCCCTTTAGTAGGGTAATGTAATATTAAAAGGAATATTTTACACTGTACCTCATAAAAGGTTAGTATATAGAATGAGGATGCTCGGACTGGGAGAACATGTCTGTATGTGGGTAAGTAACTGGCTGAGTGACAGAAAACAGAGGGTGGTTATTAACGGTACACACTCAGATTGGGTCACTGTCACTAGTGGGGTACCTCAGGGGTCAGTATTGGGCCCTATCCTCTTCAATATATGTATTAATGATCTTGTAGAAGGATTGCACAGTAAAATATCAATTTTTGCAGATGACACTAAACTGTGTAAAGTAATTAACACTGAAGAGGACAGTATACTGTATATATACTACAGAGGACAGTATAATATATATATACTACAGAGGACAGTATACTGCTACAGAGGGATCTGGATAGATTGGAGGCAGATAAAGTTTAAGGCCTTATTCACACGTCTGTAGTGTTTTGCGGATCCGGACCAGCCCTATAGAGATTCCTATACTTGTCCCCAATTGGGCAAGAATAGGACATGCTCTATATTTTTGTGGAGCCGCCGTCCGGAAGATCGGCGGGGCGCTCCGCAAATGCGGATAGCACAGTGTGTGCTCTCCGCATCCATCACGTCCCCATTCAAAATGAATGGGTCCGCACCCGTTCCGCAAATTTGCGGAACGGGTGCGGGCGAAGATCGCGGACGTGTGAATTAGGCCTAACACTGACAAATGTAAAGTTATGCACATGGGAAGGAATAATGCAAGTCATCCGTACATACTAAATGGTAAAACAATGGGTAACATTGACATGGGAAAGGATCTAAGAATTTTAATAAACAGCAAACTAAGCTGCAAAAACCAGTGTCAGGCAGCTGCCGCCAAGGCCAATAAGATAATGGGTTGCATCAAAAGGGACATAGATGCCCGTGATGAGAACATAGTCCTACCACTTTACAAATCACTAGTCAGACCACACATGGAGTACTGTGTACAGTTCTGGGCTCCTGTGAACAAGGCAGACATAGCAGAGCTGGAGAGGGTTCAGAGGAGGGCAACTAAAGTAATCAGAACAAGAAAAATATCCAGATCCCCATAAGCGCTCGGTGCACGGATCGGACCGGACTCGTCCCTTGTATGATCCCAATAAAAGCAAGTTCTCCAGCATCCGTCAGTGTTGGTCGTCTTTATTGTAGATCGGTATAAAAGTACATACTGCAATCTTCACCACAGGTTAACATGTTTCAAACTTGAAAGTTCTTAATTATGACCTGTGGTAAAGATTGGAGTATGTACTTTTATACCGATCTACAATAAAGACGACCAACAACTGATGCTGGAGAACTTGCTTTTATTGGCAACTAAAGTAATAACTGGAATAGGGCAACTACAATACCCTGAAAGGTTATCAAAATTAGGGTTATTTACTTTAGAAAAAAGACGACTGAGGGGAGATCTAATAACTATGTATAAATATATCGAGGGGTCAGTACAGAGATCACTCCCATCATCTATTTATCCTCAGGACTGTGACGAGGGGACATCCTCTGCGTCTGGAGAAAAGAAGGTTTCTACACAAACATAGAAGAGGATTCTTCACGGTAAGAGCAGTGAGACTATGGAACTCTCTGCCTGAGGAGGTGGTGATGGTGAGTACAATAAAAGAGTTCAAGAGGGGCCTGGATGTATTTCTGGAGTGTAATAATATTACAGGTTATAGCTACTAGAGAGGGGTCGTTGATCCAGGGAGTTATTCTGATTGACTGATTGGAGTCGGGAAGGAGTTTTTTATTCCCCTTAAGTGGAGAAAATTGGCTTCTACCTCACAGTTTTTTTTTTCCTTCCTCTGGATCAACTTGTAGGAAACAGGCTGAACTGGATGGACAGATGTCTTTTTTCGGCCTTATGTACTATGTTACTATCTGAAATTGCAGTATCTATGTATGTGAGGTACGAGCTCTGGGGAGGCTCACACACTGTTCACACCTCTTCTGTGTTTCGCCACCAGGTTGAAGTATTGATCTTATCTGTTCAGCTATAGGAGATAGTAATGCAAACCATTTCCTCTTTTCTTCTAAGCACAGATGGGTCTGCACAGGGAAGCAGTCGTCCTAGCAGTCAGAGAATGCAAATAGCGAGCACCTGCCCCATTCTCTGTTCCTCCGAGCTCTGCACACCGGGCTGCACTGCTGTCCAGTATCTGAACCCTGACACAAGGTGCAGCAATACAGCCAGCACCATGAAGAACTCGGGTCACCAGCCTCAAATTATTCTAAACTGGCACTTCCCCAAATTCAACATGCTTTTTTCCTCTCAGGGATTTAGCAGCACAGCTCAGTCCTTCCCACGGTAGGATTCCAAGTCTGTGCCTGCTCCACTAAAGGGATTTCATGTCAAGTCCTGCACTGGGACCTCACTGTGGATGTGCTAGCCGGGGTGCCAGGACACCTGAGAGAGCAAGTGCCCTGCATAGTCCCATCTGCACAGGTAGTCTGGCACAACTCCAGGCTGTCCAGGTGTGAGAGGTGGCCCGCATATTAACCCGTTCTGTGGTCGGCCAGTTCATGATCAGTCTGGGATTTTGCAGGAAACAGCTAATATGCAGGCAGTCCGACACAGTGATACTTCTGCAGATTGGGGATTTGCTGGGTACCAGAAATACTGGCCAGTCTATTCTGATATCACTGGTATTCTGCATATTCCCAGTCTACACAGAAGCTGGCGGTGCCCTGCATACCACCAGCCTATTAAGGAGTCACCTGCATCCTGCATATTGTTAGTCTGGTGATATGCAGAGCACCGCTGATACCCAGTTGCAGGAGCGCACTGAGGACTTGTGGCCCTGGGAAAAAAAACGAAGGGTCTATTCACACGTCTGTGGTGTATTAAGGAACGGGGGCGGACCACATTCACGGATGTGTGAATGGACCCTAAAAGTGTTACATGTTGTAGGCGGGTCCAAATTGACAGAAGGCGGGGCAACACAAGTAGGCAGAACCAGCAGTACCACAGTGCAGCACACATAACTGCCTCAGCAGAACCAAATACCACAGTGCAGCACACAATACTGCCTCAGCAGAACCAAATACAACAGTGCAGCACACAATACTGCCTCAGCAGAACCAAATACCACAGTGCAGCACACAATACTGCCTCAGCAGAACCAAATACCACAGTGCGGCACGCAATACTGCCTCAGCAGAACCAAATACCACAGTGCAGAACACAATACTGCCTCAGCAGAACCAAATACCACAGTGCAGCACACAATACTGCCACCCCCATCACAGTATTTACCTGCACCATCATCCTGAGGACAGTGATACAGTTGACCTCAGGAGGGCACCTGCGGCTGATTAATGCTAAAAGCATTAGATTGTTATGTACCCAGCCACTGGCCATGAGGAGGGCTTGGGTTGCCCCTGTAGGATAAATGGCCAGTCTGCCCTGGCCCAGTCGGTTGGTATAGTGGCACCCCTATAGACGGGTGATGTGCAGAGCACTAATGATACCTGAGCTGTCTGCCTACATGCAGGGCACCCCGACACCCAGTTCTCTGGTATAGTAGCACCCCTACAGACGGGTGATGTCCAGAGCACTAATGATACCTGAGCTGTCTGCCTACATGCAGGGCACCCTGACACCCAGTCGGTTGGTATAGTAGCACCCCTACAGACGGGTGATGTCCAGAGCACTAATGATACCTGAGCTGTCTGCTGACATGCAGGGCACCCTGACACCCAGTCGGTTGGTATAGTGGCACCCCTACAGACGGGTGATGTGCGGAGCACTAATGATACCTGAGCTGTCTGCTGACATGCAGGGCACCCCGACACCCAGTTCTCTGGTATAGTGGCACCCCTACAGACGGGTGATGTCCAGAGCACTAATGATACCTGAGCTGTCTGCTGACATGCAGGGCACCCTGACACCCAGTCGGTTGGTATAGTGGCACCCCTACAGACGGGTGATGTGCAGAGTTCTGGTATCACTTGTGCCCTGCATATGTGGCTTTGCTGCCATGAGAAGCTGTAATATAGAAGGCCAGCATGGATACTGGAGAAACGTTACCGTACACAGCAACCAGACAGCGGGAGCGTCTGTCCAGTCCGGCTCTGGGAAAGGTGGGTGACAACCATTACAGCCTCCTTTACTGCTCCCACTGTGGTAGTCACTAGCATACCCTGACATCAAGAGGGTCATCGGAAAGCTGGGTGACATCTCCTTATGAGCTGCTATGGATGGTGACCACACAGCTTTTCCATGTAAACACATACAGCAGAGGTAGTGACACAGAGCGCCCTCCCCCTGATGATGCCCATCATGGAATTAATAGTGCTTTCAAATAAATAATAACCTGTGCAGAGGAAAAAGGAGGGAGAGAAAAGACAGCGAGGAGCTCACAGGATATACAACGTATCAACGCAACGAGATAAAATCACAGACATTATATAACAGCAAAAAATCTATTTGTACCGTGTTAGCCAGTAATATCATAATATAATATCAATATACCACAGGGTAACACATTATATACATATCACACTATATACATATCACACATGGTAGTGACACAATGTACACAGAGTCCAAAACAACAGCAGTATCATACAAGAACCACAGGACAACACACAGCCCAGGTCACAAATCACTCTCATAACACAATCTACCACAAGTGTCACAAGTGCGACATCAAACCCTCAATGTGACACCTGGACACAGGACAAGACATAATACACATAAGGTCACACATACATCACACGGGTGACACACAGCACATCACACGGGTGACACACATCACACAGGTGACACACAGCACATCACACAGGTGACACACAGCACATCACACAGGTGACACACAGCACATCACACAGGTGACACACACACATCACACGGGTGACACACACACATCACACGGGTGACACACACACATCACACGGGTGACACACACACATCACACGGGTGACACACACACATCACACAGGTGACACACACATCACACGGGTGACACACACACATCACACGGGTGACACACACACATCACACAGGTGACACACATACATCACACAGGTGACACACACACATCACACGGGTGACACACAGCACATCACACAGGTGACACACACACATCACACAGGTGACACTCAGCACACCACAGGAATAAACCGCGGGATAGAGAAGTTACAAACACAAGTAACCCCACACACAATAATCCACCACACACGTGACAACCACAAGACACACACAATCCATCCCGACACCCTGCACCCCGGTCACAGCCCCGCCGTCCTCCTCACCATGTCTCCGGCCGCTGTCTCCTCCGCTCACCTAGCTGCCATGTTCCGGAGCAGTCAGCGCTCCAGAGCCGCGCTCAGCCTGGCCCCGCCCCCACCGTGTAGTGCGGGGACCCGGCCCAGGGGGGAGCGAGGGCCGACGGCGCTGAACCCAGCCCGGCCAGGACAACTCCCAGCATGCAGACTGCCACCCCTGGAAATATACCGCGGGTATTAGTCCTCTGCCACCTGTGACTGCTGAACTACAAATCCCAGCATGCAGACTGCCACCCCTGCCGGGAAATATGCAGTAGTAGTGCTCTGCCACCTGTGGCTGCTGAACTACAACTCCCAGCATGCATGCGAACTGTCAGGGGATGCTGGAGTTGTAGTTTTGCTGCACCATTGTGGTTCCTCCATGTACTGCATTTAAACCAGGCATTATTATTATTAGAGAGGCACTTTATATGCGTCTCCATAGAAACAGCTCAAGGAAGTGCTTGCTGTCTGTGAATGGAAACACCTTATTAGTGCTCTCCTTTTAGAGCCCTGCAGCTGTGCCACTTGTAGTTACATCTCTGGAAGTAAACAAAGATGTTTTCATTTACTGACATCAAGCAGAGATGTTGTAAATCATAACCAAATGTCGGTGACACAGCTATAGAGGGTGCTGAGGTAGCAGCGGCATCCTGGGTGGTGCCTGAGCTCAGTGCCCCCCTGCCACAACGGAAGACATGGTATTACCAATAGTCATGGGCGTAGCTATAGGGGGTGCAGAGGTAGCAGTCGCTACCGGGCCCAGGAGCCTGAGGGGGCCCAAAGACCCTTGTGCCACATAAGAAGACACACAAAGCTCTGAGAGAAGGGGGGCCCAAGCTGAACTCTTGCACCAGGGCCCATGAGCCGTTAGCTACGCTCCTGCCAATAGTGGATGTTACAGATCTTGCATTGAGGCACAGGAGCTTAAAGGGGTTGTGCAGGTATTTTAGGCCCCATTCACACGTCCGTGGTGTGTTGCGGATCCACAAAACACCCGGCCGGCACCCCCCATAGAACTGCCTATTCTTGTCCGCAGCTGCAGACAAGAATTGGACATGTTCTATTCTTTGCGGGGCCGCTCTCCGCATCACGTCCGGCCCCATAGAGAATAAATGGGTCCGCATCCGTTCCGCAGAATTGCGGAAGGGATGCGGACCCATTTGCGGACTTGTGAATGGACCCTTTTACTGATAGGTAATCAATATCAGATCGGTGGGGGTCCCGCTCACCCCCACTGATCAGCTGCTTGAAGAGACTCTGGCTTCTTCTTTGGCCTGTGTGGTCACAGTTCATTGGTGATATGGCCTCAATGGACTTAAAGGGGTATTCTCATCTGAGACAATGGGGGCATATATCGCTAGGATGTGCCCCCATTGTCTGATGGGGGTGGATCCCACCGCTGGGAACACACCTATATCCAGAACAGAGCTTGCAAAGTGGTGGCTGGAGGACTCTGGTCCGGCCACCACCAAGCGTTCTCCCCATGAAAGTGAATGGGAGCGCATCGTGGTGGTCACCTGGTTACAAAGACACCCCACCACGTTAGATCCTGTGACAGATAATCACAGAGACATTCCCCCCACCCCTGTCCCCATGGGGCAGATACAGGCCTCCATCTACGTCTGCAGAGTATGAAGCATGGATGTACTGTAGCTAACGTCTACTCCAGCTTTAGATCAGCACAGCCAATGTAAAACCTGGAGGAAAGGAATACGGTACTTTAAATACACACCTTAAAGGGGTTTTCCGAGACTTTCCTAACTGATGACCTATCCTCAGGATAGATTCAGTACCTGGGACCCCCACTGATCAGCTGTTTGAGAACACACCAACGCTTGCAGCTTTCCCTAGGCCAGGGACGGGCAAACTGCAGCCCTCCAGCTGTTGTAAAACTATAATTCCCACCATGCCCTGCTGTAGGCTGATAGCTGTAAGCAGTCTTTGCATGCTGGGAGTTGTGGTTTTGCAGCAGCTGGAGAGCCGCAGTTTGCCCATCCCAGCTCTAGGCCGGTGACGTCACGTCCATCAGTCACGTGGCCTAGGAGCAGCTCAGCCCTATTCAAGTGAATGGGGCTGAGCGCAATACCAAGCACGGCCACTATCCAATGTACGAAGCTGCAAGGAGGCTGCGGTGCTCGCTGGAGGTGTCTCCATCAGTGGGGGTCCCGGGTGTCAGACGCCCACCAGAAGATAAGTCACCAGTATGAAAATCTCGGAAAACCCTTTTAAACTATTTGCAGCCAAAGGGTTCCCACAAAGAATCAAAATGACCAAAAACTCAATCGTCATCCAAGTTGTTAAAACGTCTATACAATTATTTCTTATGGAAAGGCTGGGTCAACCAAAATGGCTTCTATACAGATTTCACCCAACTTTTCCAGACTTCTGAAAGGAGAATCTGCCTGGATACAAAGTAATGCACTCATCCTGCTTCACTATATGAAGTAGACAGACTGGTTATTCAGGAGTCTGGGAAAGTTGCGGACATCATATTAGCAGTGACCCAGCTTTTCAAGGTCAGGTTGACGATGAAGTGAAGGGATTTCTTGCCGCTCCTCCCCTAACAACATAACACTCAGATGCCAGCTGTACACAGGGCACGGCTGGAGTGTCACTTGGCAATTACACAACAATGAATCAATGACAACTTCCCGAAAGGAAAGCTCCAGCCTGATAAGCATGATGTCATCACTAATATCAGGGTCCAGGGTGGGAGCGGGCAGGAAACAGAACACATCGCATTGTCCACAAAACTCACTGAGCAGCTCCATTGTTTTCATTCTTCCCATTCCATCCCCAGAGACATCCTGCAGTATTCCTACAGAACCAAAAAGTGATGGCGGACTGATCGTAATGACCGAAAGAATACGACGTTATAAGTATAGAATAGATAGTGTACACACATTACATTACTTATCCTGTATTATACTCCAGAGCTGTACTCTCTATTCTGCTGGTGGAGTCACCATGTACACACATTACATTACTTATCCTGTGTTATACTCCAGAGCTGTACTCACTATTCTGCTGGTGCAGTCACTGTGTACATACATTGCTTATCCTGTACTGATCCTGAGTTACATCCTGTATTATACTCCAGAGCTGCAATCGCTTTTCTGCTGGTGGAGTCACCATGTACACACATTACATTACTTATCCTGTGTTATACTCCAGAGCTGTACTCTGTATTCTGCTGGTGAAGTAACTGTGTACATACATTACATTACTTATCCTGTACTGATCCTGAGTTGCATCCTATATTATACCCCAGAGCTGCACTCACTATTCTGCTGGTGCAGTCACTGTGTACATACATTACTTATCCTGTACTGATCCTGAGTTACATAGTGTACTATACTCCAGAGCGGCACTCACTATTCTGCTGGTGGAGTCGCTGTGTACATACATTACTTATCCTGTGTTCATCCTGAGTAACATCCTGTATTATACTCCAGAGCTGCACTCACTATTCCACTGGTGGAGTCACTGTGTACATACATTACTTATCCTGAACTGTTCCTGAGTTACATCCTATATTATTCTCCAGAGCTGCACTCACTATTCTGCTGGTGCAGTCACTGTGTACATACATTACTTATCCTGAGTTACATCCTATATTATTCTCCAGAGCTGCACTCACTATTCTGCTGGTGGAATATCTGTGTACATACATTGCTTATCCTGTACTGATCCTGAGTTACATCCTGTATTATACTCCAGAGCTGCAATCGCTATTCTGCTGGTGGAGTCACACTGTACATACATTACATTACTTATCCTGAACTGATCCTGAGTTACATCCTGTATTATACCCCAGAGCTGTACTCACTATTCTGCTGGTGGAGTCACTGTGTACATACATTACTTATCCTGAGTTACATCCTGTATTATACTCCAGAGCTGCACTCACTATTCTGCTGGTGGAGTCACTGTGTATATATATTACTTATCCTGTACTGATCCTGAGTTACATCCTGTATTATTCTCCAGAGCTGCACTCACTATTCTGCTGGTGCAGTCACTGTGTACATACATTACTTATCCTGAGTTACATCCTATATTATTCTCCGGAGCTGCACTCACTATTCTGCTGGTGGAATCACTGTGTACATACATTACTTATCCTGTACTGATCCCGAGTTATATCCTGTATTATACTCCAGAGCTGCACTCACTATTCTGCTGGTGGAATCACTGTGTACATACATTAGTGACTCAGTCTGTCCAACTGTATGATCACACAACCGGCATTTATAATCCCCCAGCCTGAGTGCTTATTCATTGGTCTTTATTAGGATTGTTATTTTAATGTTTGACTTGATTTTCTAGCCACATAATGGCAGGAGACGTTACCTGCTCTAACCCGGGCAGATAAACAGTCTTCACCATAGTTCCCTATCAACACATTTATACCAGGAACAAAAACCCATTCACATCTCAGTGGCTTAATGGACTGTTTACCTTTTACGGGTAGAAAGATGGATTAGAGGATTGATTTCCCAGTATATCTCACAGGCTGGGCTGCTGTGCCCACAGACTTGGCATCTTAGTCAAGTCTACATCCTTTTAACCTCTGCTGTGCCTGGCATGACTGTAATATGACAACCTAATTCCACCAGCAGAATAGTGAGTGCAGCTCTGGAGTATAACACAGGATGTAACTCAGGGTCAGTACAGGATAAGTAATGTATGTACACAGTGACTGCACCAGCAGAATAGTGAGTGCAGCTCTGGAGTATAATACAGGATGTAACTCAGGGTCAGTACAGGATAAGTAATGTATGTACACAGTGACTCCGCCAGCAGAATTGTGAGTGCAGCTCTGGAGTATAATGCAGGATGGAACTAAGGATCAGTACAGGATAAGTAATGTATGTACACAGTGACTCCACCAGCAGAATAGTGAGTGCAGCTCTGGAGTATAATACAGGATGTAACTCAGGATCAGTACATAGTAAGTAATGTATGTACACAGTGACTCCACCAGCAGAATAGTGAGTGCAGCTCTGGAGTATAATACAGGATGTAACTCAGGATCAGTACAGGATAAGTAATGTATGTACACAGTGACTCCACCAACAGAATAGTGAGTGCAGCTCTGGAGTATAATACAGGATGTAACTCAGGATCAGTACATAGTAAGTAATGTATGTACACAGTGACTCCACCAGCAGAATAGTGAGTGCAGCTCTGGAGTATAATACAGGATGTAACTCAGGATCAGTACAGGATAAGTAATGTATGTACACAGTGACTCCACCAGCAGAATAGCGAGTGCAGCTCTGGAGTATAATACAGGATGTAACTCAGGATCAGTACAGCATAAGTAATGTACATACACAGTGACTCCACCAGCAGAATAGCGAGTGCAGCTCTGGAGTATAATACAGGATGTAATTACAAAGTAACTGAAGTTTTATGTTTTATATCTTTCTATTATATTTCATTGTATTCATTTTATATATATATTCTTTAAACTTTCTGATGCAGTTTCTGATTTTTTCTAGTATGTTATTTTTAAACTCTAGTCGGTATTTGTTATAGACGGTTTATTATTAGTAGACAGCTAGTCTTTCACCCCTTTTGAGGGTTGCAGTCTCCTCAAGGAGTAGTCAAAGAGACCCTCAGGCCCCCCTCCGGGGTGGGGAAATATGCAAAGTTTGCAGACATTTCCTGAGCTCACAGCTGTGATCAAATAAACAGTCCAGTCCCATGTGCTCCAATCTTATCACTTTCCCTGCTCTCCTCTGTCACTGGGGCCAAGTGTTCTGCCATCCAGGAGCCCCGGTCCTGTCAATGGCCCTTGCACAGGCTCCTGTGTCTGGTGTCAGCAGGGTATGGAGGTGAGAAATGTTACAAACATAACCAGAAGTATCCCATGTAGCATCTTCCTTACAAGCATTCGGGGCATAGTCACACGCTGCAGATCCACCACATTGCAGCCGAATCTCTGCGGATTTACTTGTGATTTTTGTGGACGTTTTCCCAGAATTTCAGTCATTGGTTGAATCAGACAGAGCTCCTACTATATCCAGAGCAGAAAATCACAAGAACCACATGCAAATGCAAACCACTGGAGCTGGGCTTGCTGTAACTAAATGGAAACATCTTGTTTACATCCAGAGGCTAAAATCTGGTCTAGAAATAATAGTTCTGAGCTGAGGGTTTGCTACAATTGAATCCAGGGTAGAGCAGCTGAGCAGCCCCAACTCCAGACTGGTTCACCTTGTCCTCACTGATACATTGTAGCAGAGATTAGGGCTGCTGATGTGTATAGCTCACAGAGGGTCTTCATCTCCCCTGAATACTACTGTAACAAACCCTCAGCATGAGAAGTACTGAGTCTGAACAAATGTCTGCTGCTCTATAACAATGTATCACAATCCAATGTCACACGAGACTACAAATGTATTTTGTGCAATATTAGGCTACTTTCACACTTTTGGCTTTCCGTTTGTGAGATCCGTTTAGGGCTCCCACAAGGGGTCCAAAACGGATCAGTTTTGCCCTAATGCATTCTGAATGGAAAAGGATCCGCTCAGAATGCATTGGTTCAGTCTCTGTTCCTATTTGGAGGCGGACACGCAGCGTTTTGGTGTCCGCCTGACGAAACTGAGCCAAACGGATCCGTCCTGGCACACAATGTAAGTCAATGGGGACGGATCCGTTTTCTCTGACCCAATCTGGCACAATAGAAAACGGATCCGTCCTCCATTGACTTTTAATGGTGTTCAAGGCGGATCCGTCTTGGCTACGTTACAGATAATACAAACGGATCCGTTCTGAACGGATGCAGACGGCTGTATTATCTGAACGGATCCGTCTGTGCAGATCCATGACGGATCCGCACCAAATGCAAGTGTGAAAGTAGCCTTAGGAAGTATTGGGAAAGAGAACACTCAGGATTAGAGTGGGACTTTTTGTGACTGCTCATGTATGACATTATATGCACACGTGATGCCATTCACCCCCGTAAACTTACGTTAGAGGCGATATCGCACTACATTTCGGTGTGAAGGTGTTTGCGCCATGATTGTAGCTTGGTGTCCCGGCCTAAGCACATGTCATATGAAAGGGTCTGTCTGACATATGTCTTTTGAAGGACTGATTGCGTTGTTTTCTACCAGTGGTCTGAGCACCAGAATAATTGGATGTAGGAACAGAAGCTTCCCGCTGATTCCAGAGGGGCTGGCACTGACGTGTGAAGTATGTGAACCCCCCAGAGACACTTTATGGCTTGTCAATATTTGGTTTTGTAGTGGGGTGCGAGTTCCCACAGTACAGGACGTAATATGATTACTGACATACTGATAGGGAGCTGAGATTGTGAGCTCCAGCGGGGACAGCGCTCACAATGTCTGTACAGCGCTGCGGAATATGTCAGCGCTATATACGCGAGTAAAATAAAATAAAAATACTGTACCATCCATCCACTTGCACAGTGTATGTGAAATGTGAAATCTAATATCCATCTATTATCTATCTATATTATATCAACGCACAGTAAATGCCTTGTGCATGAATAGAATACAAGGGCCGTTTTCCGACTTGGCGATATTTGTAGACCCTGGATCATTTCATCAGAGCAAAATCTGGGGTCCTCTGACTGAGTTGGGGTCATCTCACTTGAGCAAATGGCATTTATTATGTAGAAGAAGTTAACACAAGACACTTACTAATGTATTGTGATTGTCCATGTTGCCTCCTTTGCTGGCTGGATTCATTTTACCATTTCCTTATACACTGCTCGTTTTCACGGTTATGGCCACCTCGCAGTCCAGCAGCAGTGGTCGTGCTTGTACACCATTGGAAAAGGCGCCATCCTCTCTCGTAGCTGGAACCGTGGTGTGCATGGCCCAGTGCTTTCTCCTACAGTGTGCAAGCATGACCACTGCTCCTGCAAAACTACGGGTGACATCCGTGTGAATTCCGTAATTTGTGGAACAGAACAGCTGGCCCCTAATAGAACAGTACTATCCTTGTCCGTTAAGCAAACAATAATAAAAGTTCTATCTTCTAGCGAAACGGATATACGGAAGTATGGAAACGGAATGCACACGGAGTACCTTCCGTTTTTTTTGCGGACCCTTTGAAATGAATAGTTCCGCATACGGTCCGCAAAAACACAGAATGGACATCGAAAGAAAATACGTTCGTGCGCAAAAAGCCTTAGACCTCCTGCACACAAACTTTTTTCTCCCTTTTACGTTCCGTTTTTTGCGTTCCGTATACGGACCGTATATGGAACCATTCATTTCAATGGATCCGAAAAAACGGAACGTACTCCATATGCCTTCTGTTTCCGTATTTCCGTTCAAACATAGAACATGTCCTATTATTGCCCGCAAATCACATTCCGTGGATCCATTCAAGTCAATGATTCCACAAAAAAAAACAGAATGCATGCGTATGTCTTCCGTATCCGTTTTTGCGGAACCATCTATTGAAAATTTTATGCCCAGCCCAATTTTTTTTATGTACTTACTGTTTAAGGCTCGATTCAGATGTCCGTGTGTGTTATGCAGATCCACGTATCCGCAAAAAACCCACACCGGCAATGTGCGTTCCGCATTTTGCGGACCGCACATCGCCGGCACTCTCATAGAAAATGCCTTTTCTTGTCCGCAATTGCGGACAAGAATAGGACATGTTCTATTTTTTTGCGGAACGGAAGTGCGGATCCGCAATTCTGGATCAGGGCTGGATAAAGTGTGTCCCAATAGAACTGAATGGGTCTGCAATTCCGTTCTGCAAAATGGACGTGTGAGTGGAGCCTAAACATTATTGTATGCCTCCGTTTCCGTTTGTGATCTGCAAAAACGGATCACAAACGGAAAAACAAAATGGCAAAACAGAACGGAAACACTACTGAAACAAAAGAAAACGGATCTGTTTAAAACGGACTTGTGTGCAGGAGGCCTTATCCAGAATGTGGCTGATTAGTCATCCATGGGATCAGTCGTACAAAGGAAGCCAAATAAAAAACACGAGCGGGTTTGTGCGCAGTGGCACACTTTTGTCCAATTCAGACAATTGTGCTAAACACAAGCCGCTTATGGTTGAAATTCTCCAACCGTACAGATCACATTTTCCCGCCAGCCACTGCAAACAATTATTCAGTGGATGGTTGGCCATTTTGGCCAGTGTTGTCCTATGTGTATGGGTGGCTGTAGACAGTCGTGGTCAGGACTGCACGGACAGCACACCAGTACTGTAATGGCAGGGAATATCACACCCCTGCACCATGTGTGTATATATATATTAGAGGCTGGGGGTAAATGCCTCTGAGCTGGGAAACTTCCAATGACTTTAGACTTTGTGAACATATTTATCCAGGTGGTGCCCAGAAAAAAGCCAAGACGGCAAACAATAGAAAGGAAAGAAATCATTACTACACTGGACCGCAGCAATAAATCTCTGTCTGAGGACTTATGCCAGGACAAGCAGGATTAACTCTTTCCTGCACAGGTCCTGCTCCCAATTGGATTTATTTTCTAAACTAGCCTGGCATCCAACGGTCTGGCAAGCCTGCTGGTTACCTACTTTATATCACTATACATATGCACTGCCAGAAGTATGTGCCCCCTTCACCTCCTGTGTTCTTGCTGCATCACATGAATGCAGCTATGGAGTTGTTCTCTCCGTTAAGTCTCCAGTCTCCTAGGCACATTTTCCACAAAGCCTTTGGCACATGCCTGCCAAGAGCACTAATGATGGGTGATAAGTCCTGGCTTGCAGAAATTGTGTGAAAGGTCGGGTTCTTCACCATAAACTTGGCATTTTTTTAATGGACCTCACTAAGTGCCCAGGGGCACTATTATAACCTAACAGCCTTCCCCTAGAGAGCTGCCATAAAGTTAGATGCTCCAAATTCTCTACAATGTCGCTGTAGCTTTAAGATTTCCTTTACTGAATCTAAGTGAGGACATCCCTTGTCCAGTTTTGGTAGCTTCATACCTCTCCAGCCTCTGCCTGGCATTGTCACCTCAGCCTTGCGCGTTCTGCCCTTTGTGGATCTGCACATCCTCCACTTCGTTAGAAATTTATATTCTTGTGCGCAAAACGGACAAGACTAGGACATGTTTTACTTTTTTGACTATTTGCCGCTGACAGGTGCAGCTGAGACTACAAACTGCAAGGGGGTTCACAAACTTTTGGTTAAGGGTACTTTCACACTAGCGTTATTCTTTTCCGGCATAGATTTCCGTCGTCGGGGCTCTATGCCGGAAAAAAAATGATCAGTCACATCCCCATGCATTCTGAATGTAGAGAAATCGGTTCAGGATGCATCAGTTCAGTCACTGTCAGTCGTTTTGGACGGAGGAAATACCGTAGCATGCTGCGGTTTTATCTCCGTCCAAAATGCCGGAACACATCCCGGAATGCCGGATCCGGCATTAATTCTCATTGACTTGTATTAGTGCCGGATCTGGCATTAAAAATAACATGCGCAGACCTCTAAAACTGTGAAAAAAATAAATGCCGGATCCGTTTTTCCGGATGACACCGGAAAAACGGATGCGGCATTGCAATGCATTTTTCTGACTGATCAGGCATAAAAATGTCTGATCAGTCAGAAAAGATGACATGCGTTTACATACAGTTTGCCGGATCCGGCAGGCAGTTCTGGTGACTGAACTGCCTGCCGGAATCCTCTGCCACAAGTGTGAAAGTGCCCTAAGTAATCGATATGAGATTGCCGAAGGTCCGACTCCTAGCACACAGTCATGTCTGAGGAAGCTGCAGCGCTTACTGGAGCTCTGGTGAGCACTTGGGTCTACTAGCAGCTTACCAAGCAGTGTGGTCCATTGTATAGTGGTTGTGTTTGGTATTGAAGGTCCACACCATTCACTTGAATGAGACTGAGCTGCACCTAGGCCATGTGACTGATGAACGTGATGTCACTGGCCTGGGAAGAGGCCTAAGCACTCAAGCAGCGCAGCGGCCTCTCCATATAGCTGATCAGCAGGGCTGCCAGAGGAGATGGACCCCTGCAGATCTCATATCTGTCCTTAGAATAAGCCATCAATATGAAAATCCCAGAGATGCCTTTTAACCATCTTTCTATTCACACACTACGACAACGGACAACACTTCCCAATATACAGGCTGCAATTTAAACATATGTGAGAAGCCTACTTTAAGAAAGTAAATGCTCTAATGCAGAATGTTCGATCAGACCCATATAGATATGTTTAAGAATTAAAGTAGAAGCTGGGAGTTATGGCTGTAGCACCACTGCTACCAGTAATATTCTGCTCTATCACTGTATAGTCAGTCCCAATGCCAGGGATCAGATCAGTCAGTTCTGGGTGTAGTGAGAATCCGGACTGATGCACAGCTCAACGCTGCCTCTAGTGGCAGCACTGGAGCACTACATGCTCAGAAGTTTCCAACTGACTTCTCCATCATAACTAAGTCATGAACAAGTATCTTGTTCAACTCAGGATCACATCAGTCTCTAAAATCCAAGGAAAACTCCTATAACATGGGCATTTTATACCATTAACTATTTAGGTGGTCATAAAAGGTGGATCCCTGTCTGCTTAATGGCAGAAACTATTCCTCCTCTCCGTTCTATTCCATCCAGATCCTCCTGTTCCTTCCAGACTTCTCTGTCCCTATCCAGATCCTTCTCTTCCCAAGACTCCTCTGTCCCATCCAGATCTTTCTGCTCCCGCCAGACTCATCCGTCCCTTCAAAACTCCTGTCCCCTCCAGATCCTTCTGTTCCCTTCAGACTCCTCTGTCCCGATCCAGATCCTTCTGTTCCTTTAAGACTCCTCTGTACCCCTCCAAATCCTTCTGTTCCTTTAAGACTCCTCTGTACCCCTCCAGATCCTTTTGTTCCCTCCAGTCTACTCGGTCCCGATCCGGATCCTTCTGTTCCCTTCAGATTCTTCTGTCCCGATCCAGATCCTTCTGTTCCCTTCAGATTCTTCTGTCCCGATCCAGATCCTTCTGTTCCCTTCAGACTACTCGGTCCCGATCCAGATCCTTCTGTTCCTTTCAGACTCTTCTGTCCCTTTCAGACACCTCTATCCCTCTCCAGATCCTTCTGTTCTTTTCAGACTCCTCTGTCCCCCTCCGGATTCTTCTGTCCCTTTCAGACACCTCTATCCCTCTCCAGATCCTTCTGTTCTTTTCAGACTCCTCTGTCCCCCTCCGGATTCTTCTGTTCTTTTCAGACTCCTCTGTCCCCCTCCGGATTCTTCTGTTCCCTCCAGACTCTTCTGTCCCGATCCAGATCCTTCTGTTCCCTTCAGACTCTTCTGTCTCGATCCAGATCCTTCTGTTCCTTTCAGACTCCTCTGTCCCCCTCCAGATCCTTCTGTTCTTTTCAGACTCCTCTGTCCCCCTCCAGATCCTTCTGTTCTTTTCAGACTCCTCTGCCCCCCTCCAGATCCTTCTGTTCTTTTCAGACTCCTCTGTCCCCCTCCAGATCCTTCTGTTCCTTTCAGACTCCTCTGTCCCCCTCCAGATCCTTCTGTTCCCTCCAGACTACTCGGTCCCATACAGATTGCTCTATTCCCTCCAGATCCTTCTGTACCACACAAAATCTGCACCATCGCCCCCACCTACCATGTGCCGTTTATAACACCGGTCTTTGCGCCCCCATAAGTACCAAGGCCCCATTATGATTGGCTCCTGTTTACAAGGTACAGTAGGTTCCCTGCTGCCCATGTGATAATGTTAGCCCGTGGTCTGTGTCGTATATCTATAAGCAGCGACTGCCAGTGACAAGTACAGCACAAAGGGATGACCTTGTGTGTCCTCTGCTGTCTGTCACCACAGTCAGATACTTCTGGGACAAAGGCTGTCTGACAACACTGATACCGCCTGACAACGCCAATACAGCCATAAGACGCTCGCTATCATTACCCTCCCAGGAGGTCAATGGATTGTTTCTGTATATGTTGTCACCTCTGGGATCACTGATGAGACAATGGTAAAGGGTCAACTAGATGAGACCCCAAGTCTGCCAAAATACAAATAGAGCCTACTAGATACACCTGCAGGCTCAAGGTCTGATGAGACGCAGTCCTGATACTTCAATGTCAGTGTAAAAATACCGGGACAAGACTCAGACAAGGTTATATGTATATCTGTGAGCGACAAAGTTAGACACTTCTCTAACACGGATTCTAAATTGCAGCTTGTACAGTCATGGCCAAAAGTTTTGAGAATGACACAAATATTAGTTTTCACAAAGTTTGCTGCTAAACTGCTTTTAGATCTTTGTTCCAGTTGTTTCTGTGATGTAGTGAAATATAATTACTCGCACTTCATACGTTTCAAAGGCTTTTATCGACAATTACATGACATTTATGCAAAGAGTCAGTATTTGCAGTGTTGGCCCTTCTTTTTCCGGACCTCTGCAATTCGACATTGGGCATGCTCTCAATCAAGTTCTGGGCCAATTCCTGACTGATAGCAACCCATTCTTTCATAATCACTTCTTGGAGTTTGTCAGAATTAGTGGGTTTTTGTTTGTCCATCTGCCTCTTGAGGATTGACCACAAGTGCTCAATAGGATTAAGATCTGGGGAGTTTCCAGGCCATAGACCCAAAATGTCAACGTTTTGGTCCCTGAGCCACTTAGTTATCACTTTTGCCTTATGGCACGGTGCTCCATCGTGCTGGAAAATGCATTGTTTTTCACCAAACTGTTGTTGGATTGTTGGAAGAAGTTGCTGTTGGAGGGTGTTTTGGTTCCACTCTTTATTCATGGCTGTGTTTTTGGGCAAAATTGTGAGTGAGCCCACCCCCTTGGATGAGAAGCAACCCCACACATGAATGGTCTCAGGATGCTTTACTGTTGGCATGACACAGGACTGATGGTAGCGCTCATCTTTTCTTCTCCGGACAAGCCTTCTTCCTGATACCACAAACAATCGGAAAGAGGCTTCATCGGAGAATATGACTTTGCCCCAGTCCTCAGCAGTCCATTCACCATACTTTCTGCAGAAGATCAATCTGTCCCTAATGTTTTTTTTGGAGAGAAGTGGCTTCTTTGCTGCCCTTCTTGACACCAGGCCATCTTCCAAAAGTCTTCGCCTCACTGTGCGTGCAGATGCGCTCACACCTGCCTGCTGCCATTCCTGAGCAAGCTCTGCACTGGTGGCACTCCGATCCCGCAGCTGAATCCTCTTTAGGAGACGATCCTGGCGCTTGCTGGACTTTCTTGGATGCCCTGAAGCCTTCTTAACAAGAATTGAACCTCTTTCCTTGAAGTTCTTGATGATCCTATAAATTGTTGATTGAGGTGCAATCTTAGTAGCCACAATACCCTTGCCTGTGAAGCCATTTTTATGCAACGCAATGATGGCTGCATGCGTTTCTTTGCAGGTCACAATGGTTAACAATGAAAGAACAATGATTTCAAGCATCACCCTCCTTTTAACATGTCAAGTCTGCCATTTTAACCCAATCAGCCTGATATAATGATCTCCAGCCTTGTGCTCGTCAACATTCTCACCTGAGTTAACAAGACAATTACTGAAATGATCTCAGCAGGTCCTTTAATGACAGCAATGAAATGCAGTGGAAAGGTTTTTATGGGGATATGCCTGGGGTTAATTTTCATGCCAAAGAAGGACTATGCAATTCATCTGATCACTCTTCATAACATTCTGGAGTATATGCAAATTGCTATTATAAAAACTTAAGCAGCAACTTTTCCAATTTCCAATATTTATGTAATTCTCAAAACTTTTGGCCACGACTGTACACACCATAGCTGCATGCCCAATTTTCCTGGTTGTTACTGGAAACAGTCAACATGCCTACTTCATTTTTCAGACAATGGAAGACAGAACAGTGCCAGATATAGAAAATACACTTACCAGAATGTAAATCACCAAAGCAAGCTCTCTGCAAACACTGAATAAGCCGCCGTTGTTGGAAGATTGCAGCTCTGAAACTGGTGAATAGTGAGTGCAGCTTTGGAGTATAATACAGGATGTAACTGAGGATAAGTACAGGATAAGTAGTGTATGTACACAGTGACTCCGCCAGCAGAATAGTGAGTGCAGCTCTGTGGTATAATATAGGATGTAACTTAGGATAAGTACAGGATAAGTAAGTAAGTAATGTATGTACACAGTGACTCCACCAGCACAATAGTGAGTGCAGCTCTGGAGTATAATACAGGATGTAACTCAGGATCAGTACAGGATAAGTAATGTATGTACACAGTGACTCCACCAGCAGAATAGTGAGTGCAGCTCTGGAGTATAATACAGGATGTGACTCAGGATCAGTACAGGGCAAGTAATGTATGTACACAGTGACTCCACCAGCAGAATAGTGAGTGCAGCTCTGGAGTATAATACAGAATGTAAATCAGGATCAGTACAGGATAAGTAATGTATGTACACAGTGACTGCACCAGCAGAACAGTGAGTGCAGCTCTGGAGTATAATACAAAATGTAAATCAGGATCAGTACAGGATAAGTAATGTATGTACACAGTGACTGCACCAGCACAATAGTGAGTGCAGCTATGGAGTATAATACAGAATGTAAATCAGGATCAGTACAGGATAAGTAATGTATGTATATAGTGACTCCAGCAGCAGAATAGTGAGTGCAGCTCTGGAGTATAATACAGGATGGAAATCAGGATCAGTACAAGGTAAGTAATGTAATGTATGTACAGTGTCACTCCATAGAGCACAAAAGTGGGCACAAACCCCCGTCCCAATTGCATACATTACAGAACCCCTGATGTTGCAATCACAGGGCCCAAATAAAACAGATTTGTGAGTGCACAGGAACCTAGACCTGCTAGAAGAGTGAGGAAGGAGTTAATTCCCCAGCAGACTTGAAATAGCAGGTACCAGTTAGTGATGTGATCAATGTGACACTGGCCGGCACCGAGGCAGAAAGAGGATTAAAAATCAGCAGCGAGCCTGCACTAATATCTGGCGTCTCTCTCGCCTTCAATTACACGCTGCTAAAGTTTATATAACCATTTAAGTGTTCAGAAATGGTCCGAGCCTGGGACAGAGGTCTGGGCTTTTAAGGAAACAATTACAGGGACAGGTATTAAAATGATCCTTTCACTATTATTTTTTTCCCAGCGTTCTTTGCTTTCGACAATGTCTTTTTGTTAGAAACTATGGCGAATCTGGACAAGAATTACATTTTCCTTGAGCGCTTCCACAGGAGAAATAAAGAGCTGCATGGTTACTATTGAAATCAATGGGCTGTCTATTTAATGGGTGGACATGCCAGGTCCTCCAGAGAGAGAAGCTGTCACGGACGTTCCTGCGACAGGTGGTCGGAGATAGATGAGACTGGCGACACGTGGTTTGATCTGACATGTTTTCCGTTTGGATCAAATGACGTCTGTGTTGTTTCTGGTGCTTGCCGCACCTTCTTTCCCCAGGTGTGACTATTACCCTATTAACCTTCTCTATTTATAGTTGCTTCTACCACAATGCTGTGCGGTTTATAGCTTCTGTTTGGACCTTTGGATAGATTGTGGTTGGATCTCGGCTGAGTTCCTGGTGCTTCCATTGCTCCTTTGAAGTTAAGTCTTTCCTTTCCCTTTTATATTTTGTTTGGGTTCTGTGTGTTGCATTTCCCTATTGTTTGTATTAGGCCTGAAGGAGACTCCTGTTCGTCCTTCCTTTTGGAGGAACAGGTAGTCTCGTCCCTGCCATTAGTACCAGGGTCCTATAGGGCTTGATAGGACTCTATTCCCGTGTATAAACTCACCTACCTTTGGGGTCTGTTTATACTGGTAGTCAGTCAGGATTTTGGTTAGGGTTTTCACTAGGAGGTGTCCATTTTCCTTCCCTAGTTCTCAGGCTTGATTCCCTGTTCCCCCCTTCCCTCCTATGCTCGGTGTGGTGTTTCCCTCCCACACCAAAGCGTGACAGAAGCTCTTTGTATCTGCACTTTGCTCTGGCTAAGAGAAGAGTGTCTTGAACAGGGTGACCCCCTCTACAGACGTCCTGATAGGGAAACTATCCTGATCCAACAGAAGGGGTATATTCACATGCTATAGATACGCTGCAGAGTTTCTACTTTGGAATTGCAGGTGAAAATTAGCAATGTATTACAATAGCAGAAAATGGATGTTATTTTGCCCAAGTGGAAATTAAATTTTTAATCTGCAGTATGTCAATTTATCCTGACTTCCCTCCTGTATTAATGCACTGCAAACGGTGAAATCCGTGGCATATGGACAAGTAAGTCGCCACTTTTTGCAGAACTGTAAAATCCGTGGTGGAATTTCCAATGAGGTTGTATGCTGAGGCAACAATGGAATTTAAGGCTAAAAAAACCAGTGCGGATCTGCAAGCGAATTTGCAGCAGAAATCTGAAGTAGACACTTGCATTTCTGCAGCGGATATGCAGAGTGATGTGTCCTGGATTCAGCTCAATCTGAAACGTATCTTTTTTCCGCAAAGTGTATTTCCAATCCGAAGTGAAATAATCTGCGCTGTTTGAACAGTAGCACTGGGCCCCAGGTACAACTGTGGATGAAATCCCAATAATTGTAATTAAAACCCTGGAGACGACCCTGCCGGATGACTCCATGTCACTGTGCCATTCTGGGTGCTGAAGTGAAGCACACACGTTTTTCTAATTTTCAGCTGCTATTGTGGATAAATCCTAAAATCAACATCTCTCAGCAAAAGAGAATTTCCTTTTCTTTCTACACCAAAAGTTGAACGTCCTCAGCTTCTATCTCTCCTAAACAGACTTCCTTTTCCATCGTGTCACGCTACTTGGTAGAACATTTCTACCTAGCTACACATATAACAATAGAATCTAGGCCCTAGCAAAATGTCTCCGGGTAGAGATCAATAAAATGTAATGTTCATCAGTGACATCAAGTCTCATGCTCCAGTCACATCTAAAGCTGCAATCATGATTCATCAGCACCCTTCTTTTTGGGCAGGATCTATAGTATGTGTTCATCCTGAGCTCTCGGGTTCAGAAGTAGAATTTGCAGACACAACACTTCTCTATCTAGTCAGGATCTATAGTATGTGTTCATCCAGAGCTCCTGGGTTCAGGAGTAGAATTAGAAGGCACAACACTTCTCTATCTGTGTAGGGACTACAGTATTGTTCATCCCAAGCTCCTGGGTGCAGGAGTACAATTAGCTGATGCAGATCCCTCCTATCTGGGCAGGACTTATAATCTAGTGCAAAACTATAACTCCCAGCATGCCTAGGGTACCTCAAAAATAGATGAGATTTTTGGGGGAAGGTTCTTTATAAACTTTCTCACTTAATAACAGTCCTCCTCCTCCGCTAGTAAAACTGTTATGCCCTGGAATTTACCATCCTGGACATGAGCAACTCCGCATCTATATAATCAGCTATAATAAAAGGACAAATAATAACCACGTATTAATCCCTCATGACATCAGATTTCCATGACTTCAGCTGAATTTACAACCAGCCGCTTGTGATGGAACCTGACACCCCGCGAGTTACCAGCTCAATTATAGCCGCGAACCAGGCAATTATGGCTCCGTGAATCAGCAGCCACTCCGCAGTTTGTTCCTGTCTCCCGGATTCAGAGAGCCTGCGGCTGGGGGGAAACTGCCAGAAAAATGTCTTCAGTGTGGACAGATCTGAGGGACTATCTCCTGGGAAGAGGCTGAGCTCATCGCCTGAATACAGAGGGTTTGTTTCTGCAGGAACTGATTTGGAAAGTTTCTGTCATTAAAGCTCAAAGGAACAGTCCAGATAGAGGTGTTATCCCTAGTGCAGGGTCTGAGGGGGCGGAGCATGACACAGGGATTGTATGATAGCTGTACTCTGAAATCCTGTGCCATGCTCTGCCCCCCTGGGCCTGCACTAGGCAGAACACAGTGAATCAGTGTTGGTTGGAATGTTGTATGAGAAAAAGTTTTTGCAACTTTGTGCTGTTCCGTTTTACTTCCTCTGCATCTACGTTTGCGGTCAGTGAATGGGAGGCGTTACCACAAATATCAGATCGGTGGGGGTCCGACATCCCACAACCTCACTGATCTGTTTCCTTGTAGCTCCGACACCACCCAGCAACGTCTACTGAGTAGTGGATAGCGCAGGTAATTGAAGTGCTGCTCCTATTGAAGAGAATGGAAGCAGCTCTAGGCCGGCACTTGGATGGTTGTTATTTAATGCGGCTAATCCTTGGCTTTTTCCTTCAGGACGTGTGGAAATATGTAACATGCCACTTATCTCCTGCGGTTACTTTTTTTTTCTGTGGTGCGCACAAAAATCTGCATGAAAAATTTTCACAGCATGTGAATGAGGTTGCAGATACTGAATTAACATGCATGATGAAATCAGCATGAAACTCCATGTTAAATCCAACATGTATGAACAGACCCTTACTGCCTGCATTAAGCTTAAAGGGGTTGTCTCATCTGAGACAATTGGGGCATATCTCTAGGATATGTCCCCATTGTCTCATAAGTGCAGGTCCCACCGCTGCGCAACCGCCCTCCATTCATTTCTATGGGACCGCCAAAAATAGCCGAGAGCTGGCTCGGCAATTGCTGTCGGGCCCATGGAAGTGAATGGGAGCGGCAGCCGGTGATACACTGTGAGCTCCCATTCACTTCTATGGAGAGAGCGCTTGGTGGTCGCCAGAGTCCTCCAGCCACCACTTTGCCCACTGCGTTCTCGATATAGGTGCGGGTCCCAGCGATGGGACCTGAATCTATCAGACAATGGGGACATATCCTAGCGATATGCCCCCATTGTCTCAGATGAGACAACCCCTTTAAGTTAGCCCATACATGTGCACATGGATTGGTGATGCACCGCATGTGCAACTTGAAACCATTCAAGAACCAATGTGTAACGGGCCAGAGTGGCATTACCACTTCTGCACCCCGCTACTATCTCCTATGGTTAATCTAATGCCATCCTATGTATTTATTTCCAGGTCCTGTATAATCTCTTTCCATGTAACTGTAGTGTTTATGTTCAAATGTAATATGCCTGGTTCACCAGCAGATGGCAGTGTAAATGGCAGTGCTACAGATACAGAGAGTGGAGCTTTCTATTCAATTCTAACACCCCCCCTCTGCGGTGTGGTGGGCGTGTCCCACTTGCTGCAGGGAGGGTGGAGTTCTAGTTAGAGGTGATTTGCAGTTACCCCCTGCTAGGGGAAGGAAGCAGGTGCACGTCCCTGTTGGATCAGCCTTGTCTAGGCCAGCTAGAGCACCTTCAACTCTGCTGGACATGGAGGTCAAAGCCTTAAGCCTCAGAAGCCAGGAGGTAGAGTCAAATTACCAGAGAGAAGTTGCAGCATCCTGCAGAAGCAGAGATTCTATTCAAGCCTGTCAGCACAGCAGAGCAAGAGAGAAACAGATGTAGTAGAGAGGAGTTTGCCTGCCACACTTAATGCCAAAGCCTGCTGGGAACCAAGATAAAGCCCGAAATTGCTGGAGAAACGTTTATTGAAAGTAAAGTTGTTACTGAACTTCATCACAAGGTCTGGACTCAATTTGTTTCATCATCCCTTTCATCAACAACCCCCCTTTTCATTGCTTCAGAGCAAACGCCTAGGGTCCAGCGTATCCAGGTAGCAGCACCGTGACACGTGCACAAAACATTAAGGGACATTATAGGCTACCCTACACCCCTATGGCATTCCTACACCTGAGTACCATCCACAGTATCATTAAAAGGGGCCCTGTGGAACTGGGTGACAACCCACATGGAAGCTGCACTAGTCCAATTCATTCTCACCGCATACGCAGACCTCTAAAAATGCAAAAAATAAATGCCAGATCCGTTTTGCAGGATGAACCTGGAAAAACTGATCCGGCATTGCAAAATTTACTGAGGACTGTACCGTCGTCTCATGTGACACTCCGAGGACGGGCACCACTTACACGGTCTTTAACTTTCCTGCAGCCTCATGACACACTGCCCTATACATCAGTGTGCCGGGAATGAGTTACCAGGTGCCCGGCTGTGATCTCAGCCTCTTCCGGCCTGTGAAGTTTGTATTTACAATGACAACATTCATCATAAAGCCCCCCTACCCCCAGAAACAGCTGCTCCCATCATCAAACACTTCCAGCCTTCACAGCCACTAACAAATACATTCTCTGGCCAACAAGTAGGTGAGTGGAGAAATCCTGCAAACTGCAGCTGAGCGCCCACGAACTTCCGAGAAGCACACTTGTGGGACCCCCCCCCCCACCTCATTATAATGCTTTTTGTTTTAAATGTCATTATTTCTTTAAAGAAAGAGCTAATTCGATTGGAAGACATTAGTCTGCACTCTGCACCATTTGCCAAGCCAATGTTGAAAAAAATGGGGTGTCCTTTAAAGAAACGTGCATTGTTCTGTCCGGGAACAGTAGAAAAACAATAATTCTTTGTGTTAAGGATAGGGCAGGCTCTGAGGAGAAGGAGCATGACACGGGTTTATATCTTTGAATCCTTGGGTTATGTTCCGCCTCTTCAGGCTCTGCCCTAAGTAGGACGTAGCATTGTGTGCAGTGTACCTTTATTGCACCACTAGGACCCCTGTGAAAAAAGCAAGGATGTAGAAGGTTCCCACAAGTATTGGCATTGCAAAAGAGCAGACCTAGGGCAGTTTTCCTTGGGCTGCATTTGCGGTTACTTAACGGGTTGTCCGGTTTACAGAACCCATCTCCACATAGGCGGTTAGTGAGTTCTGAGGTAATAGAGAGGGACCCTCTGTTTAGGATCCTCATCTCTGGGCAGAGACTGCAGGGAAACTGAACAGGTTTCACCATAAATTACAGCTGATCATTGGGGGTCGGAGCAGGAGTGACACTATTGTCAATGGCCCCTTCTAACAAGTAAGAGCTGTCCATAGCGGAGACCCTGCTAACCAGCGGCCCAAGCATTTTCCACTTGTTGCCCTGTAAAACTGTGCAGTTCAAGAATTATAAGTGACCAAATCTAAAAGACTCCCTGACGAGCCATTACAGTGAAAACCTAGACTTAGGCTTCGCTCACATCACCATTTTTGTCCTATTCTTCCAATCCACCAGAAGGACAGAAATTGAAAAAGAAAAACAGATCTTTTAATTTGAGCATCTGAAGTGCTCATTCTGCATCCGTTTTTGTCAGTTCCCTCAGAGATCAATTATTTTTGCATACAGGACTTTTTCTCCCATCAAAAGTAATGGAGCTCAGCAGACGGACCTGACCCAAACGGATGCAGGATGAGCACAACGGATGCTCAAAATAATAAAGGATTCAAAAAATAATAATAATTCTGTTCTTCTGACAGATCAGACGAACGGAAAACAAAACCATGGAGTGAATTCAAGGCTTATCTGGAGTTGCCCTTTAAAATGAATACGCACTGAGGATGGCGATGTTGTGATTATTCTCCCATTCATTTCAATAGCAGCAGACTGCAAAACCGTATAAAGAGACTGTAAGCACCAGGGTGGATTTCTGGGATCCTAATGGCCATGATGGCACCATAAGAATGAATAGGATCCATCTATCATGTGATGAAAAGACATAGTAAATGCAGCTCAATATCCACCAATCTAACCATCAGTAATAGCCGCCATTCTGCAAATACAATAGATGTTACAGTCATTCTACTCTGTAGTCTGGTAAAAAACACATGCACAAAGCTATGTTCCTGCCTGCTAGTGTAATGTGCCGTATCCAAGGGCTCATGGAGAGGGCACGGAGCACTTCAGTCACTCACAGCTCGGTAGATTCTCCAGGCTTCATCCACGAAGGCTTCAGCTCCTGGCGTTTCAGCGCGGACAAGACTTTGGGAAAACTTTGAATCCAGATAGTAAGTCAGCGTCTGAGTAACCGGAGAGGAAACCTCCTCGGGAATAATTGTAGCTCTGACATGAATCACAGTCAGCCCGTGCTTCCCCCTCCTCACTTCCTTCTTCTACACAGTAAGCCTTGCTTTGGCTGAGTACACTGCAAAAGCCGGGCATCTCTGTGGGTGCAAATAGCTGGGCAAATGGTAAAAGTCATTCTCTAACAATTATACTAAATGTTAATTATCATAAAATTATAGAAAATGACGGGATACTAAAAACTTTGGAAACTTTCTTAGGCTACTTTCACTCTTGCATTTAACTTTTCCGGTATTGAGATCCGTTATAGAATCTCAATACCGGAGAAAAAGCGCTTCCTTTTTGTCCCCATTCATTGTCAATTGGGACAAAACTGAACCGAACAGAACGGAAAACACCAGATTGCATTCCGTTCCGTTTGGTTGCGTTCTCATATTCTGTCCGGCATGGGATGCGGGGCAAGACGGATCCGGCATGACGCACAATGCAAGTCAACGGTGCTGGATCCGTTTTCTCGGACACAATTTTAAAGATAATACAACCGGATCTGTCCATAACGTCTGCAGACGGTTGTAGTATCAGGAACGGAAGCGTTTTTGCTGATCCCTGCCGGATCTGTGTGAAAGTAGCCTAAGATACTTAGTGTTTTCAATATCCCAGCTTCCTGTCAGTGAATGAGAACTTTCTATTAAGAGGTTTAAACTCATCATGACCTCGTTCTGCTCACACATTTCTAGTCTGTTACATCAGTATAGACAAGGCTACTTTTATTTTACTGTGTTTTGCAGTCGCTCAGTGCCATTTGTGTCGGTAAAGCTCCTGGCGCGTATGTCAAGCATGTTTATAGCTTATATAAAAGACCTCTCTCGACTGTATAACTTTTTTTGCTGTACAGAACAGCGCAGCAGACTCTACAACCTCCAACATTGACACTACAACTCCGAGCATGCTCCGTTCACTTCTATGAGAGTTCTGAGAGCAGCAGAGCAAGGGTGCATGCTAAGAGTTGTAGTTTTGAGTACCAGAGGCTGCTGAGCCCTGCATTATTGCATGATGAAGCAAACTGTTAGAAAATGTATGCCGTGCAGATGCCACCGTAAACCCATTACAGTGGCATCCGTCAGGAGTGTCCATTGAGAGTTGGTTTCCATCAGAGGATACTGCAAAATTCATTGTGAAAAGAGCCTATCAGCCGCCCCATGAGAAAGATTAGTGCTGTTGCTTATGGAGGATCGCTTACAGTACACTGATACATGGTAACAGACTGCAGCTGTGTGGACCAGGACTGTCTTGCTGCAATAGTGCTGAATTACAAAGAGCAGTTTGCTGTCTAATGCCTGTGATTTATATGCTAAACTAAAAATATGATGCAACAGCACTCTGCGATCCAAATAAAGTACCAAAAAGTAGTTATTCTGGGGGAGGGGGAAATAAACAGAATTAAATTAGAGGTGCTTGGCAAATACATTTTGTACAAAATTATTTGAGCCCGTCTGCCACACGTCAAGGCGATCTCTGATTAGACGGGTTGCTAACACTAAACCACACAGGTTTATGTGCCATATGCATGTTGGTACCTGTATTCTTTAAATTCAATGGAGGCCATTTTGGCACCAAAATGACAAAAATTAAAAGGGGCCCAGCATGCATGTGGGACCAATGCTCCCTCAATGTTATGGTAGCTGTTTATGGCACATAACATGTTTGGTTTAGCGTTAGGAACCCGTCTAATCAGAGATCGCCTTGACGTGTGGCAGACAGGCTCAAATAATTTTGTACAAAATGAGTGTGCCAAGCATCTCTAATTTAAGCATAGCATTAGCAATATAAATGCTTGTTTGTACTTTATTTGGATCGCAGAGTGCTGTTGCATTATATATTTAGTTTAGTTTTGTTTTCAGCCATAGCAACGTGCACCTGCATATTGGGATGTGCTGACTAACCCCCTTTTGTTATTTTTTGTGATTTATATTCTGATCTACATGTCTGGTCCTTTATGGCTTATGGGTGCAGCATAATGCTTGGGTCAGTGGGACTGCTATAGTATGCATGCAGGGATCAATGTAAAGTGATGCAAGAACTAAACTGGGATCAATCTGTGGGATCTATGCTGAAAGAGCCCAAAATCCATGTAGGAGCATGCAGAGCTTCATTATACTGTGTGGCCAGTGTCTCAGCTTTTGCATGCTGGTGTATGTAGCTCTGCTATGCTCAATAGGGATCACTGATTTTGTATACCTATTGTTGAATTTGGCATGGTCTGTACACTATGTGAGAGCAGCTCCCGTGTGTGAAGGGAAGTCAGGCTTAGGCTACTTTCACACTGCCGTTTTGGCTTTCTGTTTGTGAGATCCGTTTCAGGGATCTCACAAGCGGTCCAAAACGGATCAGTTTTGCTATAATGCATTCTGAATGGAAAAGGATCCGCTCAGAATGCATCGGTTTGCCCCTGTTCAGTCACCATTCCGCTCTGGAGGCGGATACCAAAACGCTGCCTGCAGCGGAGGCAAACGGATCCGTGGCACACAATGTAAGTCAATGGGGACGGATCAGTTTTCTCCGACACAATAGAAAACGGATCCGCCCCCCAATGACTTTCAATGATGTTTAAGACGGATCCGTCATGACTATAGAAGACATAATACAACCGGATCCGTTAATGGCGGATGCATGTGGTTCTGTTATTGTAACGAAAGCGTTTTTGCAGATCCATGACGGACAAAGACAGGGATTAAAGTGCCCGTTCTGGTCACACAGCTGCACAACCCCCAGGCTCTCCAGGGAAGCCCCTGCTGGGTACACAGCGCCTGGCACATAATCACTTTCTAGTCTGCTCTTGTACAAGGTAACTGGCTGTTTTATGAGCGGCGACTGCAGACAGGACAGATGTGTTTGCCATTAAACCTGTAGCAGAGGGTCAGTCAGAAGGAAATGATGAGCGTAGCAGGGATCTTATTTCACGTCTTGCCATTGACTTCTAGTAAAACGATCTGCTTTCTAGTCATGAAAAGATCCTGTCTGGATTATCCCACACTCCCGTCGTGCTCCAGTGAGGAGCTACCTGAAGGAGCTGTATACTGAAGAAATGTGAGGGAGCAGCTGCAGGGGTGTCCACGCTCAACTCCATCTCTGAGCCAGGACGGAGAGCTGAAAATTGTTTCCTGATGTGAAGAACCCAGAATAATCTTAATTGATTGATTTCAATGGTCCTACATATGAACTGAATGCAAAAGGGATGCTCTACCACAACAGCTATACTCTGGGGTCCACCACAGGAACCCTCTGTAGTCAGCTTGTCATTGAAGGAAGCGAAAGCTGGAGAGAGTACTTTAAATGAATGGAAATAGCACCAAAGGACTCGCTGAGCTCTAAGAATGCAGGGGGAAAATAGTTTTTCCTAAGGCTACTTTCACACTGCCGTTTGGTGCGGATCCGTCATGGATCTGCAAAAACGGATCTGTTCAGATAATACAACTGCATGCGTCCGTTTAGAACGAATCCGTTTGTATTATCTTTAACATAGCCAATGTCAATGGGGGACGGATCTGTTTTCTATTGTGCCAGATTGTGTCAGTGAAAACGGATCCGTCCCCATTGACTTACATTGTGTGCCAGGACGGATCCGTTTGGCTCAGTTTCATCAGGCGGACAGAAAAACGTTGCAGGCAGCCTCCAAAGCGGAATGGAGACTGAACGGGGCAAACTGACGTATTCTGAGCCGATCCTTTTCCATTCAGGATGCATTAGGGCAAAACTGATCCGTTTTTGGACCGCTTGTGAGAGCCCTAAAACGGATCTCACAAACGGAAACCAAAACGGCAGTGTGAAAGTAGCCTAAAATACACAACTGTACAAGGCTTGGACTAAAGATGACACGTCCCTAAATACAAATAGCCAGAAAAAGCTCTATTTAGACACTGAATGGTCAGGGAGATTTTAGCTAGAAAATCTGCAGACTTGAGAGTGCAGCTCTGGAGTATAATACAGGATGTAACTCAGAATCATTACAGGATAAGTAATGTATATACACAGTGACTGCACCAGCAGAATAGTGAGTGCGGCTCTGGAGTATAATACAGGATGTAACTCGGGATCAGTACAGGATAAGTAATGTATATACACAGTGACTCCACCAGCAGAATAGTGAGTGCAGCTCTGGAGTATAATACAGGATGTAACTCAGGATCAGTACAGGATAAGTAATGTAATATATGTACACAGTGACTCCACCAGCAGAATAGTGAGTGTGGCTCTGGAGTATGATACAGGATGTAACTCAGGATAAGTAATGTATGTACACAGTGACTGCACCAGCAGAATAGTGAGTGCAGCTCTGGAGTATAATACAGTAGGTAACTCAGGATCAGTGCAGGATAAGTAATATAATGTATGTACACAGTGACTGCACCAGCAGAATAGTGAGTGCAGCTCTGGAGTATAATACAGGATGTAACTCAGGATCAGTGCAGGATAAGTAATATAATGTATGTACACAGTGACTGCACCAGCAGAATAGTGAGTGCAGCTCTGAAGTATAATACAGTAGGTAACTCAGGATCAGTGCAGGATAAGTAATATAATGTATGTACACAGTGACTGCACCAGCAGAATAGTGAGTGCAGCTCTGGAGTATATTACAGGATGTAACTCAGGATCAGTACAGGATAAGTAATGTATGTACACAGTGACTCCACCAGCAGAATAGTGAGTGCAGCTCTGGAGTATAATACAGGATGTATCTCAGGATCAGTACAGGATAAGTAATGTATGTACACAGTGACTCCACCAGCAGAATAGTGAGTGCAGCTCTGGGGTATAATACAGGATGTAACTCAGGATCAGTACAGGATAAGTAATGTATGTACACAATGACTGCACCAACAGAATAGTGAGTGCAGCTCTGGAGTATAATACAGGATGTAACTCAGGATCAGTACAGGATAAGTAATGTATTTATGAAGTGACTCAACTTTGTATGGAGATATTCCTATATGTAAACTTTAACTACAACATAAATGAGCTTCAAAGCTTTGTCTGCTGTTCACACTTTGCCTCTAGAGCTCCCCTCCCCCAAAAGACATACAGTAATCCGGTGACCTGGACCAGAGTAATCCACCACTCACAGCCAAGTACAAACAGAGGTCTGTGCACCAGTCATGTCCTATGTCTAGAAGTGAAGTGATGTCCACTGCTGTTCTTGAGGGGCACTCACTGCCTTACTTCATGCAACCATTTAAAAATACGATTTCAACAATAAAACTCAATGGGGATCATTTATCAAAGGCCATCTTTTTACGCTGGTCTTTAATAGCCCCTGTGCTGACGGAGGAAGTGCCTGATTTATGCAGGCCTTGTCATAAATTAGGCGCATCTACGGTAGTCTGCGGCTGGTGCGAAACTTACTCCAGGCTCTTGAATAGTGTAGTTTTCACTTTCAGGCCTGTTTCCAGGCGTAAATGTTAATAAATTAGTCAGGACCAAGGCTGGGCCTCGACCTGGCCTCCTTCACACCCCTGCCTCTCCCCAGTGGCAAGGACGGCATAAAAAAAGATGGATGTGACACTATTTTGTTGCACAAGAGTTAGAGAGTCGCAAAAAGGGAGATGACAACTTTTTTTAACGCCAAATACTGGTGACCCCCAATGTTACAAGAAATGAATGGGATCCAACAGATCAGTTACATTATATTATTTAACAAAATGCAAATAAAAAAAGTTAATGAAAAGTGTAAACTCAACCCAAACACAGAGGAACGATGCCATGTTGTCAGTGAATGTGAACATTCTTTATTCTAGAGGCCGAAAAGGACCCATACCTATTACTTCTCCCAGCTGAGGGTTTGTTACAGTCAGATGAGTCTCGGCTGGATACAGTTGTAGCAGATTCTCAGCTGTGAGAAGTACCGTGTGTGGCTCTAGATTATATTGCAACACATTATCAGGACAGGAGAAAGATTTTTGCTCACAGAGGATTGTGGATACAATTGTAGCAAACTCTCCACTATATGATGGTTTTCAGCCTATAAATGCAAACAATGAATACTCCTGTTCATTGAAAACAAGCAGAGTTGTTGAAATGATGAGGAATTTAAATAGAAAGTCCATTGTAAAGTTGTAGAACTTTTTATCATACAGTAAATGTTTAGTATATAGATAAGCCAGTCCTACCTCCAGTGATAACAGGTGAAACGTATTCCCAGTGCTCACTATTCTGCACTGATGCGTAAGTCATCCGAAATTAGCGTAGATGGAGCATCCTGTGTACAGGCTTCACTGCTCGGTGTATTCCCAGCTACTGCATGACTTAAGATCCTAGGACAAGGAGGGGGAGGATTGGTCAGGCTGCTCAAGTCCACACTGCTGCCTTTGTGCAGGTGGTGACAAGGTATTTAACAAGTCCTCTATAAAAGCTTAGGATTTCTATCCACGCTGAGTCAGGGGGAGGCAAGAAAAACAATATTCATGTTACTGAGAGCGGCTGCAACCTCTAACTGAACTGCGGTGCAATGACGGTGACATTTACCTGGTCAATTCAAGGGGTGCTGGCAGGGAATGAGTTAAATCATTCTATTCACCCAAAGGTTTTATGCATGGTCTTATTGAAAGTCACTGGGGGTCATTTACAAAGACGGGCTTTTTACACAGGTCACTGTTTCTCCCTTGCGCTGGAGGAGAAAAAGCGCCTAATTTATGACGAGTCTCCGGCCTCATAATTATTTAGGTCGCACCTCTGGCAGTCCGGGCATCAGCGGATTGGATTTACAATGGAGAGGAAGGAAAGCATGACTGAAACTAGTGCTCTCCTATGTGCAGAAGATTATAGAATAGGCCTACGTAAGATAACTTCAAAGTAATTGCTAGCATTACTGGAGGCTCAGACCACATAGGGTTTATTTGTAATCCATAGAGTCACATAGATATGCATGGGAGCTGTATACTCAGAACTGTAGGAGATGTTTAAAGCCAAGTACATCTTTGCAACCACTGCATCTAACATGAAAAATTAAGCAGCTTTGCAGTAGGTCTTGACTAAAAATTCCCCGTTAAGTTTAGATAGCGCCCATGCAAACCTAAGCCTCTCCATGGTAACAGACAACAAACAAACTCTGCGCAGTCTGATCCTGATCATTCCCCTACTTCTTGGTGACCTACTAAATGTATGCTAGCAAAAAGTTGGGAACAGGTCAGGGGTGTAACTATAGGAGTTGCAGAGAGGACGGTTGCCTACCATGAGGTTTCACTTCCCCATATGAGGGACTAGTACTATAAGGCTAGGTTCACATGACGACATTTGTCGCGCGACAAAAGTCGCACTATTGTCGCGCGACAATTTTTATAATGGGAGTCTATGGTGTCGCATTGCGACATGCGACATGCTGCGACTGCGACGCGACAGTCGCAAAAAATCCATTCAAGTCGCAAGTCGCAATGCGACACTACAGACTCTCGTTATAAAAATTGTCGCGCGACATTGGTGTGACAAAATGTCGCGCAACAAATGTTGCATTGAATTTGTGCCCTATTTGTCGCGCAACTTATTGTCACACGACAATCGCCATCGTGTGAACCTAGCCTAAAAAAAAGAAGGGTTGTTGAAGATCCTATTAATGATTTTGCACTGGGGCTCAGAAGCTTCTGGAACAGACGGATAAAAGGAGGACTGCAGGGTCAGACTACACAGGGTTTGTTTGTAGTCTGTTACCACGGAGATGCACAGGTCTGCACTCTTGTAGACCCAAAATTATAAGATAAGGACCTAAAGCATTTGCTTGATATTTTATATTAGATACATTGGGTCAAAATAAAATTTGCCTGGGAAGGTGTACATAGCAGGCGCAAGGAGCATTTAAAAAATGGTTCCTAATGTGTTCATATGTTTTTTAAGATAGTAACTAGTGACTGATGTGATACAGCCTTAAGTTTACAATGAACACAATGTTACCTGCAAAAATATGATTCTCATGACTTGTGTTGACTTCCATTTCTTCTTCAGTTCAACAGAGGAAAGTCCTGGAGGACAGGAGCTGCAGATACTAAACTTCCATCCCTAAAATACAAAAGCACAGCTGAGACTTCATCTGATATCGCAGTCTTAGGCCCCTTTCACACGGGCGAGTTTTCCGTGCGGGTGCAATGCGTGAGGTGGATGCATTGCACCCGCACTGAATCCCGACCCATTCATTTCTATGGGGCTATGCACACGAGCGGTGATTTTCACGCATCACTTCTGCGTTGCGTGAAAATCATCACAGGTCCTTTAGCCGACAGCTAATGAATGAAGAAGAGAGTAGAGATCAGCAACTACGCGATCAAGTGGATATGGTGAGTTAATTATTTTATTTTTAACCCCTCCATCCACATTTTACTAAGCATTCTGTATTGAGAATGCTATTATTTTCCCTTATAACCATGTTATAAGGGAAAATAATAAAATCTACAAAATACTCAACCCGAAACCGGACTTCAGTGATGAAGTCCGGGTTCGGGTCTGGGTACCAAACATGGCGATTCTTCCCACGCGCGTGCAAAACGCATTAAAACGCTTTGCACTCGCGAGGAAAAATCTCGCATTTTCCCGCAACGTACCCGCCTCTTACCAGGCGTCAAACGTGACGCCCGTGTGAAAGAGGCCTAAAGGAAAAAAGACTTTCCAGTACCCACCTGCAGGAGCTATACACAGGTCAATACAGCTAGCAAATTCTTTATACTATGACTGTCCCTCCAACATATTTCATATTAGCTTTCACCTGGGAGGCACTTTGTGCTGCGCTCATCAGTGCATTTTCAATCTTATGGGCTTATAATTGCCTGGAGAACATAAAAAGTCCAATAATAAAAGATGACAGGTCTATTTAATACTTTAAATAAGAAAGGAAACGTAGCAATGACGCATTAACAAACTTCCGTAGCAAAACAATAAGAATTAACGATGCCTAAAAAAATACAAGAACTAATTATACCAGCAGCTCTTAAGCAATAGCTCGGGAATAAATAATACAGAATTAGTAGAACTGTAGCAGGAAAAATAGTAACTATACAAAATGATAGTATTAGATAAAACAGTCCTTGTAAGACAGTAACACTGTCATCTACAAAGAAGAAGGCGACGAGCTTACAAGATGAAGATGTTTCCATGAATGGACATGTCTGTCTGTCCACAATAGTTATACAATGGAACGCTAATAACGGCAGAATGCAACATGGCAGTTCAGGATGGCCTGGTGGGCAGCATTACTCTCTCGCCACTAAATACAAAAAGGACGACATCTAAAAGGTGTTTGCATGTTCTCCTCATGTTTTCATGGACTTCCTTTAGGTCCAATAGTACTGAAAGTCCCCAGGAATGGCCCCCATACCTCTTCATTTTGCGCTGTAATGAGGTTTTCAAAAGCAATGCAAATGTGAAAAGACTGAACTGAGATAAATTCCAAGGAAAATCTACAACGATGGACTCATCGCTCAAGGATCCTGTCCACTCTGAGAACTTTATTCCTTTAAAATGTAACTAATTAGGGCTATACTGGTGCACATCCTAATGTACTATGCACGCCTATAGTGACTAAGGAACGTCAAGGAACATGGCATCTGCTGATGTAGCCACCACAGCCAGGGTTCTCCGCTTGGTATGTGGCTACAGATGTCCCATCAAAGAAATGAATCCACTGCCATCTTGGCCAGATTATTAAACCAAAGCCAACCCCAAACCGCAAGAGCTTCAGATTTTGGAAGTTCGATGAAGCTGCAGTCGTCTTTTGTTATGGTTCTGCCTGACAGACACAGGACTCAAACCAAAAACCTCTTCCGGGGGCATTAATGGTTGAAGTTCTTGTTGCTGGATGTCTGCAGAACCTAAATGACTTTTTATACCTTGTGATTGAGAACCAGTGAAAGGAAAACAGCTGCAGGTCTCTGGCAGAGTCTGAAGGACTGGTGGACTGCAAATCTCCTGCCTCAAACACTTAGCCCCATCTGAGTTGGTGTCAGGAGCTGGTGGAGACCCAATGCTCTCTAAAGAGGAGATGCTTTGCTTCCAGGACTTTTGTAGATCCACCGGGACTATTTTTGTAGTCTCTGAAGAGATACGGACCGTGTTTTCATCTGGCTCCCCTTTCCATGGAAGAACCTTCTCAGCCATAGTTGGTGATGGTGGGGCAATTCGGGGACTTTGACAGACTCCCAACATTCCTGTGGATATAATAAGGTTTATGTAGGCTATCATTTATTAGATGTGCTTTCAAAAATGTTACTTCTATGGAAGGAGAGGGGGAAAAGAGGCTGCTAGATACCCTTGACACCACTTCTGTGGAGAAACAAAGGACTGAACCTGTCTGATCTCTGCTTTACCCCATACGTATAGAGACAGTGGGCTCTCTGCATATGCACAGACCACCATGAGTCTCACACTTATGGCTGGTTTAAAGAATTTTCCCACATCCGTATTGGACAGGGGATACATGTTTGATCAGAGGGGGGTCCACTGTAACCCGCTCAGAACATTCATCCCTATGGGACTGCAGAAAGCTGAGTGCTATATATGGCTAGTCCCATAGAACAGAATGAATGCAAACGCATGTGACCATGAGACTTGATTCTTGTGATCGGGGGCGCACACAGCAGTTGTACCCCAATTAATCTGGCACTTATCGCCCATCCCCTTACCTGAGATTTTAACATTGTGGAGAATCTCATCTGTTGCACGAGCAACAAAGGTTATACCCTCGTCCTCTTCTATCTCAACATCTGAACAATCATCTTCTGAGTCGGCAGTGACCACAATGGATGCTGAGAGGAGGAAAACATTCAGAACTAATATTATTTGCCAAAGAGCAGCACAGTGAGTATGCATGGATTATAATGAACATAAAGTGTGCCAAAGCAGGAGCTTAAAGGGAACCGGTTATGGAGAGTAATTTGGATGCAGTCGGACTTTCTAATATACATATTGCTCTGTTTTCTCTCTGTCTTGTTATTAATGGCTGCAGAAAGGTAGATATCGCTCACACAACCGCTTGCTCTGGGGTTGCCATGGTAGTAGTAGCAAACTACCTCTGCAACGATGTATGGTCATGTGACCTCCAGAACACAGGTCACCTGACAGGAAGTCCATGCACAAAAGAGTTAGCTTGATGACGCTACTATGGCAACCCAAGAGTAAGCACGATATTAACATGATGAGAAAAAAAAAGGACTAAACATCACTATTTAAAATATGTCTACAAAAAAGAAGCTTCTGGAGGACCGAGGCAGCTTCAGCATCACTGAGGTTTTGAGAAAGGGACAAACTGAATACGTCTTTTCTGTGCAAATCCCACAAATTATGCAGATGCCTAAAAATTCCACTTGATGACGAGATACAAGTCTTACCAGTATTTTTCCAGCTCACCGCTTTGCTCTGTCTTCCATTTCGTGACTCAAGCTCCATGCTAGTTCTTCTCTAAGTATCAAGAGAACAAATTACAAAACAATTAATTACTACATGTATAGCTTATGTTATATGGGCAACTCAGCTTAGGCTACTTTCACATATGCATTTGGTGCGTATCCGTCTTGTATCTGCACAGGCGGATCCGCATCGATAATGCAAACGCTTGTATCCGTTCAGAACGGATCCGTTTGCATTATCAGGAACAAGGTCAAAACGCATCCGTCCTGAACACCATTGAAAGTCAATGGGTGACAGATCTGTTTTTAATTGCACCATATTGTGTCAATGAAAACGGATCCGTCCCCATTGACTTACATTGTAAGTCAGGACAGATCCATTCGACTCTGCATCGTCAGGCGGACACCAAATCCACCTCAAGAGTGGAATGTAGGCGGAACGGAGCCAAACTGATGCATTCTGAATGGATCGTTATCCATTCAGAATGCATTGGGGGTAAACTGATCCGTTTTGGGCCGCTTGAGACAGCCCTGAAACGGATCTCACAAGCGGATCCAGAAACGGCAGTGTGAAGGTAGCCTTATATAAATGAGAGTGCACCCCCAAAGGGGTTGTCTCACTTCAGCAAATGTCATTTATCATGTAGAGGAAGTGAATACAAGGCACTTACTAATGTACTGTAATTGTCCATATTGCCTCCTTTGCTGGCTTGATTAATTTTTCTATCACATTATACACTGACTCGTTTCCAGAAGTTATGACCACCCTGCAATCCAGGAGCGGTGGTCGGGCTTGTACACTATAGGAAAAAGCGCTTGTGTGCACTCCCACAGTCCCAGTCACCAGTGAGTCTGGCACCTTTTCCTCTACTATGCAAGCATAGCCACCACTGCTGGATTGCAGGGTGCTTGTAACCCCTGGTTTGCACTTCCTATGGGAAAAATTATTGGCCCAACCATGTCTGGGGCCCAGTCAGGAGTGGACTGGCCATAGATCCTACGGAACTGCTGAGCAACAGCTAGTGCCGGCCACCAAAGAGGAACAGCTTCAGGGGGGGTATTTTGTGCCGCTGGGGCAGTATATTGTGCTGCACTGTGGTATTTGGCTCTGCTGGGGCAGTATATTGTGCCGCATCGTGGTATTTGGCTCTGCTGGGGCAGTATATTGTGCTGCATAGTGGTATTTGGCTCTGCTGGGGCAGTATATTGTGCCGCATCGTGGTATTTGGCTCTGCTGGGGCAGTATATTGTGCTGCATAGTGGTATTTGGCTCTGCTGGGGCAGTATATTGTGCTGCATTGTGGTATTTGGCTCTGCAGGGGCAGTATATTGTGCTGCATAGTGGTATTTGGCTCTGCTGGGGCAGTGTATTGTGCTGAATTGTGGTATTTGGCTCTGCTGGGGCAGTGTTTTGTGCCACAATATGGTATTTCTGGCTCTGACTACTTGTGTTGTCCTGCCTTCTGTAAATTTGGACTCGCTTACAAAATGTGGCCACTTTAAGTCCTCAGTTAACCCCTGGGCCCCGTGCTGTTAGGGCTCTAAAGAAGCTACAAAAGAAGCCTCTGGCACTCCATTTGTTGAGAAACTACAACTCCTAGCCTGTTCCTTCCACTTCTATAGGAGTTTCAAGAAGAATCAAGCAAGTGTGCATGCTGGGAGTAGTATTTTCACAATGGCTAGAGTGCAGGAGGTTGCTGATAGAACTAGAAAGACCAGCTCACATCTTCACCTCAATATCTACAGCATCTAATAGTCTTTGAGGAGGATCATGCACATCTCTGCTAAGGGGCATGGGCTAATTCCTGCAAGCTTTGACCTGCAGACAATAGAAGTGACCCGGAGTCCTGCGTCCAGAAGAAACGTCCATAGACTGATCCATCGCCAATGATGGGTGGAGGACGTGGGTCAGACCAGAGCTGAGAATTTTCTATACACAATAGGAAACTTCAATCACAAAGTTAAATCTCTCAAGACAAAGATCACAGTTTTCCATAACCCTTAAGACTCGTCGTGGGGCGATACGGTTTTATTCAATTCTGTCTGCAAAACATGGACACTGAGAAATCAAAGCTCTGCAGCTTGTGAACACCAGGTAGACACTGCTGGAAATAGGGGCAGCAGACAGTGAGCCGCAGGATGCTCAGATTTTATCCATAATCTGGGGGTGCAGCTATAGGGGCTGCAAAGAAACCAGTTACAATGCAATATCTTATCGTGCCCATAGTCTACATGACAAATGTGTAGGGACTCCTGCATGCACAATAACAATAATAGCATCATCAGTAACAAATACTAGTTATTATTTCAGTTATTTATATAGACCCAACATATTCCACAGCGCAGTACAGAGATTGTCATCACTCATTATCCCCATTAGATCTCACAATCTTCTTAGTATGAGTTTGAGAGGAAATCTGCACAAACACAGGTGTTGCCCTTGGTCAGATTTGAATCCGGGACCCAGCACTGCATAGTAAGGGCTCATGCACACGAACATGTGCCGGTTGGGCCCGTATTGCCGCCCGCAAACAGCGGGTCCACAATATACGGGCCCCGGACGTTTTTGCACCGCATCACGGATGCGGACCCATTCACATATTCTATTTTTTTGCGGTGCAGACAGATCACTGACCCATTCAAGTTGAACAGGTTTGGCATGGATGTTGCCCATGCATTGGGGACCGCAAATTGTGGTCCCCAATGGACGAAACGGCCGTGTGCATGAGTCCTAACAGTGCTAGCCACTGAGCCTCCTTGTAGATTCCCTACAGCCTGCCATTAGGCACAGCACCCGCTGCAGAGGGTGCAAATGATAGTTCAGAAAGGATTATAGAGGGTCCTTTAGCTAGACTGTTGCACATCTGAAGAAGCGTACCAACTAAATCCAGCAGAATAGTACCCAGGTATTATAAAGATGATGCCCCCTACAGGAGCCAGGAACACTTACCCAAGCAAAGAAAGGTGGCATGATTCCTATCTCATTTAACACTGCCATGGGGAAGGGGATGGTGCCACCTTCTCTACATTCCACAGAGCAGCCGTAGGAGCTGAATCTATAACACACACCACCAGATTATGTGGGATACAGGGCTGGGGTATCTAGTCTGCAACCTGAAAAAAAACTCCCGAAACTCTCATTGCCTCACATGAAGCCCAGCACAATCCCTGCTCTAGTGAACACTCCACTGCACACAAAACCTATTTATCTCTGAAAGCTAATTATCATGATTGGAGCTGCCGGCAGAAGGTCATGCTCCATTTTGCACTAATGGAACGCAAGCTGGCAAGTATGCTCAATAAGATGAAAGGAAAAGGCGCTGAAGTCTTCAGGACCCCCATATAGTGCTCAGCACTATGTCAGCACTCAGTATAGGAGGACAGAATGAAGTCGCTGAGTGAGCGTCAGACACAACAAACAACGCAAGAACCAGAACCAAGACCTAACGGGAATGAGGGGAGTAAAGCACTAATCATGGCAGCCGCTCAGACCTCATCCTGTAACTTTTATGACTGTTTTTACAGCAGCTGCTCCATTCAATCCAGGGATGGGCGCCAATGTATTCAGGGACCGAGGCAAAGAAGAGGTTCAGCCAAGTTGCATCTGTTAGAAATACAGTTAGATCCTGCAGTGAAATAGATGCACATCTGAGCCCGTGCTGCAATAAGCATGGGCGATGGGCGAGGGCGCAAATTTAGGAATCTTTCTAATATACTTTGGGGAACATTTTTCATTCTCTGTGCAACAGAAAAATGGTGTCAAAAAGTTGCAAAGTTGGTGCACAACCACTTGTGCAAAATGTAGCAATTTTGGGGACTTTTTTCTGGAAAGCGGGCAGTGCGGAGATCCTTTGCTGGTATCGATTTCAGTTTGGACCAGCAGGGACCTACAGAGATCCGCCATAATTATAAAAGGCATGCCCCTCTTAAGGCCCCTTTCACACGGGCGAGTTTTCCGCGCGGGTGCAATGCGTGAGGAGGACGCATTGCACCCGCACTGAATCCGGACCCATTCATTTCTATGGGGCTGTGCACATGAGCGGTGATTTTCACGCATCACTTCTGCATTGCGTGAAAATCGCAGCATGCTCTATATTGTAAGTTTTTCACGCAACGCAGGCCCTATAGAAGTGAATGGGGCTGCGGGAAAATCGCAAGCATCCGCAAGAAAGTGCGGATGCGTTGCGATTTTCCTGCATGGTTGCTTAGCAATGGCACCCGATCTTTATTATTTTCCCTTATAACATGAAGTGAAGTGGAAGGGGTTAAAAATAATATAAGTTAACTTACCTTCGCCACTTGATCGCGTAGTCGCGATCTGTCCTCTCTTTCCCTGCATCAGCTAAGATCTAAAGGACCTGTGATGACGTCACATCACATGGTCCATCTTACCATGGTGATGGACCATGTGATTGGCCTAAAGCCTCTTTCACACGACGCCCGGATTGGATGCGGGTGCGGGTGCGTTGTGGGAATATGCGCATTTTTCCCGCATGGGTGAAATGCGTTTGTAATGCGTTTTGCATGCGCGTGAGAAAAATCGCCATGTTTGGTACCCAGACCCGGGCGAGCCTCCCTAGCATTGTGGGTGACTATAGGGAGGCTTGTCCCCGTCCCTGCCTGCCATTGGCTGCCCCCCCCCGACACCGGATGTTTTCATCCATGTGTACGGAGAAGCAGAGCGGTGGTGCAGGGAACAGGAGCGGCGCCGGGAGCAGGGACCGGGATAAGTATATTCCATGTGGGGTGCCCGGCACATTAGGTGACATTTTATACGCTTAGAGAACCCCTTTAAAGCTCAAGAAAAACTATGTAAATGTTGCATCCTTGCAATCGCACTGTAAAAACAAAGCACATAAAACTCTGGTGGAATTGTGTTTTTTGTTTTGTTTTTTATAATACCACCCCATTTGAAATTATTTTCCAGCTTCCCACTACATTGTATGCAACCATAAATGGTGCCAATAGAAAGCACAAATCCCACAAAAAAACAGCCCTCATATGGCTATGTGAATGGAAAAATAAATGGTTCAGGCTAGGCTGGGAGTAAAAAATGAAAATGGAAAATAATCCGGTCCTGAAGGGGTTAATCATTGAAATCTTGTACGATCTTCATAGGCCGTACCTTTGTGTGACGTCTGCATGTATTATCTATGCAAACCATTGATTTGATAAACTCCCCTGTGGACATTAAACAGGGAACCCTGGAACAGTTATACAGGGCTGTATAATACAATGTCTGCTCTAGAAGGAAAAGTAACAAAGGGTTCTATAAAAGCCAGACTGCAAAATCTATCACAATCTCACCATACCGCAGCACTTACTGGAAAATATAAATCAGAGCAGAGCAGAGCGCTATGGATTATTTAAGCAGCAGCCTCCACCACACAGGCCTATTTTCTAGCTTGTAAAGTCTCAGAACCCATAGGAAATTGGAGTTTGCAACCTGAAGAATGATTGGAAAAGCTTGGCCTGAGAAGTTGTGTTGGCACGAGACATGCAGGACACGTCTCCCGCTCCAGATCAGATTTGCTTGCTCTGTTTTCTTGCGGTGCTGGGAGACTCCGGGTAATGGGGAATTTGGATTAATGATAAAAGCGTGTGCATCAGAATGCTGACTGGTATTTTTCTATTAAGACACAATGTGGTGGGTCTATTTACCAGAATATCAGCCGTGTACGATCTGCACCAGTCTTAGGCTGGGTTCAGACTTGCGCGTATTTGATACGCGCGTGAAACAGCGCGTTTTAGCAAATAGGAAACGCGTGTCGTACGCGCGTTCGTGTGATTGACTACTGTGGCGTCAATCACATTACATGCGACAAAACGCCCCAAAGAAGCTCAAGAACTTTTTTGAGAGTAGGGCGTTTTTCAGCGCGTTCAAACGCGCTGTAAAACGCTCAAGTGAGAACCAGGGCCATAGGGAAGCATTGGTTTTCATGTGTTGAGCGTTTTACAGCGCGTTTGAACGCGCTGTAAAACTCGCAAGTCTGAACCCAGTCTTACCCTCAGTTCACACTTGCACGTTTTACAGCGCGTTCGAACGCACTGTAAAACGCATAACCGATGCAAACCAATGCTTCCCTATGGGACTAGTTCACATTTTCGCGTTTTACAGCGCGTTCGAACGCCCTGAAAAACGCCCGACGCATAAACAAGTACTTGAGCTTTTTTGGGGGCATTTGTCACGCGTTTTGGCCCATAGACTTCAATGGGAACGCGCAACGCTTGTATTTTGCGTCTTTTTGACACTGAAAACATGCGTTCGAACGCGCGTTTATGAATTGGCAACATGCTGGAAAGGCCAAACTTCATATAGACAGGGATATTTGGTGTTTACTATTGCCAAAAACGCGCGGATTGCCAAAAACGCGCGGATTCCACGCACTGCATCCGCTCGTGTGAAGGAGCCCTAAACAGAATTTTGCTGCCCAGGCGCAATGATTATGCATGGAGACTAGTGATGGCCGAAGTGATCGTTCATTCTCATACTGTGGAGGTGATCGCTGCATGTAAATGCAGAGATTCAACTCCACTGAATGAGCAGCTGACTGTCGGGAAGGGATGCTTCCTTCCCGACAATCAGCTTCTCCTTGGCACGTGTAAATGCGCCTTTAGACTGCCCAAACATCGGGCAGATTATCGCTCACATGAGCTCTTAGGAACGCTCGTTAGCGATAAACTGCCTGTGTAAAGGTGTCGCTGATTACCCGATGAACGAGCAAAATGCAGAGTATGTTAATAAGTTGCAATTCTGCAATGGACATCACCTTGCTAATTAAAGCTACTTTTATGACTTGCAGTACCACTCAATGCCACAACTTGTGCAAACATTTCTCGTAGACACCAGCGCAAAGGCGCCTCCAGCACGATGAATACCAAACACTAAGGGGCAATCATGTATCTAGATCAACGTCAGGATCCCAAGGAAAAGCACTGAAGGGGTTAAACTAAAGACTTGCTAGTTATATTCAGGACCTGGCTTTCATTCTGTTGGCTCTGGCTCTAGTCCTGAGTTTTGGGTTTTTGAAGTTACTCAGAGGAAAAATCTTGACTTGAGTCTTATTTGATAACCATCTGAGGATAAAATTACCCGGGATGGTGGGACAGTGTACACGGCCCAGTTATGTCAATAGAAGCCGCTTGTAAATACATACAATCTGGATGTTTCCACTCGCCGAGAAACTCAGTTTAGGAACAAGAAGCTCTCAATATGATGTATCTCACTGCCAAAGTAAGCGGAAAATACCCTCATAAACAACGGACACCAAAAGTACAGATTCTGCTGAGAGAGGAGCCGGCTGAGGGCTGGGGCAGCCAGAGCAGCTTCTACGGTTATCAGGGCTATAGTTCCACCCATGTACTCATGATCAACTTCTGAAAGGGGCTGTCTCATTAGATACTAAATGGTCTATAAATGGTCCTGTTGTACAGCCCAAAATGCAATGAGCGTATGGTGGATTATTTTTACTAGAAAAATCTTTATATAATAGGTTTAAAATCCTATTTTTCTTCTAAGAGAGAAGGCGCTGTATGAGACCTACAAGTGGTGAACGGCCAAACTACGCACTTTCAGGGTTTCGGAGCATGTATTTTAGTAAAAAAAAATAAAAATGAAGTAACTTTGTTAGCATTCTTTATTAACCCTTTCTTGATGGAGCAATTTTCAGATACATATTTTAATTTTTTGGTTTTCGCGCTCTGCCTTCAGGAGTCATAACTTTTATAATTTTGTGTTCACATAGCCATATGGGGGGGCTTGTCTTTTGTGACACAAGTTGTATTTTGTAATGGCACTATTTAATATTACATACAATGTAGTGGGATACTGGAAAAAGACATCCACATGGAGTGGAATTGGCGAAAAAACGCAATGGTTTGATTTTTTTTACGGCTTTCCTTATGTTGTAAAATTGAACAGTGTCCTCCATTCCTAGGGTCAGTATGTTTACAGCAATACCATATTTGTATAGTTTTTCTGGTGTTTTAATGCTAAAAAAAAAAATCTATTTTTTCTTTGCATCGACATATTCTGACCAACCTTTTATATATTTGTCTATACAGCTGTGCAAGTGCTCATTTTTTGTGGATTAATCTATCGTTTCTATTGATACCATTTTCAGGTGTGTACGGCTTTTCATTACATTTTTATAAGGAGGTGAAGTGAGGAACAAAACTCTGAATTGGACATTTCGATTTTTTTCAATTACGACATTCACAGTATAGGATACGTTTATATTTTAATAGTTTGGGCATTCTGGGACGCGGCAATACTAGTGATGTTTATTTTTATTAATTATTTTTAATAAACTCTCCACTCTACTCTCCAGATCCCATCTCACCACCTGTGCACTTGACCCAATCCCATCCCACCTCATCCCTAACCTCACCACAGTGTTTATCCCAGCCCTAACTCATCTCTCCAACCTATCACTAACCTCTGGTGTCTTCCCCTCTGCTTTTAAACACGCTACAATTACACCCATCCTCAAAAAGCCATCACTTGACCCATCTTCTTTGTCCAGTTATCGCCCCATATCACTTCTTCCATATGCCTCAAAGCTACTTGAGCAACATGTCCATTCTGAACTGTCTTCTCACCTCTCCTCCTGCTCCCTCTTTGACCGGCTACAATCTGGCTTCCGACCCCACCACTCAACCGAGACTGCCCTCACCAAAGTCACCAATGACCTACTACTTGCCAAAACCAAAAAACATTACTCTGTCCTCCTTCTCCTTGACTTGTCCTCTGCCAAGGACAAGTCGACCACTCCCTTCTGTTACAAACTCTCTCATCTCTTGGCATCACTGACCTGGCCCTCTCTTGGATCACATCATACCTCACAGACCGGACATTTAGCGTCTCCCACTCTCACGCCACCTCCTCGCCTCACTCCCTCTCTGTTGGCGTCCCGCAAGGCTCCGTCCTAGGACCCCTGCTCTTCTCTATCTACACCTTCGGCCTGGGACAGCTTATAGAGTCCCATGGTTTCCAGTATCACTTTTATGCTGACGACACACAAATCTACCTCTCTGGTCCAGACATCACAACCTTACTATCCAGAATCCCACAATGCCTATCTCGCATATCCTCCTTCTTCGCCTCTCGCTTTCTAAAACTTAATATGGATAAAACAGAATTCATCATCTTTCCCCCATCTTGCTCACTCCCCCCAGAGACCTATCAGACCTATCTATCACAATCAATGACTGCACACTCTCCCCGGTCAACCAAGTCCGCTGCCTTGGAGTGACCTTGGATTCTGCCCTCTCCTTCCGACCACACATCCAAGCCCTTTCCACCACCTGCCGTTTCCAACTCAAAAACATCTCCCGCATCCGCCCTTTCCTCAACTTTGAATTGGCAAAAATGCTTATACATTCCCTCATCATCTCCCGCCTAGACTACTGCAACATTCTCCTCTGTGGCCTTCCATCTAGCTCTCTCGCACCCCTACAATCTATCCTCAACTCTGCTGCCCGACTAATCCACCTCTCCCCCCGTTACTCCTCTGCATCCCTCCTCTGCATCCCCCCTCTGCCAGTCCCTGCACTGGCTCCCCATTGCCCAGCGAATTCAGTTTAAAATACTAACCCACACATACAAGGCCGTCCACAATCGGTCCCCTCCCTACATCTCTGAGCTACTTCCCCGATACATCCCCACACGCAATCTTCGATCCTCACAGGACCTCCTTCTCTCCTCTCCTCTTATCACCTCTTCCCACACTCGCCTCCAGGATTTCTCCCGTGCATCCCCTATACTCTGGAACTCTCTACCCCAACATATCAGACTCTCACCTACAGTGGAATCCTTCAAAAGCAACCTGAAAACCCACCTCTTCAGACAAGCCTACGACTAGTGACCCTGCTAACTCTATACCGCCATGACCGGCTTCACCCTCGCCTACTGTCTCCATCCCCCATACCATGTAGATTGTAAGCCCTCACGGGCAGGGCCCTCTATCCTTCTGTACCAGTCTGTAACTTGTCTCCTTCATGCTTAAGGCTATTGCCTTATTATGTATGTGCACCGCTTATGAAATGTACAGCGCTATGGAATGAATGGCGCTCTAAAAATAAATAATAATAATAATAATAATATGGAGAAAGAGGGATGATTCGAATTTTATTTTTTTGTAGTTTTTTAAAGTGGCACTTTACATTTAACTTTTGATATGTCAGTTAAGCAAAAGTTTAGATCAGTGGAGGTCTTAGGGCGGAGACCACCACCATCTTCAGAACAAGGGAAGAGAAGCGCTCATGTAGCGCACTCTCTCTTCTCGCTGCATGAGACATGCCCATAGACTTTCTATTGAGTCAGTCTCGCTTACTGTCCTGCAGCAGGGAGAGAGTACACGCCACAGAAACTGAACGGCTCCGTCGATCTTGGCATGGGGAGCCGTTTGGGCCCCAGGAACACAGTGTTCCTAGGAAAAGACCTCTCAGATGCTATGGTCGCAACTGACCATGGCAGACTTTGCCTAGTGTCTTCTTTGTAAAACTGTAGAAACTCGGCAGCTATAGAATCCGCTCAGCTCCTGAGTGGGTGCCATGCCATCTTTAAAGACCTGACATCCACCGTATATATGTATGGTGGATGTCGGTAAGCGGTTAAAAATGTCCTTCAGCTAGTTGGTGTTGTACACAGCAGATCAGAGTGTGGAAAGGGGGAAAGCATCCAAGGAAGACAGTTTACACAGACTGTAGTTTGACAGGAAAGCACACACAAGGCGGTCTGTGAAGGAAGTGGGGGAGAGTGGATCACACAGGCTGTGCATGGCTGTATAGAGAGAGGGGTAGACTCTGCAGAAGGAGTGATGGGGAAGGGAGGGTAGAAGAGGAAATTAAGCTGTGCTGATACATGAGAGCTAGTGAAAACAGTAACATCCTGGACACACGTACCTTCCATTCAGCATACATTACTGAAAGGGACACCCCCACAAGAGAAAAGTCTGAAATTAGGAGCCACCAACAAATGTAAAAATATTTTTTTCCATGCCAAAGACTTTAAAAAATGAAAGCAAAATTCATCCCATCTTTACCTTCTTACGTCCATCTTTCTTTAGCCGTGACTTGGATGAGCAGATGTTGTGCTTTGTGGATTTAAAAGACTCCAATCTTCGTTTCATGTTTTGCTGGAAAACCTCTTTTTCCTGCCGTTCCTGTTCATCCTGGGTCATAAAGTGGCGACTGTAGCTGGCTTTGCACTATAACGAGAGCATAATTTCTTGTGAAGGTCAATGTGACAACGGGAACCTCACAGACATTTTGCAAAAAGTGTGACAGATCTCACCATCCTGCGTGGTTTGTAGAGACTGCCCCTCAGCACATGATGCATAACTGCATCTTCTCTGTCCCGCCCACTGCGCACAGTGTCAATAGCCTGAAGATCCAGACACGCTTTGCTCCCATTCTCCCGCCTGAGGATAAAAGAAAATAAAAAAAGTGATATTAATAGATGTACAGGACCTAAGGAAATTTTGGAATGATTGAGTGATGTCATGTAGTGATGTCACCAGGGATCTCCCTCTGCAGATGTAAAGGCAAATTACAGTGTGCACTTTTACAGGAACAGATGATTGAGGTAATGCAGACAAGATGACATATGGCTCCTTACAAAAGGTTGGTCACAGATGTCTCCGACATGGATGCTCGGCTTGGCATGGATGGCAACGACAGTCTATCCGGTGACACTATATGACCTCCCTATGAGACAGGGTAGTTTATAGGATTAGTGTGAAAGAGATGAAAAGTTAGTGGATTCAGGTGATACCTTTCATTGTAATCCTAACTGTTATGATAATGAGATAACTGTTGAGAAGTGATCTTTACAGAATAGAAGAATCAACCAATTATGAGGATCAGTGGTCAAGGTGAAACTTTGATATTCTAGGATTATTTATTAAAGGGGTTTCCCCACAAAAAATATTGTACAGTTTTTAAACCTGGATCTGAATTATCCACTGAGCTATTCCATAAAATGTATCTGTATAGCACCAGAAGGCCGCACATGCTCTGTTTTATCTTTCAACTGCCTCCTGAGCTCTTATCTCACTCATCCTTATGGATCCCCTGCTGTCTCTTTTACTCCATCATGTATCCAGAGCTTCTGTTCCACCCTCCTATCTCCTATTGCTGCCCTACACAGACCTCCTGCCACTACTTCTTGTATGAATCCCCCTCAGAGCCCCTTCCACCTACTTGCTGTGTCAACCTCTCCAGGGCCCCGGTCACCTGTCTCACTCCTCTGCCTCTCATTATGGTGGAGTCTTAACTGCATGCACCATAAGGACCTTCTAACGTCACAGGGTCACGTGACTGTGCCCCCCACCCTGTACTATGCCCCCTTATACCCTGCATTGTGCCCTCTTACCATTCCCTGTACTGTGCCCTCTTATACCCCTTTAGGCTACTTTCACACACGCGTTTGGTGCGGATCCGTCATGTATCTGCACAAACCCATTAGTTCAGAACGGATCCGTTTGTATGATCTTTAACATAGTCAAAACGGATCTGTCTTGAACACCATTTAAAGTCAATGGGGGACAAATCCGTTTTCTATTGTGCCAGATTGTGTCATTGACTTACATTGTGTGTCAGGACGGATCCGTTTGGCTCAGTTTCGTCAGACGGACACCAAAACACTGCCTTCAAAGTGGAATGGAGGCGGAACGGAGCCAAACTGATGCATTCTGAGCGGTTCCTTATCCATTCAGAATACATTAAGGGCAAAATTGATCCGTTTTGGACCGCTTTTGAGAGCCCTGAACGGATCTCACAAATGAAAACAAAAGGTCAGTGTGAAAATAGTCCTCTCCGGTCACTGTATGGAAGTATCCAGTCACTGTATGGAGGTGTTATCCAATAACTGTATGACCATAACTGTATCTCCTTCCCTGCCCACGACACCTTTTTTAGACCTGGCATGAGTGGGGAAAAGTTACAGATTGCTGACTGCTTTGTACTATTGCTTATTCTGGGACTAAGGCTGGGTTCACATCACATTTTTGCCATCCGTTTAATGTATACCAAAAACATATACATTAACAGATGCCTCAGACTGATGCTATACAGTGGCACTGGCCACCTTTCACCATACAGTTCCATAGTTAAAAAAAAAAACTACATTTTTGTACTCACAGCAAAATCTGTTTCTCTTACGTTCATTGGGGGACACAGGCTTGACCATGGGTATAGCTATGGCCACTAGGAGGCGGACACTAAGCACAACGAAGTGAGCTGCTCCCCTTCAGCTATACCCTTTCTACAGGGACTAAGCTAAATCAGTTAGTGCAAAAGCAGTAGGAGAAGCAAGACAAACAAACACACTATGTACAAACCCAGAATCACACAGGCCCGCCCGGGCCGTAACAAAAGAATGGGTGGGAGCTGTGTCCCCCAATGAACGGAAGAGAAACAGATTTTACTGTGAGTACAAAAATCTAGTTTTCTCATCCGTATCATTGGGGGACACAGGCTTGCCCATGGGACGTCCCAGAGCAGTCTCAAACGGAGAGGACTGAAGGGCATTGAGCACTAGATTAAGATCCCACGGATCCAACGGAGGACGAAAGGGGCGTAACATGCGCCATCCCCTGCAGAAAAGTCTGAACCGCCGAAATGAAAGACAAATTCCGCTGAAAAAGAATAGAAAGGGACGAAACTTGCCCTTTGAGGGAGCTGAGAGCCATTCCCAAGTCCATGCCCGACTGCAGTAAAGACAAGAGTCGCGGCAAAAAAGAAACGTACAGGAGACAGCTGATGCTGCTCACACCACCTAAAGTAGGACTTGCAGGTCCGATGGTAGACTCAGGAAGACAACTGCTCCCTGGCCCTAATCAAGGTTTGAACCACGGCATCCGAGAAACCACAAACCTTTAGTACGGCAGCTTCATGGCCATGCCGTTAAATGTAGCAACGCTAAGTTCGGGTGGAAGATCAGCCCCTGCGACAGGATGTCCTCGACCTTGTTGTTGAAGCGGGAGGCCATTAGATCCACATCCGGCTGACCCAAACGCTCGCAGATGTCCTGAAATACCTGAAGATGAAGAGGCCATTCGCCAGGATCAAGCCGTTTCTGGCTGAGGAAGTCTGCGGTTCAGTTGTCGATTACTGGAATGTTAACTGCCAACAGTGTCGGAACATGGTTCTTTGCCCAGCCGAAAATCAAGGTAGTCTCCGCCATGGCTGCCAGGCTCCTGATGCCGCCCTGGTGATTGAGGTACGCCACCGCCTTGGACCTGTTGGACTGCACCCGAACCGGACATCCCCTGAGCTGGTCGGTCCAATGCCGCAGAGAGAGACGAATCGCTCTTAACTCCAGCACATTGATTGGGAGCGAACACTCCTCGCGTGACCAAACGCCCTGAACTGAGAGTTTCCCTAACACTCCTCCCCAACCCCTGAGGCTTGCGTCCGTTGTCAACACCGTCCAATGGAGGGTGGGAAACGAGCGGCCTGACGACAGAATCTGAGACACCAACCACCACCTGATGGCAGAGAGACATACGGGCTGATCCAGGGAGGATGGAGAACGGTCCCATTTGGACAGAATGGCTCGCTGAAGAGTCCTGGTATGGAACCAGAGCCGCATGCATTGACGAATTAGGGGGTAGAGTAGTTTGGGGGTAGAGTAGTTTGAGAAGGGGTAGAATAGTTTGGAGGGAGGAGAACACATGGGCCCGTATTTTATCCTTTTTTTTTTTTTTTTTTATTACTCACCTGTCGGGATCCTATACTTCTGTCCCCTTGACTCCAGCCGGATCACCACCTTCGGTGTGCGGCCCCTTGGCGAGGGACGCTACACCAGAACAGAGGGGACTTACGGAGAGTGGCCATGGTCATGCGATTGCTGGCAGGAGACAGAGGTTTTTACAGGGACCTCTGGTCCTCCTTTTCTTCTGGAGAGTGGGAAGGAGCATGGGGCTTGGGTGACCCCCTGGTCTCCCATCTCCTGGGTGGGAGTGCAGGCAGTTTTTACCCGGACTGCCTGAAGCTTCCTGCTGAAAGAAAGAAAACTTAAAAGAAAACAGCAGACCTGCAAGCAGGGACGTCTGCCTCCTACTATACTAAGCTAAAAACTGATTTAGCTCAGTCTCTGTAGGAAGGGTATAGGTGAAGGGGAGCAGCTCACTTCGTTGTGCTTAGTGTCCGCCTCCTAGTGGCCATAGCTATACCCATGGTCAAGCCTGTGTCCCCCAATGATACGGATGAGAAACATATATGTTAACAGATGTATTTTTTTACTGGACTCTGCAGGATACAAAAATGTGGCGTGCTACACCTTTGTATACATCAAAGTAGGGGGGGGGTGTCATAAAAAAAATTGCTGTGGGGCCCAGTCAGTTCTAGCTAGTGAGGGCCCCTTTAATGAGTCCCAGTGCCCCCTCCATATAGTATGGGGGTCATTATTCTGAATGGAGTGCCACAGTGGGGTCGTTATACTGTGTGGGGGGCTCACTGAGATTTTTCTCCTAAGGGACAACATGAACCTGGAGCCGGTACAGGGCTGGTTCTAGCTTTGTTAGAAAGAGATTGTCATGTACTATATGGTGTCTGATTTTCATTTTTTACATTAATCATGAGATATAGATAACATAAAAAAAAAAAAACACTCACAATTCTTTAAAAATGTGTTTCACATAAAAACTGGATTTAAACAATGGGTCATTTTCTAATGGCACATTTCCTTTAAACATAAATCACTTAACTTTTCTAGAACTGTACATTGCAAATCTGCCTAGTTATGTAGCGGTACAACTCTAAGGTCACTTTCATGCTTACGTATTACTTTACACAACTATGCGTAAACCAAAGCCAAGAGGGGGTACAAAATATGGAATATTGGGACATTTTTCCATTCTCTGTAGGCACCACTCCCGGTTTCGTTACAAATACTGATGCAAAATACTGACCAAATACTGACATGTGAAAGTGGCCTGATACCAGTCCAGCAGTTCTGAAAAAGTGGGCAAAGCTGAAATGGTGGTCTGGTTGCTTTTCACCCAGTTTGTGCCAAAACATAAGACACATTAAGATATTGTTTTAGTTTTTTTTTTTTTTTTGGGGGGGAGGGGGATAGTTAAAAAATATCAATATTAAAATTATACATCAAGTACAGTTGTGTTCAAAATTATTCAACCCCCAATGCTGTAAAGGGTTTTAGAGAATTTAGTGTACATTTGTAATTGTGTTCAGAATGAAATCTTACAAGGACTTTATAAAGAACCAAATGCAACTAAAATGACATCAATTGTTTTTGTAATACAGTATTAAATGTTTTTTTTTGTGATTTCTTCATTGACACAATTATTCAACCCCTTAGGGTACGTTCACATGACGACAATTGTCGCGCGACAAAAAGTCGCACTATTGTCGCGCGACAATTTTTATAATGGGAGTCTATGGTGTCGCAGTGCGACATGCGACATGCTGCGACTGCGACACGAAAGTCGGAGAAAATCCATTCAAGATGGGTTTTTCTGCGACTGTCGCGTCGCAGTCGCAGCATGTCGCAATGCGACACCATAGACTCCCATTATAAAAATTGTCGCGCGACAAATGTTGCAGTGAAGTTTGCCCTATTTGTCGCGCGACAATTGTCGTCGTGTGAACGTACCCTTAAAGACGACCACTCTTAAGAACAGAGGTTCATTCGAGTGTTTTCGATCGGGTATTGAAAACACCTCTGGATGCCAAGGAGCAGCAATCAAGCATAATAAGCCCCAATTAGGCAGATTTAAAATGACTGTGATACTCAGCTCCTTCTAGACATTTACTGGTGTGTTTACAGACATGGTGAAGTCAGGAGAATGGTCCAGGAAGACAAGAGAAGAGGTGATTTCTCTTTACAGGAAGGGCAATGGCTATAAGAAGATTGCAAAGATGTTAAACATACCAAGAGACACCATAGGAAGCATCATTCGCAAATTCAAGGCAAAGGGCACTGTTGAAACGCTACCTGGTCGTGGCAGAAAGAAGATGCTGACTTCGACTGCTGTGCGCTACCTGAAGCGCAAAGTGGAGAAAAGTCCCCGTGTGACTGCTGAGGAACTGAAAAAAGATTTGTCAGATGCGGGTACTGAAGTCTCAGCTCAGACAATAAGGCGCACACTGCGTAATGAAGGCCTCCATGCCAGAACTCAGGCGCACCCCCTTGCTGTCTCCAAAGAATAAGAAGACTCGACCGCAGTATGCCAAAAGTCATGTGGACAAACCACAAAAGTTTTGGGATAGTGTTCTGTGGACTGATGAAACAAAATTAGAACTGTTTGGGCCCATGGATCAACGCTATGTTTGGAGGAGGAAGAACAAGGCCTATGAAGAAAAGAACACCTTGCCTACTGTGAAGCATGGCGGGGGGTCAATCATGCTTTGGGGCTGTTTTGCTTCTACAGGTACAGGGAAGCTTCAGCGTGTGCAAGGTACCATGAATTCTCTTCAGTACAAGGAGATATTGGATGAAAATGTGATGCAGTCCGTCACAAACCTGAGGCTTGGGAGACGTTGAACCTTTCAACAGGACAATGATCCCAAGCATACCTCCAAGTCCACTAGAGCATGGTTGCAGATTAAAGGCTGGAACATTTTGAAGTGGCGATCGCAGTCAAGAGACTTAAATTCGATTGAGAACCTCTGGTGGGACTTAAAGAAAGCAGTTGCAGCGCGCAAGCCTAAGAATGTGACTGAACTGGAGGCTTTTGCCCATGAAGAATAGGCGAAGATACCCGTAGATCGCTGCAAGACAATTGTGCCAAGCTATGCTTCACGTTTAAAAGCTGTTATAACTGGAAAAGGATGTTGTACTAAGTACTAAGATTAAATGTCACTTGGGGGTTGAATAAAACTGATAATGATGTGAGCACAGAAAAGACATTTGTGGTTATTTCATTATAAATGTTATGTTATATTTGTCTGACTTACAAGTGCCGCTTTGATTTAATTGTAAACAAGATGAGTGAAATGATCAAAATCAATGTCAAACAGGCCAAAACACTCAATTTCAGTGGGGGTTGAATAATTTTGAACACAACTGTATGTAGTTCTGGGAACACTCTTCGTACATGATCCGGTGTGCTGTAAATGTTCTCTGTTCCCCTCGCCGCTCCCAGCCCTGACTCATTGTCCATCTGGCCAGGAAATCTATTTTTGAGTTGGTATAACTGGGGATGGGACCTGTGCTGCTCTGGGAGCACAGATGCAGGATTAATGCATACTCATCAGGTTTTGCTGACTCCTTTTTATTCAATTTTCTGAATCTCCACAAATTGCAGGTTTACTTTCCACAATTTTTATAGGGTTCTTTTGTGTCTCATTTTGCATACCATTGTAGGATGAGGAGAGCTGCAACTTTCTAATATATTTTCTGTCCAGGGGCGTAGCTAACGGCTCATCGGCCCTGGTGCAAGAGTTCAGCTTGGGCCCCCCTTCATTCAGTGCTTTGTGTGTCTTCTTATTCGACACAAGGGTCTTTGGGCCCCCTCAGGCTCCTGGGCCCGGTAGCGACTGCTACCTCTGCACCCCCTATAGCTACACCCCTGTATTCTGTCCTAATTCCAAATAATTTTCTGCTTGCTGACAGTAAATGGAAACATTCTTGTTACATTCAAAGAATGAAAACCTGGAATATCGTCGACCACAACGGATGGGTTTGTTACAATACATCCTAGTGGTCCAGGATGGGGCTGCTGAGCCCGTTCTAGTTAGTTGGGATACCCGTCTATCAGAAATTGATGGCATATCCTCTTGATATGCCATAAGTTGAGAATGCCCCTTACATAAACCAGGAACATTGCTAACATAACATGTATAATATAGTCAGCGTGACTACCACAAAGTAAGTTCTCTATGTACCTCAAATAAATGTGACTAGTTACCCTCTATAGAATCAGTTGCAGAAAAGTAAAAAACGACCACAATAAGCCATTGTCCACATAAACATTGCTCTACAATGGTAAAAAAAAAAAAAAGCATCTTTAGAAAAGTAAATAAAAATACTTACATCATTCATATCGAAGTGATGGCCTTCTCAAAAAGTTTATCAGCAGGGGTGGAAGTGAGACCCCCTCCGATCACATATTGATGACCTACCCTGAGGATAGGTCATCCCAGAAAACCCCTTTAGAATAAAGTGGAGTGCTTGGTGCGTACCTGATCTGCCAGACTTAATGCATCCCGAATGTTCAGCTTGTAGCAAACCTCCCATATCTCATCCTTGATCCGATATGCTGATTTCCTCATCAGAAGCTGACTCAGGTATTTCTTATCAAACTTCTCCCACCTAGGACACCCAAAGAAAATGACAATGCAGGACGGAAAACAAAAATATATATTGTCTATATATATCATTCACAAGATGAATCACTGCAACATTTGTGTAACTTTCGGATACACTTTGGTTTTGAATTCCACATCATAGAGGAAGGTATAGATTGTACAAACTGGTAACAAATCCTCAGCTGTGAATTTTATGTGTTTTACTGAAATTGTGTTGCATGGGTCCACTGACGCTGATGATCGTAAATCTCTTGTCAGGTCTCAAATTCTAAAGGCTGGTTTACACGGCCCAATGGAGCAAGCAATTGTTGGGAAGGAAGCGTTGCTTCCTGATAACTGCCTGCTCATCAGTGGAGGAGAAAGCTTCATTTACATGCAGTGATCACCTCCACTGTATGGGACAATTGCTACTGCCATCGCTCATCCCCGTACATTGTCATTGTTTCTGGGCAGCATATTGCAGTTTAGCGGCACGATCTGCTGCCCACAAACAATGATTTAAGCGTCCACATGAACGATGGTTTCATCCAATAAACTAGCGTTTCCCTTGTTCCTCAGATGATCGGCAGCACCTTTCTATGGGAAGATTATCAGGAACAAGCAGATAATCTGCATGACAACTGGGCAATGATAGTTGTGCAAGCACCTATTATATAATCGTTCAGGGTGCAGTGTGTCAGGGTTCACTTACTTGTCTCTCCAATGATGGTAGCCATGGTGGCCTATGATGTCCTCAACAGCTGCCATAATGTGGTCAAAAGCCTTAAGAAACGAGAAAACAACACATGTCATGACTGTAAGAAAACACTTACTAGTTAACCGTTTTATCAGTTTTTTTTTTCCTGGTGATGAATTATTTTTTCTCAAAGGGTCGTGCAGTTTAGCAAACTAATTTCATATACCATACCAAGGAGGAGTTCTTGTGTTCGTGATCCTTATCCCTTGGACAGAGTGAAGATACAATGAGCGTTTCCTGTCCTGTCTTACACAGAAAACCTACTGATGTGAATAGTAACTGTGGCAACTTTCACACTCGCGTTTTGGCTTTCAATTTGTGAGATCCGTCATGGGTTCTCACAAGCGGTCCAAAGCAGATCAGTTTTGCCCTAATGCATTCTTAATGGAAAAGGATCGGCTCAGAATGCATCAGTTTGCCTCCGTTCAGTCACCATTCCGCTCTGGAGGCGATATGACAAAACTGAGCCAAACGTATCCATCCTGGCACACAATGTAAGTCAATGGGGAGAGATCCGTTTTCCCTGACACAATAGAAAACGTATCCGTCTCAAATGACGTTCAATGGAGTTCATGACGGTTCCGTCTTGGCTATGTTACAGATAATACAAACGGATCCGTTCATAACGGATGCAGATGGTTGTATTATTGTAACAAATTCGTTTTTGTAGATCCATGACGGATCTGCCCAAAACGCGAGTGTGAAAGTAGCCTAACTCTTAAGGCGGGTTTACACTGCACGATGTTACAGTTGATTGTCAAGAAGGAAGAGTTCCTTCCCAAAAGTTTGCTGCTCATTCAGTAAAGGAGACCACTGCATTTACATGCAGCAATCTCCTTCACAGTATGAGGATGAAGAATCGCTATTGCTATCCCTAGTCCTCATATAGAATCATTGTTTCTGGGCAGCAGATCATCGTTTAGACCACACGATCTGCTGCCCAGAAATGATAATTGGTGTGCCTGCACAAACAACATGATCAGGGTGATCGACTGCACATTTAGACGGGCAGATTGTCACCAGAACAGTTGTTTCCGATAATCTGCCTGAAAATCGAGCAGTTTAAATCCACCTTTAGTTTGTCCTCTCTAGGTCCACCAAAATAGTTGAGTTTAATTTAATGTGTACAGCCAGCTACAGAGCCATTGTGTTTAACTCAATGACCATATGGGCAGCCAATGTGGATGGCAATTTGGATCCATATACATTTCCCCGGACACTGCCGAGAAGAGTAACCCTGAGGACTCCGGAGCAGAAATTTTTACCGGAATTCCATTACATTATTCAGCAAAGAGGCAATGCTACTGGTAGTTCTCATTCAAATTTGTAACCTGAGATCTTGCAAGTGGTAGAAAAAATGATTATCCTAAAACTCATTGTATAATGGAGACCCGCAATAACGTGACTGACAAATTAGCAGCATTTACATCATGATCTTGACCAAACAACTGTTAGCCAGGTTACCGTACTGCAAGACTACAAACCTTGTCATGCATGATCAACCATGAGCCATCACTGGTCCTTTCATAGCCATACCCCAAAATAACCCTGAGCATTCCCCATTCCGTGATGATGCTGTATACTCGTCTTCGCTCTTATAGCTGTATCTACAGTATCTCACAAAAGTGGGTACACCCCTCACATTTTTGTAAATATTTTATTATATCTTTTTATGGGATAACGCTGAAGATATGACACTTTCATACAATGTAAAGTAGTCAGTGTACAGCTTGTATAACAGTGTAAATGTGGTGTGACCTCAATATAACTCAGCGCAGCCATTAATGTCTAAACCGCTGGCAACTAAAGTGAGTACACCCTTAAGTAAAAATGGCCAAATTGTGCCCAAAGTCTCAATATTTTGTGTAGCCACCATTATTTTCCAGCACTGCCTTCTCTCCTCTTCCACTCATCCATGGCAACATCACGGAGCTGGTGGACCTTGCGCTCCTCCACCTTCCGTTTGAGGATGGCCCAGAGATGCTCAATAGGGTTTAGGTCTGGAGACATGTTGGCCAGTCCAGCACCTTTACCCTCAGTTTCTTTAGTAAGGCAGTGTTTGTCTTGGAGGTGTTTGGGGTCGTTATCATGTTAGAATACTGCCCTGCGGCCCAGTTTTGGAGTGGAGGGGATCATGTTCTGCTTCAGTATGTCACAGTACATGTTGGCATTCATGGTTCCTTCATTGAACTGTAGCTCCGAACAGCCGCAGCAGTCATGCAGAACCAACCATGACACTCCAACCACCATGCTTGACTGTAGGCAAGACACACTTGTCTTTGTAGTCCTCACCTGTTTGCCACACACGCTTGACACCATCTGAACCAAATAAGTTTATCCAGTAATCCATGGCCTTAGTCTGCTTGTCTTCAGCAAACTGTTTGGGGGCTTTCTTGTGCATCATCTTTAGAAGAGGCTTCCTTCTGGGATGACAGCCATGCAGACCAATTTGATGCAGTGTGCGGCGTATGGTCTGAGCGCTGACAGGCTCCATACGCCACCCTATGTGAACTTACTTAGACGGTATTGTATGTAAATGACTCTGGTGCTGCAGACAGTGCTGAAGCAGCACTTTTATTGTTTACTGGGACTCGGTCTCTCCTGGGGGGCCCTGTGGGCCCCCCTGACTTAGGGGCTCGGTTGCAATTGTGACCCCTACAGCTACACCAATGCATACATCTATTTATAAAGAACAACCTCTGGATATGACACTGAGCACGTTCACTCTTTGGTCAACCACGGCAAGGCCTGTTCTGAGTGGAACCTATCTTTTTAAACCGCAGTATGGTCTTGCCCCCCATGCTGCGGCTCAGTTTCAGGGTGTTGGCAATCTTTTTATAGTCTAGGCCAGGAATGGGCAAACTGCGGCTCTACAACTGTTGCAAAACTACAACTCCCAGCATGCAAAGACTGCTTACAGCTATCAGCCTACAGCAGGGCATGGTGGGAATTGTAGTTTTACAACAGCTGGAGAGCCGCAGTTTGCCCATCCCTGGTTTAGGCCATCTTTATGTAGAGCAGGGATGTCAAACTCGTGGCCCTCCAGCTGTTGCAAAACTACAACTCCCATCATGCCTGGACAGCCTACAGGTATCAGCCTACAGCAGGGCATTGTGGGAGTTGTAGTTTGGCAACAGCTGGAGGGCCACGAGTTTGACATCCGTGATGTAGAGCAACAATTCCTTTTTCAGATCCTCAGAGAGTTCTTTGCCATGAGGTGCCATGTTAAACTTCCATTGACCGGTATCAGAGAGAGTGAGAGCGATAACACCAAAGGTAACACACCTGCTCCCCATTCACACCTGAGACCTTATTACACTAACGAGCCACATGACAACGGGGAGGGAAAATGGCTAATTGGGCACAATTTGGCCATATTCACTTAGGGGTACTCACTTTTGTTGCCAGCGGTTTAGACATTAATGGCTGTGTGTTGAGTTATTTCGAGGTTACACCACATTTACACTGTTATACAAGCCGTACACTGACTGCGTTACATTGTATCAAAGTGTCAGATCTTCAGTGTTGTCCCATGAAAAGACAGAATAAAATATTTACAAAAATGTGAGGGGTGTACTGACTTTTGTGAGATACTGTATATCCCCCCCCCCCCCTTTCCAAACCACAGAAAAGCTGACCCCGGCTCTGCGGTTTACGGAGGATACTTAATTAGATGGCAATGGATGGAGGATGAACAGCTGCTATGGCTGAAGATCTTACATGCTCATTCAGTTCTTCACTCAGCGTAGGCTTGTGGTGGTCTTGCCTCTTCACTTTTAGCCATTTGACAAGAGGTTTGATGGTCAGACCCTGAAACAGAACAGAAGAGGGGGCATTTTTTTTATTTTAGATCAAGGATCAGGTTCAGTTTGTTTAGTATTAAAACTTCACCTACTGCTAAGCTTTCCAAAAACCTAATTTCCAGGTCATGTAAGGAGAACATGTGCTCGCCAGAACTTCACAGACCAGCAACATATGAAAAGCCGTAATATATCTGGAGAAATCAGAGAGGGATAGTGACTAAGAAATACTAGAGCACAGTAAGCTGAGGAATGACACCCAATGCCAGGCAGCTGCTGTAAAGGCTAAGATGATCTTGGTTTAGGACCACTGGAATGTGCAAGCTTTGTATGATCTGTCATTAAGCTCTAATAGGACTATATGGCAACACGGAAATGTGAAGTACAATGTCCAACAATGGTATCATGAAAAGATGATAATCAGGGCTAGCTCAACTGAATGTAATGATGCTTTCCACTTAAGAGATCCTTCGCTGGAGAAAAAGTAATTTTAACTCATATGCAAATGAGTAGACACATGCATTGAAGGCGGGTCAAGCCACTATGTGCACCTCCGATCCTCCAGCTTCCTTTGCTAGCCCCTCCCTCTCCTTCTTGATTGACGGGGACGGGAATTATAACTATGCAGGAACCTGGCCCTGTCAATCAAGAAAGAGAGGGACGGGATCGAAGAGGAAGTAGGTATAGCAAGGGTGCACATGGCTTGGGCCCACCCTCAGTGCACATAACTGCTCATTTGCACATAGATTAAAAGTCCTTTTTCTGCAGAATTAAACAACGGATCACTAAGGTCCCTTTCACACGAGCGAGTACTCCGCGCGGGTGCAATGCGTGATGCGAACGCATTGCGCCCGCACGGAATCCGGACCCATTCATTTCAATGGGTCTGTGTACGTGAGCATTGGTTTTCACGCATTACTTTCGCGTTGCGTGAAAATTGCAGCATGTTCTATATTCTGCCATTTTCACGCAAGTCTGGCCCCATAGAAGTGAACAGGGCTGCGTGAAAATCGCATCGGCAAGCAAGTGCGGGTGCAATGCGATTTTCACCGATGGTTGCTAAGAGATGTTGTTTGTAAACTTTCAGTTTTTTATTATGTGCGTGCAAAACGCAGTAAATCGCATTGCACCCGCGCGATAAAAACTGAACAACTGAACGCGATCGCAAACAAAACTGAATGACTTTGTTTGCAAAATTGCGCAGTTTTCACTGAACGCATCCGGACATAATCCGGACACGCTCGTCTGCAAGGGGCCTAAGTGAAAGGTGTCATTACATTCAGCTGAGCTAGATCCACAAGGCATTGTGCTGGGTGTAAGGGTGCATTCACACTACCGTATGTTTGGTCTGCAACCGATCTGCATTTTTTGCGGATATGATGCGGACCCATTCATTTCAATAGGTCTGCAAAAAATGTGGAAGGCACACAGTGTGTTGTCTGCATCTGTGGCCCCACCAAAAAGAATAAATGTCCTATTCTTGTCCATTTTGCAGACAAGGATAGGCATTGTTACAATGGATCCACAAAAACACGCATGCAACAGGGATGTCACATGGATGTCATCCGTATTTTTTGCAGATCCGTATTTTGCGGACCGCAAAATACACACAGTCTTGTGAATGCACCCGTACAGTCAATTTCCTAGTGAGAAATCCCCTTTAAAGGGATTGTGTGGCCTTGGAGCTGACCACCCCTGGGGTACTATTCTGTGTCTCATTTGGAGTGGAGTAAAGCTTTGATAAAACTTGCCTTTCATATTTTGGGACTCTGAATAGTTAGGGTTCACATAGGACTAATTGTTCCCAATGATCAATTGTAATCTGTGGAAGAATTAGGCACTTGTTCAATCTCTTTGCAGCGCCACCACAGGTGAAATAAAGAATGACACATTTACCACCGAAATCAATGAGCTGCTTGAGTAATACAAAGAACTGCCGGGTCCTCCAGGGAGAGAACACTCTTTATAACCGCTTTCTACGCCAACTCTAGGTCTATTTGTCATTATAATGAGCCATCCGCGTATTACACGTGTACACAGGCTTCTTGGAACATAATTTCCCAATTTCATTTGTTGATTTTTGCTAAACAGCCACAATTGTCGTAACATATGTCTTCTTAGTGTAGATTGTCAGATCCTATGGGTAGAGTTCACACCTAATGAATTTAGTCTACGTTGTGCTTTCAGCTGTGTGCTGCTTTGTGTACTTATTATGTGTCTCCCACCTATGGCACTTGCCCAGTGACAACATCTGGTTGTCTGCATGCTCAACCATTCATTATAATAAGTTGACCACGTAGCCTATGGCAGAAAAACAAGCAGATATGACTGAAGGCTAAATCCCCCTAAAAGAGCACTTGTCTGCCGGATCATCCCTATAATCTGTTAGGGTTGTCCCTGCTGATTAAAACGATATCCGTCTTGTGAAAATCCTTTCTGGAGTTCCCGAGAGTAAAATACTTTTATTCCTTGCACAAATTAAGGCTTCAGTGCACCAAGAGGCGTGGGCTGCATTGGAGAGTAGATGTTAGGACACGCCCCTTAGTGCACGAGGCCCTCATTTTTATAAAGAATAAAAGTTTTTTTTTTTCAATAACGCCGCAACCGATTTTCACGAGGCAGGTATCATTTTATTCAGCAGGATCAACCCTAGCAGGCAGCTCATAGAGTAAATTCTGTTGATGGGCACTCTTTATGTAATGGCATATCAATAGAGTATGCCATCACTATAGGATCAGTGGAGGTCCAACTACTAGGAAGACCCCAACCATGAGAATAAAGGGGCTGCAATGGTGGAGTAGCACTATGTCCCCTTCTAAGTTCACCCCTAGCAATCCAACAGTGCAGGAAACTGCAGCCCGATCCATGAGATGAGGGATAAAAATTATGACTTGCGCAGTATTTGCACTATTAGAGAAAGGTGGTCAGGGCTAATTAGAGGGGGCACGACATTTCCAACAGAAAATGGTACGAAAAAGTGACACATCTACACCTGCTCACAGAAGGCATAGATTTCATTTCCTAGATTAAAGACAGACCAAAAGGCACCAACATACTAATAGCACCTCACCTTTTAATAAATATGGTGCATTTTACACAGTAAGGCCTCATGCACACGACCGTATTTTGTTTCCGTGTCCGTTCCGTTTTTCTTGCGGATAGGATGCAGACCCATTCATTTCAATGGGTCCGTAAAAAATGCTGACAGCACACCGTGTGCTATCCGCATCCGTATGTCCGTTCCATAGCCCCACAAAAAAAAATAGAACATGTCCTATTTTTGTCCGTTTTAGGCATTGTTACAATGGATCCGCAAAAAAAAAAAAAACGGATGGCATACAAATGTCATCCGGCGTTTTTTTTGCGGACCGCAAAACACATAAGGTCGTGTGCATGTAGCCTAAATGAAACACCAGTCTTATTAAATCTGTCCCAATATATCATACACAATCAATGGAAGATACACAGTCACATGGGGTCTTTCTCCTCCTGGGGCCACAGACAGCTAAAGAGATTCTCATTTGGTTACCCTGTCCCTACTGTCTGGGATGATGACTAGATATGCGACACCCACTGATACTCTAAGTACAAGAGACGTCTCTGATCTGTAAACCGGTTAGCTACGGTCAAAAACTGAACTTATTACAGAAGGCGGCTCCCGGAACCGCAAAGCGAGAGAACAAAATAAAAAAATAATGATGATATGATTAACCAAATAGAATTCGATATAAAGTAGGCTTTATACTGAGAGCCACAGGAACAAAGGAATATTATATGTTGTATCTTCAAAAGCTTTCCAGACGAAAGAAACACAATGATTGCATCGTACACGATAGTATGTTTCACGTAGGGGTTACTACCTAGCTTTACCACACCCCGGCTACACTGTGTTATTTGGTTCTGCTGGGAGGGTATTTTGCACTATGGTATTGTTGAGCCCGCCTACTTGTGTTGCCCCGCCTTCTGTTAATTTGGACCTGCCCACGATATGGGGCCACCTTTAGTTTTTTTTCCAGGGCCACTTTACATTGGCGTTTAACGGATCCGTTTAAAACGTAGCCGTCTAAAAATTGTAAAACGGATGCAAACAGTGGACTTTTTAACGGATCCGGAGGCAAACTGATGCATTCTGAGCGGATCCTTTTCCATTCAGAATGCATTAGGGCAAAACTGATCCGTTTTGGAGCGCTTGTGGGAGCTCTGAACGGATCTCACAGAGGGAAAGCCAAAACGCCAGTGTGAATGTAGCCTAAGTTCCAAGTCTGCTCCTGATCTCCTGTATATAATTATATATGTACAGCTGCTATAAGTTATACATCTTCTTGTATATAGTGATATGGAGCATGCTGCTATAACCTGGGTATCTCCTGTATATAATTATATATGTACAGCTGGTATAAGTTATACATCTTCTTGTATATAGTGATATGGAGCATGCTGCTATAACCTGGGTATCTCCTGTATATAATTATATATGTACAGCTGGTATAAGTTATACATCTTCTTGTATACAGTGATATGGACCCTGCTGGTATAACCTGGGTATCTCCTGTATATAATTATATATGTACAGCTGGTATCAGTTATACATCTTCCTGTATATAGTGATATGGAGCATGCTGGTATAACCTGGGCATCTCCTGTATATAATTATATATGTACGGCTGGTATAAGTTATACATCTTCTTGTATATAGTGATATGGAGCATGCTGGTATAACCTGGGCATCTCCTGTATATAATTATATATGTACAGCTGGTATAAGTTATACATCTTCTTGTATATAGTGATATGGAGCATGCTGGTATAACCTGGGCATCTCCTGTATATAATTATATATGTACGGCTGGTATAAGTTATACATCTTCTTGTATATAGTGATATGGAGCATGCTGGTATAACCTGGGCATCTCCTGTATATAATTATATATGTACAGCTGGTATAAGTTATACATCTTCTTGTATATAGTGATATGGAGCATGCTGGTATAACCTGGGTATCTCCTGTATATAATTATATATGTACGGCTGGTATAAGTTATACATCTTCTTGTATATAGTGATATGGAGCATGCTGGTATAACCTGGGCATCTCCTGTATATAATTATATATGTACAGCTGGTATAAGTTATACATCTTCTTGTATATAGTGATATGGAGCATGCTGGTATAACCTGGGTATCTCCTGTATATAATTATATATGTACGGCTGGTATAAGTTATACATCTTCTTGTATATAATGATATGGACCATGCTGGTATAACCTGGGCATCTCCTGTATATAATATATATGTACAGCTGGTATAAGTTATACCTCTTCTTGTATATAGTGATATGGAGCGCGCTGATATAACCTGGGTATCTTCTGGTACATATTGTATAAGAGGATACATTATAATCATACGCATGGATTGTGATGTATATAGTACAAAATAAGTTACATTAAGCATGTCCGCCACAAGCTGCGCTCAGATAATATATGTATTATTGGATTATAACCCATACTAATAAGTGACATTTTGCACCCTGTACAAAATTTGTTCTCACCCTAATGGGCCCAAAATTGTAAATGCAGGGCACCAGCACTGCCAGCTGTCATTAACCCTTTACAGGGTTACCTTTAGAACCTGCTCTGCATCTTAGAAACCTCCCTCTTGGACATAACCACAGCAGTGAAAGTGTTAACGGCGTCTCCAGCTCAATAATAATTGAATCACATCAGACAGTTCAGATGTAAATAACGGGCTGATTAGAGGCAGATCTGATTGGACTATCCCGGGCTATAGAGATGTTATGAGTGGCGCGTCTGCTGGCCGGGGCTGCGGTGCAGCTGATGTATCCGAGGCGGGTGGTGAATAATGAGGCACATCATACAGACAATGTGTAAGTGAATTATACCCTGAAGGGAGACTAATGGACCTGTCACATTATCATCTTAACCTAATCTTCCCTGTCACTTCTTTAATGGGTTTGTCTATTCTTATGTCAATACAGTGTAATCGTTGTTTAATGAAAGTTCTGCAACTTTGTGTTTTAGTTGTGCTTGCTGTCAGTGAATGGGGATATTCAGAGACTGAAAACTCACACACAACTAAGGCTTCGTTCACATCACCGCTCAGCCTTTCCGTTCTCCTGCTCCGTTTACGAGCAGGAGAACGGAAAGGACGGAGAAGGCTCACAACTGACACCAAACTGAGCCGAGCGGAGCCTAAAGACCCCATAGACTATAATGGGGTCCGTTGGGTGTCTGCTCAGAAGATGATTTTGGAGCGGAGACAAAAGTTGTGCATGCAGGACTTTTGTCTCCGCTTCAAAATTACCTTCTGAGAGGACACATAATGGACACCATTATAGTCTATGGGGTTCTAAGGGCTTCCTTTGGCTCAGTTATGTGCCGAATGCGTCCTTTCTGTTCTCCTGCTCTGCTGAACGGTGATGTGAACGAAGCCTTACACTTCTCACAAGATGAGGATTTGTTACAATTCTTTCCAAGGTGGACAACCTGCCCTGTTAGCTTGTTATAATGTATCCGTGCAGGTAAAAAAAAAAAAAAAAAAAATATATATAATAATAATAATAATAAAAATCTAAACTTGTTACAATGTATCAGTGCAGGTAAAAAAAATATTGTAATAATAATAATCTAAACTTGTTACAATGTATCAGTGCAGGTAAAATGTATCAGTCTGAAGTCTGAGGTTACCTCACGCAGGATTGTCTAGATGGCATATAGTTGTAACAAACCCTCAGCAGCGAAAAGTATTAGTTCTGACCAGATTTGTATCCTGTAGCTGTAAACCATTTCCAATCTCTGACAGCAGTTGTATTCCTGATTCGTTTTCTCTTTGGTTTCTTAGTTCCTTTGTTACTGATCACATTACATCAGGTTTTCTGGATTATCGGATGACGAATTAAAGAAACTTTCTATGTACTGGTATATAAATTAGTATTATTCCATTCTATCATGCACATTGTATTTTATAGAAAGCCTTAACAGGATATTCCAACATGTATCATCTATTCACAGCATAATGGACAGATGTATCTTTGTTGGGGGCCTCACCAATCACCAGAATGGAGGTTCCAAGCCCCCCTGTTCCTCCTCACTGTCTTGCTAATCTCAGCTGTCTTTTTCAGTCCCATATACTCTGAATGGAGCAGCATCTCACATACTAAATCGATTGGTGCGGCCCCAGCACACTGACATTGATCAGCTATCCTGTGGATTTGGGATAATTATGGAAATACCCCTTTAATCATGGAATATGACGTACAACCCATTCGGATAACAGTAATTTCCATCCATTTGGTATCCGGACTGCACTCACATAGCTCGTGGACACATTTAAGGGGTTGGTCTCTATCTACTACTAGCGGCACATATGCTGGGAACAGAACATGAATGCAGCTAGTGGAAGGTTAACTGTCGGCACCGATATACATAGTAACATAGTATATAAGGCTGAAAAAAGACGTCTGTCCATCCAGTTCGGCCTGTTATCCTGCAAGTAGAGTTGAGCGAACTTGTGTTTTAAGTTCGGCGTCCAAAGTTTGGGTTCGGGTTATCCAAGCATCCCGTTATTGATTCCGCTACCACGGACCATAACGGCATTTGGAACACGGGGTGAAAGACCTGGGGTGACGTCACCGTCATGTGATCAGTGCAGGGGACGTGGCTCAGGAACGGATTGGATAAGAGGTCGTAGGCTACCACCTCTTATCTAATCCAGTACTGAGCCACACCCCCTGCACTGATCACATGACGGTGACGTCACCCCAGGTCCTTCGTGTTGTCCAAGGTTCGGGTTCATTGAAGAATCCCCTTATGGATTTCAAATGCCGTTATGATCCGTGGTAGCGGAATCCATAACGGGATGCTTGGATAACCCGAACCCGAACTTTGGACGCCGAACTTAAAACACAAGTTCACTCAACTCTACCTGCAAGTTGATCCAGAGGAAGGCAAAAAAAAAAAAAACTGTGACGTAGAAGCCAATTTTCCTCTCAGGGGTTAATATGCCTTTCATACAAGCGAGTTTTCCGCGCGATTGCAATGCATGATGCAAACGCATTGCGCCCGCACTGAATCTGGACCTATTCATTTCAATAGGTCTGTGTACATGAGCGTTGTTTTTCACGCATCACTTGTGCGTTGTGTGAAAATCACAGCATGTTCTATATTCTGCATTTTTCACACAGCCCTGGCCCCATAGAAGTAAATGGGGAAAAACTACGGCTCGGATGCGGACCAGAACAACGGTCGTGTGCATGAGGCCTTATGGTGCAGATTTCATTGCAAATTTCTTTGCAGCGTTTTCCACTGTAGAATCAATTTCCCATGAACCGAATGGAGATATTCTCATACAGGAAATCACATAACATAATTTACGCTGCGGAATGTAACGTCCACCGCAGAATAAAACAGAAGACAATTTCCAGCCCCCTAGGATAACATGGGGAAAGTCTTGGTGCTTCGTTTATCAAAACTGTCTAACAAGAAAACTGTCTTAGTTGCCCATAGCAACCAGTCAGAGTTCACATTTCCCTTTTTCAGAACACTTTAAGGAATGAAAGGAGAACTCTGATTGGTTGCTATGGGCAACTAAGACAGTTTTCCTGTTAGACAGTTTTGATAATTCTCACCACTGATGTTACAGATTTTCCTTTGAAAATTTCCCCATGTGTGAGAGCTCTGTAATAGCGCCTATTACTAGCTGCACGCATCTGCTGTTCCGGGCACATGTACAGCTAGAAATAGATAGTGGCCAACCTCATTAAATGGTGCAATTAGCACTATGGGGCACATTTACAAAGATCAGCGTTTTCACGCTGTCCTTTGTTTCCCCTTGCGCTGCTGGAGGATAAGCCTAATTTATGACAAGTCGTTCCCCTAATCATGAATTTTGCTATTCTCCAGCAGCCATGTGCCCCAGCATTGCCCCTACCCAACTGTTTAAAAGTTTTTGACCCCAGCTGTGTGACTTAGTATTGTTGCATGGCCTGTCATAAAGGGGACTTGTGACTATTTTTAGGTCTTAAAAAGTTGCAGGTCCCTTGATAAATAACCCCCTATAGCATTGTAGTCTCAGAAAACTGCAGCATTCTTTTCGGTGTAAATTTATTTACTTAAGCCTCATGCAGACGTCCGTGGAACACAGTCCGTGAGATACCGGCCTGGCATCCCGCTGCGTGCTGAAGCGCATGGCGTCATTGGTTGCTATGACGCCGTGCGCTTCGTGCCGCCGCTGCTGTACTGTAATACACTCGTGTGATCTATACCAGTGTATTGTTGTACAGCAGCGGCGGCACGAAGCGCACGGCATCATAGCGACCAATGATGCCATGCGCTCCAGCACTCAGCGGGATGCCAGGCCGGTATCTCACGGACTGTGTTCCACGGACATCTACATGAGGCTTTATTCAACTGAATGGGTCCAGAAACCAAATTGATGTATCCGGACGCTATAATAACATATCCGGGTTTTGTGAAAGGAAAGGGACGGTTGTTTGAATCTAGCATCACAAGGTGTTTGGATGTGTGACCATGAACAGCTAGTCTGCAGATTTTAGTGACTTCACTGACTTGTCCGGGGGTGAATATTCACCTCAAGGGGAAGCCGGGCTTTGTTCCATTGTGCATGTCACTGTTTAGACGTAGACATGGCTGGTCAGCGAGGGAGGAAGCATCTGTAGTTTGCACGCTTACAATGTGCTTCCTTCTCTACCTGCTTATTAGATTTTTGATACAAGAAGCACATACAGATGTGCACGAGGCAAGTTATGGCTATGATGAAGCGTCAAAGGTAGATGTTCCAGGTCTGAAGCAGAAAGCTTAGTCCATACACGATAACCCTATATGATGACTTCACACTACATTATAGTCATTTCCAACTTCTGGCTCTATAGCTACCGTAAAGTCACAGGCTGGAGGCCACTGCCATATAGGATCTATATACAATATAAAAATCCAGCTATAATGAATATATTGAGAGCCCTCTATATAGAAAGACCCCATCGCTATGCAATCATTGAAGCTTCACATATAAAGCTGTTACTCCCTTATGCATTATTGGGGGCTATGAATGGGTCGTGTCCACATGTGACTGTTACTGCTGCACCCGGTATAACCAGGACTATGGATGGGTCACAGCTCAATGATCAAAAATCACAGAAGTAGACAAGAAACAATTACCGGTACATAGAAAGAGTAAAGGAGTTCAAAGAAAGAGAGTGCTTTTTGCCATTTTTGTTCCCCAAAATCTGTCATCTACTTGGCCACTTTCATACCAGATTAAATGGAACTTTACTTTACACACTCCCATCTATAACTAGAACATGAAGTGTTGCAATGTAATGCAGATTCTGCCACCTAGTGGAGATGTTGTAGAACTGCAGGGCTATAATGTCCAACGAGCTGTAGAAAAAAGTCAAGTAAAAAATAAATAAATAAGGGGCAAAAACCTATTTAGTTTCTATATAACCCACCTATATGTTAAGAGCTAGTTACAGTATTTTACCTGTAGACTGCAGGGCTCATTATACGCTGGCAAGTCGACGTATCATTGACAGATTACAGGTATAGTAGGAGTAAGATTTCTATGGCTGTACTGTGAATATTGTTTTGAAGATAGATTCATACAAATGCAGAATCTCAATAACAAAACTAGATTTTTGTACTTACCGTAAAATCTGTTTCTCTTCCGTTCACTGGGGGACATAGGCTTGACCATGGGTATAGCTGTTGCCACTAGGAGGCACACTAAGCATAAAGGTGTGAGCTCCTCCCTTCACCTATACCCTTCCTACAGGGACTAAGCGAAATCAGTTAGTGCAAAAGCAGTAGGGGGAGCAAGACAAAACAGGAAAGCCAAACTGTATAAACCCAGAACCAGACAGGCCAGAAAAGGCCCGTAAACGAGAGAACGGGTGGGCGCTGTGTCCCCCAATGAACGGAAGAGAAACAGATCTTACGGTAAGTACAAAAATCTAGTTTTCTCATCTGTATCATTGGAGGGACACAGGCTTCTACGCCCCAGAGAAGCGTCAGAAGATGCAAAGGTGTGTACACTGTAAAATTTGGCAAAAGTGTGCAAAGACGACCAGGTAGCCGCCTTGCATACCTAAAGGGCCAAGAGGGCCCCACTGCCCAAGCAGAATGAGCAGTAACCTGGAAGGGTGAGGCCTGGTCACTGACGCAGTACGCTTCCACAATGGCCAAACGAATTCATCAGGAAATGGAAGTTTTAGACGCAGCCAGCCCTCATCTCGGCCCCTCTAGACTGAAGAACAGGGAATGCGTCCGCCGGAAGAATGACGTCTGGGACAGATCCAGATAGATGCGAACGGCTCGTACCAAATCCAGAGTGTGGAGCGACTGCTCCCGAGGATGAGACAGGCCAGACAAAATGAAGGGAGAATAATCTCTTCATTTATATGGAATACTGACACAAACTTCAGAAGAAAGGACTGAACAGTGCAAAGGACTACTTTGTCCTGATGAAGGACCAGGAAAGCCGATCGACATAAAAGAGCCGCGAGTTCCAACACCTTACAGATGGAAGTGATTGCCACCAAAATGCCACCTTGTAGGACAGAAAGCGAAGAGACACCTGCTGCAAAGGCTTAAATGTTAAAGACTACCACTACATTAAGATCCCAAGGATTCAACAGAGGACGGAAAGGGGGCGCAGCATGTGCAACCACCTGCAGAAAAGTCCAATCCGCAGAAAGCAAAGCCAAGTTCCGCTGAAAAAGAGCGGAGAGAGACGAAACTTGCCCTTTGAGGGAGCTGAGAGCCAGCCCCAAGTCCATGCCCGACTTTAGGAAAGACAAAAGTCGTGGTAACAAGAAACGAACGGGAGACAGATGATGTCGCTCGCACCAACTAAAGTAGGACTTCCTGGTCCGGTGGTAGATTCGGGAAGACAACGACTTTCTGGCACGAATCATGGTCTGGACAACAGCATCCGAGAAACCCAGAGCCCTTCAACAGCCATGCCATTAAATGTAGCAACCCTAAATTCGGGTGGAAGATCAGTGCCTGCGACAAGAGTTCCTCCCCAAGAGGAAGACGCCAGGGTTTGTCGGCGAGGAAGGCCACTAGATATGCGTGCCACACTCAGCGTGGCCAATCGGGGGCCAGGAGAATGACTGGACCTGATCTTCCAGAGGAGACGCGGAATGAGAGGAAAAGGAGGGAACAAGTAAGGAAACGTGAACTGACTCCACTGAATCACTAGAGCTTCGGACACCAGGGCCATGAGATCCCTGGACCGTGCAACGAAGTTCTCGACCTTGTGGTTGAAGCAGGAGGCCATGAGATCCACAGCCGGCCAACTCCATCGTTCACAAATGGCTAGAAAAACCTGTGGGTGCAGAGCCCATTCATCAAGACGCTCCTGGCTGAGGAAATCGGCGATCCAGTTGTCGACACCGGGGATGTGGACTGCCGACAGCGCCGGAACATGGTTCTCTGCCCAGCTGAGGATCAGAGCTGTTTCCGCCGGCGCCATGGCAGCTGGGCTATGGGTGCCGCCTTGGTGATTGAGGTACACCACAGCCGTGGAGTTGTCAGACTGAACTCGAACCGGACGTCCCCGGAGATGGTCGGTCCAATGCCGCAGAGAGAGACGAATCGCTCTCAATTCTAGAATGTTGATTGGGAGGGAGCGCTCCTCGCGTGACCACACGCCTTGAACGGATTTATTTCCCAACACTCCCCCCCAACTCCGGAGGCTTGCGTCCGTTGTCAACACCGTCCAACGGATGGGAAGGAACGAACGGCCCGACGTCAGCATCGGGGAAACCATCTATCACCTGAGGGCCCGGCGGGTTGAGGCAGAGAGACGTATGGGCCGATCCAGGGAAGCTGAGTAACGGCCCCAATTGGTCAGAATGGCTCGCTGAAGAGTCCTGGTATAGAACTGAGCATAGGGAACTGCTTCGAAGGCAGAAACCATGTGACCCAGAGCCGGCATGCAGTGACGAACGGGAAGAGGACGGGGCCGCAACATGGGGAGAATCTGAAGACAGAGAGCCGACAGCTTCTCCGAGGGCAAGAGTACCTTATCCTGAAAGGTGTCAAGTAACATGCCCAGAAAGGTTAGCCGCTGAGATGGATAAAGACAAGACTTCTGCCGGTTCAGGATCCATCCAAAGCGTTCCAGAGTGTCCAGAACTGTCCACCGTTGCCTGGAATGACGGACCCTTTATCAGAATATTGTCTAAGTAAGGGATGGCCACTATACCCCTGGCATGGAGCAGGGCCATGACCGCCGCCAGAACCTTCGTAAAGACTCTGGGAGATGTGACCAGGCCGAATAGAAGGGCCACAATCTGGTAATGAAAGGGACTCACTGCGAACCGGAGAAACTTTTGATGACTGACACAGATGGGAACATGAAGATAAGTGTCCTTAATGTTTATCGAGGACAGGTACTCCCCCGGTTCCATGGATGCAACGACCGATCTCAGGGACTCCATCCGGAAGCGGCGGATCCGAAGGAAGCAGTTGAGCGCCTTGAGGTCCAGAACGGAACGGAATGTCCCCTCCTTTTTGAGGACCACAAAGAGATTGGAGTAGAACCCGCGAAAACGTCTTGCACAGGAACCGGGACAATCACTCCCTGCCACAGAAGTGTGTCAATAGCCTGAAAAAATACATCTGCGGCAGAAGAAGAGGTCGGAGGAGACGAGCGAAAATAAAAACAGGATGGAGGGGCGGACCTGAACTCCAGCTTGTAACCCTCTGCGATGACCTCTTTCAGCCAAGCATCTGAGACGTGAGCCAGCCAAACAAGCCGAATCAGATGAAGCCGGCTGCCCACCCGATCGGAGGGAGCCGGAAGCTGCACGCCATGCAGAGGAGGTGAGGTTATAGGACTTGGAGCTCTGTTGACGGGGACGCCAGGAGGGTCTAAGCTTGAAGGAAGGCTTGCGCTTCTGATCCGGGGAAGACTTGTCGGTTGGCTGCTTGGGGCTGGAAAAACTCTGAAAGAACGAAATAGAGGCTTACACTTTTTTGACTTGTTGAAGCGAACCCTGCTCTGTGGTAAATGAGTGCTCTTACCACCAGCATCAGAAATGATCTCCTCCAGGCGCTTACCAAAAAGTAGAGGCAGAGGAAACGGGAGACGCAGACACCCTTTTGGGGGAGGATGGTCTGGACCGTTTAGCGGGACGGCCGCGATGGGAATGAGCCCCAGGTTCCCAAGAGTCGGACTGGTCAGAGGACGGTCTCGCTGGCAAACGCCCCAATATTTCCACAATAGCTTTGTTGGTATGGGAGACATCGTGTACCATCCTTGACAGGAAGTGTGCCCTCTCCGGCTCTACCATAGGCTGGGCAGTAGGGGCGATTGGGTCAGGGGCAGAGCCACTTGACGGTGGGGCAGAGCACGTAAAGCAGAGGGGATCTGGCTGACCGGATGGAAGTTTTGAGCGACACAACGCACAAGCAAAATGGTGCACCTAAGTGACCGCCTGCTTTAGGAAGGGGAGACAAAGCTTACCCGGCCTGTGTCCTTCAAAGCAGCTTGTCCGGAGGAGCGTCTCCAGAGTCCCACTGAGGTGCATTTGAAACAAGGTGTGGGCAGAGGCAGAAAAAGGCGCCAAGATTCACCCCAGGGATGCAGCTGAAGGAGGGGGGAGGAGAATGTCATGCCCCACCCCCAAAATGGAGTCGGCCCGGAAAGCGCAGGCCTGACTCACTGCCGTCCCAGCAAAGATATCGCCGTCCTGCTGCCCCCCCCCCCCTCCCCCGCTTAACGTTCAAGCCCCAATTAGTCGCGGCCCTGGTGGAGCCCGGAACCGGACGCAGTAACAAGGCAGAATGGCCTGCAGATGGAGCGCACGGCGGATAGAGCGGCTGCTAAACCCCCACCACCCCGCACGCCCTCCTGACCGGAGACCAATGCCTGGAGGGGACAAGGCCTCCATGGGGGAGGCCACAGAAGGTAATTAAGAAGGGGAGAGAGGAGGGTAGCACTTTGGAGTTCAGAAATACTCACCCGTCTGGCGTCTTCTGCTCCAGCTGGATCACTACCTTCGGTGTGCAGCCCCTTGGGTAGGGCCGCTACACCGGAAACAGAGGGGACTTGTGGTGGCCGTGGTGATCCGAAGGCTGGCGGGATGCACCTGGTTCTCCTTGACTTCTGAAGACTGGGAATGAGCAGCGGGCTTGGGGAACCCCCTGATCTCTCGTCTCTTGAGTGGGAAAACAGGCAGTCAGGACTGCCTGGAATCCTGCTAAAAGGAAAGAAAAAAGAAAAAAGAAAAAAAAGGAAAAAAATTAGCAGACCTGCAAAGCGGGGAGGTCTGCCTCCTACAGACACTAAGCTAAAACTGATTTAGCTTAGTCCCTGTAGGAAGGGTATAGCTGAAAGGAGGAGCTAACACCTTTGTGCTTAGTGTCCGCCTCCTAGTGGCAACAGCTATACCCATGGTCAAGCCTGTGTCCCCCAATTAAACGGAAGAGAAATCTGCAATTGCAGTGGTGACCAACCTCAACATTTCCACATTAGGAAAAAACTGTATGCAAACTGCAATAATAGAGGCTGGATGCAATTCTCATTAATGCTATGATTTTACTGTGACTGACAGACATTTACTCAAGAGCTGCACTCACTATTCTGCTGTTGCAGTCACTGTGTAACATACATTACTTATCCTGTATTATACGCCAGAGCTGTACTCACTATTCTACTGGTGCAGTCACTGTGCAACATACATTACTTATACCGAGTTACATCCTGAATTGTACTCAAGAGCTGTACTCTCTATTCTGCTGGTGAAGTCACTATGTACAATCTGTACACTGCATAATCTGTACTGATCCTGAGTTATATCCTGTATTGTACTCCAGAGCTGCACTCACTATTCTGCTGGTGCAGTCACTGTGTACACACATTACTTACCCTGTACTGATCCTGAGTTACAGTGTATATACTGTATTATATTCCAGAGCTGCACTCACTATTCTACTGGTGGAATCACTGGGGCACATTTACTCAAGTGTTTACATCTTGTTTTTACACCTGTTTTTGAGGCTTTTGCTCCTTCTTTGACTACTTAGATTTTTTTAGACTAATTGAAAGTTTTCTAATTTGTGTGATTTTTTTTTTTTCTGACCTATTTTTGTAGGTGCGTCTTTTATGCACCTAAATTTATTGCAAAAACAGTCTAATGTCTATTCCACCCCAGGGCTAACGTACTTTTCTTCGTTTGTTTTGAGTGGTGAAGTGCGACTTTTTTTGCATTAAAAGTCGCTCTTTCCTAGAGACATGCGACTTTTTGCCGTTAAGATATGACTTTTTTCATGCGCAAATAATTTTGCTGAGTATTTTTTAAAAGTCACCCAGCAGTTTATGAATTAGAAGAGGCGTACTTTTATTAGTCTGCCCTCTGGTGCTTCTTTTTCAGTTACACAGGTTCTTATTTATCTAGACCGCTCTAATTAGTACGTGCATGAAATAAGTCGCATCTGTGCAGAAAAAAGTTGCATGTCTCTCGGAAAGTGCGACTTTTAATGCAAAAGAAATCGAACTTCATCACTCAAAACAGACAAAGAAAAGTATGCCAGCCCTAGAGTAAAGTAGAAATTAGACTCTTTTTTGCAACAAATACACAAGACACAACTACATAATTGGGTTGGAAAAAAGTTGCAAAAGTTAGATAACTTCTGAATTCATCTAAAAAAAAAAATCTAAATAGGCAAACAAGGTGCAACAGCCTCAAAAAGAGGCTTAATTTCAGTAGTAAATGCGACAAAAAAAATAGGACTGTCTAAAACAGCATTTTTTAGACGAAAAACAGGCGCAAACACTTGAGTAAATGTGCCCCATTACCTTTACTGTACATTAGTAATAACACAAACCTTACTGAAACCTTATAAAATAAGAGGCACAGCTATAATTCACCTACCTGAAACATGACTGTAAAAAACACCACCACGATCGTAGTTGCCACAAAATAGTCTTTAGCTTTCACTTTTTTCCCATCTAGCAAAATGACTAGAGCAAAGGCGACTGCACCCCGAATGCCACCGTACGACATCACAACTTGGTCTATCCTGTCCAGTGGGAGGAGTCTAAAGTGGTTTAAAACGCATGTCTGCAGCACAACACCTAGGATAGAAAATGTGATTATTTCATAATTTGCCTCGCTTTAACTTCAGTCATCGTCAGATGGGACTTTAAGAGGCCAGCAAGAAGACATCCCTCAACATATTACTTAAAATGTCCAGCCTGCATCGTACTCCAGAGCTGCAGTCAAAATTCAGCTCTGAAGCCTGCAGAATAGTGAATACAGCTGTAGACTACTATACAGTACATATAGTAATTATGAAAATGTATGCATTTAGAAATATTTCAAAGGGAAAAAAATGCAAAAAACCTCACCAACTGCTCTGAACACAAAGATGAAGAGAAGTGTGGACAGCACCAGTGCCGTGTCCCACATCCACTTGGAGGTGTCCACTGCTGATATTCCAAGGAAAATGAAGATGATTGTCTCAGAGCTGCTGGCTAAAGTCTTCATCGTGTACTTGACGGTGGTCCTGGACTTGTTGGAGATGTTTGCTTCAACATATTTTTTGCAGCACAAGCCACAGAATGTCACCCTGTGCAGAGATTATAAAGATTACTACCATTACATAGCTTTCAGCATGCACCTGATAGAACAACAGATGTGCAGGTTGGGGGACACCTGGGAAATAGTGACCATAAAGTTATAACCTTCCAATTATCCTTCAAACGAGAGTTTCTAAAGGGAGGAACAAAAATACCAAGCTTCAAAAAAGCAAAATTTCGCCAACTAAGCGAGGCCATAGGCCTAACTAACTGGGACAAAGTCCTCAAAAATAAAAATACAACCATAAAATGGGAGATTTTTAAAAGCATTGTAACATCTAATTGTCTAAAACAGGAGGGGAGCCAGGAAGCACTGATAAACTATAAGGAAAAAAATAGAATATTTAAAAAACTAATAAAATTTGCCAAACTAGAGACCGAGAGATTAATTGCCAAAGAGAGTAAAACTAACCCTAAAATGTTCTTCAATTATATAAATAGTAAAAAATATAAATCTGAAGGAGTCGGCCCTTTACATAGCAATGAGGGGGGTGTTGCAGAGAGCGACGAGGATAAAGCAAAACTATTAAATATTTTTTTCTCCACTATATTCACTGAGGAAAATAAACTGTCAGATGAAATGCAGAATGTAAAAGTAAATCCCCCATTAAAAGTGCCCTGTCTGACCCAGGAAGAAGTACAACAGCGACTTAAAAAGATTAAAATAGACAAATCGCCAGGACCGGATGGCATACACCCCCGTATCCTAAGGGAATTAAGTGATGTCATAGCTAGACCATTATTTCTGATATTTACGGACTCTATACTGACAGGGAATGTTCCACCAGACTGGCGTATAGCAAATGTGGTGCCAATATTCAAAAAGGGTCCAAAAACAGAGCCTGGAAATTATAGGCCGGTAAGTTTAACATCTGTTGTTGGCAAACTAATAGAAGGGTTTCTAAGAGATGCTATCTTGGAGTATCTCAATGAAAATATCAGTACGGCTTCATGAGGGATCGGTCATGTCAAACTAATTTAATCAGCTTCTATGAGGAGGTAAGTTCTAGACTTGACCGCGGCGAATCAATGGATGTCGTATATCTGGACTTCTTCAAAGCATTTGACACTGTACCACATAAAAGGTTGGTATATAAAATGAGGATGCTCGGACTGGGAGAAAATGTCTGTATGTGGGTAAGTAACTGGCTCAGTAATAGAAAACAGAGGGTGGTTATTAACGGTACACACTCAGATTGGGTCACTGTCACTAGTGGAGTACCTCAGGGGTCAGTACTGGAGGGGTCACTGTCACTAGTGGAGTACCCCAGGTCAGTATTGGGCCCTATTCTCTTCAATATATTTATAAATGATCTTGTAGAAGGCTTGCACAGTAAAATATCTATTTTTGCAGATGACACTAAACTGTGTAAAGTAATTAACACTGAAGAGGACAGTTTTCTGCTACAGAGGGATCTGGATAGATTGGGGGCTTGGGCAGAGAAACGGCGATGAGGTTTAACACTGACAAATGTAAAGTTATGCACATGGGAAGGAATAATGCAAGTCACCCGTACATATTAAATGGTAAAACACTCGGTAACACTGACATGGAAAAGGATCTAGGAATTTTAATAAACAGCAAATTAAGCTGCAAAAAACAGTGTCAGGCAGCTACTGCCAAGGCCAATAAGATAATGGGTTGCATCAAAAGGGGCATAGACGCCCGTGATGAGAACATAGTCCTACCACTTTACAAATCACTAGTCAGACCACACATGGAGTACTGTGTACAGTTCTGGGCTCCTGTGAACAAGGCAGACATAGCAGAGCCGGAGAGGGTTCAGAGGAGGGCAACTAAAGTAATAACTGGAATAGGGGGACTACAGTACCCTGAAAGGTTATCAAAATTAGGGTTATTCATTTAAAAAAAAAGACGACTGAGGGGAGATCTAATAACTATGTATAAATATATCAGGGGTCAGTACAGAGATCTCTCCCATCATCTATTTATCCCCAGGACTGTGACTGTGACGAGGGGACATCCTCTGCGTCTGGAGGAAAGAAGGTTTGTACACAAACATAGAAAAGGATTCTTCATGGTAAGAGCAGTGAGACTATGGAGCTCTCTGCCTGAGGAGGTGGTGATGGTGAGTACAATAAAGGAATTCAGGAGGGGCCTGGATGTATTTCTGGAGTGTAATAATATTACAGGCTACAGCTACTAGAGAGGGGTCGTTGATCCAGGGAGTTATTCTGATTGCCTGATTGGAATCGGGAAGGAATTTTTTTCCCCTTAAGTGGGGAAAATTGGCTTCTGCCTCACAGGGGTTTTTTGCCTTTCTCTGGATCAACTTGTAGGAAACAGGCCGAACTGGATGGACAAATGTCTTTTTTCGGTCTTATATACTATGTTACTATGTTACTATACATATAACCACACATCTATGGTAAAAAAAAAAAAAAAAAATACATATCTAATGATGCCTGTCACCATTAATGATTAATGTGTAACTGTCATGTTTTCATTAAAAAAAAAAATCTATTTTAGTATATGTTACTGCTGTAGCAGCATTATGCATAAATCAATCTTTAGTTTCTTCACATACCACAGTTTTCCTTGAGTTTTTCCCTTAGTTACGGCTGTTCAAACATTTACAATATGAGGGCCTTCTCAAGATGGCTCCTCTGCCAGCTCTCTGAGGCCAAAACTGCTTTCCCTCACTTCCCATACACACTTGCTTTAGCCAGCAGCTCCCTGCCAGCCAATCAGATTGGATTAATGAGAGACACGCCTCCTCACTCTGAAGCCTAATGCAGGCCTGCAGTGTGAAGGACCGCCCCTCTGTCTTCTGTTTATACTAAAAGGAAGACAGACAAGCCCTAACAGTGGTCTTGTGGAAAGGCACAGGGGACATTAATGAAAGCTGTTATTATAAGGTGATTACAGATCTTTTGACAATCATTGACAGACTAGGGCTCATGCACACGACCACTGTTGTTTTGCGGTCCGTTTTTCACAGATCCGTTGTTCCGCATCTGAGTTTTTTTTTCTTTCTCTGATTTAAGTCCTCTTCTGTTCCATTATTCCACAAAACATATCCATATGGTTTCCGTATGCAATACGTTTTTTGCGGATCGAAAACAGAAGCAGTAACTTATTAATCCCCAACACATGAGCAATATGGGCTGGGCATAGCATTTCTACAGTATGGATCCGCAAAATACGGATGAAATACAGATGACATACGGATGTGTACCGTGTTCCATATTTTTTGCGGACCCATTGACTTAAATGGGGCCTTCGACCATGATTTACGGACAATAATAGGACATGCACTACTTTTACTTTTTTGCGGAACGGCCACGCGGACAAACGGAAATGGAATGCACACGGAGTAACTTCCATATTTTCTACAGTCCCATTAAAGTGAATGGTTCCACATACGGGCCGCACAAAAAACGGAACGGAAGCGAAAAGAAAATACGGTCGTGTGCATGAGCCCTAACTTAGGTATACATGCCTAGCTCTAATAAACTAGCAAATAAATAAAAAATATGACAGTTACCCTTTAACCAAATAGAAAACCATGAACCACCAGCGAGCAAACAGATTACCTGTATTTTCAACTGTAACACTAGATGGAGCTCCAACTCTGCACTTTCTTTGGGCCTCACATTTTTTGATGTTTTGATTATAACTTGCAGCATATGGAACATTTATTGTGTTGTGAACCCCATTACTCAAAAGTACAGGCTTTAAACCCCTAAAACTGGCGGATCATCTAGAAAGGCAGCTCAAGTAACTGTAGTTTAATTGTTCCCCACTTTCAAGATCTCTACTTGCTCATTTTTGTTTACATTCTGAGAATAGAAAGCTGAAATGATCTAGCTGATTAATAGCTGCAGGGTTCGTAACAGTGTCTCAGAGCTGTTAACGTTTTTCTGGTTTCTCAGCTGCTGGGGGCAATCAAGGGTTTTTATATTATGACAACAAGCAAAGATATTGAAAAGCTGAACATTTTTTTTTTTGTTAGGCTACTTTCACATCTGCGCTTTCCCTTTCCGATATTGGGGTCCGTCATAGGATCTCAATAGCAGGGGAAAACGTTTCCGTTTTGTCCCCATTTATTGTCACTGGGGACAAAACTCAACTGAACGAAACGGAATGCACCAGCATGCATTCCATTCCATTTGTTTTCGTCCCCATCGTGGACAGAATATCTCTGCAAACAGCGTTTTTCTCTCCGCGATGTGGTGCGGAGCAAGACGTCATGACTCACAATGTAAGTCAAGGGGGACGGATCCGTTTTCTCTGACACAATAGAAAACGGATCCGTCCCCAATTGACTTTCAATGGTGTTCATGACGGATCCGTCATTGCTATATTAAAGTAACTACAACCGGATCCGTTTATAACGGATGCAGGAGGTTGTATTCTCGTGACAGAAGCATTTTTGCTGATCCATGACGGATCCAGCAAAGACGCTGGTGTGAAAGTAGCCTTACATACACTTTTGCCCCCCTCCCACGTCATGCCATAATCATTATTTGAACGTGTACAGGACCCCTGCAGTGCACATTGCAGACACGTGGGCTCCGCATGATATTGCTTTGTATTCGCAGAGAAGCAGGTCATACGATGAGTCACGGAGGAGCTCTCATTTCACCTTGTCCTTTTCACATCGCTTGTGACTCAGCTCAGAAAGTGAGGAAAAGCAAGAGCGGGTGCGATATGGGGAAGCGGCTCCACATCTGACTCTACGCTCAGATGCTGTTAATGGAATTTTAATTAAAAATTTTTAATCAAAGTCGTTGCTCATTCTGCACGTTGTACTGGAAGCGTCCATCCGGGGGCTGGGACCATAAGAACATATATCAGATCTCATCTGTATTGCACATTAAGTCTGAGACAGGCTTAATTGGGCCGTTGAAAGACACTAGTCCCCCTATGTAACCCACTTTCTTAGAACCACTTACCAACCCATCTCTTCTATACTTCCATACACATCTCCTAGGGTACTTTCACACTAGCGTTTTTCTTTTCCGGCATTGAGTTCCGTCCTAGGGGCTCAATACCGGAAAAGAACTGATCAGTTTTATCCCAATGCATTCTGAATGGAGAGAAATCCGTTCAGGATGCATCAGGATGTCTTCAGTTCAGTCACTGTTAGGCGTTTTGGACGGAGGAAATACCGCAGCATGCTGCGGTATTATCTCCGTCCAAAATGCCTGATCAGTTTCCGGAATGCTGGATCGGCATTAATTTACATGTATAAGTGCCGGATCCAGCATTAAAAATACCGCAAAGGATCCGGCATTCTGGTCTGCGCACGTGCAGACCTTTAAAAATGTGAGAAAAATAAATACCGGATCAGTTTTGCCTGATGATACTGGAAAAACGGATCCGGTATGGCAATGCATTTTTCTCACTGATCAGTCATTTTTCAGACCTGATCAGTCTGAAAAATGCCTGATCAGTCAGAAAAAATGACATGCGTTTGCATACAGTTTGCCTGATCAGGCAACGGAACTGCTTGCCGGATCACACTGCCGCAAGTGAGAAAGTACCCTTACAATGTCTGCCATAGTGTACATACTGGTAGTATCCAATGGTGTCTGGGAACCATTCTGATTGTTTGTGTGTTTCTGCTGGGGCCGATGCGGTCACCACATGGTGACATTACCACAAGGGAGCCTGTCACTTTTTTCATGCTATCCTCTCCACGGTCATCTATAGAGACCTGCAGAGCACTACAGCTTGTATAGCACTTTTCTGACAGCAGAATTCGCAGGAGGAATTGTATATCTCTCCATTGCAATTGAATTTATTTTAGTGCTGCAACAGAGAAATCTGGACCTTTACACAGTTATATAGTATGACAACTGGTATAGCATAGCATTTTTTGTTTATATTCACCCCTCTAGCACCCCTGATATGAGCATGGGAGCATTTTTTTGTTTAGATTATTACACTGCTAGGCGAAGGCTTCCGGTGACGTCACTGGCTCTGATGGGCAGGCTTTAGTGCTGCCCTAGCCATTTTATAACCTAGGGCAGCACTAAAGCCCGCCCATCAGTGCTGGTGACATCGCCAGGCCCACTGCTAGACGAAAGCCTCTGCCTAGCAGTCCTCATGGAGAGCTCTTTTTGCTGAACCCTTTTGAATCCAGAAAAAACGCTAGTGTGAAAGTAGCCTTAATGGTATTTGGTTTAAGTCTGACCTCTAGTGGATGTTTTTTTCTAAGACAGGTCCATATCCACTAAGACTTGTCTCATTGGTTTGCTTATAAAAAAAAAAAAAAACATCACAACTCTCTCCCTTTCAATGCAAAAAACTGTGCACGTTCCCCCCTCAAAACACACAGGAAAAATAAGCCTGGTCAGGAGTGAAGTAGAAAAAAGACTGTTTATGCGCCTAATTCAGGTGCAAAAAAGGTGCACCAATATAAATACCTCAAAATTAAGGCGCAAAACAAAGACCACTCCAAAATCAGTCTCAAAATGTAAATTAGATGAGCAACAGCTTTTAACTCCTGAAAACAGGTGCAAACCCGATAGTAGTAGTGCCCCAAAGTATTTATTCTGTATGTATAGATAGGAGCATAGCCATTGTGACTCATTCGTTACACTTCAAGTTGCATCAAGAAAATGATGCAAAAATAGAAACAAGGTCACTAACCCCCTCATTAAAGTAATTGTCCGATCCTTGATTGCTAGCTTTTAGATCCAGTCATATACTTATGTGAAGTCTAGTACAGGTCTGCCTACGGCTGGTAGAATGCACTCACGCTAATATAGAAGAAAGTGACACCATCTCTGCGGTGAGGTGGGCGAGATAGACAATCAGGAAGATGAACAGAGGTTCTATGATGCGGACACGCTTTGTAAACCGGGTGATGAGGGCGAGCAGGAAAGCAAACACTAAACCGACAGCTGTTCCTCCAAGACTCACCACAAAGAAGGAGCCTGAGAATGCAGTAAGATATAGAGAAATGGAACAAGAAAGCAAAAGGTCACAACATCACATAATCACACATGGTCATCCCGTCATATACACTTGTGGTATGATGACAGTCAGAGCCTGAAGCTCCTTGATCCTTCAGTACTGTCTCTACCGGTCAGCATGAGGATTCCCCAGACCATAATGAGAATCCATTAGAGCCAGTCAGAACATATCCAATTATCAGCCATGTTCCAAAAACTAATGAAAGACTAGGGCTACACGGTGACATTTATTGCAATGGTAGTCTATGGTGTCACCCTGCAACATGCTGCGACTGCGACAGTTGCAAAAATCCATCCAAGTTGGATTTTTGTGTGACTGTCACGTCACAGTATGTCGAAGTGCAACACCATACACCATCATTACAATAAATGTTGCATTCGTGTGACACGTCGCAATGTAGTTGTACCTCTTTTGTTTTGCAACCGTACAGCCCTAGCCTAAATAATGGACCTAGTGCTTATAGGTAGGCAGATTCTGAGCGAATCACCTTGACCATATGTTCCACGGGACAGAGAGGCTGAGCATTTTCTGCCATGGAACTGTGTGTAAAATCTACAGAGGCAGTAAAGTGTATGAGATTTAACAAATCTTATCCAAATGTCCAAATGTTGCAGAAAAGTCCACAGCGGAAACGGACCTCTTTAGGCTACATGCACACGACCGTATGTGGTTTTAAGGTCCGCAAAAAAAAACGGATGACGTTCCATATGGCAGCTGTTTTTTTTGCAGATCCGTTATTTTTGCAGATCCATTGTAATAAGTCCTATCCTTGTCCGCAAACTAGAAAAAAATAGGACATGCTCTATTTTTTTTTGCAGGGCTACGGAACGGACATACTGATGCGGACAGCATGACGTGGTGTGCTGTCAGCATTTTTTGCAGACCCATTGAAATGAATGGGTCTGCATCCTATCTGCAAAAAAAACGGGGACACGGAAACAAAATACGTTCGTGTGCACGAGGCCTTAATTGCAGATTTTGCAGTGGATTTTCAGCCATATCCAGGCAATAAATTATCTGCCACATGTGTACTTAGCCTTAGGACTCATGCACACGACCGTAAAAAAATACAGATGACGTCTGTGTGCATTCCATATCTGCAAAAAATACAAATTCCCTATTTTGCGGAACGGAACAGCTAGCCCCCAATAGAACAGTTCTATCCTGGTCCGTAATGCGGACATGTTCTATTCTTGTGCGGAATGGACATACGGAAACGGAATGTACACGAATTAAGGGCTCGTTCACACGACCGTGGTTTTGGTCCGCATCTGATCCGCATTCACTTTGTGCTGTCTGCTTTGTTCTGTTCCGCAAATTGCGGAAGGCACGCGGACGGCATCCGTGTTTTGCGGATCTGCAATTTGAAGACCACAAAACACGGCACAGTCGTGTGAACAAGCCCTAACTTCCATTTTTTTTTTGCAGACCCATTGAAATAAATGGTTCTGCATATGGTCTGCAAAAAACAGAAAGGACATGGATAGAAAATACGTTTGTGTGCATAAGCCCTTAGTGTGGTTTTACTGAAATGTTACGTTTTTTTGTTTTTTTTAAACTTACTCCTGCAGTTTAGTGTAAATTATTTTTTTAACCAAAGCCAAGAATCAGAAATATAAAGGAAGAACTTATACTTCGCCTTCCTGCTGGGTCCACTCTTGCCTCAATGGACTTTTTCCAGAAAATGCTGGGGTAGAATTATCAAAACTTTTGTAAAAGAAAACTGACTTAGTTGCTCATAGCAACCAATCAGATTCCACCTTTCATTTGTCAAAGCTCCTCTGACTGGTTGCTATCAGTAACTAAACCCGTTTTCATTTACACCAGCCTGATTAATGTACCCCGCTGTGTGTGATACCATCTTTATAAACCACTCTGTTATGCGTTACTTACCCCACTGCGGCAGGTAGAAAATATGACCAGCTAAGGTGCCTGATAGCAACTCCTCCATTACTCACCCACGCCTTTAATGTAATCAGCAGCCTGGATGTTCCCTGGTCCCATCTCTACAAAGGAATTAAACACTTTGTACAAAACCTGCAATGTATAAAAACAGAAGATAAAAATAATCAGAATCAGACTTTATAACCGGCACTGAGAAAAGAGATAAACAGATGAATTTCAAGAAAAAAAAAAAAAATATAAAAACTGTGGTAATTATAGAAAACCCAACAAGAACCATCACAGAGAACATCAAGAGATGTAATCTGCGGCTACATACACATGACTTTCATTTTCTTGCTTAGTACATTAAGATTAATGATAATTTAGTCATTGACTAAACTGTTGCACAATGAGCAACAGAGACAATTGCAAGCCAAAAAAACATAAGATATGTCCACGTAGCGATTTTGGGTGCAGCATGTGTTGAGCGCCCGTGTCACACTAAAGTATCGCAGTGTGGTGTGGCCGTGGAAGCGAACCCGAACCCGAACTTTGGATGCAGAACTTAACAAGTTCGCTCAACACTAGTCATGGCCAAAAATCGCTGTATCCTAAGTAATGAGTTCTTTAGCATCGCTTCTAGTCTCAACAGCAGTGATCTCCAACCTGTGGCTCTACAGCTGTTGTAAAACTAGAACTCCCATCATGCCATACCAGCTGCAGCCAGTCAGGGCATGATGGGATATGTAGTATTGCAACAGCAGGAAAGCCACAGGTTGGGGAACATTGCTCTACAGAAGTGTTCCTCAACTCCAGTTCTTTAGGGCCCACCTGACGGCCATGTTTTCAGAATTTCCTTAGTATCGAGCAGGTTATATAGTTATTGTTAATGCTTTGAGACTTACCTCAGGTATTGATTGATTCTGTAGGATATTATCCAATCATGACCGGCAGGTGGGTTCTGAGGACTGGAGTTGGGATACACTGCTCTACATACAGGATCAAAAATGATCATTGTGCTACAGATATGCAGAAATGTGACTAGAGATGCCATCACATTGTTGGCAGCCAAGCTGCAGTAACCACACAAGCATTGCGGCTAATTGACATGATTTCAAATTGCAAGTACAAGTGCAGCCCGATTACCGTGGCTCCCAGAATGGCAGCGATCCCAGGAAACTGAATCAATAATCTGATTTTGTGCAAAAAATGATAATTACCTTCTATACAATCAAGACAATTTCAAATGATATGTGCAGATTTGCTAAATCTTTTTTTGTCTCTAGCGCATCTAAAAAACAAACAAAACCCCACTATTTTGCATCTGCATATCCCACCCTTAGCTATGTGTCTTCATGGCTACTGACTACAAACAAGCCATGTTATCTGATCCTGCAGCTGTGTCACTCCACACCTTCACCCCCTGTCCTAACTTCCACTGCCTATGGATAACAAAATGGGGAGCCATATGTGACTGCCGGAAAAAGGAATCAGTGTGGTCCTGAAATGCAGAGCATTACATGTATTCCAATGTGAACTGTGCCTTCTGCACCCTGCAGCAGGAGACAAGGTAGTCACATAGAAGCCCATGTTATTGTGTCCACACATTTAGGGCTCATTCACACTATGCCCCATGCCTACACATAGCCCATGTGTATTCCCCATGGACTGCAAATTGAGGTCAAAATGCACGGGCACCAGCCATGTGAATCCCGTATTGCGGCACAGACCCCATTCACTTGAATGGATCCACAATATACGGCAAAAGATAGGACATGTCCTATCTGCTCCGCACCGCATATTGAGGATTGCTGACCCATTCATGTCAATGGTCCGCCATTTGCGGTCCGCAATACGGGCATGGATGGCCTATGGTTGTGTGTGTGGACCCTTGGGGGATTCCACTTTTCAGAGCTCCTTTAGAAAATGAAAGGTGAAATCGGATTGGTTGCTATTAGGGATGAGCAAATAGACTTCGGATGAAACATCCGAAGTCGATTCACATCAAAACTTCGCTCTAATACTGTACGGAGCAGGAATGTATTTGCTCCTATGAGCCAACGTTATTACCTTGCGAATAACTTCATAAATTTATTTCTACTGTAAAAAAAAACATTTCCCGAACTCAGGTTCGGTTCCAAGGTGCCACTTGGAACCGAACCCAAGTTCAGGAAATGTTTTTTTACAGCACAAATTAATTTATGAAGTTATTGCACAAAGTCTCGTGAGATTTTGCGAAGCAATAACTTCAGCTCATCGGAGCCAATACATTCTAATACTGTATGGAGCTCCTGCTCCAGTATTAGAATGAGGTTTTATGCGAATCGACTTTAGATGTTTCATCCGAAGTCTATTTGCTCATCCCTAATAGCAACCAATCCGATTTCACCTTTCATTTTCCAATGGAGCTCTGAAAAATGAAAAGCGGAAACAGCACATCAGTGGCAGAAATCGGATCCTATAGTAAATATCTGCGATTTGCAAATCTGACACGTGGCTATACCCTATGTTAATATTGCTGTAAAGAGGTGTAATGAGGTTGAAGGTCAATGTTCTGAGCAGCTGCAGCTAAGGGGAACCACATACCCTGCAATACTTTTCCTGGTGTTATTCCAAGTGAGGGTCTTAGACCCTTCATCAAAGTGGGTTATGCAATTGCAATAAACCATTTTGTAACTAGGGCGCAGGTTATGGAAGCTTCCACAGGAGTCTGCGCAGCTTCACACCATGTCCTTGCAGTTATCGACCTGGATTTTTGCGGCACTCATTCATGCTACAACACATATTATCTGTCTTATTATCTGTAGGCACAAAAGCACTGCGAGCGCCAAGACAAGGCAGAGCGCAGTCATGTTCTGCACAATCAGACCTGACGACCTATAATGGGTCGAATGAAGCCCACTCATCTCCTGCTGGGTTTTATATCTAGTTATTGTATAAGCCACCAGCAATAGAAAATTACGTGAATAAATCATAAAATGTGTATCTTACATAAGAAGCATTATGCAGGGAAACTATTATATGTACAGTATGTACAGCATTACAAAAATTTGGCTTGACAAATATATTAAACCTCGATTGTTACCTCGAACATTGATGGCTAGGGATGAGCCGAATTTATTGGTTCACGAAGTCTCATGGGACTTCGGGTAATAACTTCATAAATTAATTTCTACTGTAAAAAAACATTTTCTGAACTCGGGTTCGGTCCCAAGTGGTAACTCTGAACCGAACCCGAGTTCGTGAAATGTTTTTGTACAGTAGAAATTAATTTATGAAGTTATTACCCGAAGTCTCGCAAGACTTTGCAAAGCAATAACTTCGACGTTTTATGCGAATTGACTTCAGATGTTTCATCCGAAGTCGATTCGCTCATCCCTACTGGTGGAATATCACTAGGATATGCCACCAACGTCAGATAGGTACTGGTCCCACACCTGTCTCTAGAACCGAGCCCCCAAAGTTCGGGAGAGCGCACTGTGCATGAGCAGCCATCCTCCATTCATTTCTACGGAAGCGCCGAAACTATTTTCGGAAGTCCCATAGAAATGTACTGAGAATGCACCTCGCAAGCGGAGTCATCGCTTAATTCACTTCTATGGAACTGCGGGAATTAGCCGAACCACCGATCGCTTATTTCCAGCAATCGCATTGGAATGAATGGAGGGTGGCCATGCATGCGAGATGAACTCTTGTTCTGTTTGAGAAGGTCATTCTAGATATGGGTGTGGGTCCCAGAGGTGGGACCTGCACCTATCTTAAATTGTTGGTATATCCTAGCGATGTGCAACCGATATTTGAGGTGGGACAACCCCTACCAGATAGCGGTATAATCTTTGTAACTACATACACTGGTTCAATGTCCTATAGGTTCATTTAGTCCAGCCGTGCACTTCATGACGGCTCATTAGATTGCAAGCTCTTCAGCACAGTGATGGTGCCAACATAGTACCGTTCCATACATCTGCTACTCAGTCACTACGGCTCCATATGAAATGAACGCTAATAACGGCAGCAGTTGGTTTTCAGTTCCTGCACCATCTGATCCAACTAATGATCCTATAGTCGCGCAGCCAAGACAGTGTCAGAACAGCAAGAAAGAAAGGTCTGCATGTCAGTGGCAGCTGCTAAATAAGCAATGATGCCAGCATGGCCGCAGAGCCTATCCCCAATGCTTACCAGCCAGGACTTCTGGAAAGCTGGGTGTCAGACACTATTTTGATGTCCACCCAGCTTTTGCAGAAACAGATATGAATAAGAAATATTTTTTTTTGGGATACCACATTTTTCAAACTTGGAAACAGAATAAGGCCTCATGCACACGATGTGGTTTTGGTCTGTATTCTTGTCCATTTTGCGGACAAGAATAGGCAGTTCTAAAAGAAGGCAGGATTTAGCGATCTGCAAAATGTAAAACGCACACGGCCTGTATCCGTGTTCTGCAGATCTGCAGTTTGCTGACCGCAAATACCGATACAGCCATGTGCATGAGGCTTACAGTAATAAGGGATATTTACTGAGAATTTTTTAAGAGACAATTACTTTCTGACAGTGCCGATCGTAAATCTTCCTGACCATCAATACCTCAGACATAACATAATCTGCTGGAAGAAAACCAGACCTGCTCTATTGATTCGTCAGAATAAGAGATGTGAATTTCTGTGTCGGACTGGAATAATGCAGCGACTGCCGTTACCATAGAATCGTCTGTGATGATCACTCATCGCTCTATGGAGCGTTAGGAACATTGTCACAGGTCCTACAGGTCACCATCCTGCCTTCCCTCTCTGTGATGACTTACATCCTTGTCACTGCTTTGCCTTAGGCCTCATGCAAGTGAAATGTTAAATTCTGGACAAATGTGACAGAAACAAATCATGGTATGCTCAACAAATGTTTTTCTACAAGTGTTGCTTCTAGGGGAGAATAGCAAGGTCGAAACAGGATCCAACACAGCATGTACAGCAGCACAGAGAAGCGACACGGTGCAAAATAGGGACTTACACAGTCTTAGTGAGCTGTCGGCCAAGCTCTGGTGTGTGCATGGGACCTTAGCAAAGTGTTACAACTCCCCAAAACTATTTCAGCTAAGCTGTTATCAACATTTCAATGATCCTGGGTTACATCCTGTAATATATTCCAGAGCTGCGCTCACTATTCTGCTGCTAGAGTCAATGTATACACACATTACTTATCCTGTGTTACATCCTGTATTATACTCCAGAGCTGCACTCACTATTCTGCTGGTGGAGTCACTGTGTACATACATTACTTATCCTGTACTGATCCTGAGTTACATCCTGTATTATACTCCAGAGCTACACTCACTGTTCTGCTGGTGGATCACTGTGTACATACATTACATTACTTATCATGTACTGATCCTGAGTTACATCCTGTATTATACTCCAGAGCTGCACTCACTATTCTGCTGGTGGAGTCACTGTGTACATACATTACTTATTCTGTACTGATCCTGAGTTACATCCTGTATTATACCCCAGAGCTGCACTCACTATTCTGCTGGTGCAGTCACTGTGTACATACATTACTTATCCTGTACTGATCCTGAGTTACATCCTGTATTATACTCCAGAGCTGCACTCACTATTCTGCTGGTGCAGTCACTGTGTACATACATTACTTATTCTGTACTGATCCTGAGTTGATTATTTTCTTGACACCATGTAGCCCGATGTTGTACTTTCCCTCTGTACTTAGACTCATCATTGTCCCAAATAAGTCCAGTGACTGTGGTGTCATCGGCAAACTTGATAATAGAATTGCCACCCAAAACTGGGACACAATCATAAGTAAATAAAGAGTACAGAAAAAGACTCAGTACACAACCCTGTGGGACACCAGCACTTAATCTGATCGATGTAGAGAAATGATCAGCAGTCTTTACCTTTTGCACTTGATCTGTCAAGAAATCCAAAATTCCCCTGCTCAAAAATGCACCAAGACACCAAGATGCATACGCTTGATTATCATTAGTTTGAGTGAATCGAAGTGAAGCAAATTTACTTCGATCTGAATTTCAGGAAAATTTAATTCACAACAAAGCTGAATTTGCTCGTGCTTCTTGGTAATAAATCAATTTCTCCTGAAGTGGTCGTAAAAAAAAAAAAAACATACCTTATCCATTTGCTCACGGAGAAGCTGTCACGGCCATCTTGATTAAAGAAACCGCTCAAAACCATCGCGTGCAGTGACGTCACCATGTCAGCGCTCTGGCCGAGAACGTGGCATGTGAGGGGTTCAGTGACAGGGGGGCGGCGCAAAGTAATTCGTAACAAATCAAATTGCTTTGTGAAATTTGTCGAAGCAGCCAAATCAAATTTTTTATAACTTTGCTTGTCTCTAATTATCAGCTAAGATAGAACCACCAGATTAAACGCTGAACTAAAACCAATAAGCAATAATCTAACATGTGCGTCTTGGTAATGTAAATGTATTGCAGGTCCGTTCCTGACTCTTGTTGGCGTTGTAACAAAGAACGAGGCACAAAGCTGCACATTTGGTGGAGCTGCGATTTGATCAAATTTGAATATACAACTTAGTCTCTAAGAAAACAGTGACCAATTCTCCTCACGTGGCACTCCTCTCCATCCTCCCAGGCGCTATCTCTTCTAAAAAAAAAGACATATTGAAATTTTGTATCACAGCAGCTAGATCAGTGATACCCAGACATTGGCGATCCTCCATGGTAAGGCCTCTTTCACACGAGCGTGTCCATATGCGTTGCGGATGCGTTCAGTGAAAACTGTGCGATTTCACAGGCAAAGCCATTCAGTTTTGTCTGCGATTGCGATCAGTTGTTCAGTTTTTTCTGCGCGGGTGCAATGCGTTTTGATGCGTTTTTCACACGCGTGATAAAAAACTGAAGGTTTACAACATCTCCTAGCAACCATCAGTGAAAAACACAACGCACCCGCACTTGCTTGCGGCTGCAATGCGTTTTTCACGCAGCCCCATTCACTTCTATGAGGCTAGGGCTGCATGAAAAACGCAGAATATAGAACATGCTGCGATTTTCACGCCACGCTGATGTACACAGACCCATTGAAATGAATGGGACAGGTTTCAGTGTGGATGCTATGCGTTCACGTCACACATTGCACCCGCGCGGAAAACTCGCTCGTGTGAAAGGGGCCTAAGAGAATGGTATCAGGAAATGCAACTTATTGCCAGAATGAAAGAGATTTCTGCTGATTTATCCAATACATCTTCCAAATATTTTAACATGTGGTCAAATTGGATTGACTCTCAGAACTCCCCTGAATTTCTGGCTCTAATCGCCTCTTAAAACCTTAACCTCACTAAACACATTATAAATAAAAATATATAATTTTTTTTTTTTTAATCTTTCCTCTTCTTCTTTCTCTTCTTCTCCCGCCTCACCAATTCCTCACAGTTTCTTATACTTTCCTCTCTTTCTCTCTCGCTCACCTATGATGTATATGGACTGAAATATCACAATGTTCTCATGAAGCTTTTGATATATTGATATGTTTTTTTTTTTTTACATGTATATTTCAACGGAGAACTACATCAATATATTGTAAAATGTGTGAAAATGATTCAATAAACTTTGTTTAAACATAAATGTATTGCAGGTAGAATAGCATCTTAAATTGACCTATGTTGCCAACAGATGAATTGATAAGGATCTGATGCGCTAGGGAGGCTGGAATTAGGTGAAGAACTAATCTTTCTAAACACTTGGCGACAATTGAAGTTAATTCTACGGGGCGATAATCATTTAGTCCCAGAGCTGAAGGCTGTGACGTTAGAACCACAGCCAAGGCCATCAATAAATTAAAGATGTCTTTAATGACCCCAGCTAATTGCATAGCACAGGTCTTCAATACACGGCCAGGCACCCCATCAGGCCCTGCTGCCTTCCGTACATCCACCTTCTTCAGCACAATCTCATCACTTATAGAGAACGTAATCTGCTGCTCATCACTCAGGGAAGCTAATGTGCCTACGGCTTGTTTATTTTCTCTACCAAAACGAGCATAAAAATAATTAAACTCCGTCACTGAGAAAAAGGCCCTCTGAAAAACTCACCTTATTTGATGTTTTAAAATTGGCAATAGAGTGTACCCACATGCAATGAGAGTCATAGAATTCAAAATACTCCTCGATCTTACATCCTGTATTATAATCCAGAGCTGCACTCACTATTCTGCTGGTGGAATCACTGTGTACATACATTACTTATCCTGTACTGATCCTGAGTTACATCCTGTATTATACTCCAGAGCTGCACTCACTATTCTGATGGTGGAATCACTGTGTACATAAATTACTTACCCTGTACTGATCCTGAGTTACATCCTGTATTATACTTCAGAGCTGCAGTCACTATTCTGCTTGTGGAGTCACTGTGTACATACATTACTTATCCTGTACTGATCCTGAGTTACATCCTGTATTATACTCCAGAGCTGCAGTCACTGTGTACATACATTACTTATCCTGTACTGATTGTACGTTTTAATCTGAATTATACCCCAGAGCTGGTTTATTTAGGAAACACTCTGCCTGATGAACAGCATACTATTTCCCTTCACACACAGTATTGTTTGGAAAAATGCTGCAGTTTTTCTGGCAGTATTTAATGCATTTTAAACCAAAGTCCTTTGCATCCACATATAGCATTGCTTAAATTAAAACTTACAAAAACAAATGCTGTGTGAAACCAACTTGAAAACACTGAAAAAATAGTGTGATGGAGGCCTAACAGAGCTTAGTCGGTCCTCTAACACAGTGTTTCCCAACCAGTGTACCTCCAGCTGTTGCAAAACTACAACTCCCAGCATGCCTGAACAGCCAAAGGCTGTCCGGGTATGCTGGGAGTTGTAGTTTTGCAACAGCTGGAGGCACACTGGTTGGGAAACACTGCTCTAACACATGGGGCGGGGGGGGTATTTTTTGTTTAATCAGATGACTGTACAGGGCCTACTGTTACATTTTCCCATGATGCAAGTCACCAGAGCTCTATCTAAACATTCAGTAAGCATGGAATTATACGAGATTTCAAATCTGAAGGCTGCAGAATTGTAAGTGCAGCTCTGCAGTATAATACAGAGTTTCAATTCTTTTGCAAATTTGTTGATAAAATGTAAAACCATTGACGACCTCTTTACAAGTACCATGAGACACTAGTGTGTGAAGCACGTACCACAGTGACGGCATCGTTAAGCAGCGATTCTCCAAATACTATGATGAATAGGGTCTCATTGACATGAACCTCCTCAAACACAGCCAGCACAGCGACGGGGTCAACAGCTGAAATAAGGCTGCCGAAGAGCAGGAAATCCATCAGACCGGCCTCCACCTGAGGGTCTGCAGAGAAAACAACATCACACGAATGGGAAATTACCATATATTAGATAGCAGTACATTTCTAAGGTTAGTTTCACCTCTCCGTTTACCTGATCCAACAAGCTGTCCCTTTTTATTTGTCTGGCCGAAGCCCGGCACTTATGCTGGAAACCACCGGATCCCACTATTGTCAATGAGGTCTGGCGGTCATTGGCAGTCTCTGGCTATGCTGGACACAGTGAACTCCAGCATGCTGTTCCTCTGTTGGGTCAGGTAAACACAGATGTGAAACTAGTCTTAGAAATAGGACTAGAGAAAACAATATGAAAAAAAAAATAAAACCAAACCATACAAAGTTACAAAATTTTTAGTGCCGTGAAACATTGCTGAAAGTGAGAGGCTTACATCAATCCTGAGAATTTCAAGAGCATTTCCCAGCAACAACTGCGCAACAAAGACCAAATACGGATGCGGTACATGTTCCATCCGTGTTATGTCTGTGTTTTTCACACACCCATAGAAAAAAAAAGGACATGTTCCCGTGAAGTAACCACAGCTCCACAGACTAGAAATTCACAGATATGTGAATACACACATTAAAATCAATGGGCACTTGTGCTGTCCAATAATTGCCTCCTCATCAGTGGAGGTGAAGTGCTATATTTACATGCAGCGGTTTCTCCACCGTATGGGGACTAGAGATGGTTACTGCAATCACTCGTCCTCATACAGATTTAGGGTCCATTCACATGTCCATGGTGTGTTGCAGATCCGCAATACATCGGGCCGGCACCCCCATAGAACTGCCTATTCTTGTCCGCAATTGCGAACAAGAATAGGACATGTTCTATTTTTTTCCGGAGCAGCGGACCGGAAGTTCTTGGCCGCTCTCTGGAAATACGGATGCGGACAGCACACTGTGTCCTGCCCTATAGAGAATGAATGGGTCCGCACCCGTTCTGGATAATTGCGGAACGGGTGTGCACACATTTTATGGACGTGTGAATGGACTCTTATTGATTCTGGGCAGCAGACCGCTCTTTACACAGGTTAATGTGCTGAATAAAGTACAAATTCACTCAATGAATGAGTGTTTGCTCGTTCATTGGGTAATAAGCAGCACATTTAGGCTAGGGCTACATGGCAATCTTGGTCACATGACCGCTGTCATACCCAAGTATCGCAGTGTAGCAGGGCAGCCATATAAATGAATAGGGGCTTGCAGATTTTGACCCTCACCCCAGAATCCAATGGGAAGAATCAAAAGGCAAATCCCACACATTACTATTTCTTTATTGCTATGACTGACTTTCCATAAAAGTAACCCATGGCTAATATCTGAACCTCAATTTTTATAAGGTTTACTCCTATAGGCTGTTATTATAGGCTCCACTATCATAAGATGCTGAATTTCTGCACTTACCCATAAGCCCCAACAGCTTTACGCCCCACAGGGCTATTCCAGTGGCGAAGGAATTCCATACTGTGCCCACCACAGCGTACATGAGAATGGCGCCAATATTGTCGAAAAAGAGGCGAGTGGGCATGAAGTAGCCGGAGTCCAGGACGATTGGGGGGAGCAGAAAGAGGAAGAACATACTCGGCTCTAATTGGAACTCAGCCCTTTGGGCAATCGCCAAGACAATCCCTCCAAGGGCCAGTCCCAGGATGATCAGCAGGCAGCTCTCGGGAACAACGGTGGTCACCTTCCTGGACAGGTGGAAAACTGCAAACACAAAGCAATGGAGAAACACTATTGAGTACCCCCTAGACCTGTGGCTCTTCAGCTGCTGATAAAACTAACATTTCCATTGTGTGCTGATAGCCCAGGGCTAAAAATTTTAAAATTATTGCATTATACCTATTTTGAGCTAAAAATAATTTTTTTAATTGGTCTTTAATAAGAATATGGAATCCTTTTTTGTGTACAGAGCTGAGATGCTCTACTAGCTGCCTGTGGATTTTCTGTCATCTGAGGAGCAGACAGACTCCTTATCTCTGCTCTCTCACATTATAAACACTAATTAAAGCTCAATCCTTACCTCGCTGATAAGAATGTGGCTTAAATAAGTGTTTATGACCTCTTAGTAGTTTAGAGATAAGGCTTATTAGATAACCAGCACAAAGTGAAAGTAAAAGTACCAGTCACACAGTTAGAAAAACAGTTAACCCTTTGTGACAATGGCTCAATATTTTTAATAAAGGCCAATTAAAAATATGATTTTTAGCCAAAAATAAGTTAAATGCAATCATAAAAATAAATTGACTCCAAAGGTGTACATAGCCTTTAAGTTTCATTTTTACTGCTCTATAAGACAATGTACACTGCAGAGATGTTCAGAGAGTGTATGAATCCCCATAATATCTCCATGGGAGCTTACAATTTAGGTTACCCATTACCCAGCAAAAGTACAAGTACCACATATGCAGCCCATAGGGGAACCAAGGAGTAAGGCTAAAGCTAAAGTGATCACAGGGGAGGCTGACTGGACTTTGAAGGGTTTTACCACCATATTGTTTTCAACTAAAATGAACGAAAGTCATGCAGACGGACAAGATCCATTCATTGCACTGGTGAAAGACTGCGTCAGAGTGGCATACTTATCCTTTGGCAAAGTAGAACAAATCCACAGTCATCTGACCCTCTCAAATCGAATGATTTATGAGCCATCATATTGATAGGTCATGAAACATTATGATGGAAAAGCCTTTTCAGATGACAAGCAGTTGGGCTGTGAATGAGCCTCCATGTGTGTCAGCCTGGTGCATAAAACTGACAAGATATGCAGCGAGTCTTATACAGATTACTACTCGGATACAGTGGTCCTCCTTTAGGTTGATTACACCACTCTAATTAAAGGAGATAGTTGGGAGTGATTTGTGCCAAATTTCTTAAAAGGTGCACGCTTAGTAGCATGTATTCAGAACATATTTGCAGTGTGTGCTGAGCATGCACGCTGGGAAAGCTTGTTTATTATACTCACTAATATAGCCCTGCTATATTCCACAGTGCTCTACAGACATTAGCATCAGGCTGCCCCCAATGGGGCTCACAATTTAAGTTCCCTATCAGTATGAATTTGGAGTGCAAGAGAAATCCAGAGTACCTGGAGGAAACCCACACAGACACGGGGAGAACATACAAACTCCATGCAGATGGTCGGATTCAAACCCCAGTGCTGTGGTCATGTATGTGCGCCACCGTGCTGCCCAAGCTGCTGGGGTATATGCCAAACCTAACGCAGTGCACATGCATGACCACAGCTACATTCAAAAGGTTTATTTGTAGGGGCCCAAGTGGTTGGACCCTTACTCTGCTCTGGATAGGGCATAAGTGGAACAGAAAATGTAATCTACATCTTCAGGCTTCCTATTTAAAGGGGGTTGTCCCATGAAAAATATTCTACCGTTTTCAAACCAGCACCTGGATCTGAATACTTTTGTAATTGCATGTAATTAAACATTTAGCATAGCCACTGAGTTATTCAATAAAATCTATCTGTATAGCGCCACCTGCTGTTTGTTTTTTTCTCATTTCTTTGTCCTGCTCACTGAGATGGCCGCACATGCTCAGTTTGATCCTTCAACTGTCTCCTGAGCTGTGATAGGGAGAGCTGAGGCACGCCCCCTAAGCTGTGATAGGGAGAGCTGAGACACGCCCCCTGAGCTGCAGCAGAAAAGACACTCCCCTGAGCTGCCAGCTTGATATAAATCTAGCAGAGCAATGAAGGGGGAGATCTCTGGATCCATGTGAATTACAGGGCTGGTTCTAGCTTTGTTAGAGAGAGATTGTCATGTATTATATTCATTTTTATGGGAGTTCGGAGAAGAGCAGAGTAATTATGCATGCTGGGAGTTGTAGTTTTACAACAGCTGGCGTGCCGGAGGTTGCCTTCCCCTGAGCTAGACTAAAATGTCTCCATGGAGACCACACCTCCTTTTGGCGCCACATTTTGGAGATGAGAAAAGATGCAAATCTTTAAGCATGATTTGTTTCAGGTCATTATCTGTTCCTTTAATCGGCTCAATGTACGGCTTCTAGTTAATGTGGGCGGCGGGCCTATGTTCTCATGATTTCAATATGGCTTCACTTGCCACAAGGGGCGTAGCTATAGGGGGTGCAGAGGTAGCAGTCGCTACCGGGCCCAGGAGCCTGAAGGGGCCCAAAAACACTTGTGCCGCATAGGAAGACACACAAAGCTCTGAGGGAAAGGGGGCCCAAGCTGAACTCTTGTACCAGGGCCCATAAGCTTTTAGCTACGCCCCTGCTTGCCACTTATGAGAATAGCTCTTGTCTCTCTCCATGAAGACATCTTATAAAAGGAATCCCACCTCCAGTGTGTACTGGTGAAGTCCTGGGAATGAATTTGGCTCCCTGAATAATTAATTACAAGGAGTGGTATCACCAGGCTGACATGTTCCCTGCAAACAGCCAGTGTGCTAATTACACGCTCCTAAAATAAGACACGGTCTCCTTAGTTACTGAAGACACTATGTAAATCCGGTGATAAAACCAGATAATCCATTTATTACAGAAGAGAATCCCCTTCTAACAGGAGAGGTGATCGGGTACTTATAACGATGAGGGTACGGCCACACGTGCGGATTCACCATCATTTCCCCCCTGTTACACTGAAGAGGATGAGATCCACCGTGAAAGTCTGGCAAAAACTGCAATGGCGATTCTGTGTGGACGTACCCTACAATGACAATTATAGGACCAGACCACATCCTCTATACACAGGAGAGGAAGACATCCTTCCAAAAGTCAAGACTAAACTTGTGGTCTCAGGCTGGGCTCCCTTTACAATATATGTACCTTTTTTTAGAATAAAGCTTAACTAGCAGAAGTGACTACGCGCCTCCAAGGTGCAAAGCCAAGACATATGCCCCATCCTGAAAGCCTTAGGATGCAGTAAAATTCCTGATGCCAGGTTTTCTAGAAGATTGGACACTCATAGAAACATTTACATAGAAAGACTCAGGTAGGACCATCACTTTTTTTGTTCACTCAGCTGAGATGTACATAGGAAATTAACGGCATCAGAGCGAAAATTAAATTTGGGGCCTATTTGCTAGTACACACGTCTACATTCCCTTGGAACATGAGGATCTGATTCTTTCACCGTCCCCCTTTATATGTTTTGTTAGAACGATATCACCTCAAAGTCAGTTATCGCTTTTACAGCAGCTGTAGAGCCACAGATTGAAGACTCCTATACAATAAGGGGGTAAAAAGTGAAATGAGGATACTGACACGTTGACACTGGGCACAGAACCTGGTCATCACTCCATGTGCCTCTTCCTCCCTTCATATCTCACTATCCACTTCTTCTCCTGAGGCTCCTTGTGAGTTTTGGGGGCTTCTCCAGATTCTGACCCCCATACCAGCTGCCTTGTCTGCTACTCTGGTAGATAACATCCATGTCAATGCATTACTCCTAAGCTGAACCCACCAATATCCAGAGGTGAATATGTATGTGAATAGGGGTCCCCCGACTCTCCCCGACAGCAGATGTTGGGGGGATGTATTGATCAGGTAGTTTGATAATTTCCTTCTTGGGGAGATAAGTCACCAGAAGTCTCCGGCAGAGTCACAATACATGCAGGTTTGGCAGAGCCCATCAAGTATGTGTATGGGGGAATTGGGATACATGTGCATGGCCAAGCTCTAGACCTTCCCAGATTTGGGGTGGTTATACAGCAGTCCTCACTGTAGTACTATCTATTTATTTTACACACTTATATAGCGGTGACATATTCCACAGCGCCTTACAGATATTAGCACCACACTGTCCGCCATGAGGCTCACTATCTAGATTCCCTCTTTGGTAGGTGGGAGCCACGTGCTGCCCATATGCAGTTATGAAGCCGCTAGATTCAGAGGCATCATATGGTGTGAATTACCAAAGCAGCGATGTATGTTATTTATGTAATGTACCCGGAGCCGAGCACAGAGCGCACCATTCCTGAAGTCTGCAAGACTCACAGGTCACAAAAGAGAGTCAAGAAATACTAGATAAGCTGAGATATCAGTCCTATGGCCAAAAGCCTGGAGGAGAAGTGTGACAAATATCCAAGGTAGTAAATAATGGAAGAAATAAGAAGAACATGAGAAGAGGACGCTACAATAAACATAAAATTATCACAATGGCATACTGACACTTGGGGGATAGGACAAGGACACGCTGACACTTGGGGGACAGGACAAGGACACACTGACACTTGGGGTACAGGATAATGACACACTGACACTTGGGGGACAGGATAATGACACGCTGACACTTGGGGTACAGGACAATGACACGCTGACACTTGGGGGACAGGACAAGAACACGCTGACACTTGGGGGACAGGATAATGACACGCTGACACTTGGGGGCCAGGACAAGGACACGCTGACACTTGGGGGACAGTATAATGACACGCTGACACTTGGGGTACAGGACAAGGACACGCTGACACTTGGGACGGACAGGACACGCTGACACTTGGGGGACAGGACAATGACACGCTGACACTTGGGGGGACAGGACAATGACACGCTGACACTTGGGGTACAGGACAAGGACACGCTGACACTTGGGGACAGGACAGGACACGCTGACGGGACAGGACAAGGACACGCTGACACTTGGGGTACAGGACAAGGACACGCTGACACTTGGGGTACAGGACAATGACACGCTGACACTTGGGGTACAGGACATGGACACGCTGACACTTGGGGGACAGGACAATGACACGCTGACAATTGGGGTGACAGGATAATGACACGCTGACACTTGGGGTACAGGACAATGACACGCTGACACTTGGGGTACAGGACAAGGACACGCTGACACTTGGGGTACAGGACAATGACGTGCTGACACTTGGGGTACAGGACAGGGACACGCTGACACTTGTGGTACAGGACAAGGACACGCTGACACTTGGGGGACAGGACAAGGACACGCTGACACTTGGTGTACAGGATAATGACACGCTGACACTTGGGGTACAGGACAATGACATGCTGACACTTGGGGTACAGGACAATGACGTGCTGACACTTGGGGTACAGGACAAGGACACGCTGACACTTGGGGGACAGGATAATGACACAAACATCTTCTATGGATTACATTCAGGGACCTGATGTTTATGTTTCCTACTTCTGCATAATTCCCAGTAAATTTTATGATATTACTCCCCTCCCCCCATGCCTCTATATACTCTTTCGTGTGGTATACTGCCAGTAAACCCATTTAGACCCCCCTTTATCTCCTCGATACCACCGCCGGCACTGATTTCCCTCGAACTTCTTATTATCTGCTAAGTCACTTAGTAAAGCAGCTGATTTACCTAATAGGAGGCAATAAATAGTACTCCAGCCTGCTGAATGTGCACCATGGTAACACTCTCTGCACAAGGACATCGTCTTCGCTCTCATAAATCCGTGACAAAAGTAACAAATGCAAGATACAGCACAAAATGTAACCGCGTTGTTACATAATGATGATATATCTGGTGCACGAGGGGCAGCAGCATTACTAATGCATAAAAGGACTGCACAGGGAAATCTCTAGAAATCAGTTATCACATATGCACAGTGTAAAGGAATGGCATAGCTCCTTACAAGTTTTTTTTAACCTTTTATTATACTTTATTATAACACTGCCCAGTTACAGCTCCCTGGGTCCCGAGCCGCACTTCACTGGACTTACGGTGTCCGCATGTAGCCTTCGTGTATGGACGGGTCACATGCACAGCGGCAGCCAATAACTGGCCTCAGCAGTGGCACTTGACCCGGCAGACCCATACGTGCTGTACACATGCGAAAACACAGAATCCCATTTGGGGAGGAAAAATACCCCCTGTTTGCAGGTAACATAGAAACTCCCTCCTGTCCTACCATGTATCAGTTTGGTGTCTGAGCTGCTCATCTCATAGAGGATTGTCTAGAATGGATATACTGTAACTGTAACAAACCCTCAGCTCTGAGAAGAACCAGGTCAGGACAGGTTCTCTTGCACACGCATGTAATGATCTGATGTTCCCCTACTGACTACTGAATTCAACTCTATTGCCATCCTAGGCAACTGGTTCTGAGGATGTACTGTGTTCTGCTGGGGCAGTATATTGTGATCCACTGTGGTATGTGGCTCTGCTGGGGCAGTATATTGTGATCCACTGTGGTATTTGGCTCTGCTGGGGTAGTATATTGTGATCCACTGTGGTATTTGGCTCTGCTGGGGTAGTATATTGTGATCCACTGTGGTATTTGGCTCTGCTGGGGCAGTATATTGTGATCCACTGTGGTATTTGGCTCTGCTGGGGCAGTGTACTGTGATCCACTGTGGTATTTGGCTCTGCTGGGGCAGTATATTGTGACCCACTGTGGTATTTGGCTCTGCAGGGGCAGTGTATTGTGATCCACTGTGGTATTTGGCACTGCTGGGGCAGTATATTGTGATCCACTGTGGTATTTGGATCTTCTGGGGAGGTATATTGTGATCCACTGTGGTATTTGGTTCTGGTGGGGCAGCATATTGTGATCCACTGTGGTATTTGGCTCTGCTGGGGCAGTATATTGTGATCCACTGTGGTATTTGGCTCTGCTGGGGCAGTATATTGTGATCCACTGTGGTATTTGGCTCTGCTGGGGCAGTATATTGTGATCCACTGTGGTATTTGGCTCTGCTGGGGCAGTATACTGTGATGCACTTTGGTATTTGGCTCTGCTGGGGCAGTATATTGTGCTCCACTGCGGTATGTGGCTCTGCTGGGGCAGTATATTGTGATCCACTGTGGTATTTGGCTCTGCTGGGGCAGTATATTGTGATCCACTGTGGTATTTGGCTCTGCTGGGGCAGTAAATTGTGATACACTGTGGTATATGGCTCTGCTTGGGCAGTATATTGTGATCCACTGTGGTATTTGGCACTGCTGGGGCAGTATATTGTGATGCGCTTTGGTATTTGGCTCTGCTGGGGCAGTATATTGTGATCCACTGTGGTATTTGGCTCTTCTGGGGCAGTATATTGTGATCCACTGCGGTATTTGGCTCTGCTGGGGCAGTATATTGTGATCCACTGTGGTATTTGGCTCTGCTGGGGCAGTATATTGCGATGCACTTTGGGGTGGTATAACGTGGCACAATAAGGTATTGCTGGTCCCATCTACTTCTGCCCTGCCTTCTATCAGTTTGGACCCAATTACAAAATGGGTCCACTTTTACTTTCTTGGTTTTTTTTTCAGGGCCACTTGAAGTTCCCAGTACGCATCCGGACATGTACTGGGACTCTGAGTGAGAAGCCATCCACTAAGTACTTCATGTCAGAACCCACAGGATGGTGTAATTCAGCAGTTTACTGTAGGTTACAGGCAGGGCGCAGATTACTACGCACGGTCAAATGAAGGAGAAATAAATTTACAGAAGATCACAGTGACAGAAAGGGATGAATTCAGCTGGGCAGGGATAAAGAGATTTAAGTATACATTTAATTAGACCAGAGGTGCTAGAATGAATGGGCAGATTAAGTGACCACAGTCTCCTAAGTGAACTGAACTGATCCAAGAAGCCCAAGCCTTCTGTACTGCGCGCAGATCTACACCTCCACCTCTAACGGGTGCTGAGCACATTCCTCTCTGTAGATTTCCACTGACCCTGGATTTCACAGAAATACTGTGTGAGCAAGACAAAGGCTTCCTGGAGAAAGGCGCTTATCTCCAATAAGAGAAAGTACACCTAAGAACTGCATTATCAGCAAATCCCTAATAATACAGCCTGCAGCAATCTTAACGTAAGGAAGAATTCAGATCTCCATGATCTCCAGCATCATATAAGATCAGCTGTGTGTGCACCAGACTTGTACCAGACATCTACCCGCCATATTCCAGGGACATCTAGTCCAGATTAAGATTACAAGTGCAGGGATAGCGAGTTCAGTAAGGAAGGAAGTAGCTAGTTTACAAGGGAACACGGTACAGGGTAAAAGTGAGCACGGTACAGGGTATAAGGAAGCACGTACAGGGTATAAGTAAGCATGGTACGGGGTATAAGGAAGCACGTACAGGGTATAAGTGAGCATGGTACGGGATATAAGTGAGCACGGTACAGGGTATAAGGGAGCACTGTACAGGGTATAAGGGAGCACTGTACAGGGTATAAGGGAGCACAGTACAGGGTATAAGGGAGCACTGTACAGGGTATAAGGGAGCACTGTACAGGGTATAAGGGAGCACTGTAGAGGGTATAAGGGAGCACTGTACAGGGTATAGGAGCTGTACAGGGTACAAGGGAGCACTGTAGAGGGTATAAGGGAGCACTGTACAGGGTATAAGGGAGTACGGTACAGGGTACAAGGGAGCACTGTACAGGGTATAAGGGAGCACTGTACAGGGTATAAGGGAGCACGGTACAGGGTACAAGGGAGCACTGTACAGGGTATAAGGGAGCACTGTACAGGGTATAAGGGAGATACAGGTTATAAGGGCATGGTACAGGGTATAAGGGAGCATGGTACAGGGTATAAGGGAGCACTGTACAGGGTATAAGGGAGCATGTTACAGGGTATAAGGGAGCCGAATACAGGTTATAAGGGAGCATGGTACAGGGTATAAGTGAGAATGGTACAGGGTATATGGGAGCACTGTACAGGGTATAAGGGAACACTGTACAGGGTATAAGGAAACATGTTACAGGGTATAAGGGGACACGGTACAGGGTATAAGTGAGAACGGTACAGGGTATAAGGGGACACGGTACAGGGTATAGGGGAGCATGGTACAGGGTATAAGTGAGAACGGTACAGGGTATAAGTGAGAACGGTACAGGGTATAAGGGGACACGGTACAGGGTATAAGTGAGCACGGTACAGGGTATAAGTGAGCACAATACAGGGTATAAGGGAGCACAATACAGGATATAAGGGAGCACAATACAGGATATAAGGGAGCATGGTACAGGGTACAAGGGAGCACGGTACAGGGTATAAGTGAGCACGGTACAGGGCAGGGGACACAGTACAGAGTGTAAGGAGGCATAGTACAAGGTATGATAATGGGGCATAGTACTGGGTAGGGGGCACAGTACAGGGTATCAGGAGGCATAGCATGATATGATAATAGGGCAGAGTACAGAGTATAAGGAGCCATAGTACAGGGTAGGTGGCACAGTAGAAGGTAGGAGCATTGCATAGAGTATGATAATAGGGTAGAGTACAGGGTATAAGATGGCATAGCACAGGGCAGGGGGGGGCAGTACAGGGTATAAGGGGGCTCAGTACAGGGTATAATAATGGGCAGAGTACAGGGTATGATAATGGGGCACAGTACAGGATATGGTAATGGGGCACAGTACAGGATATAATAATGAGGCACAGTACAGGGTATGATAATGAGGCAGAGTACATAATATGATAATGGGGCACAGTACAGGGTATGATAATGGGGCACAGTACAGGGTATGATAATGGGGCAGAGTACAGGGTATGATAATGGGGCAGAGTACAGGGTATGATAATGGGGCAGAGTACAGGGTATGATAATGGGGCAGAGTACAGGGTATGATAATGGGGCACAGTACAGGGTATGATAATGGAGCACAGTACAGGGTATGATAATGGGGCACAGTACAGGGTATGATAATGAGGCAGAGTACAGGGTATGATAATGAGGCAGAGTACGTAATATGATAATGGGGCACAGTACAGGGTATGATAATGGGGCACAGTACAGGGTATGATAATGAGGCACAGTACAGGGTATGATAATGGGGCACAGTACAGGTTATGATAATGAGGCAGAGTACAGGGTATGATAATGAGGCAGAGTACAGGGTATGATAATGGGGCACAGTACAGGGTATGCTAATGGAGCACAGTACAGGGTATGATAATGAGGCACAGTACAGGGTATGATAATAGGGCACAGTACAGGGTATGATAATGAGGCACAGTACAGGGTATGATAATGGGGCACAGTACAGGGTATGATAATGAGGCACAGTACAGGGTATGATAATGAGGCACAGTACAGGGTATGATAATGAGGCACAGTACAGGGTATGATAATAGGGCACAGTACAGGGTATGATAATGAGGCAGAGTACAGGGTATGATAATGAGGCAGAGTACAGGGTATGATAATGGGGCAGAGTACAGGGTATGGTAATGGAGCAGAGTACAGAGTATGATAATGGGGCATAGTACAGGGTATGATAATGAGGCAGAGTACAGGGTATGGTAATGGAGCAGAGTACAGAGTATGATAATGGGGCACAGTACAGGGTATGATCATGGGGCACAGTACAGGGTATGATCATGGGGCAGAGTTCAGGGTATGATAATGGGGCACAGTACAGGGTATGATAATGGGGCACAGTACAGGGTATGATAATGAGGCAGAGTACAGAGTATGATAATGGGGCAGAGTACAGGGTATGATAATGAGGCACAGTACAGGGTATGATAATGAGGCACAGTACATGGTATGATAATGGGGCACAGTAGAGGGTATGATCATGGGGCACAGCACAAGGTACCAGCTCTGCCCAGGGTACCAGGCTCTCAGGAGGCAGTCAGTGCTGGTCACAGAGCTGCTGTGTGGATGGTTATCAGGGAGCGGGTGTTCTCTCTTCTGCACCCCGGGACTCACCGATCTTGGCCAGGCTGGCCACGAGGATCCACACGGCCACCAGATAAGGAGTCTGCACCATGTGCCATTCCCAGCGCACCACCTGGAAGCCGCCGGGGCTCCGAGCCTCCTCCTCCTGCCGGTCCTCCTGTGAGCAGAGCACCGGGAGCCCCGGGATCAGAAGCCCCAGCAGCAGCCGCTCCATCTCTCCGCGATCGTGCAGGAGCCGGAGAAGATGCTGAAAGCCGGGGAAACGTGACATCATCCACCAATCAGGAGGCGAGGACAGGCAGGTGAGTCCAGTGACGTCACCCAGCATGTGCTCGGACAGTGGTGGTGAGAGGTGTGTACCCCGGCGGTGTACGGTACACAATCACACAGCTCTCTGTATATACAGTGTATAATCCAGCACCAGAACTACAGGCGAACACGGCCTCGCCCTACAGGCGCTGGCGCAGGTTTTTTTGAGGAGCTTTTTCAGGATGGGTTAGTCCCAGTCCACATGATGGTTCCTGTCACCTCTGCAGGAGGTCACTGACAGGTGGCACCTGATCAGTAATGGAGCATGCCCCCTTCACACCAATGTCAGGGTGGGGAAGGGGATATTGGGGATACACATATTCAGGGCCGGTGCAAGGATTTTTGCCGCCCTAGGCAAAAGAAAAGTTTGCCGCCCCCCCCCCCCCTTATCATTCTTCACCCCCCCCCCTCCTTTGTCATTCTCCCCCCGTCATTCTTCACCCCTCCTCTTTTGTCATTTCCCCCCCCCTTGTCATTCTTCCTCCCCTCTTGTCATTCTTCTCCCCCCCTCTTGTCATTCTTCCTTCCCCCCTCTTGTCATTCTCCCCCCCCCTTGTCATTCTTCTCCCCCCCTCTTGTCATTCTCCCCCTTGTCATTCTTCCTCCCTCTTGTCATTCTTCTCCCTCCCTCTTGTAATTCTTCTCCCCCTCTTGTCATTCTTCCCCCTCCCTCCCCGCCTGTAATGTAGCGTGGCCGAGCGCTTTATGGTCCACGGGTACAGGAGCTTTAGATTCCTGTACCCTGACGGACTGACAGGAAGTGCACAGTGTGTGCGCACTTCATGTCAGTCCGGCCGGGTACAGGAGACACATGCTCGGCCGCGCTACAATGGACTGACAGGAGAGAGCGCTGAGCGCTTCCCTCCTGTCAACTCCTCTCTTCATGCTGAGCCCGGGCGGTGCGTCCTCATGGACGCACCAGCCCGGGCAGTGCTGCAGCCGCCTGAGGCTCAATTCAGAGCGCTCGGGCGGCTGCAGCATGAGGCAGGGCCGGCGCTCCTAGTCCGCGCCCCTTGCCAAGGGGCGCTCTACGCGGCGGCCTGCACATATTCTATTACTCGGCTTCTGTGTAATATCGTCATTACCTATTCTCTACCTGGAAACCACCAACAAGCTGCTGTTGATGGATCTCTCATAATCATGTGCCTCATTAACACATTAAGACCCAGCACTGATGCCCAGTATTAGACCAGGGCTCAGAGGAAACATCCGAAGTCGATTCGCATCATACTTCATTTGAATACTGTACGGAGCGAGCGAGCATTAAAATGTATTGGCTCCTAAGAGTTCGGGAAATGTTTTTTTTTACAGTAGAAATGAATTTATGAAGTTATTACGTGAAGTCTCGCGAAGTAATAACGTCGGCTCATAGGAGCCAATACATTCTAATTCTCGCTCCATACAGTATGCATCCGAAGTCGATTCCCTCATCCCAACTCAGCTGCGATATGGCATTATCGGGAGTTTCAGTAAAAATCGCAGAATTCATAATTTGATAATTAATCATTAATTTGATAATCATTGATGGAGGCCTCATGCACACGACCGTAGTTTCAGTCCGCATTTTTGCGCATCAGTTGCGGACCCATTCATTTCAATGGACCCGCAAAAGATGTGGACAGAACACTGCGTGCTGTCCGCATCCGTATGTCCATTCTGCGGCACCTGCAAAAAAAAAGAACGTTTCCTATTCTTGAATAGGCACTTGAAACATACTGTGGGACCTGTGGAAGGGAAAATGCGGGATGCACACAGCCGGGATCCGTGATTTTCAGAACCAAAAAAATGGATACAGGCGTGTGCATGAGGCCGGTCCAAACTGGCTGGCAATTATTGGGAAGGGACCGTTCCTTCCTGATAACTGCCTCAGTAGAGGAGAGGGCGGCATTTACATGCAGCGATCACCTCCACTGTATGGGGGCTATACGGCCGTCACTGGTCCTCGTACAGATTCCTTGTTCGCACAGCACAATCTGCTGCCCAGAAACGATGGTTTAATGTGCGCCATGATTGATTAATTGACCCAGTGAACAAGCGTTCTGCTCGTTCATCAGGTGATCAGCAGCACATATACACGGGTAGAATGAGCGCTCCTACAAGCGTCTGTTCCCGATAATCAGCCTAAAAATTGGGCCGTGTGAATCCTGCATAAATCATAATTTCTGCTGCTGTGTGAACAGTGACCTGCTGCAAAGCAATAAATCTGCATGGGGATGAGTGATGGCAGTAGCCGCCATACAGTGGAGGTGATCCCTGCATGCAGCTCTTCACCTCCTCTAATGAGCGGGCAGTTATCAGGAAGAAGCAGAGCCTTCCCAATAATTGCCTGTCAGTGGGCCATGTAAATACCAGACAGAAACAGCCCCCTACTGTCATCATGCATAGTGCAGAGACACACAGGACCACCACCACGTGTCATGTTGTGGGGCGCCATTAGTTGCCATGGCTGTTCCCATCTGGTATTACCTGAGGGAACATTCACCAGCCTTCATTATGTCCAGGATATCGTGGATCCAGGCCTACTGCCTTTTTAGGAGATGTGACTACTACCAAAGTAGGATATCCAGCATCTGTATGACCACTACCACGGGAGAATAGCCAGCTTTTGTATGACCGCTACCATAGGAGGATATCCAGGATCTGTATGACCACTACCAAGGGAGAATAGCCAGCATCTGTATGACTGCTACCACAGGAGGATATCCAGCAACGGTATGACTGCTACCACAGGAGGATATCCAGCATCGGTATGACTGCTACCACAGGAGGATATCCAGCATCGGTATGACTGCTACCACAGGAGGATATCCAGCATTTGTATGACTGCTACCACAGGAGGATATCCAGCATTTGTATGATTGCTACCACAGGAGGATATCCAGCATTTGTATGATTGCTACCACAGGAGGATATCCAGCATCGGTATGACCGCTACCACTGGAGGATATCCAGCATTTGTATGACTGCTACCACAGGAGGATATCCAGCATTTGTATGATTGCTACCACAGGAGGATATCCAGCATTTGTATGATTGCTACCACAGGAGGATATCCAGCATTTCTATGACCGCCACCACAAGAAGATATCCAGCATCTGTATGACCGCTACTGCAGGAGAAAATCCAGCATCTGTATGACTGCTACCACTGGAGGATATCCAGCATCGGTATGACTGCTACCACTGGAGGATATCCAGCATCGGTATGACCGCTACTACTGGAGGATATCCAGCATCGGTATGACCGCTACCACTGTTGGATATCCAGCATCGGTATGACCGCTACCACTGGAGGATATCCAGCATCGGTATGACCGCTACCACTGGAGGATATTCAGCATGGGTATGACTGCTACCACTGTTGGATATCCAGCATCGGTATGACTGCTACCACTGGAGGATATCCAGCATCGGTATGATCGCTACCTGTCACAGACGTTCCTGCGACAGGTGGCAGGAGATCGGTGAGACTGGCAACACGTGGTTTGATCTGACATGTTTTCCTTTTGGATCAAATGACGTCTGTGTTGTTTCTGACGCTCCACACCTTCTTTCCCCAGGTGCGACTATTAGGGTCATTTAACCTTCTCTATTTATAGTTGCTTCTCCCACAATGCTGTGTGGTTTATAGCTTCTGTTTGGACCTTTGGATAGATTGTGGTTGGATCTCGGCTGAGTTCCTGGTGCTTCCATTGCTCCTTTGAAGTTAAGTCTTTCCTTTCCCTTTTGTATTTAGTTTGGGTTCTGTGTGTTACGTTTCCCTATTGTTTGTATTAGGCCTGAAGGAGACTCCTGTTCGTCCTTCCTTTTGGAGAAACAGGTAGTCTCGTCCCTGCCATTAGTACCAGGGTCCTATAGGGCTTGATAGGACTCTAGGTATTCCTGTGTATGAACTCACCTACCTTTGGGGTCTGTTCATACTGGTAGTCAGTCAGGATTTTGGTTAGGGTTTTCACTAGGAGGTGTCCATTTTCCTTCCCTAGTTCTCAGGCCTGATTCCCTGTTCCCCCCTTCCCTCGTATGCTCGTGTGGTGTTTCGCTCCCACACCGAAGCGTGACACTACCACAGGAGGATATCCAGCATCTGTATGATTGCTACCACAGGAGGATATCTAGCATCTGTATGACCGCCACCACAGGAAGATATCCAGCATCTGTGTGACCACAGGAGGATATCCAGCATTTGTATGAGCACTACCACAGGAGGATATCCAGCATTTGTATGACTGCTACCACAGAAGGATATCCAGCATCTGCATGAACGCTAACACAGGAGGATATCCAGCATCTGTATGACCGCTACCACAGGAGGATATCCAGCATCTGTATGACCGCTAACACAGGAGGATATCCACCATCTGTATGACTGCTAACAGAGGAGGATATCCAGCATCTGTATGACTGCTACCACAGGAAGATATCCAGCATCTATATGATCGCTACCACAGGAGGATATCCAGCATCTGTATGACCACTACCACAGGAGGATATCCAGCATCTGTATGACCGCTACCACAGGAGGATATCCAGCATCTGTATGACCGCTACCACAGGAGGATATCCAGCATCTGTATTACCGCCACCACAGGAAGATATCCAGCATCTGTGTGACCACAGGAGGATATCCAGCATTTGTATGACCACTACCACAGGAGGATATCCAGCATTTGTATGACCACTACCACAGGAGGATATCCAGCATCTGTACGATCACTACCACAGGAGGATATCCAGCATCTGTATGACCGCTACCACAGGAGGATATCCAGCATCTGTATGACCGCCACCACAGGAGGATATCCAGCATCTGTATGACCGCTACCACAGGAGGATATCCAGCATCTGTATGAATGCTACCGCAGGAGAGTATCCAGCATCTGTATGACCGCTACCACAGGAGGATATCCAACATCCTGATGACCGCTACTACAGGAGGATATCCAGCATCCTGATGACCGCTACCACAGGAGGATATCCAGCATCTGTATGACCGCTACCACAGGAGGATATCCAGGATCTGTATGACCGCTACCGCAGGAGAATATCCAGCTTTTTTATGACTGCTACCACAGGAGGATATCCAGCATTTGTATGACGCCACTATGCAAGAGGGGCAGCCTATATCGCATCAATGTGACCTTATCATATACCCTCCCTGGATGTTTGATCATTGACCAAGCATCACTAATATTGGGGGGGGGGGTCTGCAGAGAGACCCCAGAAGATGATCAGCTAATTTAAGTTTTCCAGGTGTTTTTTTCCGCTAGTGTATTTAATTGTTTCTGCATCCTGAGGACAAACAGATACAGCTGACAGTGATGGTCATCCTGCAGGAGCGGACTGGACATAGAGTCTACAGGGAAATTTCCCCGGTGGGCTGGTGCTTAGGGGGTCACCCAAACACTCCTCACTACTGCTGGCCATGTACATACTGATCTGATGCTGTAAGTGGTAATTACCGATTATAGACCTGGTAGACGGCTGCAGCTGCTGATAGAGCTGAATATTGTGTGCCCTGCTGTTCATCCTCATAGGCCACCATAAGAGGCAGTGTATAAATGGTGTAGGGACACGGGTGTCTCAGGCGGCCCATGCCTGCACTGTCGACAGTGCTTAAAAGAGGTGTTTTATTTCCTTGGACACTTGAGATGCCTACTACTGGTGGCACTATGGTTCTGCTGGGATGGTATTTTGTGCTGCACTATGGTATTGATAACCCTGTCTGCTTGTGCTGCTCTGCCTTCTGTCAATTTGGACCTGCCTACATAGAGGCCACTTTTAGCTTTCTTTCAGGGCCACTTTAAGTTCCCAGTCCACCCCTGTCACCCTGAGATCCACCGGGGCACCAAGCCAAAAATGGCAGGTGCTAGTGACACCCCTAAGGCTAATTCAATAATTCTAGGGAAAAATACTAAAATAATACTCTTCTTGAGTGCAAAAGGATTGCGCATGTTGAAATTCAAAAGCCCTATCCTTATCTTCACAACATCTATTGTCAGGGAATAGTCAGGAGACCGCTGTACACACTGGGAAGTTGGCCGGTCCTGCTAGCATAAAAATTTATGGTCAGTTTAAAGGGATTTTCCCTTTTAACCATTTGTGGGCCAAGATACAACTATTTTTATTGGTGTTTAGGCGATTTTTATGGCGGTTAGGGGATTACAGTCCTTCACAAAGACTCACCTCACTTAGGCTACCTTCACATCGGCACAACCACCTTCACGCAGCACAATGCTTCAGTTTTGTCCCCATTCATTATTATCGGGAAAGCCTTCCGTTCCGGTTTGTTGCGTTCCGATGCGGGACACAAAACTGCTGCCAGCAGTGTTTCTGTGTGCGGCATGGTAAACTGAACAAGCCGGAACTGGCACAAAAAAAAAAGTAATTCAATGGTGCTGGAAACGGATCCGGCGTCCACTGACTTACAGTGGTCTTAATGTCGGATCTGGTTTCTTTATTTTTGATATAATACAACCGGATCCCATCTGAACAGATGCAGCTGGTTATGTTATTAAAACAAAAGCATTTTGCTCTGGTTTTCAGACCCCCTGCCGGATCTCAAAACCGTATAGCAAAAATGCAGATGTGAAAGTAGCCTTACATATACATGGCAATGCAGGATGAGGTGAAAGAGTACATGGTGTCTGGCAATGAAATGAGAGTCAGAGAAGTTATTTGCTCTGTTGCTATCATCAATCCCTGAAAAACAATGATGTGAGGAGACTCTGGTTGAAGGCCCAGCCAGGACTGGTCAGCTTAGACCCTGCGTCTCTTGGGTGGTCCACTTGATATGAGCTGGTACATAAATGTGTTGCACGTTTCTCTCTATGCCACGAATACACAACGTGTTTGTGCGGTGAAGTAATAAAATACTAATACACAGTTTTTCCATAAGAGGGAAAAGCGGCAGTCATAAACTAGTTATATTCTGGAAATACACCAGTCCTCCATGGCACAATTCACAGATGGAGAAAACATGGCCAGGGGTGTTACTGCCCCCTAGTGGTGACTTATATGTCTACAGCTGGTATAATATCTTCTCTACATAGTGATATGGAGCATGCAGGTATAACCTGGGCATCTCCTGTATATAATTATATATGTGCAGCTGGTATACGTTATACATCATCTTTATATAGTGATATGGAGCATGCTGGTATAACCTGGGTATCTCTTATATATAATTCTATATGTACAGCTGGTATACGTTATACATCATCTTGTATATAGTGATATGGACCCTGCTGGTATAACCTGGGCATCTCCTGTATATAATTATATATGTACAGCTGGTATAAGTTATACATCTTCTTGTATATAGTGATATGGAGTATGCTGGTATAACCTGGGCATCTCCTGTATATAATTATATATGTACAGCTGGTATAAGTTATACCTCTTCTTGTATATAGTGATATGGACCATGCTGGTATAACCTGGGCATCTCCTGTATATAATTATATATGTACAGCTGGTATAAGTTATACATCTTCTTGTATATAGTGATATAGAGCATGCTGGTATAACCTGGGTATCTCTTATATATAATTCTATATGTACAGCTGGTATATGTTATGCATATTCTTGTATATAGTGATATGGACCCTGCTGGTATAACCTGGGTATCTCCTGTATATAATTATATATGTACAGCTGGTATCAGTTATACATCTTCTTGTATATAGTGATATGGAGCATGCTGGTATAACCTGGGCATCTCCTGTATATAATTATATATGTACAGCTGGTATAAGTTATACATCTTCCTGTATATAGGGATATGGACCATGCTGGTATAACCTGGGTATCCTGTATATAATTATATATGTACAGCTGGTATAAGTTATACATCTTCTTGTATATAGTGATATGGAGCATGCTGGTATAACCTGGGCATCTCCTGTATATAATTATATATATGTACAGCTGGTATCAGTTATACATCTTCTTGTATATAGTGATATGGACCATGCTGGTATAACCCGGGCATCTCCTGTATATAATTATATATGTGCAGCTGGTATAAGTTATACATCTTCTTGTATATAGTGATATGGACCATGCTGGTATAACCTGGGCATCTCCTGTATATAATTATATATGTACAGCTGGTATAAGTTATACCTCTTCTTGTATATAGTGATATGGACCATGCTGGTATAACCTGGGTATCTCCTGTATATAATTATATATGTACAGCTGGTATAAGTTATACATCTCCCTGTATATAGTGATATGGAGCATGCTGGTATAACCTGGGCATCTCCTGTATATAATTATAGATGTACAGCTGGTATAAGTTATACATCTTCTTGTATATAGTGATATGGAGCATGCTGGTATAACCTGGGCATCTCCTGTATATAATTATATATGTACAGCTGGTATAAGTTATACATCTTCTTGTATATAGTGATATGGACCATGCTGGTATAACCTGGGCATCTCCTGTATATAATATATATGTACAGCTGGTATAAGTTATACATCTTCTTGTATATAGTGATATGGACCATGCTGGTATAACCTGGGTATCTCCTGTATATAATATATATGCACAGCTGGTATAAGTTATACATCTTCTTGTATATAGTGATATGGAGCATGCTGGTATAACCTGGGCATCTCCTGTATATAATTATAGATGTACAGCTGGTATAAGTTATACATCTTATTGTATATAGTGATATGGACCATGCTGGTATAACCTGGGTATCTCTAGTATATAATTATATATGTTATAAGTTATACCTCTTCCCGTATACAGTGATATGAAGCATGCTGGTATAACCTGGGCATCTCCTGTATATAATTATATATGTACAGCTGGTATAAGTTATACATCTTCCTGTATATAGTGATATGGAGCATGCTGGTATAACCTGGGTATCTCTTGTATATCATTTTATAACTCCTGCTAAAGTGGTTACACAATAATTTATAATTTTCTTTAGTTTAATAACCAATTCTGGCTAAAAAAAAGTTTGCACAAAAGACACATGCATGTGTGAATCCAGCCTCACATTTGTACATTACATATGAATGAGATTTTGATCAATGAAAGTTATTTTCAGCATAAACATCTTCCCTGGAATTAGGCAACTATTCCTCTGCATGTGACCAAGGCTTTAGTTACATTTTATGGTAGTAACTTATACCCACCTGTAGGTGGCAGCCTCTGCTTTAATATTGAAAGTTTTATATTCTTCCAGGGGCTAGACCTGTAAATAGAAAAAAGAAATTGTTTGCACATTGGGCTTTTGTTTTTACCTTTTCTATTGAAGCTTGTATCAAGAAACCGGTAAATGTATTGTTATTACAGCAAGACGCCTTTTTGTGAATGTCTTCCACCAAACATGCTCTGAACGTGGAAAAGTTACTGAAGAGTTTTCATTTATGAGTACCTTAAAGCAGGGGCGTATCTAACGGCTCATGGGCCCTGGTGCAAGAGTTCAGCTTGGACCCCCCTTCCGTCAGTGCTTTGTGTGTCTTCTTATGCGGCACAAGGGTTGTTGGGCCCCCTCAGGCTCATGGGCCCGGTAGCGACTGCTACCTCTGCACCCCCTATAGCTACGCCCATGCCTTAAAGAGGTTGTCTCATCACAGACAATGGCGGCATATCGCTAGGAAATGCCCCCACTGCATGCCTCCCAAGTGTCCCTCTTTTGGAGGGACAGTCCCTCTTTTTGACCCAAGTCCCTGTGTCCCTCTTTGATCCTTAAATGTCTCTCTTTTTGACCTGGGGAATGAATGCATAAATGTGCATTAATAAATTATGCTTTAGGCATCGTCCCTCTTTGCGATTTCCAAAAGATGGGAGGTATGCCATTGTCTTATAGCTGCAAGCCCCACTACTGGGACGCGCACCTATACCGGGAACTGAGCCCCGCATAGAAGTGAATGGGAGCGCACCGTGCATGACTGGCCACCGTTCACATTCACGTCTATCGGAGACGGTGCTCAGCTATTTTCGGCGGCCCATTAGAAAATGAATGGAGGGTGGCTGCGCACACTTTTGGGGCTCCGTTCTCAATATAGGTGCGGGTCCCAGCGGTGGCACCCACAGCTATAAGATAATGGGGGCATATACTAGCGATATGCCCTCTTTTAAAGGAGTCCTCTACTATATGTTACTAGCACCTCAAAGTCTGGGGATGCAGCCTATTCATATTCATTTGGGTCTGATTCTTTTTGATTTGTTACATTGTACCAGTGCTGTGAAGATGGATCATTCTGGAGCTGCGGGAACTATTAACCCTTAGAGGACCTGGCGATTTTACATTTTTTTCTCTCTACCTTCCCAGAGACAAACTTTTTAGCTGTTCACATAGCCGTATGAGGGCTTGTGTTTTTGCGGGACATGTTGTAATTTATATTGGCGCTATTTAATATTGCATATGATGTAGTGGGAAACTAGAAAAAAATCTAAATGGAGTGGTATTGGGGGAATTCTGGAGTGTAATTGGGGAAATGGGACAATTCTGCCACAGTGTTATGGGATTGGTTTTTACTATATTGCAGTAAAACTTAGACTACTTTCACACTAGCGGTAGCAGGGTCCGGTTTGCTGTTCTAGCAGGGAAACAGCCTGCCGGATCCGTGTTAACGCTAGCCCACTGTGCCGTCGGAAGTCCACAGAGCTGTGTCAGGGATTATTTTTTGTGGGTCAATCTGCATTTTTCATTTATACCATTGTGAGGCGGGTAAGATTTTTTTATTTTTTTATAATGCGCCATTCGCCATAGGGAATAAATAATTTTATATTTCAATAATACAGGCATGGTGATGCCAATGATATTCTTTTTTATAATGAATTTTTATTTTAATTTGGTGAAAAGAGGGGTGATTTGAATTTATTAGATTGCAAATGTTATTCTGTGATGGATATTTATATTACAATGCAGTGCTGCCACCTGCAGGCTTGTATTAGAATATACCAGTGATAGGTATCGGAGCCTTCAAGTGGTTGTCTGTTCTTTTCTATTGATGACCTATCCTCATCAGTTAACCGCCAAACAAACCTCAATATTTACAACCCTGATTCTGCAGTTAACAGAAACACCCCATGTGTGGTCATAAACTGCTGTATGGGCACACGGCAGGGCTCAGAAGGAAGTAAGCGCCATTTGGTTTTTGGAGGGCAGATTTTGCTGGAATGGTACTTTTTGACCGCTTGCTATTAAGCTTTTTGTAAAGCAAGGTGACAAAAAATGGCGTGGCACGGTTTTTATTTATTTATTTTTTGCGATGTTCATTTGACGGGGGAGATCATATGATATTGTTATAGAGCCGGTCATTATGCAAGTCTTTATGGATACCTAATATGTTTTTTTTTACAATTTTATATGTGTTTATTATGGTAAAGGGTGGTTTTTTTTTACTTGAAACTTTTTTTTATGAATAACACTTTTTTGTCCCATTATTATAATGCACTGGCTGTCAGTGTATTACCAGTGTAATACCCTGACGGCCTGCTTGCCTGTGAGACCCAGGGGGGCATGGGGTTGCCTTCTCAGCCATAGGGTCCCCGTCACCACAGCACGGGGACCCGATGGGGACAGGGAGGGAGCTGTGCTGACCACAGCATACAGAGGGTTAGAGCGCCGGCGTACACATCAGGTGCACGGCTGTCGGGAACAGACGGACCCCTGCCGCTGCTGCACCCGCCAAATCAGTGCACCGTATCTGTACTGAGGCTGTCGGGAAGGGGTTAAAGGACTAAGTGTCTGGATAGTGGCAGTCTGACCATTGGGACTGCAAGCCCAACAATAAGGTCTCATGCACACGACTGTGTCTGTATTGTGGTCCACACACCTTGGATCCGCAAAATACGGACAGCTTCCATGTGCAGTCCATAATTTTGTCACTCTCGTTACTAGAAATTACTATTTTTGTCTGCAATATAGACAAGAATGGATGATATCCGTTTGCTGTTTTTTTGTGTGGATAAAAATGAAGGGGGTCTATGTGCAATCTACAAAAAATGCGGATTGGACACGATTACAAATATGGTCGTGTGCCTGAGGCCTAAGAAGAACAAGTCTTGTGACCCCATTTAGGGAGTGTTGGAGCAGGCACACTGCTGCTAGATTCCAACTTTATGGGATTTCTAACGATAACAAGTACAGCGCTCATACGGGAGGACACCGGACCCTGTACTCGTGATCAGGGGGGGTCTCTGCGAGGGAGGCCTTAAAGAGTTACTCATTCCCAATCAGATGTTAATGACAACCTCCAGAAACATAACAGTGGGCAGAGCCAGAATCCGGTGCCGACCACAGCACAGTGGATGGTGGGTGTGCTAGGTGTCAGACCGCACCGACCTGATATTGATGATAGGTGATCAGTATCTAAAAGGTAGAAAACCCCTTTTCAGCTCTCCTAAATAGACACTTTTTTATGAAGAGAATAAGAAGTGGTTACCAGATGTATATGACACCACTTATAATTGTTTGACAGAATGTAAAAAAAAAAACATATCCGATCCATGCAGTTTTACCCCTGATGAGACCTCAGGGGTCAAAATCATTGGTATCCTCCATTAGCACTCTCATGTCTGTGGCTGTCTTTCACGTACGGTTTAGTTATAACTTCCTGCCGTCTCTCTCCTTCACAAGCTGAGGAAAACATTTCCTGTTAATTATCACTCTGAAGAATGCCCCTGGCTTTATTATTGCACATTAAAGTATCTTTTCAGCTGTTCCTTCCTTTGTTTATCATCTTGACAGGAAGCAGAGTTAGGGATGGAATGAGCACACATAAGAGATCATTAACCCTGTGCATCTTACATGGTGGGAGCCGTGCAAAGGGCATGTAACCAGGAGGCCCACAGACCGCAGCAGTGTGTACTCCTATATCCCAGTTATCTACAGTATCAGACACTCCCTTTTTCATGGAAGACTGTTAATCCTGAGCTCCCTGGTTCATGAATGGAATGACAGAGATGCAAAACTACTGTGACACTAAGGCCCCATCCACTAAATAACAGCAAACTGATTTCATTGTGTCTCAATGGGAACGTTTAGGCAACTATTAAGGTTTGCTACAATGTATCAGTGTAGGGAAAATTAGCTACTGCCCGGATATAAGACTGGTCATAGACATGAGATCCTCTTGTTTGAGTGACTGCCATCTCTCATGACATCCCTATACATATGTATAATTGGTGGCTGATCCCTGGTCTAAGATAGGCCTCGTTTACATCTGTTTGGGGATCCAGCAGGCTGTTTCGGCACAGTACAGTCTGCCGGATCCTCTACTTCACCACCGGATCCTCATTGACTGCAATGGGTCCGAAGGTGATCTGGCCAATTTCTGGCAAATAGGCCGGGATTCGGCTGGAAGAAAAACGTTGCGTGCAGCGGTTTATGTCCGGCCGAAAGCTGGCATATTTGCCAGAAATCGGCCAGATCACCGCCAGACCCAACTGCAGTCAGTGGGGATCCAGCGGTAAAGTAGAGGATCCGGCAGGCTGTTTCGGCACAGACGGATTCACAAGCTGAGATGTGAACGAGGCCTTAGCAGGTTCGATCGATATACATTTACTATGTATGACCCACTTAACAAACCTGCAGCTGTGAGATGTTTTAGGTCACAATGGGGGATATTTGTGAAACCAGGGTAAAGTAGAACTGGCTTAGTTGTCCATAGCAACCAATCAGATTCCACCTGACATTTTTCACAGCTCCTTTGGAAAATAAAAGGTGGAATCGGATTGGCTGCTATGGACAACTAAGCCAGTTGTACTTTTCACCAGCTTGATAAATCTCACCCAATGACTTTTCAGTAAACAAGGTGGACATTTATCAAGATGTGTTTCTAACGTCAGTCTTGGTCCACATCTCTTAATGATCTGGCAGGTCTGTGTGTAAGAATCTGTAATCTATGCCAGCTAAGAGCTGGCAGATTTAGGGTGTAACTAGTGGAAAAACTAGAGTAAGATATCTTAAATGTGACGGCCTGCATAGATCTCGCCCCTCCCACGCAAACTTCACCCACTTTTTACAAAACTGGCGAGCACGGCATGAAATGGCAAAAAAAAGTTGCAAATTTTAAAGCAAAATGGGGCTGGCATGAAATATTGCAACTTCTTGATAACTATTCTGATGCAGAGGCCTTGATACATCTCCTAAGGTTTTTTTTTATTTATTTACTAACAGCAAACAATGATGAACTGAGACACAGAGAATATGGCCTCTTTCACACGAGCGTGTCCGGATTAGGTCCGGATGCCTTGCGGATGCGTTCAGTGAAAACGGTGCGACTTCACAGGCAAAGCCATTCAGTTTTGTCTGCGATTGCGTTCAGTTGTTCAGTTTTTTCCGCGCGGGTGCAATGGGTTTTGATGCGTTTTTCACGCGCGTGATAAAAAAACTGAAGGTTTACAAACAACATCTCCTAGCAACCATCAGTGATAAACGCAACGCACCCGCACTTGCTTGCGGATGCAATGCGTTTTTCACGCATCCATATTCACTTCTATGGGGCTAGGGCTGCGAGAAAAACCTGGAATATAGAACATGCTGCGATTTTCACGCAACGCACAAGTGATGCGTGAAAAAAAATGCTCATGTACACAGACCCATTGAAATGAATGGGTCAGGATTCAGTGAAGATGCTATGCGTTCACATCACGCATTGCACCCGCGCGGAAAACTCGCCTGTGTGAAAGAGGCCTTATGCGTTCACATCACGCATTGCACCCGCGTGGAAAACTCGCTCGTGTGACAGGGGCCTATTAGAAATTGCAGAACTTTTTATTATAAGACTGCAAATATTTTTGGGGATTTATGTAGTTTTTCTAAGGCTTAAAACACATGGTTTGTGGTGCAATATTTGCAGTAAAATCACCTATTGGTCCTTAAACAAAAAATTTACAGTAGCTTTTTTTGGGGGGCCAACTGAATTTTTTCCTGCGGTTTTAGCAGTTCATTGTGTTTGCCCACTATTGTTTTCTTCAGCATTATACTTTTTTTTTTTTAAGCCAGAAAGACAAAAAACACCACCTTAGGCTAGTTTCACACTATCGTCAGGGGAGTCCGTCAGCCTGTTCCGGCGGGTGAACAGCCTGTCGGATCCATACTGCCGCTAGTTCACGTGTGCCCCCAGGCTGCCGCTCCTTCCCCATTGACTATAATGGGGGCGGAGTTCCGGCAGCAGCACGCCAGCGCACGGTGAGAGGCCGCCAGACTAAAAGTACGACATGCAGTACTTTTAGTCCGGTGGCCTCTCACCGTGCGCTGCCACGCTGTTGTTGGAACTCCGCCCCCATTATAGTCAATGGAGACCGAGCGGCAGTCCGGAGGCACACATGAACTAGCGGCAGGACAGATCCGACAGGCTGTTAACCCGCCAGAACAGCCTGACGGACTCCCCTGCCGCTAGTGTGAAAATAGCCCAATGAACAAAAACACCAGGGGCAAAAAAATAATGTATGTGTTTCATATTTCCCATAGACCTTCATATTTAGAGATGTTTTTAACCACAAAAATATGAAGGTACAAAAAAAATGCCAATAAAAACCTGTGTAAACCCACCCTTTTTCTCTATAGGTTCCACTATTGGTCTGGCTTACAAAATACTGATGCACACAACTGTATTTTGCACCCATGTCCTATCTGCATTTTTGAGGATCACACATCCATCCGTCCATTCGGTAAATTATAGAACATATCCTATTCTGGTCTGCATTGCAGACCAGAATACAATTTCTATAAATGGGAGTGGAAAGCATGTGGAATGTATTTGCATTTTGCGGATCTGTGGTTTGTGGAACGCAATACCGATACAGTCATGTGCATGAGGCCTAGTGCAGACACGGCAACCTTTGGCACTCCAGGGGTGGTGAAACTACGACTCCCAGCATGCACACTTTCATGGCTGTTCTCAGAACTCCCACAGAAGTGAATAGAGCATGCTGGGGGTTGTAGTTTCACAACAGCTGGAGTGCCAGGGGTTGCTGAGCCCTGGCCTAGTGCATAGTTGCAGCAGAGTTTGACATTTTCCATTGCTTTTGTGAAGTTAAACTTTGCATCATCTGTACTCTGTGTTTCAATTCCTCACCACATCCAGACGCTCCATTACGTGTTAGGCCTTAATTCCACCAGAGCTAGATTAGATATGCTAGACAGAGAAATGACTGGAGAACCAGGCATCTCTGTTTTCAGCTTTAGACTGGGATTTGGTTGTTGGCCCCCAACCATTAGGACTTGTCGAAACACCCCCTTTTCAGAAAGCACGAAGGGTAAATCTTCTTCTGCTCTCTCTATATTTTGGAATATTTGCTTCCAGGTCTCTCGTCTAATAACAGTGAATTATTTTCTACTAAACCAGTGTTTGCGAGAGGCAGATAAATCTTAGGATTGCAGATCGCTTGCATCATAGAAAAGTAAACCAGATGTGCGCTGCTATCAGGCAAAGAATGAAGCCAAGCTGACTACAGGGGGAGAGCAGTGGGGAAGGGACTCACTGAACCCAGGGGAAAATCACCGGGAACACTTGGCTTAATTCATTGGCTCGTCCAGTCATATGTGCATGAAGTTAAATCACTCTATAATGGGACGTTCTGCACCTTTGTAATGGACTTTGCATTGCAGTTCCTCACCACACTGAGCTCCCTCTTACCTTCACTGATACACAGTAGCAAACCCCCCAGGACAGGGGAGAATAGTTTTTTTTCTGATTGATATATTGATTTCATAGGCAAATGTTTGATTGGTCTAACCATACATACCCCCATGGGAGGGTCGCTGGTCAGGTGGCCTCCTGTGCAGGCCACCTACGAACAAATGGGAAATGCTGAATTTGGCAGAGGATTGCTAGGTAAGCTTCTGGTCTCTGGGGGCAATCAAGACATTCACTGACAGCTAGCAGAGATATGGAAATTGATGAGGAATTAAAACACAAAGGGGCAGGTTTTCTAAGGGTACTTTCACACTTGCGTTAGTGCGGATCCGTCTGTTTTTTTGCACAGATGGATCCGCACCTATAATGCAAACGTTTGTATCTGTTCAGAACGGATCCGTTTGCATTAGTTTTAAAGAAAAATGACAAAGTCCAAAACTGATCCGTTTTGAATTACATTGAAAGTCAATGGGGAACGGATCCGTTTTCAAATGCACCATATTGTGTCATTAAAAACGGATCCGTCCCCATTGACTTACATTGTAATTAAAAACTGATCCGTTAGGCTCCGCCTCTTCAGACGGACACCAAAATGCTGCAAGCTGCGTTTTGGTGTCCGCCTCCAAAACGGAATAGAGGCGGAACAGAGCTGAACTGATGCATTCTGAACGGATCCTTATCCATTCAGAATGCATTGGGGCTGAACTGATCCGTTTTGTACCGTTTGTGAGAGCCCTGAAACGGATCTCACAAACGGAATCCAAAACGCTAGGGTGAAAGTAGCCTAATTTTGTCTAAAATGTAGGCAGCGTTACGGTGATTACACATGCAGTGGACAAAAATATACCACTATTGAATAAAAACTGCACTGTAAAGAAAAAAAAAAGCATGTCCTGTATTTTCCATAGACTGTCAGCAAATGCACACAAAAAAGAACCATGTCAAGGAGAACGTTAAAAAGATGCTTATCTGCCATTTCTCTGGCATACAGAAGTGCCATTTGTACCACGATTTGCATGGGATTGCACTTTTCCACCACCCTTGCCACAGAGAGCATGGCATGGGTGGGGAGGGGCGGTCACTTGTAGCCTGGTGCATTTACCAATATGTGCACAAACTGGCGCACATTACATCTAAAATCCACACCAGGTCGCTTGCTGAGAGTCCCACAAAGATGGCAGACAGCGGTGACGACCCTAGTGTCTGAATACTTGCCTCTTAGCATGGGAGAGCCCAGGATAAGTGTTAGCTCTGGGCAGAGGACACCATCCAGGACTGGACAAACTGCTCTGCTGAAGGACGGAGATTGGATTTTTACAAATCATTTACCCTGATGCATGAAATATGGGCGTGATCCCCAGAATTTCACATGTCGTGTTATCAGGTCCCTGTGAAATATCTCCAGTTTGTGAGAAATTCTCATTATACCTTTGTGGAGACTCACAACCTGTTCTGTTTATAAGCAGCAGTTTTCCTATGGTCACCCAGCTTTCCATAGAGCCTGAATGGCATATAAATCTACATTAGGTCCTTTTGTCACAACGCGTGTGCGCCAGTGTTCACTGTTGGGGCTCATGCACACAACCCTTGGCTGTTTTGTGGTCCACAAAACATGGACACTGGCTGCGTGCATTCCACATTTTGCAGAACGTCCAGCCCATAATAGATGTGTCCTTTCCTTGTCTGTAATGTGAGCAATAATAGGACATGGAATGGCCATGCGGACATATGGAAACGGAATGCACACAAATTCCGTTTTTTATGCGGACCCACTTAAGTGAATAGATCCACATACAGGCTGCAAAAAAATGGCCCAGAAATGGGGAAAAAAAAGTTTGTGTGCATAAGCCCTAATTCTGATATTCTCTTCATGAATCAAGAGGATCAGTTTGACTGCATTCTGGCCCGTGGCTTGAAGATCTGTTTCACTAGGGACAGTGCTCGGACATGTCCACTAACAGCACATCACCAGCAAACACAATGACCGGTGAAGACAAATTCCAGTCATGCCTGAGGAATCAATAGAGAAATGCTTCTCCTTATCAGATATTGATGGTAACAGGTTCGAACTTGTCTCGGGATTGTTCTGCTCTCACCTCACAAAAAACAATTCCTATTCAGGTGACAATTCAGGCGCTCATACACCTTCTCCCTTGACTCCACCATACACATAAAGGCCTAATTCACACGGCCGCTGCCCTGCCGTGGCCGTATTGCGGCCCGCAAAGAGCGAGTCCGCAATATGCAGGTACTGGCCGTGTGCTCCCCGCATCACGGATGCGGAGCCATTTACTTGTTCGTGTTCTATTTTTTTGCGGTGCAGACGGATCACGGACACATTCAAGTTGAATCGGTCTCGATCTGTCCAGGCCCCAGCCTGTGCATTGGGGACCGTAGATTGCAGTCCCTAATGCACGGAACAGCCACACAATGGGCGTGTGCATGCTGCCAAAGACCAAGTCGTACATAGATCTCATAGGGCCCCATAGTAAAGTTTAGTATGTTCCCCCAATCTGTGAGATTTCTACAGAATTCACCATTTTTTATTGAGTGGAGGAAATTTTTAATAAAATGTTGGGCTTTGTGTAACCCACTTTAACCCCTTGATGAACACCAAGTACATGTACGGGGCGAAAGTCGTCTCTTTAAAGATGGCGCCCTCTGTGCTCCAGTTTATCACAGCAAACACTTGGGGCTAATGTTTGTGATTGGGTATAATACACAGACTTAACCCCCTCAGAGGCTGTGGGCAGTTGTGACCATGGCATCTTAGGCAGAGATGGACTGGATCTCTGAAGAAACCCATGCTATTGCAATTATAATTCCTATGGAGCCCTGCAGATGGCATTTGTAGGAGTTTGATTGACTTGCGCTAATTTGCATGCTTTCCTCCCATGGAGCATTGCCTGAAAATAAGTCTCCCTACACGTGCTGGGTCCCGTCAATGAGAACATGTAACCCCTGAGCATATTTGAGTCCACGTTAGCACACGATGGAGGAGGGCGCAATGGCATTTCTGTCCCTCTACCCTTGCATTGTGCATTATACTTTTAAATACAGGGTGCACTTTTACCATTGTGCTGAAAAGTAGAGCTGACATGTATCGTTAGAGGCTGACAAGGCAATTAGGAGCTTTCATCCTCCTCCTTCCTATTCAGCATTGACTACAGTTACTTTTCTATTGTCATCTACATCAATTCTGTGTAAAGGCCTCGGGGCAGCACAGCTTCAAATCTTATCTAGCTGGAAATATTTCTTTTAAGCAGTGAAGGAAGCCATACTAGACAGCCAAAAAGGCAGATTTGCCCATTTCCTGCCAATCAGAACCATCGACACCTTGTTGTGACAGGAATGGGCAAGACACATAATGCTAAAGTTGATCCACCATGTTTTTTTATCTTCCAGTGGCTGCACGAATACACAGCAAGCTTTGGTTGATCGGTGTCATGGCCAAAGTTTTCATGTAATCCCAGCCTTAAAACGTCTACCATGGGGTGCATATATTTCAGTCTGTAGAAAACCGTAGCCCTATACAGTAAAAGAAAAAAAAATGATGGCAACACATACCACCCATCAGCGGGCAAAGGAACCCACCTTTGGCCCCTGTCAGGTAACATTCCACATATGTATAGGGAACTTTTCCAGTACCCACCTTAACAATGTGAACACAGCCTAATGTTAGCCAGCCAAGGAAGACAAACCAAAATAAATATCTAAAAGGAATTCAATATCTTACTTCTAGGGCCTGACTGAAGTGACAGGCCCAATGCTCGAGGCTGCACTACTAAGAGGATCTGCTGACAACATATCTCACCAATTTCTGTCAGGAGCAGGGTTGTAATTGTGACCTTGCCGGGATCCAAATCACCATCCACATCAATGTTCACACCTCTATAAACATAACTAATCGCCAATCAATCAAGAAAGGATGTAGGTATTGATGAAGGTGGACAATTCCCTTGGAAAATTAGAAACATTATCGAGCTGTAGTTCTAAATTGCGCAGATTTTCATAAGCAATGTCTTCATGGGAGAGCAAAGACAAAGAACCGACCCCATGACATAATCTGAGGGTGCGTGATTACCTCCACAGCAACGCCAATATAAATATACAAGGCTGATGATTCTACAGATTCCTCGTCAGGTTTTATTAGAGCATCACAAGCCGCTGTGATATCCAATTTTCCAATTTTAACCTTCACAAGATCTAGTGACATTATAACCACTTGTAATTAAGACTCTGGTAACAGTCAGTGGAAACACTGATTAATTTCTGTATTTATATGGTCTTCCTGACTCATCCTCCTCTTCTTCAAACCCATCAACAACCTTTTATAAGAGGCTCATGAAGCCAGTGTTGCTGTAACTGAGTAAATAAAGGAGACGCTGCAGGCCATGGTAACACGTTTAGGCCAGGCAGGCTGCTCACAGAGGTATGAGCAACATGTGGCCTGGCAGGAAAAGGGATTCTGTAAAACTTTGGATAAATTACCGAACCACTGGTTCCACAACCAAAACAGTGGAGTGGCGAGTTGTTAGTGTACCTGAAATGAATACATGAGGGGTCTGGCTGCTGTACATGATGCAATCCTCGGAGTAGAACCAGTGTGACATTTCCATGTAAACCCCTCTTCATGGTGTTGCCCACGTGGCCTTCACACCAATCTTCGGCTATCATTGCATCCAATGAAGCAGGACTCATTGCTGAAGAGGACAGACCTCCATTCTAGCCTTCTTTGTCATCTAGCTGTGTACCATGATAGCCTTTGAGAGTGATGACGTGAGGTCAATGGATCTCCTGTAGCTGGCTATCTGGCTCCTAGCCCAATGTCGTATAAACACCTTCTGATGGTTTGTGTAGACACTGTTTGCCTCCCTAGGATTGGGTTGTGATGTTCCAATTTTACTTCCAGTACAGAATGGATCACTATGCGCCATTCTTCTAATCAGATGACCCGTCCATGTAGAGGTTCTCCTCACTGCACCTCTTGCGGTCATTCCAGTTTTTCGTTTTCTTCCCAACCACTGGGACTCATAACGTTGAACAGCGCTGACATCTCGGCCTAGGCATGTAGCGATCTGCCGGAGTGATAAACCAAGGAAGAAGAGGCATCACACAATCATCTCATATGACTTGATCCAATTTTTGAGGTTTCACGTAAATATGAAACTTTTATTTCAATCTGACAGAAATGGTTACTGCAACAACGCTCCCATTGAACTGAATGGTAACCAGCTCCATCCACTAGACAATGGACGGAGCTACAATGAAGCAGCTAATTGGCGGGGAATCAGGGTGTTGCACCCCACTGATCCGATATTGATGGCTTATCCTCAGGATAGGCCATCAACAGCCAATTTCTTTTATGTCTATTGTAGTGAAAGTAAAACCAGGTGTAAGACAACTGCTTTTTCTGACTCCTCTCCAGGACCTTCTCTAAAAGGGTGGGGAGAGTCAACTTTTACTAAGGCTCCCAGCATGCCAATGATAGGCTTGACATAGGATCTTTCTCAACCCCACATTGATGGTCGTTAAGGTGAGGCTGTTGTGACATGACTTGCATTCTTCAGGATGGCTTCCTTTTGTTTGCCTGCTTTCTTCAAGTATGCGAGAAGCCGAAAAAATGATAAAAACAAATTACAGATTTTTTGCCCCGAGGAACAGTCAAAAGCTACTGCACAGAAGCACGAAAACAAGATCATCTGTAGCCTCGATATGTCCCTGATTACTTCATATCCCCCCTCCTCCTTCTTATACAGATGGGAGCCATTTAGTAATAGTAAAACTGGTAACAAGACCCGAGGTCGCAGTGAAGAATGTAAAACCATCAAGGTGGATGTGGAGGCGCAGATTTTGCGGTGAGCGTTTCTCTTTCATCACAAATTCTGTTCGGGTCTCGGGTTCCAGCTCTGATTTCATAACAGAGAAGCTTAAAGGGTCGAAAATCAGGGAGGTTTTACCTGTCAGTCCGCAACGAAAAGGAAGCACAAGGTAAAAGGAAGACAGAGAAGTCAAGAGAGTCTCTAGTTTGGGCATTCAAAGATTGGCAAGAAAACAGAGAATAAAATTGTTTTAACCTTTTTTACCCCAGAGATTTTTCCATTTTTGTTTTGTGCTCCCTGCCTTCCCATAGCCATAACATTTTTATTTTTCAGGTCACATAGCCGTATGAGGGCTTGTTTTTCGCAGGACAAGTTGTACTTTCCAATTCCACCATTTAATATTGCATATGATGTAGTGGGAAACAGGAAAAAATTCTAAATGGGGTGGAATTGAGAAAAAAAAAAAAAAGCAATTCTGCCACAGTTTTATAGCTTTTTAAAAAAATTTATAATACGTTTGATATGCGATAAAACTGACCAGTTACTTTCATTCTCCAAGTCAGTATAAATCTGGCGATACCTTATATGTGTCGTTTTTCTTGCATTCTGATAATAATGAAATAATAACAACCTTGAAAAAAAAAATCTGTTTTATTTCTGACCCCTAAAACATTTTGTAGGTATGTGTATCATGCTGTGTCAGGGATGATTTTTTGCAAGGCGATCTGTACTTTTCATTGATGCAATTCTAGGGGGTGTATGACTTTATCATTTTTTATCAAATTTTTTAGTGGGAAATTAAGTGACCAAAACGGCGAATCGGCCATTTTGAGGTTTTTTTTCTGTTTCTCTGTATGGGGGAAATATTTTTATAGTATAGGCGTTTTTGCACGTGGCGATACCTATGATGTGTATTTTTAGTTTTTTTAGTTTTATTTTGGGGAAAGGGGGGTGATTTTAATTTTTATATTTTTAAAAGCTTTCGCTGCCGGAGGGAGCTGGAGCATACCCGGAAGCGCATGCTTTCAGGTTTTCACACGCTCGGATGCCGTGGTAAGGATTGAAATAAATGTCCGTGACCAGCATTATTGCTGGTTGTGGAAATGACCCGCGGGTGTCTGCTGCATGAAAAAGCAGTCACCCTATGGCTATGGCGCCCGCTCCACTGTGGTGCGGACGCCATCTTAAAGACCCAGCCAGTGCCGTACAAGTATGGCGCTGGTCTGGAAGGGGTTAATTTACAAGCCAGTAATTCACATTAGATGCATATAGGCTGAAACCATCAATTTCGGTGGGACTGGTCAATCAGCTAATGTGTATGTTGTTGTGCAGACACAATTATGATTCAGATGTCGAGAGAAAGAAGGTTTGGGCATCCTTTTGCCCTCAGGGAAGATAAGCTACCACCACTGTCTTACTCTGTTTTTCCCATTCAGAACACATGCACCCACAACCAAGCTGAGTGTGCATGTGTACTGTGGAGTCCGGAGGAACAGCTGTTGGCTTAGTGCTGTACTGGACCAGCAGATGGGGCTGACGATTGTCGGGATGGAAGCAATACTTCCAGACAATTACATGCTTGTCAATGGAGGAGACCGCTTCTATTACATACAGCAATCTCCTCCACAATATAGGGAGCAGATCACTAATGCCATTGTTTATCCCCATACAGAATAATTATTTCCCGGCAGCAGAGTGTGATTAGACGGCTAATGCTTAAAAATTGCGATTGGCCGATAAACAAGAAAACGCAGCACCTTCACACAGGCAGATCATCGCTAATGAGTGTTCCTACAAACGCCTATTAGTGATGATCTGGCCGACCCTCTGCACGTGCAATACAGCCCTTAGAAGTATATGGGCCAGCCTAAAGGGGTATTCTGGTAACCCCAAATTGTCCGCTCTGCATTGGGTAGGGAGTAACTTTTAGGTCATTGGAGGTCCAGTTGCTGGGAGCCCCTCTCATCATGAGAACAGGGGGGGATTTATGTTCCCTTTTTAGTCGACCTTGTACATTGCAGCTCTATTCAAACATCTGACAGAGATGGGTGAGCATTGTACTCCACTTTCTCTGGCTGTCCCCTACACTTTGAAAGAGTGGCAGCGCACATGCTTCCCAGCGGCTGAACTCCTACTGATCCTACAGTTATGCCCTGCCCACAACAGGTTATACCTTGCTATCAGAATGCACTTTTAAAGGGGTTCTCTGGTCTTTTAATATTGATGACCTATCTTTAGGATAGGTCATTAATATCAGATCAGCGGGGGGTCCGACACCCAGCACCCCCACCGATCAGCTGTATGAATGGAAGATGCGTGTCTCCCTTCCTGTTCACTGCTGCTATATCTATGGCGAGCAGGAAGAGAGGAGGGAGACGGCATGCGATTTCTCTTCATACAGCTGATCGTGATTTTTGATTATTGGAGAAAAGGTTATACAATTCAGTTCACCATTCCAGCTTTGCCGCTTTGGTGGTCCTCTAATTACTTTCTCTGCTGCAGCCAAGCAATGGCCTCTGAGCTGTGTACCTGCAGCCTATTTCAAAAAGTTCCTGCAGCTCTGTACTACAGAGGACTCTGAATGCCACTATGTGGTGCCTCAGTATTCTCTATAGAGGAGAATACCTACAGAAAAAAACTACATGGGTCTGTATGAAATGTTTTTGGACAATTACCGTCCCAACCTCTGACATTCACGGGAACCCACTTTTTCTGCATTCTTCAGCTTGTGGTAAATGTATATTAAGGGAAAGGGGGGTTTTATCATGTGTGACACATTACAGAGACACCTCCATGCCGCAGTCCCTCTTGGATATTATGTTACGCTGAACTGCAGCAGAGAGGTCTGAGGTTAAGAAGGATGGATTTGCTTGACATCAGTAGGCATGTGATAACTGAAACCGAAAATATGCATCGACATCTCCTAGCGAGAGAGAATTTGGGATAAAGGGAAACACAAACGGCTGGAAGACAGGTGTGAATGGAAACAAAAGTGGATGAAGACAGGAATATTCAATATGAAGATTGTTTATAATTGAAGAGACAACATTTAAACTTCCCAAAACAGAACAGTGACCCCGGTGCAGAAATACCATCATGGAAACCACTGCAGGAAAGGTTACTAGAACTAGTCTTATGGGAAGCCACAAATACATTTTTTTGCAAGTCACTTTTAGGCCTCTTGCACACGGGCGTCATGTTTGACGCCCGGATAAGATGCGGGTGCGTTGCGGGAATCGCCGCGAGTTTTTCCGCGCGTGTGCTAACGTTTGTAGTGCGTTGAGCACGCGCGTGAAAAAATCCGCATGCTTGGTACCCAGACTCGAAGTCAGACTTCATCACTGAAGTCTGGTTTCGGGATGAGTATTCTGTATATGTAATTATTTTCTTTATAACATAGTTATAAGGAAAATAGCTGCATTCTAATTACAGAATGCAATGTTCCTCGGCCTTTAAAGGGTTTAAAATAATAAAGAGTTAACTAGCCTTCTCCCCACAGAGCCCAGAGCGTCGTCCTCTTGATAGCTTGGCTGCTTGAGGACCTGTGGTGACGTCGCAGTCACATAGTTCAATCATAGAGCATTTGAGTGACCATGTGACCCATGTGATCTCATGACATCACGGCAGGTCCTTCATCGAACATCTGTTGTCTCGATGAAGGACCTGCCGTGATGTCACAGGATCACATGGGCCGCATGGTCCACTCAAATGCTTCTATGATTGGACCATGTGACCCTGTGACGTCACCACAGGTCCTCAAGCAGCCAAACTATCAAGAGAGACGACGTTCTGGGGCTCTGCGCGTACAATGGGAGAAGGTAAGTTAACTCTTTATTATTTTTAACCCTTTCAAGCCCGGGAACATTGCATTCTGTAATTAGAATGCGATTATTTTCCCTTATAACTATGTTATAAAGGAAAATAATAACGCATCGGGTCCCCATCCCGATCGTATCTCTAGCAACCATGCGGGAAAATCGCAACGCATCCGCACATGATTGCGGATGCTTGCGATTTTCCCGCATCCCCATTCACTTCTATGGGGCCTGCGCTGCGTGAAAATCGCAGAATATAGAACATGCTGCGATTTTCACGCAACGCAAAAGTGATGCGTGAAAATCACCGCTCATGTGCACAGCCCCATAGAACTGAATGGGTCAGGATTCAGTGCGGGTGCAATGCGTCCTCCTCACGCATTGCACCCGCGCGGAAAACTCGCCCGTGTGAAAGGGGCCTTAGAGTACAAACAGATTTTGGGGTTAAAAATGCTGCACAGACACCAGGGATTTTTTTTTTAAGTTGTGATGTGAGTTTTTTTTTGCAACAATCCTCTAAGAATATGGTCACAAGAAAGTGAATTTTCTGCAGCAGATTTTGCAGCTGTGATTCCTTGGAGATTTCTCAGTGGATTTGGGTTAAAATCCACAGTATTTGGACTTATGATCCACACTGCAGGCCAGGTTATATACAGATTCCATTGCAGAAAATGTCTGTAGTCTGTGGATGATATTTTCACAAATATCATTGACTTTGATGATACTCTGCACTCAATTACACTTACCCTGGGTTCACACCTGAGCGTTTTACAGCGCGTTCAAACGCGCTGTAAAACGCTCAACAGATTAAAACCAATGCATCCCTATGGGAGTGGTTCACACTTGAGCGTTTTACAGCGCGTTTGAACGCGCTGTAAAACGCCCAACGCATAAACAAGTACTTGAGCTTCTTTTGGGGCGTTTGACGCGCGTTTTGTGATTGACACCACAGTAGTCAATCACAAGAACGCGCGTTTTACGCGCGTTTCCTATTTGCAAAAACGCGCTGAAATACGCGCGACTAAAACGCGCGTTTTTAGAACGCTCAGGTCTGAACCCAGGGTTAGGAAAATCTGCATTGTATACCTCATGCGTGGCCGTACTCTAAGGTCCCTTTCAGAAGAGCGAGTTTTCCGGGCGGGTGCAATGCGTGATGTGAACGCATTGCGCCCGCACTGAATCTGGACATATTCACTTCAATGGGGCTGTGCAGATGAGCGTTGTTTTTCATGCATCACTTCTGCGTTGCGTGAAAATCGCAGCATGTTCTAAATTCTGCGTTTTTCATGCAACGCTGGCCCCATAGAAGTGAATAGGGCTTCAGTTTTTCACTGATGGTTGCTAAGAGATGTTGTTTGTAAACCTTCAGTTTTTTATCACGCGCATGAAAAACGCATCAATGCGCATTGCACCGCCATGGAAAAAACTGAATTTGCTTGCGAAATCGTGCATTTTTCACTGAACGCATCTAGACCTAATCAATAACCCTTTTCAGATCACCCCACAGATTTTTAATCGGATTCAGGTCTGGGATCTGGCTGGGCCATTCCAAAACTTTAATCTTCTTCAGGTGAACCCACTCCTTTGTTGATTTGGATGTATGCTTTGGGTCGTTGTCATACTGAGAGATGAAGTTCCTCTTCATGTTCATCTTTCTAGCAGAAGCCTGAAGGTTTTGTGCCAATATAGACTGGTATTTGGAACTGTTCATAATTCCCTCTATCTTAACTAAGGCCCCAGTTCCAGCTGAAGAAGACCAGCCCCGCAGCCTGACGCTGCCCCCACCATGCTTCACTGTGGGGATGGGGTCCTTCTGGTGATGGGCAGGGTTGTTTTTGCACCAAACATATCTTTTGGAATTATGTCCAAAAAGTTCAACCTTGGTTTCATCAGACCATAACACCTTTTCCCACATGCTTTTGGGAGACTTCAGATGTGCTTTTGCACAATGTAGCCTGGCTTGGATGTTTTTCTTCGTAAGAAAAGGCTTTGGTCTTGCCCCTCTACCCCATAGCCCAGACATATGAAGAATACGGGAGATTGTGTTCACATGTACCACACAGCCAGGACTTGCCAGATATTCCTGCAGCTCCTTTAATGTTGCTGTCGGCCTCTTGGTCGCCTCCCAGACCAGTTTTCTTCTCGTCTTTTCATCAATTTTGGAGGGACGTCCAGTTCTTGGTAACGTCACTGTTGGGCCATATTTTCTCCACTTGATGATGACGGTCTCCACTGTGTTCCATGGTATAGCTAATGCCTTGGAAATTCTTTTGTACCCTTCTCCTGACTGATACCTTTTAACAATGAGATCCCTCTGATGCTTTGGAAGCTCTCTGTGGACCGTGGCTTTTGCTGTGGGATGCGACTAAGAAAATTTCAGGAAAGACCAACTAGAGCAGCGGAACTTTATTTGGGATTAATCAGAGGCGCTGTAAATGATGGCCGGTGTATGCTGACTCCTATTTAACAGGATTTTGAATGTGATTGCTTCATTCTGTACACAGCTACATCCCGAGTTATAACCACATTATTTAATGCTCATGTACACAGACCCATTGAAATTAATGGGTCAGGATTCAGTGCGGATGCTATGCGTTCACGTCATGCATTGCACCCGCGCGGAAAACTCGCTCGTCTGAAAGGGGCCTTATGGTCTATAGCCTTGCTATACGTGTGATAGTCAAGTACCAGCTTTTCCAGCATAGCAGGAGTATCACACATATACCAACAGTAGATGTGTTTTATATATATAAGTTATATTACTAAATACCTTTTTTATATGTACCCACTGTTTCTGGATAATTCCAAGTGAGAGTGCCTGTCTGCCATATATATATTTATATCCTCGGGATAGGTTATCAGTATCTCATCAGTAGGGGTCTGACACCCGGGACCCCCGCTGATCAGCTGTCTGAGAAGGCACCTGCCCTATAGGTCATCAGTATCAAAATCCCAGAAAAACCCTTTAAAAACTCCACTTATGCTCAGTGTGTGAAACAGTCGAGGTTTTTTCTGTAGCAGATTTGAAAAACACTTGAGAAGTGACAGGGGCTGCTCGGGAGAAGATTTGATTGAGGATTTCATAGACGTCAATGGGGAAGCAGAGAAACCTCAACCAAACCCTCTACTAATACTCTTGTAAAAACTCCTCCAAAACCTCCAGAAAATACAAATCTGCCACCAAAAACGGCCTGCTATCAGCTACTGATCTTTCTGAGAGAACTGGACCTCAGGCCTGTCAGTTTCTCCTCAGTGACAGACTCCTGTCTCTCAGTTTCTCCTCAGTGACAGTCTCCTGTCTCTCTGGCCTGTCAGTTTCTCCTCGTCGACAGTCTCCTGTCTCTCTGGCCTGTCAGTTTCTCCTCAGCGACAGTCTCCTGTCTCTCAGGCCCGTCAGTTTCTCCTCAGCGACAGTCTCCTGTCTCTCAGGCCTGTCAGTTTCTCCTCAGCGACAGTCTCCTGTCTCTCAGGCCTGTCAGTTTCTCCTCAGCGACAGTCTCCTGTCTCTCTGGCCTGTCAGTTTCTCCTCAGCGACAGTCTCCTGTCTCTCTGGCCTGTCCGTTTCTCCTCAGTGACAGTCTCCTGTCTCTCTGGCCTGTCAGTTTCTCCTCAGCGACAGTCTCCTGTCTCTCAGGCCTGTCAGTTTCTCCTCAGTGACAGTCTCCTGTCTCTCTGGCCTGTCAGTTTCTCCTCAGTGACAGTCTCCTGTCTCTCTGGCCTGTCAGTTTCTCCTCAGTGACAGTCTCCTGTCTCTCTGGCCTGTCAGTTTCTCCTCAGTGACAGTCTCCTGTCTCTCAGGCCTGTCAGTTTCTCCTCAGTGACAGTCTCCTGTCTCTCTGGCCTGTCAGTTTCTCCTCAGTGACAGTCTGCTGTCTCTCTGGCCTGTCAGTTTCTCCTCAGTGACAGTCTGCTGTCTCTCAGGCCTGTCAGTTTCTCCTCACTAACAGTCTCCTGTCTCTCTGGCCTGTCAGTTTCTCCTCAGTGACAGTCTCCTGTCTCTCTGGCCTGTCAGTTTCTTCTCAGTGGCAGTCTCCTGTGTCTCTGGTCGCGTTTAACCTCATTGTCGGTCTCTTGGCTCTCTTTGTGTAGCAATATCGGTCAGTTTCTCCTCAGTGTCTGTCTTCTGTCTGTCAGTTTCTCCTCAGTGTCAGTCTCTTGTCTCTCAGGTCAGTCAGTTTCTCCTAGGTAACAGTCTCCTGTCTCTCTGCTCGGTCAGTCTCCTCACCCTCAAGTCTCTCGCTCTCTTTATACTCTGCAGTTCCCGCCCTCCGTGACGTCACGGCCCCGCCCCGGCTCCCGGTGAGCGGCGGACCTAGACTGCGGGCTGTCTGTGAAGCAGTGACCGGGGATCCCGGGCAGTGAGCGGTCGCAGCCTTCGCCGCCATGGCTTTCATCCCCTGCCGGGTGCAGTACCTGGACGATGTAGATCCGTTCGTCTGCACCAACTTCCCGGAGCCGCGGAGACCCCCGGTGTATAACTTCCCGGAGACCGCCCCGCTGATCGAGCAGCTGCCCGCACTGCACAAACTGCTGGAGGCCCCGCTCAAGGTAAGGGGGTGACCCTGGGAAACGAATGTTGGGGTCTGTGTGCAGTACTGGGGATAAGTGTAAGCTCTGGGGGCCACACTGTAGTATTGGGGATGAGTGTAAGCTCTGGGGGTCACACTGTAGTACTGGGGATGAGTGTAAGCTCTGGGGGCCACACTGTAGTACTTGGGATGAGTGTAAGCTCTGGGGGCCACACTGTAGTACTGGGGATGAGTGTAAGCTCTGGGGGTCAGACTGTAGTACTGGGGATGAGTGTAAGCTCTGGGGGTCAGACTGTAGTACTGGGGATGAGTGTAAGCTCTGGGGGTCAGACTGTAGTACTGGGGATGAGTGTAAGCTCTGGGGGTCAGACTGTAGTACTGGGGATCAGTGTAAGCTCTGGGGGTCAGACTGTAGTACTGGGGATGAGTGTAAGCTCTGGGGGTCAGACTGTAGTACTGGGGATGAGTGTAAGCTCTGGGGTCAGACTGTAGTACTGGGGATGAGTGTAAGCTCTGGGGGTCAGACTGTAGTACTGGGGATGAGTGTAAGCTCTGGGGGTCAGACTGTAGTACTGGGGATGAGTGTAAGCTCTGGGGGTCAGACTGTAGTACTGGGGATGAGTGTAAGCTCTGGGGGCCACACTGTAGTACTAGGGATGAGTGTAGGCTCTGGGGGCCACACTGTAGTACTAGGGATGAGTGTAGGCTCTGGGGGCCACACTAGTATTGGGGGATGGAATGACTGTAAGCTCTGGGGGCCACTCTGTAGTACTGGGGTATGGGATGAGTGTAAGCTCTGGGGGTCACGCTGTGGTATTGGGGGATTGGATGAGTGTAAGCTCTGGGGGTCACGCTGTGGTATTGGGGGATTGGATGAGTGTAAGCTCTGGGGGTCACGCTGTGGTATTGGGGGATTGGATGAGTGTAAGCTCTGGGGGTCACGCTGTGGTATTGGGGGATTGGATGAGTGTAAGCTCTGGGGGTCACGCTGCGGTATTGGGGGATTGGATGAGTGTAAGCTCTGGGGGTCACGCTGCGGTATTATGGGATTGGATGAGTGTAAGCTCTGGGGGTCACGCTGCGGTATTATGGGATGAGTGTAAGCTCTTGGGGTCACGCTGCAGTTTTGGGGGTTACCCTTATAGCCTTTAGGACATCACTGCGACTTTGGCCGTTCAGGTCACATGACGTCGCTCCTGGTTATAACGCGTCTCTTTCAATTCTCTGGGGAGGTCACATGACTTCTGCGGCACGTGACGCCTGTTGACACCTTCTTCATCTGTGCTCGCCTGGATAAGCTGTCGTCCATATTTTGCGACTAACTTTATGACTATGTTCACATTTTGGACGTTCTGCACACCTTGTCGCCTCTCCTTAGACTACGGGGTGTGATTCTCTCCTATTGGGGGGCTGCTGAGCAAAGAGACATTGACACCCCACTATTATAAATGGGCCCTGCCCCCTTGGCATCATGCCCTGCCGTAGTGGTGTCGCCCTCCAGGGTTATTTATGGCTCCACAAGTCACTTCTTGACGCTATAATGTTTTCCACCGATGGCCCTTGGTGACCCTCCCACCTCGGAGCCCAGCAATCCCATCATAATCCTCTGCTGGCCGTGAAAGCCTCTTGTGACAGTGATCTGCAGCCCTGGAGCCATCCGCCTCCCCTGTCCTGCGTGGGATAAAATAGAGGGGATATATATATATATAGCAGGATCGGTATTGCCCCTTGTGTGCCTTAATGAAGCCGAGGCCTTGAAACGCGTGTGGTTTTGCAGTTTATGTTCCTCTGGCTTTTGCCTTCCTTGCTTTTGAATATTCTCGCTAATCCGTTTCGCAGCTAATCCTGAGGATGCGAGCAGCATGGCAGAGCGGGCTCCTGCCAGGTGAAAGGGTTAAGCCTCGTGTCCGGGAAGACGTGATCACGCCCTTCTTCCATATATGTGTCTATCCCAAATTTAGCTGAAGTAACTGTTGGCAGGCCTGGCGCAGTCTGCCGGCTCTGTGGAACATACCTCTCTCCATGACCCCTTTGATCGCTGCTCTCTGCTTTTATTTAAATCTCTCCTGACTTCGAAATAGCTTTGCAGTCTCCATGAAGACAAGACCCTGATGGGGACCCCCTGCCCGGCTTGTACTGGTCTGATATGGGGGGGGCACCTCAGTAACTGGCTTTGTTCTCTATAATCTGTGAGATTGTTACAATTGTATCCAGTCGGTTCAATATACGGTAAACATCCTGGACTCCAGACTGATACATTGTAACGAACTATCAGGCCAGAAGAAAGCTTTGTGTTCACAGAGGATTGTCCAGCCTGGATACAATTGTAACAAACCCTCAGCTGTATGAAGTATAGGCAGGTTTTCAGCCTCTTGATGCAAACAAGAATATTGCCATTCTTTGACAGTAAGCAGAGATCTTTAAAGTAGAGACACAAAGTGCATTTAAGGGCTCATGCACACGAACGTATTTTCTTTCCGTGTCCGTTCCGTTTTTTCTTTGTGGAACCTTTTCATTTCAATGGGTCTGCAAAAAAAATCCCGGAATTTACTCCGCGTGCGTTCCGTCTTCGTATGTCCTATTATAGTCCGCATTACGGACAAGGTTAGTACTGTTCGATCAGAGTCCAGCTGTTCCATTACGCAAAATACGGAATGCACACGGACGTCATCCGTATTTTTTGCAGATCCGTTTTTTTGCGGACTGCTAAATACATACGGTCGTGTGCATGAGCCCTAAAGCTGCAGAACATACAGGGGCATTGTTCACACCTGCAGTAATGTCATTAGTTGAAATCCGCACCAGATAATTATAGTGGACCCCCCCACATGCAAAGGGGTCTGCAGCGGCTTATATGTCTTTCCCCATTGGAAATACATGCACACTTAACCGAGCAGGGTATGCATGTTTATGGGGGGGTCAGGAGGGTAAGCTGTGGGCTGAACAGATGTCTGGTGGGTTCTAGGGCAGCAGACTTTAGGTAAAGGAGTGAGTGTTTTACACCCAGTATGCGGAGCTGTGCGTACCTACCTAGTCCTGCTTGTATAGCACCCTCCCCGGACCATATTACCAAATGTAACCACATCCTGTTCCCATTTACATGAACTTTATTTATATCAGTCTAGGAGACCCCTGAGGTCTGATGATGCAAGTGCCACGGCGGATCCTAACCTGTATTAGACCATATTCACACACAAATCAGGAGTGGCTGTCAGTCTTTCCACTATTTTTTTCTGATTAGGTCATTATCTTGGTTTTAAGCTTTAAATGCTGGTGCAAAACGGCCGACCAGGAGTGCAGTCCGTGATGGGCCTAGGTCTGCCGGTGTCCTGTATTGTAAAGGCTTTGTTCACACTAGGTTTAGTCACCTGACAGATCCCATTGTCAGGTTTCCGCACAGGTGTCCGTCCTGTCACATGATCGTCCGCTGGTATGTAGCACCGGGTAAGTACCCTGGATCCCAATCCAGGGCTGTGTGGCAGAACCTGTTTGGTCAGACGTGTGGTGGATGAGATTCTTATGTTAATGTGTCGTGAGTAAAGGAAAGTTTGGAATGTGCGAATGTAGGTAATGAGCGGCCGCGGTGACTCACGGCGCTGGCCGCTCGCCGTCACCGGCCCCTTAGTGTGCAGACCATACTCTCTTACTGCAGTCTCTGAGTAGTAACGAAAAGTTCTGCAGCTTTCTGATATCCCTTGTGTTTGTTGTCAGAGTCAGGATCTCTGCTTGTTGTCAGTGGTGAAAACTAGTGTTGAGCGAACTTGTTTTTTAAGTTCGGCATCCAAAGTTCGGGTTAGGGTTATCAAGGAATTCCGCTATGGTCCGTGGTAGCGGAATCCATAATGGGATTCTTCGATAACCCAAACCCGAACTTCGGATGCCGAACTTAAAACACAAGTTCGCTCAACACTAGTAAAAACCTGTCAAATCTAAAGGATTGTTCCACTTGCTTCCTGTGAACGCCAGACTGTAGCAAGGGGGGGAGAGAGAGAGAAGTGTGACCACCGCGACCTCGTCCTTGCTCACACAGGTTGTGACTTTGTACAGCAGGGGTCAGCAACCTTTGGCCCTCCCGCTGCTGAGAAACTACAACTCCCAGCATGCACACATGCTTTGCTGTTCTTGTAAATCCCAAGTGAATGGAGCACTCTGGGAGTTGTAGTCTCAGAACAGCCGGAGGTTGCTGATCCCTGATGTACACGGCCCGTCTGTAGGGGCACAGCTCTCTCTGTATATACAGCGTCCAATGCTCCTGATGTATACCCCCGACTCGTGCCCACTGCCAGTGCTAGCCAGGGTATGCTTTTTTACTGTGACTTTTTGCATAGATGAGTGCAGTTGACTGTGAATTCATCTTTACTATTACACACTGGCTCAACGGAGGCCAAAAGAAGATTTGCCATTTATCAGGTGAATGGCGGGCCTACATCTGATGTATTTGTCAGGGGCCTTCCTCCATCTAGGGCTGAGGCCTCGTTCACATTTCCACTTTTCTCAGATGTGTGCTATCCACATTTTCCACTACGTACCCCTTGATTTTAATGTTTGTTCACACATCACTGGTTTTCCACAGATCGCAGTGGAAAAAACATGGGGGCATGCACTACTTTGGTGCATGATGCAGACTGAACACGCCCATCGAATACAGATGACACATGGACCAAACACCGATTCTTCACGGCTAAAACACAGTTGTCTTTTCCACAGATGTCAAACGGACGTAAAAAGTGAACACGGCCTCAAATTCAATGACTCTCCCAGCAGTGCGGGCAGGGACATTTTTTGCGGACCCATTTATCTCAGTGGGTCCGCAAAAGATGCAGACAGCACACGGTGTGTATGTCCGTTCCATGGCCCTGCAAAAAAAAAAAACAGAACCTGTCCTATTCTTGTCCGTTTTGGCGGCATGCACTTTGCCAATATCCGTGTTTTGCGGACCTGCTATTTGCCGTCTGCAAAACGCTTATGGCTGCGTTCATTCGCCATAACCATGAGTAAGCAGAGTGGATGAGGAATTCAGCTACAAAGAGAGGAAATAAATCAAAACTGGTGGGACGCTAAAGGGATGCAGTCGCCAATGGCAACCAGTCGGCTTCCAGCTCTACTTTTTTGACACTTTGTTGTCAATGAGCAATGGGCGCCGGTTTTGATACATTTCACCTAAAGTGTATTAGAAAATTGGATATTTTTTTATTATATGTGGACATTCCTTTTATCCAGCATCCAACAATCCAGAAATTCTGATATTTTCTGGATTAAAGGGTTCAATGGAAATGGTTGTTTGATGCCAGTAGTTGCCATTAATAACAGAAAGGCGTTCATGGACCCCGGAAAAGGAGCCAGGCCAGCCCCTCGTTGTGCTGCACTGCTATTCTGTAGGGGCAGGAGGGGTGAAGAGCTGCCAGACATGGGATCTGCTGCCAGTGATGTGAATGGCGTTTTCTCTGTCCTCCCCCATATATGTACAGTATAGGGGGCGTCCTCCGGATCACGTATCTGCAGGCCTGTAATTGCTGCTGTTTATGTTCCCCTGAGGCTGTCCGTGGCTGCAGGTCTGACATGAGGCCCTGTCCCGTCCTGTGCACTGTCACCCTGGGTTCCCGCCTTGCATTGTGCATTTTTCTTTTTATTGCGTAGTTTAGAGGCGGTGAAAAGGATTTGCATGATTTTTTTTCCATAGAATTAAATGTAACCCCCCCATTAAAGGGATTTTACAGTGCACTGTCACCTTTCTAGTATTCTCTGTTTCATTTCCTCACTGTTTTTATGATCTGTTTGCTTTCAGTGAATGATCTAGCCTTTCAGAGGGTTACAATGTATACTTCATGGGCTAAACCTCAGACTGATACAATTGAGCAGGTTTTGATACATTGTAGCAAACAGGACAGGAGAGATGTGTACCATTTATATCTTAAAGGGGTTGTCTCACTTCAGCAAGTGGCATTTATCATGTAGAGAAAGACAGTTATCCAATGTCTAGAACTTGCCCCCCCCCAATGCTAAGGCCCCTCATAAAGATTATACGTATCCCGCTCCCCGGCGTCACTCCTGATCCGTGCACGGCTGCCTCTGCATCTCCCCATTGAGCAGATGAAAACATCCGGCAACGGGGGGAGCAGCCGATAGGCTGCGACGGGGACAAGCCTCCCTGGGCATTGGGGGTCATGCTTTAAACTTTGTATAAGGCCTCATGCACACGACTGTATGTGTTTTGCGGTCCGCAAAACACGGAAGCTGCTCGCAATTTGCGGAATGTAACGTGGCCCATTGTAGAAATGCCTATTCTTGTATGCAAAACGGACAAAAATAGGACCTGCTCTATTTTTTTTAATTTTTTTTTGCGGGGCCACGGAACGGAGCAACGGATGAGGACAGCACACGGACTGCTGTCCGCATCTTTTGCGGCACCATTGAAGTGAATGGGTCTGCGCCCGAGCCGCAAATTATGCGGCTCGGACGCGGACCAAAACATTGGTTGTGTGCATGAGGCCTAACCCCTTTAATACCAAGCCCTTACTAATGTATTGTGATTGTCCATATTGCCTCCTTTACTGTCTGGATTCATTTCATACACTGCTCGTGTCCAGGGATTAGGACCACCCTGCAATCCAGCAACGGTGGCCAGGCTTGCACGCTCGTTGGCCTTTCTGGGGGGCTGGGAATGCACATAGACTGGTGCTTTTTCCTAGAGTCTGCAAGCACGACCACCGATGCTGGATTTCAGGATGGCCGTAACCATGGAAACGAGCAGTGTATGATAAGATGGAAAAATGAATCCAGCCAGGGAAGGAGACAATATGGACAATCACTATACATTAGTATAAGTGCCTGTAACTGTAGCTATATGTTTAATAAGTCATTACTGGAACCTTATAGGTCCTGGATTATCAGATATTCTGTATTACTGGATGTTCACAGTAAAGCTTAAAAAGAAAAATCGCCCAAAACTGGTTAACTAATTAGTTCTTTCTTCTCCTAGTCCTGGGAAAGCCCACGTTATATTGCAGTCCTGTGCCGGTTTATTGGAGGCTCTGGGTGCCTTACTGTATACGTATATATAAATTCGGGTCAGGTCGTTGCAGAGGTGCATTGTGGGATTGCGCCCTATGATCTGGGGCTCGCGGCTCCCTGTCACCGGTGTTGGTCCTTTCTTGTCCCGGGGAGCTCTGGAGGAGTCCACCACTCACTTCCTATTGTGACTGCAGAACATCCTGCTCTGCGACTTCTCGTAACTTTTTACTCATTTTTGACGTGTACAAGGAAGATTGTTTTTCTTCTTTGGTTATTGCGTAACTGTGATCCTCAGGAGGCTACTTCAGAGATTCTGATTGCTGGGGGGGCCCCCCCCCCCCCCCACATTCTTCTTGGCAATAGATCGTGGTTATATCAGCTTTTATGTGGCAGGGAATACTAGGAGTTGTAGTTTCACAGCATCTAGGTTGCAGATCCTTTGATTTCTATACCATGGGGTAGTAGGAAGCTAGTTGATGACTGGGCATGGAAATGGCCGTGGAGGCGTTCTGGGGGTTGTAGGTCTGCAGCAGTAGACGTTGCCTACCACTTAAGATGGCCATACATTTGAGATAATGATTGGCTGCATTGCGAATGATCCCATCCTGGTGCTTGCGCTCAATGGCAATCGATCATCAGAATTCAGCCGATCGTGCCATCAACGTGCATTTTCATCAGATGAACGGCTGACGTTTCCCAGCACGGCTGATCGCATTTTCAGCAGACAAGAGCTTGCCGTTGCCAATCGCGAACGCTCGCTTGTGCTAGTTTTTTAAACAACGGTCAGCCGACTTTAATCTTCTGTGGCTGCCTTTACTCTGGCACCAGAATGCATTGTATGCCTTTCTCTCATCCATCCAGTAATCCAGAATAACTGATAATCTATCTGTAGGCCCATGCTGGATTAACAGATTACCTGAATGTCTGGTTTTCGGCGTACCAGGTCTGTGGTGGTCAGGAGCATCGTGAACACTTGTGGGGGACGCGTCCAGCCTTGTTCTGCAGTTGTCACCCGTGTGCTTGCTCCATGTTTCATCTTGAACGTCCAATGATCCGGAATTTCCAGTAATCTGGCGGACCGGCTGTTCCAAGCCATGCGCATTACTGGAGCTTTTCCATGTTCTATACAGTTTTACTTCCAACCATTCCATATTAAACATTTGTACTGCCTGTTTGCTGTCCTTTAACCCCTTCTGCCTCTGCGTCTCTGTCATCACCAGTATCCGTCTGACACTTTCTGATTTTTATATTCCTGTTCATAGGTTTTGTGATTTCGTAATGTGTGTTGCTCACATTGCACATGCTAAAAGTGATTGCTTCATTGTGACTCCGCATGATGACGCCGCGGGTCTCCTCCGCGCCGGACTGCTGAGGGCTACCCCCGAGGCCTGGTGACATCTCTAGTCCTCTTTCCAGTGACTTCAGCCTGAACCTTTCCTTTATATCTTAGGGAATTGCACTTTTAACAATTCTCTGGTATACTTCAGCTGTTACTGGTGCCACATAACATTGTACCAGACCTCCAGCTGTGAGAAGTCTCAGATCAGGACTGGTTTTCCGCTTATCATTGTCATGTGGTCATTTTTTTTTTTTGTCTACACTCAATCAAGAAAACACGTTGTGGTCGGATCCAGCTGCTGCAGCTGCGGGCTCGTCGGTGGAGTAGCTGTTTGTGCCAGGTCAAGTGTAAGGCCTATAAACAAGATTAACATTCACTGACAGCAAGCAGAGTTTATAAAAATTGTAAAGTTTAAAGGGATATATATTTATTTATTTTTTATTATTATTTTTTTTTTTTATTGGAAACACTGGACAGGTGTTGGAGGTTAGAGAGCCCCTTTCCGTCTGGACGAGGCCTGTAGTTCACGTTGCGGTGGCTCCTTCTGTCTGCATCGTCCTGCCTGGAGGAGATTAGGCGGTCCCCTTGTTCCAGGGCCCCTCTGTCCCCGCGCTATCTGTTCTGCACAGTAGTTAGGACTGTACACGTCTCACGCGTGATTGCTCCCATACACAGACCTTATCGCGGCTCCAGCAGGTTTACTGCCTATTAATATACACTTCTCATTGTTCCATGGCCCAAGAGATTTGGCCCTTGCTCGCGGCCGGAGCTGCTGCAATCTTCACAGGGTAGTCTATAGCAGTGTTTCCCAACCAGTGTGCCTCCAGCTGTTGCAAAACTACAACTCCCAGCATGCCCGGACAGCCTTTTGCTGTGCAGGCATGCTGGGAGTTGTAGTTTTGCAACAGCTGGAGGCACACTGGTTGGGAAACACTGGTCTATAGAATCCCCCGGTATATCTCTGTCACTAGGACACAGCCCATTAAATTGGGGCGTCCACAGGAGGCGAATCTGCACCCAGTGAATGATCCCCCTGAAGTACTACTCATGGAGGCAAAATCCAGCACTCACTAGAGGAGCTCCCTACTCCCCTGACACGTCTGTTTTAGTAATTACCTGCATCTCCCATAAAATAACAGTTCTGGAGCATCTATTCTTATGACTCTATGTGGTGCCATTCCTTTATTATTCCTGCTAGAACTTATGAACAATTTGCAAGTCGTCCATCTCGGCGTTACTAGTTGGGGCGTGTCCCACACCTTTTTCCACTCCACCCTCCAAGTTGGACCTTCATTGCAAACTGCTGTCAATTCATTCTTCTAGTAGGAATAATAGAGGAATGGCTCAACATTGAGTTATAGGAAAAGATGCTCCAGCATTGTTATTGCATGAGCTACTTAAACAGAGATGTCAGTAGAGGTGGCAGCTCTTTTTTTTAAAGGGACTTCTCTCTGCCTTCTCACAGCTTACCAAAAACAGTGCCATCCATTGTATAGTGGCTGTTTTTGGTATTGCAGCTGAGCCCCATTCACTTGCTTGTGATGTCACTGGCCTCTTCAAACAGCTGATCGGCGGGGCGCAGGTCGGACCCCCCCCCCCAATCCAAAATTGATGAGCCATCCTGAGGATAGGCCATCCATCCTAATCCCGTAGACCCCTTTAAGGCCTCCCTACCCCATATAGTCTTGTATACTGAACAGGGAGAGATGGGATGGAAGCTTCCCCCTTCCCCTATTGATACCTCACAGTCCTATTAATTGTCTGGATGAAACTTGTGCCTGTGTTTCTCCCCAGCTCCCTGGTTCATGAATGGAATGCCAGTACTGCAGTGTAAACTGACACTTTGAGTATGAGAGGGGGAACGTTCTGTAAAAAGCTGAGTGAGACTCTGCTGATGAGAATATTGATGAAAGATGACAGAAAAATAGAAGAGGGCCAGGATCGCCGCTGACCCCCCTGCTTCTCCCTTCTCTAATTATAAGCCTGTCTGCCTTTATAAAGGTCTTAAGCCTCAGACAAGAATGTGCCCCCCCCCCCTCCCCCATCACAGAGTTTGGATGAAGGGTCCTGATCACAAAACAACCTGCAGCGAAAAACCTGACTCCCCGACCACGGCGAAGACGTGAATCGATTGCTGCTAAGCAGTTATCAGGGGCCAAAATAGAGGAAACGCCCCCAAGACGTAATGTATCTGATTCTTAATGGGGCTGTCCCATTACAAAGACGTGTCCCCTATACACGGGGTAGGGGATACGTAACTGTGGTAGTTTTTTGTCATTTTGTTCATGAATTGGGGAAATGAAGATGAAGAATTCTGCAAGTCTCCGTGTTCCTACATTTGGCTTAAACAAAGCGCGCCTCGTACTTCAAATTTTTCAGTCTTTACGGTATGCTAAACCATGTTTTTTGTTCCCTGGAAACCATCAACAAGCAGGCTATTTGATGGCAGAGCTTATGGCTTTGTTATAAGGGTGTCATTATAAGGACCTATAGAGGCTGTCAGAGGGGCGGTCGGCTCTCTGGCCTCTGCAGGCTTTACATTTTTGACCACCGTCCTCCTAACAATGCTCAGGACATCGCCCTCCTGCCGGGTATCGGATTGTTACTGGAGAGGTCAGGGGTCGTGTTTGGTTTCAGTCCCCCCCCCCCTCGCTGCTGACACCCTGCTGCTCTGGTGCCTTTTATGCCGGGTTACTGTTTGTTGTCATTCTGAACCGCTGACGTCATACCTGTCACTTTTGCCTTTAGGAACCCCGCATACAATGCGATGTCAGCCTGCTGGGTTCTTAAAGGGTTTCTGTCACCTGACAAATGGGTATTAGGCTGGCTGACATTAGCGATGTGCTAATATCAGCTGAACATAACTATTAGTGCCATCTTACTGCCTGCCGCAGTTATTGAGAAAAACTAACTTTTATAATATGCTAATTAGCTTCTAGGAGCAGGGGGGCGTTTCCCCTGCTCCTAGAGGCTCCGTTCTCCCATCTCTGGCCACATCCTGCTTCACTTGATTGACAGGGCCAGGCAGTGTTCACCTCCTCCTGCCGGCCCTGTGCACAGGGGAGATCTCGCGCCGTTCAGTATTCGGCTGAGGCGCAGCGAGGAAGCTGGCAGCCATTGAGCGTCGTAAACTGAACTGAACGGGACAGCGCAGGCGCGAGATTTACACTTCAGACAGGGCCGGAGGTAGGACACCAATGCTGCCTGGCCCTGTCAATCTAGTGAAGCAGGGCGTTGCCAGAGGTGGGAGAACGGAGCCTCTAGGAGCAGGGGCAACTAGCACATCGGTAATGTCAACCTGAAGGACCCCCACTCGGACTCTACCCTTTAGAGTGGGGGGTAAGTGGATGCAATACCGCAGCACCTTCACTTTCTGGAACAGATCCCCAGGAATCGGACAGCGGTGGCATATCGTAGGGATGTGAACACTACAGGCTGCACTCCAGGATAATACATGGTCCCTGCCCTGATACATTGTAACAAACTATCAGGATAGGAAGGATATTTGTGCTGGTAATGAAACCATAGAGTAACCTGACCAAGTGCTGGTCTCTCCAGGGGACTGTTCCTTCCAGGGTCGCTCACTTTCTCGGCCTGTCTGTACCCAGTGGTGCTGTCTAGTGACCAGGGTGGAGCTGTGACTACTCATTGTTACCCTCCAGGTAAATTTTCGGTAAAGGTTTGTATTAATTTTCTTACAATTAAGAAGTCAAAATGGGAATTGCATCAACTCTGAACCAAGGATGAACATCAGGGTGGAGTTCCCCTTTAGTCGTGATCCAAGGCTGGTGTGCATTCAGCTCTCCGACTTACTGGGGTCATGGGCAGGGACGAACCGTAACCTGTGCAGAGGTATGTGGAATTGCAGTGTGCTCTCTCTGAGAGCGCTGTGACAGCTGCTGTCTAATAACAGCGAGGGACTATTAATACCGTACAGACAGCGACCCCGACCCGATCTGCGTGAGCAGGCCTAATAACCAGGCAGCCAATAAGAAAGGGGGTAGGTCTTGGTACAAGTAAGTTTATTTGAAATACAGTCATGTATATAGAATACATGCATGCTTGGACACAGCCAAGCATGCATGTATTCTCAATTGGGGAAAGTAGCGTGGGCTACTGGAAGACATTTTTCTTCCCTTCAGACAACTCTGGTGGCACCTTCTATCCCACGGGACCATACGATAAGGGATACTGAAATCCAACATGCCCAATCCCCCATATCATTCGGGAGACAATACACATTAGGTGGTTGGCCAGCCGGTCCCAATGAAAGCAGCAAGTTTGGCTAAATCCAACGTACCCCAACCTGTGGCTATACAGTTGTTGCAACCCTACAACTCCCCTCATGCCCGATGGGAGTTGTAGTTTTGCAACAGCTGGAGAGTCCTGGTTGGAGATTACTGCTCTACTGTATGTGGCCAGCTTTATCAGTTATAGCCTGGACCTCAGACTGATACATTGCAACAAACTCTCAGCTTGTGAGGGAGATTTGTGCCGCTGATGTGTTCAGCTCACAGTGCATTGTCTAGACTGGATGCAAGTGCAACAAAACCTTAGGTGTGAGAAGTGGATATGAACAAAGGTGTTTCTATTCACTGACAGCAAGTGGAGGAAGTTTTCATTAGAAAGCGGCAGAACTTCCCACGATGCAGCAATATACCTGTTATCCTGGCTCTGTAGATCTGTTGAGCGCCCTCTGTTTTCTCTTAGGAATGCGTTGTAGTTGTTTTGGTCAGATGTGGCCCCCTCCAGAGCATGTGAAGCGGGGCCCCTGTGTCTCATCTCCCCCTGTCTCCGAGCGCATTAGTCATCGGCGTGTTTGCAGTTCGGCTCGCTCTGGGCAGCCACATCTGTTACGGGTTATGGTTTTCCCATTTTTAGCTGCTCTCTGGCACGGACAGGACCTTCTGGCATCTGGATTTTGAGGACGGGGTCCCTGGCACTGGGACAGGATTGGGAAACTGCAGCTAGAAATGTTGGCCTGATCCTGGGAAGACGACGGTTCCGCAGCAGAATTTCCTCTCAGCATCCCAAATCTCTGCTTGTTTGTTACAGGGGAAGCACTCAGCTTTCCCAGAGTCCTGAACAGCCACCTGCTCCCTTAGGCCTCACGCACATGACCGTTCACTTTTTTTTGTGGTCCTCAAATTGCGGATCCGCAAAACACAGAAGCCGCCCGTGTGCCTTCCACAATTTGCGGAACGGAACGGGAGGCCCATTATAGAGATGCCTATTGTCTGCAAAATGGACAAGAATAGGACATGTTATATTTTTTTTGCCGGGCTACGTGTGCTGTCCACTTCAATGGGGCCGCATAAGATGCGAACGGGTCCGCGCCCGAGCCGCAAAAACTGTGGCTTGGATGCGGACCAGAACAACGGTCTTGTGCATGAGGCCTTACTGCTACATACAAAGGTCCGTTTGACTCTCAGGATGTTGGGGAAAGCCTGGTGCTGACTTGAAGGTCCTATTGGCTGTCACTCAGCTTTCCCAGGAACTGATGTATGTTCGATATATGTCTCCAGGCTCCTGAATGGCCGGTCAGCCTAGAATTTCAGTACCTCTGCTTGCATTGCTCAGTTCTTCAGTAGCTATAGAAAGTTGAGTGGCTGTGCTCGCTTTCTGGCTTCTCCAGTGACCTACACTTCTGTTCTTCATTATATCCATTCCTGGGAAAGCTGGATGACAACTATTCACGCCATGACAGCACCCAGCTTTCCCCAAATCCTGACAAATCAGGTCAGCTATAGCCCTAAAGGAGCGGGAGGCTGTATGGCCATCAGGCGAGTCATGTTTGCCCCTTAAGAAAGCCGGGTGGTAGCCCAGGCCATGTTGATTGTGACCCAGCTTTCCCAGACGCAGATGCAACAGAAGAGTAAGAGAATGAACCAGGCCACGTGTCCTTGCGGCCGCCATCATCTCTGGACTCTGGGTTTGGCGTTGCCACTGACGCTTTGTTTGTTTGATGAAGTATTTTATTTAATATTGATAAGGAGCTGGTGACACCCGAGAGTCCCTGCAGATCTGCACCGCCGAGAGGTCGTGAAAGGGGGCAGCACCCAGAGCACTCTTATTTCATCTGCCTGTGGGATCGTGCCCCAGTGAGCTGCTCAGCAGTGTAAAGAATGGGGGCAGTAATATTTTGGCTCTATATGCCTGGTATATATATTTTTTGTACTGGATGCCTCTGTATAGAATAAATATTTACCAACGGATAAGTGGAACGCCCCCCCCAAAAAAACTCACCTTGTAATTTTACCCATTTTGGTCTAGGACATCCCAGATTTGCGGGGACAGTACCTGCAAATTTGGGAATGCTGCCTGTCATACAGCCTGATAGAAGCTCTGACATGTCACCCATAGGGTCCCATTATACCTCTAACATAGGCTGTGTGTGAACAGTGCTGAATCTTCCAGGCCACGGTGCGTTATTGCAATTCCGTACATTACAGCGTTGCTGGGGGTGAATCCTGGCAGCCTGACGGCGATGCTGATTTATTACGTGTCGCGTCCTCATCAGGTGAACGTCATATTTAAAGGTTCAGCGGTGTGCCCTGTCATTTTTTCTTGTCTGGCTATGTGGAGTATAAAGGGATTTAAAGGGGCTGCAGACAGGTGGCCATTGTAGGATGGAGCTGAGTAAATAGTGACGTCCCTTTAAGAGTTTCCTGTCCTCCATTCTTGTGTTTGACCCTCCAGCGGCCTGTTAATTATTGATTTACATTATCACAAGAGGACGCATCTACATCCTTGTCTGTTTATAACGTCTGCTGTAATGACGGAGGGCTGAGCCGCATGCTACCTTTAGCCTCCCCGTGTGGTGTGTGTCGCATTCCGGGCATTCCTGGCGATAAGGTGTGCTGAGAATGATTTATCGCTATCCTATAAACGCGTGTGCTCATCGGCGAGGAATCCATTTTGTTGTGTTGCATCAGTGGGGTTCATGTATAGAGTTGGGACTACCCCTGGCACTCAGTGACCACTGAGCATTAAGTGTGCAGACAAGAGGGAGGAGTTACCACAACAACCAATCAGATCACCTGTTAATATAAAGCTTGATTGGCTGCTTTGACCGTATTATTTTCACAAGAGCTGGTCTGGAGTCCTTATTATTTTTACAAGGGCTGGTCTGGAGTCCGTATTATTTTTACAAGGGCTGGTCTGGGGTCTGTAGTTTTCGCGGGGTCCTGTCTGGGGTCTGTCATTTTCACGGGGTCCAGTCTGGGGTCCGTATTATTTTCACAAGGGCTGGTCTGGGGTCTGTAATTTTCACGGGGTCCGGTCTGGGGTCTGTCATTTTCACGCGGTCCGGTCTGGGGTCTGTCATTTTCACGGGGACCGGTCTGGGGTCTGTCATTTTCACGGGGTTCGGTCTGGGGTCTGTCATTTTCACGGGGTTCGGTCTGGGGTCTGTCATTTTCACGGGGTCCGGTCTGGAGTCTGTCATTTTCACGGGGTCCGGTCTGGGGTCTGTCATTTTCACGGGGTCCGGTCTGGGGTCTGTCATTTTCACGGGGTCTGTATTTTATTTTCCACCATGTGAACATGCCCAGGGAGTGCTGGGTGACCACTCTATGCTGATCCTATAATGGCGGCCATATTGGCTATCATCACGATTTTCAAGAAACCCTGGCAAGATCCTTTTGATCCTGGCATCTTTATCAGGACAATGAGTTTTCTCAAGCAGCTGAGACGCTCTATTGTCACTTTTTTTCTGCCCTGGGGCGAGCAAATTATCTTCCCACGGAGACGGGACTAACCAGTTTTCGTGTTTGGGTAAAGCGGAGTCCTTTTTAATAAATTTTCTTTTCTCACAGACTCTTAGAAGCTATCTTTATGCAATATTTTTGCTTTTTTTTTTCAATTTTTTTCCTTGTGCTGCCTTATCTGGGTGCAGTCTTAGCAGTCAGGCACTGCAGTATAATATCCAGCATTGTCCAGGCCCCGGAGGATCTTTACATGTGTGTATTACACCGCTGCTGCATTCTCTTCTGTGGTGGCTTCTGCTATTTTTGTCCCTGTGCCCGGTGGGACAATTAGGGACTAGCTGCGGTCTCTGCACCCCTTGCCTCCGTCTCTGCCCTCCTCGCTGCCGCCATGTTTGATATTTTGTATTACCAGCTGAATCTTCTCCTGTTTAATGATGACAAGCCCTGTACATCAGAGGAGGGACTGTCCTGCTGGCGGTGGGTTCTTCCAGGGCTGGACTAGCAGGAAAATACTGACATTTTTAGGGTCAGAGCCTTAAACTTCCAGACTGGAATCTGAAAATGTTCTTCCGGATCATTGAATCTTGTGGAATAGCGGACATCCTCTTACTAGGGTTTCAATAGTCCCAAGTAATAACGGTTCTGGAGCATCTGTGCTTATGATCCTATCCTGTGTAATTACTCTATTATTCCTACTTAAAGTTATGGATGGATTTCTAGCAGTCTGCAATGAAGGTCCAAAAGGGGGGGGGGTGCCCCTGCCCCAGCCATTGATGCTGGTGTCATACTGTGCTAGCAATTTATTATTTACCACTAGTAGGAATAACAAAGGAATGGCACAACATGGAGTCATAAGAATAAATGCTCCAGAATTATTACATGAGAAATGGAACTAGGTACTAAAACAGACAGACAGGTGAGAGGCCCCCTTTAAGGTCCGGTTACAATTCGTCTATGCCTATGTTTTGCACCATCTTTCACGGCTCTTGTCCCAAGATGTAAACCCCGTCCTGTTCATTTTCACTGTTTATGAGACAGTCCTTCAAATAATGGGACTACTGCTAGGTAGGTCACAGGAAGGGACTCTGGGCATGTGTGGGAATTGCGCTGTATTTACTGCACTGTGAATAATCGCCATTTACAATGAACATCATCCCTTGCCGATTGAGACTTTGGCATGGAAATGGTTAAGGTGCCGGGGTCGATGTTCATTTATTTTCAGTTCACGTCCAAGTCCTGTCAGAGTTTGGGACGAGACTCAAGTCTCGGGACTGTTCCTTCTCATTGCATGTTTCCTGTTGTGTGTCGCCCTAGGGCGTCAAATGCGCACACATCGGGGTGGCCATTTTATGACTGAGTTATTGATATCTCTGTTTGATGGCCTATAGGACAGGTGTTAGGGTTGCCCATGACAACCAATCAGATCATTTGTTTTGTTTTCAAACCTGCTGAGGGAAAATGAAAGCTGCAATCTGATTGGTTGCCATGGGCAACACTGACAGGCTCTGTTAGAGCAGTGTGTAGTCCTGAGGCCTAGTAAAGTGGCGGCCATAGAATAGTGATAATTAGCCGCCCCTCATGGCAGTTGTAAACTACATAGCCATGGTGCGGCCCGAGGTGAAGGCGTTTTAAACGTCTTGTCTTAGAAGCTGGGGCCGTTGCGTCATCATGTTTTGACCATCACGCCAGTTTTCTGCGGCATCCATATTTCGCCCTATGGCCTAGAAGAGGCACCCACCAATCACGAAAGGATATGAGTGGAGCGGCAGGTCGCTCACATTCACTTCCCTGTATATTTATTAATTTGACACAGCCCCTTTAAGGCAGTCCGAAGGACTGTTCTGTCAATACACTACATAATGAAAATTTCGGCATCATTCTAATATATTCCGTCTTTCAGTTTCTCACAATTATCAACATCTCCGCTTGCTGTCAGTGATTTTATTTACATCCAGGACTTAAACTCTTCTTCACAGCTGATGTTTTGTAACAGTGTGCAGTGTAAGCACAAACTGTCAAGCCTAGAATCTAGTTCTAGAGAGCCATTTGTGCTTCTGCTGTGTTTCCAATTTCTCCAGCTGTTAGTGCATGCTGAGGGTTGTAGTTCTGGAGAGTCACGGGTCGGGGACCATAAACCTGCAGCAGTGGTTGGTTGAACGGGATCTTGTTTGCCTCTGGATGTAGATAGGGCTTCCATTCACTTACAGTCAGCTGTGATCTTGAAAATATTGAGAACATGAAACGAAAAACATGTCAGGGCTTACTGGGAGTTGTAGTTTCAGAACAGCTGGCCAGGTTGCAAATGACAAAACCAACGGATCATTACACCGGTGTTCCCCTTTAAGAAATGAAACTGGAATCAGACAGGTTAAACTAAAGTCTGATCCTCCTGTCAGCTGCGTTTGCGATCAGACTCTTTCATGTAGAGATTTCTTTTTTAATCTGTAAGGAATGACTGATCATCTCGGGGTGAACTCGTGACACCCCCAGTCCTCCCCGATCCATCTCTGGCTGAGGATCCGCACCCTGCAGCTCCAGAAAACAATTACGGCCATTTGTTCAGCTCAAGCAGCTTTCTTCCTTATTCTGACACTTGGCCAAAGTGCGGAGAAGATCCAGAGCAAAGCCTCCCAGACCCGCGAAGACGCAGCAAATAATCCTCCTTCCACTACGCTCGCCCGAATATAACCCCCATATGTGTTCAGTGACCCTAGCGGGGTGGCAACACAGCCGTCAACATTTTGTCAGGTTCCACAGTGTCTGCTGGTGGTGGAACCTCGGGAGAGAAGGCGATCAACCCATCTTGGTTGGTTCTAGAGGTGTCATGGGTCTGGTGGTGGTGGTGGGGGGGGCAGCTTTTGGACAAATGATATTGACGTCTGGCATCTTTGTAGATGCCGCTGGAAAAAAGGGGGTGGGCAAAAAAAGGGGTCTCTGAACCTTAAGTGGCCCTGCTGCATCAACCTTTTTCAGGACTCCTTAGGGTATGGGTACTTTCACACTTGCGTTGGTGCGGATCCGTCTGTTTATTTGCACAGACGGATCCGCACCTATAATGCAAACGTTTGTATTAGGTTTAAAGAAAAATAACACAGTCCAAAACTGATCCGTTTTGAATTACATTAAAAGTCAATGGGGAACGGATCCGTTTTCAAATGCACCATATTGTGTCATTGAAAACGGATCCGTCCCCATTGACTTACATTGTAAAAAAAAAAAAAAACGGATCCTTTAGGCTTCGCCTCTTCAGACGGACACCAAAATGCTGCAAGCTGCGTTTTGGTGTCCGTCTTCAAAACAGAATAGAAGCAGAACGGAGCTGAACTGATGCATTCTGAACGGATCCTTATTCATTCAGAATCCATTGGGGCTTAACTGATGCTGTTTTGGACCGTTTGTGAGAGCGCTGAAACAGATCTCACAAACTGAATCCAAAATGCTAGTGTGAAAGTACCCTAAGCCATTAATATTTGAATTAAGCGGCCCCAGAGGGCCCCATGATGGAGGGGTCATGTGCCCTTCATTGTTTACACAGTAGCTGTGCCCAGTATTGCAGCCCCCATTCATCCTTCCATAAGAATGGGCCACTGTGCCAGTTTGAACCATAAGGGCGCCCCCTCATTGAAGCCCCAGGGACCCCCCCATCAATATGCTGCAGTGAGGTGGTCATTTTGTTGCCTACCATTTATATTTTGAATCCACCTATGTTTCTACGTCAGATTCCTAGGTGCCGGCCCTCTCACTCTACCGCAGCGGCAGCCATCTTGTATGACAGTATGCCCCCTCCCTCTAGCATAGCGACAGCCATCTTGTATGACAGTACCTGGTCTGTACGAGCAGCGACTCCCCCGGGAGCGGCTGCTGTGTTTTGTCGATTTTTGTTCACCATGTTGGGCCGATTACGTAATGGAACAAAATTCCTCATAAACATCATTTTGCTGACATGTGGACAGTGCCAGCAGTGCCTCGGGATCTGGCAGAGCGGACGGTGAGAGTTACTGTGGAAATGTTGATGTATGGCTTGTTCTGTCCGTCTCCCTGCCAGGCCAATTTTTTTTCTTCGAAGCTACAACATGGTCACTCCGATCCCTGGTTTACAGCTTCGCTGATTGGTGGAGACCTCGTAGTCCAGGGATCCTGAACCCTGGCAGATCGTGAATGTGTGAACGTGGCCTTAGGGTGTAAGTTCACTTCGGACAGATCCCATTCAGTGCGGCTCGTTCTTGATTTTATTTTATTTTTTTCCTACCCTTTCAGATGCATTGGAGGCAGAATGTTTTTGGATCTGATGAGGATTTTTGTGAAATCTATGCTTAAATCCTCTTGAAACGCGTGAACGGCGCCTTAGGGCAGTGGTGTCCATAATTAACCTTCATGCTTGCCTCCCTCCCCCCAACATCAGGAGGCAGAAAGCACTGGCCATCGACAGCACGATCCAATGCCTCCACTACCATACTTCACACTGTTGGGATGGCCGCCATTTAAAGGGGCGTAGAATAAAGCCTGTATTAGGGTCCATTCACACGTCCGCAATTCCGTTCCGCATTTTGCGGAACGGAATTGCGGACCCATTAGTTTCAATGGGGATAGACTATGTCCCGGCCGGGTCCGCAATTGCGGATCCGCACTTCCGGGTCCGCTATCGCGTTCCCGAAAAAAATAGAACATGTCCTATTCTTGTCCGCAATTGCGGACAAGAAAAGGCATTTTCTATGAGAGTGCCGGGGATGTGCGGTCCGCAAATTGCGGAACGCACATCGCCGATGTCCGTGTTTTGTGGATCCGCAAAACACACGCACGTGTGAATGGACCCTTACACTGGCCGATTTTTCAGCCAATAATCGCTAACAAGAGCTCGTGTTATACTGCCACCGCCGGGAAACCACTAGACAGTATGGGGACGAGCGATGGCATAGCTATTGCTCCTCTCTATACTGCGGAGGAGATCTGTGCATGTAATAGCAGCGGTCTCCTCTGCTAGTGAGCAGGCGGTTGCCGGGACAGAACGCTTCACTTCCGATAATCGCTTGCTCAATTGGCCTGTGTAATACAGGCTTTAGAAACATTCATAACAATGGGAATCGTTCCCGTAGGACTCCCATCATCCGCCTGGAACATAGGGACACAATGCAGCCCCAGTCTATACGGTGTGATGCTCTGCAGACTACTAGACCGTTATTGGTAACCATGGCAACGGCTCCTAACAACAATTAGCAGCAATAAAACAATCCGAGTTGACCGGCCAGGAGTGCTGACGGTGCCGGGAATTGTCCCCAGGCATCTGTAATGGCTGACAGCCCAGGACGGCCTTACCTTGTGACCATACCCACAGCACTTACAGGGGGCTGATTAACCTGGTGACGTTCTACGGCAAGGTGACCGCACAGGGTGGTGGTGCTGGTCACTGTGCGCAGCTTCTAACCTCCCCTCTCTCCCTCTTCTCCTGTAGCTGGAGGATTGCACCCTACAGTTATCTACCAACGGGAACTACCTGGACATCGAGATCTCCCTGGCCGAGCAGCGCGACTACCTGGAAGCCTTCTTTGAAGACATAAGGTACGGACAGCATCTTCCCGCTGTGTGTCTGTGTGCGTTCAGGCCTATCCTGTCTTCAGAATGTCTCAGTAGTGCAGCCTCAGGCTTAAGACCTGGTACTAGAAGCAGATCAGATCGCAACACAGAAGGAAAATTTTAAGAAACCGCAGCGGATCTTGCATCAAGGGTTTAACTAATAAGGTTTGCTTGGCTTAAAGGGCTTTTCCAGGACATAGTTGTTAACGGTCATCAATATCAGATCAGTGGGGGGCCGAAACCCGCACCCCTAAGATCTGCTGTTATGCGCAGCCGCCAGTGTCGGAAAGTACCCAGTGGACGGAGCCGTCTGTTCACTGCAAAGTTTCTTTCGGCTGCCCAAAGCAGTTGATTGAGGGTGTGCGGGGTGTCAGACACCCACTTATCTGATGATCAACCCTTTTCAGGATAGGAAAACCCCCTTAAAGACATATTCCTATCTGAGACATTGACGGCATATCACTAGAATACATGATATTGATGTCAGAAAGGTGCGAGTCCTACCTCTATGACCCGTTTCTATCTCCAAAATCGGGCCCCTGACATAAAGGAGAGCACACTGCGCATGTGCAGCTTGATCTCCATTCACCGATATAGAACTGCCGGAAATAGCTGAGGGTGGTGTGCTCTCCTTCACTTTGGGGTCCCTGTTCTGGAAATAGGAGCACGTCCCATCTCCAAGACCTGCTCCTATCTTACATTGATGGCATATATTCTAGAGCCACCAATGTCCCTGATGGGTATACCCCCTTAAGACTGTATTCACACAGGCAGTTTGGATGCAGTTTTTTTTTTAGCCAAAGACAGTGGATCCACACAGAAGGACAAACCCCATCAACCCCCCCCCTCCCCCCGGTTTTGTAGTATTACATGGCCACCATCTAGTCTGTCAGCGCAGAAGCTGCTGTCATACCTGCCTCACTGAGTCGGTCCCTATCGAGGGACCCCCTCTATGATGTCTGTATCCCCTACTGGCTTTGGCTTTAAAAACTGCACCAAAGACGGCATGTGTGAATCCAGCCTATCGGTGTTGATCTGTGGATGCTTCCCAGTGATAAAGGCGACGCCATGGTAGAATGATAAGTGGCTAAAATTAAGAGATGCCGATCTCTCCCTGCACATGTGTGCAGCCTTGTGTACGGCACACTGCAGGCTTCAGGCCTCTGTCTGAAACAGGAAGCTTTGTGAGCGCTGCTCTTGCTGCTAGGAAGTGTCCCTCATAGAGAAGTGCTCTTTTTTTCACCTTCATTTAAATGTCCTTGTCCGGCGGCCACATACATGGTTAATGTACGCATCTAGGTCTGTCACTTCTGTATCTGTATTTAGGGCCTTAAGGGGCTGCACCCCTTTACTACAAGTGTAGAGACTAACTGCCCATCTTTCTGATATACTTTTGTGTTTTTGGCTTCCTAATCGTTTCCAAGATCTCTGCTTGCTGTCAGTGGGTAGGAACGTTCTCCATTACATTCGGAGACTGCAGACCTGATGCTTCTCACAGCTGAGGGTTTACCACAGTTATGTCCAGACTGATACATTTTGTCTGCGCTGATACATTGTAACAACCTGTCAGCACAGGAGACAGGTTTGTGCTGCTGCTGTGTTTAGCGATACTAGCCACTGAGTTACAGCCTGTATTGTCTTCCAGAGCTGGAACGCAGGCTTCAGAGCTGTAATCTTCACGCGTCCTTTGCCCACTTCATTACTAGATGGCTCCTGCAGCTTGGTGTTATACAGTATTTAGGGTCATTTTCCGCAGTAGATTTTGAATACAGTGAATGCGTCTTTAAATGTGATCGTCCAGGTGAAATGTTTTCGGCATGCCCCTGGGATTCCCCCTCTTGGCCGACCTTTACAACAGCAATCAACTGGAATGTGTCCCCGGGGAATGGAAGCAGAGCGGTTGCCTGGAATCCCTGGCTCAGGTCTGTAAGCGCCATCCTTCCAGCGGGCACACTGCCGTCTTGTTGCTGTGGCGTTGAATCATCGTGGCTTATGATAATTATTCCCACTTGCCGCCATCTTTGTAAACATGTACATATAGGGAGGATCCCCCTGGGATTTGAGTGCTTTGTAGGTGACATGCAGACGAGGGCAATGGCTGCCGCTTCTCTCCACCTCCTGGTGCCAGAATCCTGCACCTTCCCCTAAAAGGTTTATCTCGTCATTTAAAGGGGAGCTCTGCATGTCTGTTGTAGTAACTACTTGCTTTCGCTGTATTATAACAATTTTAGAGCATCTATTTTTATTCCCTGATGCTGTGCTGTTCCTCTATGATTCCTACAAGAAGTTATGAATAAATAAATAGCAGTTTGCAGTGAAGATCCAGTTGGGCGTAACCATTTGAGGGTCACTGCACTTCTGACATTATCATCCAGTTAGTGCCCTGACAATGCAGGGACACACCCCCAATAATGAATGTAGCCATGCCGCTCCAATCATCTCTATTGCACGGCCAGTGCTCACCTGTCTCCGGCAGTCCTCCGGAGAATCCAAAAATAAGAGTGAATCTGGATCGTACATCCTCATACTATGCTTTGATCTAATAACTGCTTCTCAGCATAATTATCATCGCTTCTCAGCGCAATTGATAGTATACCGCCCCCTATGTTGCATGCTATACATGAGGCAATAGGATACATTTTGATCAAAAAGCATTCACTCACCACCACAAGGTTGCCTCCTCGAGTGGGAACCTACCTGCCTCGTGTATAGCATGCAACACAGGGGGCGGTATACTATCAGTTGTGCCGAGAAGCGATGTTAATTATGCCGAGCAGCAGTTATTAGATCAAAGCATAGTATGAGGATGTGCGATCCAGATTCACTCTTATTTTTGGATAGTCCTATGGAGAATGTATGGATTGGCAGTGTATGTGCTCGACCGCCACGTCATCCATTTCAGGCTACTTGTGATTGGTGGGGGTCCCATCAGTCAGACCCTCACGACCTAATAGTTACCCCTTATCCTGTTGCACGACTACAACTCCCAGCATGCCCTGATGCTGTTTCCATTTCCTGCTCCATTACTCCAGGGCGGCATTTTCATTCCTGTGTCCTTTTCTGGACCTTGTCACAAATACCTGCAGCTCCTCAGTGGCTCAAGGGATTCTTGCCCACTGAAGACGGGCAGTTGTCGCCCTCATTTTCTCCCTTGTGCTGACAAGACTTTCCTCACCCCTTAGAACCCTAACATGAAGCCGAAAGAACTCTGACACCTGACAACCATCACTCCTAATAAAATCTCACCCCCCAAAAAATTTCCCTTTAAGGGCTGTTCTGTACTAAACTGATACCGGATGAGCTGTTCAGACTGAAACCCCAGTGTACGGTGCACCCACCTATTCATACACCCATAGTCTGCTGTAGGGTGGGCGTCTGCATGATGCAGATCAGTGGCTTCTGTGGTTAATTGTATTGGGTCAGGGATCGCTGTGTGCGGCTCCCCTCCCCTGCCGTCTATTTCTACAGGAGGAAGGAGCTGCAGGAGGAGAGCGGGTCACAGTTTGTGGTTTGGGCTGATAGGAAAACCACATGCAGGATGGACCCAGTGCCTTAAGGGGAGGAGGGCGGTAATAGCAGAGCAGACTGGGGGTTGTCTTTTAGCTCGTTTGTATATCGTCCACTCTACCGCAGATGTTCATTTACCAACCCATCGGTGGAAGAACTACAACTTCCAACACGCCACATGGTTTAAAATACAGTCTCAGTAAGGCCTTTAAATTTGTTCATCCTGAGCCTTCTGGTTCATGAATGTCAGAGCTGCGTGTAGAGGTGTAGCAAGAGTAGAGGACACTGGATTGTTGGCAGTCATAAACCAGAAACCTAGGCCTTTAACGGTATTCATCCTGAGCCTTCTGGTTCAGCAGTGGGAAAGAAGGAGCAGAAAAGAGCAGATCGGTGGTATGAGGTTGTCCCCCCATCTACAGCTAATAGATGGGGAGTCCTCCCACCATTATCTGCAGCCAGTTGTGTTAAAGTGCAGTGTCCCCTACAGTAACAGGGGCCCCACAATCAGCCTTAGTGTACATTCACACAATCGTGTGTAATCCTTTCCGTTTTGCGGTCTGCAAATAATGGAATCGTGTGTCCACATTTTGTGGACGTATGACTTCCGCTTGTGTTCTGTATGTCTTCCGTTTTTTACGGTCCGCAAAAAACGGAAGGAAAAAAAAAAAATTATTATTAATTCATAGTTGTCAAGGAAATGCGGAAATGGATCCACAAAAAACGGATGACCTACGAAAACCATTCTGTATGTCATCCGCAATTTGTTGATCTATTGACTTGATTGGGTCTGCGGACCAATCTGTGCGGACAATAGTAGTCCAAGCTTCATATTTTTGCGGACTAGAAATGCGGAAACACGGATGCAGACAACATACTGAATGTTGTCTGCACATTTTATTCACCCATAGGAATGAATGGATTCGCATCTATTCCGCAAAATGCGGATCGGAAGCGGATAAAATTATACGGTCGTGTGAATGTACCCTTATCCTGAGGGGGCTGTAGACTGACAACCCCTTTACACATAATAGCAGCACTTTCCGGGGGAGTTGTCATGAGCTGAGTAGGCAGTGTGATGGAGGGTGACATGTGGGGCTGTTGTGATAAGAGCTCAGTCTGTCCCGGGAGGACGTGAATCAGCAGAGGCCATAGCTGCAGAATGACACAGGGAAGATGGTGAGTTCTGCTCGTGTGACTGACCCCCTGGACGTAGCTGGACCCGTGTGTACTGAAAAGACTGTAAGGCCTAGTTCACACTTCAGTGTTTGGTCAGTGATTTTTCCATCAGTGATTGTGAGCCAAAACCAGAAGTTGGGGCTGCACAGAGATAAGGTTTATCTGATGAGCTGGGGGTATGCTCTGCGTGGCTCCATTATTACCAGGGTACTGCTGGGTACAGAAGATGATTGACATGTGGGTGGAGCCTGATTTTGTTGGGGGGGAGGGGGAGGGCTGGTCGGATCCTCATGCGGGTAGTGACCAGACCCTGAAGAGGTTTGATGTAAATGATGTAATATACGCCAATCTTCACCATCTTCAATATCTCTGCTGTTGCCGTTAAATGAAAGAGACCGAAAACCCATATAGATCTAATGCCTCTCACAGCAGAGAGTTTCTTATCTGCTTGCCTATGGTGCGAGCTCTTAGGACTGTATAGGACACTGGTGCGAGCTCTTAGGACTGTATAGGACACTGGTGCGAGCTCTTAGGACTGTATAGGACACTGGTGCGAGCGCTTAGGACTGTATAGGACACTGGTGCGAGCTCTTAGGACTGTATAGGACACTGGTGTGAGCTCTTAGGACTGTATAGGACACTGGTGCGAGCTCTTAGGACTGTATAGGACACTGGGGCGAGCTCTTAGGACTGTATAGGACACTGGGGCGAGCTCTTAGGACTGTATAGGACACTGGGGCGAGCTCTTAGGACTGTATAGGACACTGGTGCGAGCTCTTAGGACTGTATAGGACACTGGTGCGAGCTCTTAGGACTGTATAGGACACTGGTGCGAGCTCTTAGGACTGTATAGGACACTGGTGCGAGTTCTTAGGACTGTATAGGACACTGGTGCGAGCTCCTGTGTCTGTATGGGACATCGGGGTGAGCTCCTGGGTCTGTATGGGACACTGGGGGGAGCTCCTGGTTCTGTATAGGATACTGGTGCGAGCTCCTGGTTCTGTATCGGATACTGGTGCGAGCTCCTGGTTCTGTATCGGATACTGGTGCGAGCTCCTGGTTCTGTATCGGATACTGGTGCGAGCTCCTGGTTCTGTATCGGATACTGGTGCGAGCTCCTGGTTCTGTATCGGATACTGGTGCGAGCTCCTGGTTCTGTATGGGATACTGGTGCGAGCTCCTGGTTCTGTATCGGATGCTGGGGTAAGCACTGTCCTTGTCAGTCACTGTGATATACGTTGACACATTGCTGTACGTTCCCGCACATCTGCTCTGGCCTCTCACTTTATTCTGAGGTCTGTCAGTGCTGACTAGTGTATATATAGTAACTGTGACTTGTAGGACTGGTGTCCAGCAATGCGGGGGGGGGGATCCTCCGGGGCAGTAACCGACCCCTGCCGGCTTCTACTTTTAATGCTGCATGTGCTTATGCTTCTTACTTGGTCTAATGTGTGTGAGCCCAAGGTTATCAGAAGCACCAGCCTTTCGGGGATTAAAGGAGACCTCCGCATATATATCACTCTAGTGGAGTATAATTCTCTGTTTAAGGGCTCATGCACACGACTGTACGTATTTTGCGGTCCGCAAAAAATATGGATGACATCTGTATTGCATCCATTTCTTTCTTTTTTTTTTTTTTGCAGTTCCATTGTAACAAGCATATCCTTGTCTGCAAAACGGACAAGAATAGGACATGTTCTATCTTTTTTTTGCAGGACCAATGAACGGACATGCGGACAACGGATCTGCGTTACACTGATGTCATCCTTTTTTTTTTTTTTTTTTTACAGATCTGTGTTTTGCGGACAGCAAAATACATATGGTTGTGTGCATGAGCCCCAATTAGTACCCCTCCCTACGGAGCAGACATGATCAAGCGATCTTCCGAAATGTGTACGTCCACTCTTCTACAGTTAATTACTAGAATTAGTTACTTTTTTAGTTTTCTGTAGGCTTCTGAATTCAGATCTCCCAGCATTTCCTTCTTGTTCAGTGTCTGAAGATATTTGTGTGGTTTGAGTTAGCTATAAGTGATGTGCCGAACTACAAGCTTACTAACTGTTTCTAATACAAAGAAAACAGCAGAATAGTGAGTGCAGCTCTGGAGTATAATACAGGATGTAACTCTGGATCAGTACAGGATAAGTAATGTATGGACACAGGGACCCCACCAGCAGAATAGTGAGTGCAGCTCTGGAGTATAATACAGGATGTAACTCGGAATCCGTAAAGGGTAAGTAATGTATGTGCACAGTGACTGCATCAGCAGAATAGTGAGTGCAGCTCTGGAGTATAATACAGGATGTAACTCGGAATCCGTAAAGGGTAAGTAACGTATGTGCACAGTGACTGCATTAGCAGAATAGTGAGTGCAGCTCTGGAGTATAATACAAGATGTAACTCAGAATCGGTAAAGGGTAAGTAATGTATGTGCACAGTGACTGCATCAGCAGAATAGTGAGTGCAGCTCTGGAGTATAATACAGTTATCCATGCCCTCAGTCCCTCTGTAGACTGGTATGGTATAGAGCCACTTGCTGGTTGCTGCACCTGTTCATAGGATGAAATGTTCCTCTGCATCGGAAGATGTTCTGTTTCTTGGCAGGAAGACTTTGGATTGTTTTATGGATCTTAGACTTTACTTCAGAAGTGTTCTCGCTGATGACTGTTCCTATCCACAAAAGCTTTTAGAGTAAATAGTTTACACTTGGTTCCTACCAACTGCGGAGGGTTTATAGGCTGCGGGGTTATAATATTCCAGGACTGGTCATTATTCCGCACTCAGGAGGAGGACTCCAGCCAAGTGCTCCTTTCACTACTTCTTTAATGGGTATAAAAGAGACATCAGTGAACCCCTTATCTCAATATTTGTTTAGCCTCATGCCCCGGAAGAAAGGCTTCCCCTGAGAGTGCCAGAGCTCCGGGCTGGAGGAATGCCGCGTTTCAGTCTTTGACCAAGAGCCGACAAAACTGTCTGAACTCGAGGTCTTGTGTTTTACCGCAGGCAGATAATGTGATTTACGCCGCCTTTGGCGCACCTTTTGTCAGTCCGTGCACCAATCTAATGGGCGGCAGTGATGAGCTTACATAGAGACGTGCTCTAGGTTATGCCAGTTTTTCACGTAAATTATAGTAAACCTGTTGTCTGGCAGTGACCCCACCCCTTTTACCAAGCCCCACCCACTTTTCTTTAGCAAAGAGGTTAGAGTGTCTGGAGGTCGCTAAACATCGCAGATAAGGTTGTGCAAGAATTTGTGACTTTTTTTAAACCAGAAAAAATGGTGCAAATTAGTAAATTCCCACAATTCTGGTGACTTTGGTACAAGACGTACACACGTACATAGTGAAACCATCTCTAGATCTAATGTCCAGCTCCCCTCTAGCCCATAGGTAAGACTACCCCTCGAAGAACCCAGTTTTCACTGCACTGAGGTGGTATCTATAAAGATGTGGGTATTTTTTGTAATGATGGCTGTGGGATCTCCCGGCACATAACAAGAAATGTATTTTCACAGTTGAGCTGTCAATCACTCTGCAGCCCCGCCCACATTGAGCTGCTGAGCATTCTAAACAATGGGCACAACAGTATCCGGAGCAGTAGAAAAGTCAGCATACATGATTATCGTACAACCCTGTAAGGTGCAGGAGGTTGGTTCCTCGGTAGATAAAACTACATCGTGCTTACTTTGTGTTGTGGTTGAACGGGACGCAGTTTGTCCGATGGTACAGCGGTGTTCTGTGCAGATGACCTGTCCCGGTCCTTTCTATTGTGATGACTTTTCACAATAGCCATGCAACAACCCCCCCCGCACTCCCCTCATCTCGGCGTACATCGTGTTCCCTATGTGCAGTATCACGCCATATATTACTTCCATATGAAAAAAACTCAGGAAATCCCCAGTGGCCGCTTCACGTTACTGAATAGTTTGGCATGCTGCGGCTCTTAATTTTAGCTTTATGAGTAAAGGCTTGAAGGCCTCCGACATCGCAGGGAGTGTGTTTAGAGTTTCCATTTGTATACAGCGCCAGGGTAGTCTGCATTATGTCACCGTATACCAGCTGAGGGGACACGCCTGGGGACTCGTTCTGCTGTATACAGGGGGCAGGGCGCTTGTGAAGAAGGGTTACTAGGTGCTAAAGTGTGACTCCTATACACATGTTGGATGTATACACGTATGTGTAATGGGGGTGATGGAAAACGATGATCATCCATCCTGTCTTACTATAGATTGCACCCTTACACCTAGAAGATGGCACTAATAATTGAATTAAGCATGGCAAAATCTCTGCTTGCTGTTGGTGAAACTAAACATTTTTTGTTAAAGGGGGACCCAAGTGTGATAAAACAATAAAAGATTGTCACCAAGTAATCACCGCTGTTTTCTTCTCTGCTGCTTCAGTTTGTGTGTTTAGGCTGCAGCGGTGACTTAGCTGTATATGATGTGTGACTGCTGCAGCCAATTACTGGCATCAGGTGTGTACAGCACATTTCTGCTCCAGCCAATCACTGGCCTCCGTGGTATATGGCACATGACTGTACAGGACAGTGATTGGCTGCACATGGTGTATACAGCTACGTCACCACTGCAGCCTGTAAACACAGACCGGAAGAGAGGATTAGAGCAGCGGGGCCAGAAACGGTAGAGGGTTAAGAGGTGAGCATATGATCTTTTATTTAGGCCCTGACACCCCTTTTAAAGTTCTGATAACATGCTTTTAGGCCGGATCTACATATAGGTTATTTCTGTGCCGATTCTGCAGTAAAATCCATATGTAACGCACAGATTTGGTGCACAATGCTGGATGTGCCGGGCAGGGACTAGGTCCAGATCTGTACCATACCGGATGTGCCGGCCAGGGACCAGGCCCAGATCTGCAGCATACTAGACGTGCCGGGCAGGGACTAGGCCCAGCTCTGTACCATACCGGGTGTGCCTGGCAGGGACTAGGCCCAGCTCTGTACCATACCGGGTGTACCTGGCAGGGACTAGGCCCAGCTCTGTACCATACCGGGTGTGCCTGGCAGGGACTAGGCCCAGCTCTGTACCATACCAGGTGTGCCTGGCAGGGACTAGGCCCAGCTCTGTACCATACCGGGTGTGCCTGGCAGGGACTAGGCCCAGCTCTGTACCATACCGGGTGTGCCTGGCAGGGACTAGGCCCAGCTCTGTACCATACCGGGTGTGCCTGGCAGGGACTAGGCCCAGCTCTGTACCATACCGGGTGTACCTGGCAGGGACTAGGCCCAGCTCTGTACCATACCGGGTGTGCCGGGCAGGGACTAGGCCCAAATCTGTACCATACCGGATGTGCCGGCCAGGGACCAGGCCCAGATCTGCAGCATACCGGATGTGCCTGCCAGGGACCAGGCCCAGATCTGCAGCATACTGGATGTGTCGGGCAGGGACTAGGCCCAGATCTGCAGCATACTGGACGTGCCGGGCAGGGACTAGGTCCAGATCTGCAGCATATACTGGACGTGCCGGCCAGGGACTAGGCCCAGATCTGTAGCATACTGGACGTGCCGGCCAGGGACTAGGCCCAGATCTGCAGCATACTGGACGTGCCGGCCAGGGACTAGGTCCAGATCTGCAGCATATACTGGACGTGCCGGCCAGGGACTAGGTCCAGATCTGCAGCATATACTGGACGTGCCGGCCAGGGACTAGGTCCAGATCTGCAGCATATACTGGATGTGCTGGCCAGGGACTAGGTCCAGATCTGCAGCATACTGGATGTGCCGGGCAGAAACTAGGCCCAGATCTGCAGCATACTGGACGTGCCGGCCAGGGACTAGGCCCAGATCTGCAGCATATACTGGATGTGCCGGCCAGGGACTAGGCCCAGATCTGCAGCATATACTGGATGTGCCGGCCAGGGACTAGGTCCAGATCTGCAGCATATACTGGATGTGCCGGCCAGGGACTAGGTCCAGATCTGCAGCATACTGGATGTGCCGGGCAGGGACTAGGTCCAGATCTGCAGCATACTGGACGTTCCGGGCAGGGACTAGGCCCAGATCTGCAGCATATACTGGACGTGCCGGGCAGGGACTAGCCCAGATCTGCAGCATACTGGACGTGCCGGCCAGGGACTAGGTCCAGATCTGCAGCATATACCGGATGTGCCGGCCAGGGACCAGGCCCAGATCTGCAGCATACTGGACGTGCCGGGCAGGAACTAGGCCCCAGCTCAAGCGACACTTGTCATCTGCAGCGGCATGGCTTATTTCAGGGGAGATTCAGAGGAAGGGTCACTCCAAGTTCAAGGTAGAATTCCTCCTGAAACGCCACATGGAATCCGTTATCTTGTACATGTGTTCAGCGTGTCGTGTGTAATTGGATGTCTCTGGCTGATGACAGGAGAAGTAATTGAAATGAGTTATTTTATCTTCCACACGATCTATCCTGCGTGGCCCCGAGCCAGCGCCAGCTGTGATCATTTATGAGGAACGCTTTATCGGCATCATCTAAAATGGTTGGAGGCAGAGGTGCTGAATGGACGCGTCTGATCAGGGTCCAGAGAGCCTGACGTTTCACGTGCCCGGTGGCATATTATAAAAGGAGGGCTCTGTGTGCGCCATTTGGGGTCTCCTGTAAGATTGAATTGCCAAGGAACACGGTAGCAGCAAGTTACAGATAAAATCTTCTTACAGTTTTACGCTTTGATTTTCATCTGCTCTGTGTCCCGGTGTTAACCCGCAGCGACCAGCAATTGCCACAGTCACGCGTCATATGTCATGGCTGCGGTGGGGACGACGGGGTTGTAATCTTTGTGGCCATACTGGAGAAAAAGTCTGAAAAACACACTTTTAATGGTATTTCCTCATGAAGGCAACATCTTGTTTGAAAGAAACTGGTGTGTTGATCATCTCTGATCGTTGGGGGGAAGCCATGTCTATGTATACACTTACCCTGCAGCGATACCACATGGTGGCCATTCAAATTATGCATGGAAGAATTGAGTCCATCCTCCATGACATCTGGGTTGTCCTTCTGTGGTCCCAATGTGTGTCCCATAAAAAAATTAATACTGCTCTCACCTCTTCCCAGCAGGACCTGGAAGGGGCTTGGTCCCATGGCTGCTGTGGCCAATATGGGCCTCAGTGGATACATCTGCTTAAACAATACCTGACGGGACTAAGCCACTTCCTGATCCTGCAGGGGACAACTCCTTTAAAACATAATGAAAATCTTAAAGGCTATCCAATCAGTAGTGTCATACTTGCCAAATCCTTACCAGTTTTGTTCCTATACTTCCCGGTCTCTCCTCTCTACTTCCTGGTTCCTGTTGACACAGAAATTCGATGCTCCACCAATCACTGGCTGCAATGGTGACCCGCCTCCACCAGTGATTGGCTGAGTGGGCATTTCCTGTGTGTGGAAAGGGAGAAAAAAGGAAGTGGTGGAGGATTAGTGAGTTGAGTATGACTTCTTTTTTTCTATAATGCCATTCTGACCCTTTTTAAATTTTTATTTTGCTGATCAGACTCGGATCTGCTGAGTGGTGGTCTTACAGCTTTTAGTTAAAGGGGTTATCCAATTTCTCAAACAGCGCCCCCATGTGCCGGGCCCCTCACAGGAAGCGGGGTAAGTATATTACCTGTGAGGGGCCCGGCACATGGGGGCGCTGTTTGAGAAATTGGATTACCCCTTTAAAGAAACATTGAAAGATGGATGGAGACATCACAAATGAAGACCTAACTCATTGGCTAAGACAATAATGTTGGAAAGATGGATGGAGATAAACTGGGTATCTCACTGGAGAAGACAGTGATGCTTGAAAGATGGATGAAGACCATTAGAAAACCCAAGACTCAACTCATGGGCAAAGACTATACTGCTTAGAAGATAGACGGAGACAACTTTAAAACCCAAGACCCAGTTCATCGGTGAAGACTGATGCTCCATAGAGTTGGAATATGGAGAAAATAGTCTTGTATGTATGACTGATCTTCTGGCCATTGTATAAAAAGTAAAATTTACATGTGCTAATTACACAGTCCCATGTGCCAGATCCTTGTCTTCCACCATCCAGCCTGGAGTCCAGCATTGCCTTCTTCCTACCACGACTGAAGAAAGTCTTTGTGTACACTGTTTATCTATGAGAATGCGACTGACGACGTTACATTGACATGTGGGAATTGAACTTTGTTTTTGTTGGCCATATTCCGGTGAAGTCGCCTACACAGAGCAGGAAAAAAACACCCATGTTCTTTCTATGTGGGAATTGACAGGTGGAAGTTGGTGGTGATTGTATGGAAAGTGGAGGAGTCTTCCTCATTTACCCACCGGTGGCCATTGGGACCAAAACAAATCTGTGTAATGTAGAAAGTGAGTATACTGTAGAGCACATCGAATTTCAGAACACATAGCAAAGTTGGTGATCATACGGATGGGAGACAAGTGGCCGTGAGACAACTGTAATGACCACACCCTGCAAAATACACTATGAAGGCTTCAAGAAGCAGAATGATCCAGTGGCGAAAGGTGTTGACTTGTGAAGACAACCTTACATGAAGCTTGTGATTGCTATGGGTTCAGCTACTTACATTCCCAGCAATTAGCTGTTTTTGTGGGGGTAAACTGCTTCCCGCTATGGCATTTTCTATTCAGTGGCCACTGCTGTGGAAATGTGGTATTTCATGGAGGCCATCAATGTAATTTGTGTGGGTTGGATCCATGAGAGTAAGCGCTATGTCACTCCGCATTTTGTTGACCGGACCATATACTGAATGTGGGTAGCAGGTGACGCTTGGCTGCATTCTCTTGCTTACTTATTTCCCGTGGAATATGAGCCAGCCTTCCAGTACACACCATTGCGTGGCACTCTATGCCAGGCTCGTACTGGTTGTGTGTGAGGAATACAATAGGTGCCTTGTATGGAGTGATAATTACAGGTCTCATTGTGTCATTCCATCACTCCCAGAACTGTGGGAAATATTGAGCTGCTTGTGGGAATCACTGGTGAGACGTTTGTTCATACAAGCCTGCAGTCTTATATCTGAATGCTCCATACCTCTAGGGTGGATTGAGAAGGTGGCGTGTGCCCAGGAAATGCCAGAAATGTAGGCACTAGCAGCAAATCACTGGAGCCCATGCTATAAATAATGACCTCCAAGTCATCAACAGGTAGATGCTAGTGTTGGGCGAGCATGCTCGGCCGAACACCAGTTCGGCTCGAAAATCGATGTGTTCGGCCGAACACCGCATGTGCTCAAGCATCGCAATGCTTGAGTCTCCTTCCCGCACGTTTGTTGGCTGTTACACAGCCAATCAATGTGCGGGTAAGTACTGCCACTAACTGTAATGCCATAGCCATGTTGGTTACTGTAATCAATTACAGTGATTGGCTGGCCGGAACGCGTCATCAGGTGCTATATAGCACCCGATGACATGTGTTCGGCTCAGTCTTTGTCAGGGACAGCTGTGCTGAAGAACGGACAGATAATGTAGGGAGTGAAATAGTAATATTTTAGGGAAAAAACTTGCTAGAGGTTGTTGTATCTGGCAGCAATATAATTATTGGCGCAACCTACTCTAAATTGCGTTTAACTGTTAGTCCCACTTCTGATAGTGACACAACCTCTGCTACATCTTTTATTTTACATGCTCAGCCTAAATCTCCTGTATAATGTTTGTGCATCCTAAATATCAGTGACATTAATTCAGCGTAATTTTTTATTAGCCGGTGGTGACAGCGACATTACTTGCGCTATACCACCTGTATAACGTTTGCACATCCTAAAATTATCTGTGACATTCAGTGTACTTTTTTCATAGACGCTGCGGACATCGACATTATCTGTGCCTACATCTCCTGTTTAACGTGTGCACATCCTAAAAATATCTGTGATATTCTGTGTACTTTATTTGTGCATACACTTACAAAACATGCGCTACTGTACGTGTGACATACTTGCAAGCATATATATACCATTTAATATGCGCAAGGCGAGCAGTAAGGGGCGGGCAAGTGGCCGTATTGCTGATGGTGCACAGAGAGGCCGTGGTAAAACTGTGCCTTTTACCAGGGCACAAGAAACACACTCGTCCATGATACCTAGCTTTATGTCCCAGTTTGCAGGGCGGCGCAGAACACCACTCTCGAAGTGAGACCAGTGCAACCAGGTGGTCGGTTGAATTGCAGCAGATAATACTTCCAGTCGGTTAACCACCACCCTGTCTTCCACCAAGTCCAGCCTCAGTAGCCAAGAGTCTGGTCAACAGAATCCTCACCCTGATACTCCTTCTACCCACCATGGAGAGTCTTGGCAAACAAGTGATCCCACACTCGGATATTCCGAGGAGCTCTTTTAATCGCTATTCCTTAATTTGGGCCTCTCGACAGGCCCGCTTGAAGAGGGACATGAGGAGATGATTGTGTCCTGATTCCCAAACTCTTGAGCATCCACAGTCAGAAGACGATGACGGTGGTGTTTGACGAGGTGGATGATGATGATGATGATGAAACACAGTTGCCAATAACTGAGGTTGTTGTTAGGTCAACAAGTCAGGAGGATGACCAAAGTGAGGAAGTGGAAGAGGAGGTGGTAGACAATGAAATCGCTTACCCAACCTGGGAAGGTGGCAAGCCGAGCGAGAACAGCAGTACAGAGGGGGAGGGATCCGCAGCACCGCAACAGGCTGGAAGAAGCAGTGGGGTGGAAAAAGGTAAAAGGCGGGACACACCAAACAGGCCTGCAACTGTTCCTCGGAGCAGCCCCTTGCGGAAATCTCCCTTGCCAAGGGGGAGGTGTTCCGCAGTCTGGCGCTTTTTTGAGGAAAGTGCGGACGATAAAAGAATTATCATTTGCAACCTGTTTTGTACCAAAATGAGCCGGAGCGTGAACACTAGCAACCTCACCGCCACCAGCATGATCCGCCACATGGCATCAAAGCACCCAAATAGGTGGGCAGAACGCCTGGGTCCACAATTAGTGTCTGCGGGTCACACCACTGCCTCCTCTTCCCCTGTGTTGCATGCTGGCCAATCCCCTGTCCAAGACGCAGGCCCGGATGCCTACCGCCATGCACCTGGACCTTCGCAAGCACCATCAGCTAGCACATCCACTTCTGTGTCCCAGCGCAGCGTACAGATGTCTATACCCCAGGCCTTTGAACGAAAGCGCAAATACCAAGCCACCCATCCACAGGCCATAGCACTAAATTTGCACCTTTCTAAATTGCTGGCCCTGGAAATGTTGCCATTTAGGCTTGTGGACACTGAGGCTTTCCACAGCCTGATGGCGGCGGCCGTCTTGCGTTACTCTGTCCCCAGCCGCCAATATTTTTCACGGTGTGGAGTCCCAGCCTTACACCAGCACGTGTCCTGTAACATCACCTGTCCCCTGACCAATGCAGTTATTGGGAAGGTCCACTTAACGACTGACAAATGGACAAGTGCTTTTGGCCAGGGATGCTACATTTCCTGACGGCACACTGGGTAAACGTTGTGGAGGCCGGGAGCGAGTTGTACCCTGGGATGGCACAGGTGCTACCCAGGCCCAGGATTGCGGGCCCTACTTCCATCAGGATTTCCGCCGCCACCTACGTTAGTGGCTGCACTTGCACTTTATATACAGGTAAATATACAGGAAAGAATGTTTCCTAACAATTTTTCCTCTAAAAGCGATTTTATCTTCGGTTTTGTGCGTATTGTTGTCAGTCTGTAAAAGTGGCATACTACTCGGACAACATCGTTCCCAGCAGCGACCTGGGAGTCCAAGATGCATCCAGACATCCTCCCCATGCTGTTCACGAACCATTTCAGTGGTGTTTCCATCAATTTCTGACCTTTTCCTGTGAACCAGACACCCTCCCCTCTTAAGAGCAGGGGATGCCTGGTTTAATGCTCGGGTTCTCCCGTTGACTTCCATTGTGCTCGGTAGAGCACCTGAGCATCCCGAGGTGTTCTGTTCGAGCACCCGAGCTCTTTGGTGCTCGACCAACACTAGTAGATGCCCTTGGAAGACTACCATCAAAAATTCACATTCCTGGATGGGGAAGTTTGGGAATTGTTTGTCCCATCTTTCGAATCACTCATGTTAGGCTCCTATACAAGCACAGATTCACTCCTACAGTGGTTGGGGCTCATCACCTTGGGTGTTAGAGCAGCCATAGGGTATGATTCCCTTATGTAAGGAGGTGTACAGCCCCTAAAACAGGCGATATGACTCTCAATACCCATGTGATGTCTAGCTAAGTCTGGTACACACAGGGTTCCACTCATTGTGATGACGTGGGTGGACTTTGGGTCTTCTCCTATTAATCTTTCGATAATCCTATTCTGCTGTATGTATAGGACACTCCTTTGAGAGTCTACCTTCATCACAACAGTCCATTGAACTTGTACTTTTTCTGTGCCGTGAGTCATCGTTCTCCCTTGTCAGCAGGGGTATTCTTAGAAGACTTGAGTCACTGTGGGAAGCCGCTATCCCTTGAGACAAGGCCAAGGGATGACATGTGAAGGATAAGGGGACAGGAACAGCTGGACGATGAGTCTTAAAGCCACAGGGCCGCCCTTACAAGAAACTGGGGCCCCCAATGATTACACCCCCCAGTCAGACTTCTATACTATTTTAGCATTTAGATTCCATCAAAATGTATTAGGTGTAATCCCCTTTAAAAAACATCAGCCTATATAATGTTCTCCATAAGTAGTGGAGTCAGAGACCTTAGTGACTGCATCTAACATGGTAAAAGGCCTGACACTCTGCTTATGTCATATCTTGTTTTTATTGTCCTGAAGGTTCACATATGAAATAATTGTTTCCTTTTCTTGTGACGGCCAAGAGTAAATAGGAAGCAAAGTCTCATTTCTGCAGTGGATGATTGGCCCAGAGTTGAATCCAAGCCATCATATCAACATGAGCAAACATATGGCAGCTAAAATCTATAGGAAAAGTGGGGCTACTGTGTACATACATTACTTATCCTGTACTGATCCTGAGTTACATCCTGTATTATACTCCAGAGCTGCACTCACTATTCTGCTGGTGGAGTCACTGTGTACATACATTACTTATCCTGTACTGATCCTGAGTTACATCCTGTATTATACTCCAGAGCTGCACTCACTATTCTGCTGGTGGAGTCACTGTGTTGATACATTACTTATCCTGTACTGATCCTGAGTTACATCCTGCATTATACTCCAGAGCTGCACTCACTATTCTGCTGGTGGAGTCACTGTGTTGATACATTACTTATCCTGTACTGATCCTGAGTTACATCCTGTATTATACTCCAGAGCTGCACTCACTATTCTGCTGGTGGAGTCACTGTGTACATACATTACTTATCCTGTACTGATCCTGAGTTACATCCTGTATTATACTCCAGAGCTGCACTCACTATTCTGCTGGTGGAGTCACTGTGTTGATACATTACTTATCCTGTACTGATCATGAGTTACATCCTGCATTATACTCCAGAGCTGCACTCACTATTCTGCTGGTGGAGTCACTGTGTTGATACATTACTTATCCTGTACTGATCCTGAGTTACATCCTGTATTATACTCCAGAGCTGCACTCACTAGTCTGCTGGTGGAGTCACTGTGTACATACATTACTTATCCTGTACTGATCCTGAGTTATATCCTGTATTATACTCCAGAGCTGCACTCACTATTCTGCTGGTGGAGTCACTGTGTACATACATTACTTATCCTGTACTGATCCTGAGTTACATCCTGTATTATACCCCAGAGCTGCACTCACTATTCTGCTGGTGGAGTCACTGTGTACATACATTACTTATCCTGTACTGATCCTGAGTTACATCCTGCATTATACTCCAGAGCTGCACTCACTATTCTGCTGGTGGAGTCACTGTGTTGATACATTACTTATCCTGTACTGATCCTGAGTTACATCCTGTATTATACTCCAGAGCTGCACTCACTATTCTGCTGGTGGAGTCACTGTGTACATACATTACTTATCCTGTACTGATCCTGAGTTACATCCTGTATTATACTCCAGAGCTGCACTCACTATTCTGCTGGTGGAGTCACTGTGTTGCATACATTACTTATCCTGTACTGATCCTGAGTTACATCCTGTATTATACTCCAGAGCTGCACTCACTATTCTGCTGGTGGAGTCACTGTGTTGCATACATTACTTATCCTGTACTGATCCTGAGTTACATCCTGTATTATACTCCAGAGCTGCACTCACTATTCTGCTGGTGGAGTCACTGTGTACATACATTACTTATCCTGTACTGATCCTGAGTTACATCCTGTATTATACTCCAGAGCTGCACTCACTATTCTGCTGGTGGAGTCACTGTGTACATACATTACTTATCCTGTACTGATCCTGAGTTACATCCTGTATTATACTCCAGAGCTGCACTCACTATTCTGCTGGTGGAGTCACTGTGTACATACATTACTTATCCTGTACTGATCCTGAGTTACATCCTGTATTATACTCCAGAGCTGCACTCACTATTCTGCTGGTGGAGTCACTGTGTACGATACATTACTTATCCTGTACTGATCCTGAGTTACATCCTGTATTATACTCCAGAGCTGCACTCACTATTCTGCTGGTGGAGTCACTGTGTTACATACATTACTTATCCTGTACTGATCCTGAGTTACATCCTGTATTATACTCCAGAGCTGCACTCACTATTCTGCTGGTGGAGTCACTGTGTTGATACATTACTTATCCTGTACTGATCCTGAGTTACATCCTGTATTATACTCCAGAGCTGCACTCACTAGTCTGCTGGTGGAGTCACTGTGTACATACATTACTTATCCTGTACTGATCCTGAGTTATATCCTGTATTATACTCCAGAGCTGCACTCACTATTCTGCTGGTGGAGTCACTGTGTACATACATTACTTATCCTGTACTGATCCTGAGTTACATCCTGTATTATACCCCAGAGCTGCACTCACTATTCTGCTGGTGGAGTCACTGTGTACATACATTACTTATCCTGTACTGATCCTGAGTTACATCCTGTATTATACTCCAGAGCTGCACTCCCTATTCTGCTGGAGTAGTCACTGTGTACATACATTACATTACTTATCCTGTACTGATCCTGAGTTACATCCTGCATTATACCCCAGAGCTGCACTCACTATTCTGCTGATGCAATCACTGTGTACATAAATTACTTATCCTGTACTGATCCTCGGTTACATCCTGTATTATACTCCAGAGCTGCACTCACTATTCTTCTGGTGCAGTCACTGTGTACATACATTACTTATCCTGTACTGATCCTGAGTAACATCCTGTATTATACTCCAGAGCTGCACTCACTATTCTGCTGGTGCAGTCACTGTGTACATACATTACATTACTTATCCTGTACCGATCCTGAGTTACATCCTGTATTATACCCCAGAGCTGCACTCACTATTCTGCTGGTGCAGTCACTGTGTACATACATTACTTATCCTGCACTGATCCTGAGTTAAATCCTGCATTATACCCCAGAGCTGCACTCACTATTCTTCTGGTGCAGTCACTGTGTACATACATTACATTACTTATCCTGTACTGATCCTGAGTTACATCTTGTATTGTACTCCAGAGCTGCATTCACTATTCTGCTGGTGCAGTCACTGTGTACATACATTACATATCCTGTACTGATCCTGAGTTACATCCTGTATTATACTCCAGAGCTGCATTCACTATTCTGCTGGTGCAGTCACTGTGTACAGCTTGTATTGCACACATCATATAATAGTATATATGGTTATAATTGTATACATTGTTGACTCTTGCTCTGTATTGTTATGTTTATAAGCTTTTTTGGGTAAAGTAGGATCTAGGAAGCACACTCCCCATGATACAGCTGACCCCCACTTCCTTTCCGATTGGCCCCTACGAGCCATAATTGACCCATTGTTTGGGCACCGCTAATAATAGCTGGAGGTTTCTAACACCATCATATTGGCTCTTGAAGGTGGATAAGCCTCTGCCAAAAGATAATGATCACTGCGCAAATAAACAAGATCCACCCTGCGCCTTCTAATGTTCTAGAGCTGGTGTTTGCGCCAGGCCAAAGTAAACAGAGGGTTGGAAGTGTTTGCTTTCCTGTAAGGCAGCAGTGCTCCTCATGAGTACATACAGTATCTCGGGTAACGTCCCTACACCCGGGCAGTCCCTGTGCCTCGTTGTGATGGCTTTCATATTGTCTAATATTACAGGATACAGAATTTTTTTTTTTTTGCAATCCTGTAGGCAGGGAGATGTGTTAGTCGCATGAGGGTGCCATGTTTAAAGATGCAGCGTTTTAAACGTGAATGACAGCTAAGATTCAAGATCAGATTCAAGCATGTCTCTGACACAGCTGACTCATCCATTTCTTTCCTTGGATGGAGGTTGTCAGGTCAGGGGTCCTTGTGCTGACATGAGATCATGAGTCAAGGTTCTTATCGGTAACTTACCTCACTAGTCTAAGGACTTATGATGACTCAGTTTGTCATCATTTAGGTTGCCAGAATTTATTTTTAAAGGGCCAGTAACCCTACAGTCCCATGGCTTATACTTTGTGCAGTGTCATAAGAGGGGCGACTGCTCAGATATAAAGTATTGATGGGGGGCGACGAGAGGATTCTGCTCTTCCTGTCATTAATGAACAGTCAGTCTGGGAACCAAGCTACAACATGATTATTACACTGTTCTCCTGAAATACTCTGTGCTGCTTCTGCTTATCTCTCTGTTCCTCTACATCTCTATTGCAGACTGTTGGAGAGTAAGGCCTCTATTACACGACCGTGACGGACTACGTCCGGATGTGTTCAGGGTGCAAGCAAGTTCAGTCAGTTTTGTCTGCAATCGCGTTCAGTTTTTTCCGCTATGCATTTTCACGTGCGTCATAAAAAAAACGAAGGTTGACAAACATCTCCTGGCAACCATCAGTGAAAAAACGCATTGCATCCGCACTTGCTTGCGGCTGCAATGCGTTTTTCATAGAAACCCCAATTCACTTCTATGGGGCCAGGGCTGCATGAAAAACCTAAGGCCCCTTTCACACGGGCGCAATGCGTGATATTGACGCATTCCACCTGCATATCGATATTTTTTTCATATGGTGTTCTGGGGAAGAATCCCTCCAAAATTTTCTGGCGGAGATAGACAATAATGTTGTTAATCTCAAATTCACTGGCAGGACTAGTAATAAATCACTTGAATTTTTAGACCTACATATATCGATTCAAGAAGATCATTTTATCTGTAGTACATATACTAAACCGACAGCGAGGAACAGTTTCATTTTATTTAATAGTTGCCACTTACCTAGCTGGCTTATCAACGTCCCACAGGGCCAATTCCGTAGGTTAAAACGTAATTGCACATTGGAGTCAAGATTTGAGACTGAAATGGATGAAATGAAACAACTATTTATTGATAAAAATTACCCTATGAATATCTTAGAAACAGCAGTTGAGAGAACCAGAGATCTAGATAGGGAATCCTTCTTCAAAGAAAGAAAAACCCGAGGTGGAACATAACCAATTGAGATTAATTTTACCATTCAGTGACGATTATAAAAAGATCCGATATATAATTGGAAAATATTGGCATATGCTGCAACAGGACAAAACTATAGGATCTGAGTTACCCCCCTTTCCATTGATCACTTTTACCAAGGCCCCAAATTTAGGTTTGAAGGTGGCACCAACAGTTAAGAAACCGATTCACACAATATCGAACATACCTGAATGGGTAGGTCTCCAGGGGTTTTTCAGATGTGGGACCTGCAGGAATTGTCGACTTACCTCGTTCCCTAAAAAAACACAGGTAGTTATCTCAACAACTAATAAACATAAACACACTATAAGGGATCTTCTCTCTTGTAATAGCGAAAATGTAATCTACATAATAGAGTGCCCATGTAGACTCCAATATGTGGGAAGGACAAAAAGATCCCTCAAGAAACGAGTTTCAGAACATGTATCCAATATTTTAAAAGGTTATACCAACCATACTCTCTCTAACCACTTCAAACAGAAACATAACAATGATCCTTCGGGTATGAAATTCTATGCTATAGATAAAGTAGAGAGAGAATGGAGGGGAGGTAACCACATCGAGAAGATGTCAAGGTGGGAATCAAAACGAATTTTTGAATTTGAGACCTTATTTCCGAAAGGTCTCAATGCAGATTTTGAGTTGTTTGGGTTTATTTAGGGTGGATGCCCCTCCGCTGACGGGTGACCAGCCCTTTTGTTATACTGGTCTGGTTCCCCGTTACCGGGCGAGCCTCCACCCCATTCACTTCGGTTCTACGGTTGAATAGCAAGATTACAGATTATGGCTTTAATGCTATTCAACAGAATGTAAACATATTGTGTTTACTGATGTGAATGAATAGACTCTGTTTGAGAGATACTACAAATCAATATACCATAGTCTATTTGTGACATATCCCTGTGTATGGTAATTTTATATGTACAAAAATGTCTGAGGTTTCCCCTTTTCTATTTTGTAATAGGACTAACACTGTTTTAATTAAAGCCGCTTCTATTTATTATCATTTTTTAGAATACCTATATCAAGATTTTCACCAAATCTCTATAAGAGAGACGATAAAGAAGGTTTCTGAGTGATTTCTTTTACAATTTAGCTGTACACATCAGAAGAACTGTGAATAAAACTTTATTTATATAAATCGTAGAAGAAACGCATCAAAACCGCATCATGGTAATGATGCGTTTTTCAACTTAAGTGACCGCTATGAGCTATTATAGAAGTGTATGTAAGCTCTGTTCGATAACATACTGCTAGGTGTAAGAAATGCCATCATGTAATGCGTTTGCCTTTTGAACCAATCCCATGAAATTCCATACCAATTTTTGTGACACTCCCAACGCTATATAAAAGGAGGAAGTGAATAGGGGATCCTTAACCACTGAGGAAGGGGTTTTACCTGTACACCCCGAAACGCGTCTGGTTGCTGACCCCGATATCAAGTTAGTCCACTGACAAATCCTGGAGACTTTAGGAGAAGTTTGTTGGTCTTCTGCACTGCCAGCTTATTATGCGTGTTGTACGGCACCTGACACAGCGGAACCACTGACGATTCCACCGCACCACGTGTAGGAAGACGCCGACACACACTTTTGCAGGCCGTGGCCTCCCGATACCTACGTACCTACAGACGGAGAGGTGGGAGAGATTTACATTAGAGACCCGGTAAGACCGAACCTTCTCTACTTGCGATCGCCTACTCAGCGGGACGCCGCTGTATTTTTGGAGCGCAACATCGCTCAGATTCGAATATAAGTGGACGATCAATTTGTACAGTTATACAGAGATATCAATTCCCTCCTTGTCCGATTGGAGTCTATCTTCCAATTTGGAAGAGATCCCGCTGGTTCAAAAAGGCACGAGGACACTTTATCATTATTATTTTATTTTTATATATTTGCACTATACTACTGTTTTTTCGAATCACTTTTGTCACATTGTTGTAATTGTCACATTGTTACATTATTATACTTGATGTTCTTGGTATTAGCACATGGCACTTTAATCAATCCTTACATATTTTATGAATTTTATATGAATAAATTCAACTACCTGTGACCCATTATCCGGTGTGTGCCCTACCTTTTCTATAATAATTTTTGCAACTTTTCTACGATTGGGTGAGATCGTTAGGTACGGAGCACCACTTATAATACTTGTGTCCCCTGGTGCGACATTTTATCCATTTTTGAAAATAAGAAAATCTACACTACAACTAACCCTACCCCGAACTTCATTGAAGAAGTTAGGGTCTGGGTACCACATTCAGTTTTTTCTCATGCGCGTGCAAAACGCATTGCACTCGTGCGGAAAAAACTAAACCACCCCCTGCAATCGCAGTCAAAACTAACTGAAATTGCGTGCGCACTCGCACGATTTCCCCCGCAATGCAGCCCCATCCTATCTGGCCCCAATCCGCAACGCCCGTGTGAAAGGGGCCTAAGCCTTCGTTCACATCACCGTGCAGATTTTGTAGCGGATACAAAAGTTGTGCATGCAGGAGTTTTGTCTCCGCATAAAAATCTTCTTCTGAGCGGACACCCAACGGACCCCATTATAGTCTATAGGGTCCTTAGGCTCCGTTCGGCTCAGTTGGGGCTCCGTTATGTGCTGAATCCGTCCTTTCTGTTCTCCTGCTCCTAAATGGAGCAGGAGAACGGTAAGGCTGTACGGGGATGTGAACGAAGCCTAAGAGTAGTAGTGCTTATGACGAACAGCATATGGCATGTTGGTGGGTGTCCAATTTCCTGGCAGGTGGTGTATTGAGGAGTTGGCTTGCATGCCACCTCATCACTGCTGAACCTGGAATTACAGAAGGATCATCTGTCTGCCACCGGGGATATCTATAGATAGAAGAGGGTTAACTGCCCACAGCCAGGGGTCATTGTCCTGTACCCCAAGTGTTAGCGTGTCATTATCTTGTTCATCTTGGTCATTGTCCTGTCTTCCCAAGTGTCAGCGTGTCATTATCCTGTCCCCCAAGTGTCAGCGTGTCATTGTCCTGTCCCCCAAGTGTCAGCGTGTCATTGTCCTGTCCCCCAAGTGTCAGCGTGTCATTGTCCTGTCCCCCAAGTGTCAGCGTGTCATTGTCCTGTCCCCCAAGTGTCAGCGTGTCATTGTCCTGTCCCCCGAGTGTCATTGTCCTGTCCCCCGAGTGTCAGCGTGTCATTGTCCTGTCCCCCGAGTGTCAGCGTGTCCTTGTCCTGTCCCCCGAGTGTCAGCGTGTCCTTGTCCTGTCCCCCGAGTGTCAGCGTGTCCTTGTCCTGTCCCCGAGTGTCAGCGTGTCCTTGTCCTGTCCCCCGAGTGTCAGCGTGTCCTTGTCCTGTCCCCCGAGTGTCAGCGTGTCCTTGTCCTGTCCCCCGAGTGTCAGCGTGTCATTGTCCTGTCCCCCGAGTGTCAGCGTGTCCTTGTCCTGTCCCCCGAGTGTCAGCGTGTCCTTGTCCTGTCCCCCGAGTGTCAGCGTGTCCTTGTCCTGTCCCCCGAGTGTCAGCGTGTCCTTGTCCTGTCCCCCGAGTGTCAGCGTGTCCTTGTCCTGTCCCCCGAGTGTCAGCGTGTCCTTGTCAATGTAATTATCCTGTCCCCCAAGTGTCGTATTAGGGCTATTAGAAGCAGATTCTGTAAACTTCCGTCTTGCTGGCCCCTGGACTCTGTGACTGCTGCTCCCCTGCAGATGAGACCCTTCAGCCTCTTATGGCATTTGTATTTGGGGGTGGCAGGTTTGTCGGGGTTGCGGCCGCTCTCGGTGGCCTTCTGGAATGTGCGGCTCCTCGCTTCTCCTGTTTACATAGCGGTGAATGTCGGGATAAGCGCAGGGCGAGCTCTAATAAACAGTGAGCAGCCGGGTGCCATCTGCTCCCCAGTCCTAATCCCGCTGCCCTGGTCACATCCTCACTGTCTGGGCCTCCATTTGTTGGTCACGTAGGAACAAAGTAGCTGCTGCTAATCAATGGGAAGTAGTGGGGAGGTAGGGGAGACCTGAGGTGACCTGCGGGGGGAGACAGGCCGGTGACTTGCTGGCATGGCTTGATTTAGATTTAATTGATGCCATGTGGTCCTCAGCATCCATCATAATTATAATCTGCAGCACTGACACATGCAAGCAGCGCTAGGAAAACTACAACTCTCAGCATGTCCTAACAGCCACAGACTTTCCAGGATTGCCCTTCTAGCTTGTTGATCCTGCTCTTCCTGATTCATGAATAGAATTTTAGAACTATAATGAGGACTGGCACCAAATCTACACTACAGTACAGATCTGTACACATTTCAGGGTTTGTGGAAAGCTGGGTGACGACCATGGGAGCTGGCTGTGTACTAGAGCTCAGCCCAGCACAGTATGATCATTTCCTCATTTCCAGGAAGGGGTTAATTAACCTGTAATAATCCTCTATTTGTGGCAGTGCTGAATTCCCCCCCATTTGGATGCAGCACTGGTGAACGCATCCCACAGACCAGTCTAACCAGTCTTGGGCTCCTAGCCCTTTGTGACAATTGCCGGCTTCCTGCTATTAAAGCCATTGTTCCATATTGTCTTGATCCGCGTCCTGTGATGAATACACAAGACTGCGGTGTACTACAGAGCCCAGCAGAACCTGACTGCAGACTGCAGAGCTGTACATCCCACAGTGTAACTGAAAGTTCAGCTCAAGAGTGCCCCTAGTGGCCGCCCCCTGCACTGCGGCAGGATATTACTGTGCTGTGATTCACTAGCTGTAATCTGTGTAATGGTTTTGTGTCATATTTGTGATGTTAACCAGCGGCGAACGTTTCCTGTGAACCCACAGACAGGTCCCTAAAAATAGCAAAAACTGCATCGCCAAGCCTGTGCGGCCCCAGAAACGTGAAATGTCAGGCTTCCAATAGCGTCCTGTAATAGCGGTTTAGGCATCAGAGTACTGAAAATCCACCCAAACCTAATACTTCCCTCCGCTGAGGGTTTGCCGCAATTGTATCCAGACATTCATGTGTGAGTATAACAGGTTGGTACGTCTGTACTGATCCATTGTAACAAACTATCAGGACAAGAGAGTGATGTGTGTAGTTCACAGAGGATTGTCTAGACTGGATAGCACTGTAACAAACCCTCAGCTGCGAGGAGTATTAGTGTTTGGCCTTCGGATGTAAACAAGAATGCTCCTGTTCACTGGCAGCAAGCAGAGATCTTGAAAACGGAGAGGTGCTAGGGAAGATTTATGTATATACAATAAAAGGGAGTGGGTGCAAGTTTTTGGGTGACACCAGTACGGCTGCCATTGCAGCTATAGAGGGAAATCACATGGAGTATTCTGGGACTTGTAGTTCTGCAGAATTATCTGTATGACACAGATGATTCTGCAGAACTACAAGTCCCAGAATACTCCTTTGCATTGCTTTGTGACAGTCCATGTAATATACACATCTGCAGCGTCGCGGCCTCACTGTATGATGTGCGCAGCTCTTAATTTATGGGAATCCTTTTTGCTTTCCAGCAAAGGCAGACGCCCGACGCTGATCCTGCGGACGCAGCTGTCAGTGCGAGTCCACGCCATTCTAGGTAAGACCCTGTGAGATGACATGGCACAGAGACCTGGCCTCCTCTCCGATCACAGCCGGATCAGTATATACAGGCCTCCCAATAAGAGGAGGGATACAGACGCCCCCTCCTTTAGTGCCTCTGCTCCCAGACTCCAGTCTTGTGGGGGGATAACCCGAGGGCGGCGTTAGGATGGGAAGTCCTCGCCGCAGGATGGAATCTGTGACGCGGCGATTAATCGTTTCTTTCCTTCTTGCTTCACAGAAAAGTTATACAACTCCAATGGCCCCGAGTTACGGAGGTCGCTCTTCTCACTCAAGCAGCTTTTCCAGGTAAGAATTCCATACTTATGTTGTTTGTGGATGGAGGGGGGAGGAGAGAATGGGGTCCGCAGCCTTCATGTGACCCCCAGCTGTGAGTCTGTAGTGCAGTTCAGATGTCTGAGGAGTCATACACCACTGGAATTAGCTTTGCACTGTGTCTGTGCAGTGGCATATAGAACCTTGCCCCGGGTGCCCCTGTCAGGGTGGCCCTTGCCCCGGGTGCCCCTGTCAGGGTGGCCCTTGCCCGCTTGCCCCGGGTGTCAGGGTGGCCCTGTCCGCTTGCCCCGGGTGTCAGGGTGGCCCTGTCCGCTTGCCCCGGGTGTCAGGGTGGCCCTGTCCGCTTGCCCCGGGTGTCAGGGTTTGATTACCCAGTAAACTGTACCCTAATTCAGTGTAAGAATCCTACATCCAGCACGTTGCCCTGAGGTTGGGTACTACAGACTCCAGCATGCCTGTCTCTAAGCTTTCATGTATTATAATGCTGACTTTATGGCTGTTATAGGAAGACAAAGATCTGGTGCCGGAGTTTGTGAATTCAGAGGGGCTGACATGTCTCATCAAGGTTGGGGCTGAGGCCGACCAGAACTACCAAAATTACATCCTCCGGGGTAAGTACCCAGTGCACCTACAAGCCAGTCGGCTTACCGTTTAGTTGGGGGGTGTGGCGCCTCCTTTGGCTGACATGTTGTTGTGTTTGCTTGCAGCTCTCAGTCAGATCATGCTCTTTGTGGATGGTATGAATGGGGTGATAAATCACAATGAGACGGTTCAGTGGCTGTACACACTCTGCGGCAGTCCGGTGAGTTCCCCCTTCCAGCACCAGGCTTTTATTTTCCAGATTGTTTCCCCTCTGATGGTCTCGGCCATGCTGTACACGTTACCTGCTCTGGTTCCCACAAAATGTCTCCATGAAATATAGCAGATGATGAGACGCTGGGTCCTAACTCTCCCTCTCTGCCCGCAGTACCGCCTGGTGGTGAAGACCGCCCTCAAACTGCTGATTGTATTTGTGGAGTACACAGAATCCAATGCCCTTCTCCTGATCAGAGCCGTAAACATCGTGGACCAGAATCGAGGTAAGTCCAGCGCCTGCACCTCATACCTTGGCAGCCCCGATTATTGCGCGGTCGGCGGTTCTCACATCTGCAGGACTCATGTCTGGCTCACACTGTGTCAGGTGCTGCAGAACGTCCATGGCTGCCCAGATCTCCACATCTGCCGTTTACATTACGTCGTCCTCTCCTAACCCCACGAATCTCCTAATAAAAGTCAGTCAGCCCCGTTATAGGATGCGTACAGTGCCACTCTGCCATTTGCACTTAAAGGGCCAGGAACCTTCACATGTAAAACACTGTCAGCAAACAGATTCATCATCACTATGTATCAGATAATACAAGTTATAGATTTATAGTCACTATGTATCAGATAATACAAGTTATAGATTTATAGTCACTATGTATCAGATAATACAAGTTATAGATATATAGTCACTATGTATCAGATAATACAAGTTATAGATATACAGTCACTATGTATCAGATAATACAAGTTATAGATATATAGTCACTATGTATCAGATAATACAAGTCATAGATTTATAGTCACTATGTATCAGATAATACAAGTTATAGATTTATAGTCACTATGTATCAGATAATACAAGTCATAGATATACAGTCACTATGTATCAGATAATACAAGTTATAGATATAGTCACTATGTATCAGATAATACAAGTTATAGACATATAGTCACTATGTATCAGATAATACAAGTTATAGATATATAGTCACTATGTATCAGATAATACAAGTCATAGATTTATAGTCACTATGTATCAGATAATACAAGTTATAGATATATAGTCACTATGTATCAGATAATACAAGTCATAGATATATAGTCACTATGTATCAGATAATACAAGTTATAGATATAGTCACTATGTATCAGATAATACAAGTTATAGATTTATAGTCACTATGTATCAGATAATACAAGTCATAGATTGGACAAAATAACAGAAAAAGTCAATGTGCAAAAGTATTCACCCCCCTAAAGTCAATACTTTGTAGAGCCACCTTTTGTGGCAATCACAGCTCCAGGTCCCTTTGGATAAGTCTCTAGGAGCTCACCACATCTTACCACTGGGATCTTTGCCCATTCCTCCTCCTTGTGGCTCCAGCTCCTTCAGGTTGGACGCAGATCTGCCCACAGATTTTCTATAGGATTGAGATCTGGGCCGTGACTCGTGACCTCCGTCCTCCCATCAGATCACGCAGAGTGCTACAGGTTCTGCTCCAGAATATCCCTGTATTTAGCACCATCCATCTTTCCCTCATCTCTGACCAGTTTCCCATTGATGTCTTGGGTTTGCGCCAGACATAGCCTTTTTTTTGATGGACAAAAAGTTCAATTTTAGTCTCCTCAGACCAGAGCCCCTTCCTCCAGACATTTTGGGAGTCTCCCACACGCCTTTTCGCAAACTCACAATGCGCCTTTTTGTTTTTTGATGAAAGTAATGGCTTTCTTCTGGCCCCTCTGCCATAAAGCCCAACTCTATGGAGCGTACGGCTTATTGTCGTCCTATGTACAGATCCTCCAGTCTCTGCTGTGGAACTCTGCAGCTCCTCCAGGGTTACCTTAGGTCTCTGTGCTGCCTCTCTGATTAATGTCCTCCTTGCCCGGTCCGTGAGTTTTGGTGGGCGGCCGTCACTTGGCAGGTTTGCTGTTGTGCCATGTTCTTTCCATTTGGTTATGATAAATCATCAAAGATTTGGAATTTTTTTTAAAACCTAAGGCTACATGCACACGAATGTATTTTGTTTCCGTGTCAGTTCTGTTTTTCTTGCGGATAGGATCGATAGGATTCTTGTCCGTTTTAGGCATTGTTACAGTGGATCCACAAAAAAAAAACAAAAAAACGGATGGCATACGACTGTCATCTGTGTTTTTTTTTTTTTTTGCGAACCGCAAAACGCATACGGTCGTGTGCATGTAGCCAAACCCTGACTTGTACTTATCAACAGCATTGTCCCTTTCTTGTTTGGAGAGTTCCTCGGCCTTCATGGCAGTGTTTGGTTAGTGACGCCTCTTGCTTAGGTGTTAGCCTCTGGTGTGTATATGTAATGACAGATCAGTGACACTTAGATTGCACACAGGTGACATCATGTCACCAATTATGTGACTTCTGAAGGTATTTGGTTGCACCAGAGCTTTTTATGGGCTTCCTAACAAAGGGGGTGAATACATACGCACAGGACAATTTTCTGTTTTCTATTTCTAAACAATAGTTTTATTTATATATTTATCTCATTTCACTTCACCAACGTAGACTATTGTGTTCTGATCCATCACATAAAATTCAGATTAACAAAACATTGAACTTAAGGCTGTAATGTAACAAAACACGAAAAAAGTCAATGGGGGTGAATACATTTACAAGGCACTGTATATAGTCACTATGTATCAGATAATATAAGTAATAGCTATATAGTCACTATGTATCAGATAATACAAGTTATAGATATATAGTCACTATGTATCAGATAATACAAGTTATAGATATATAGTCACTATGTATCAGATAATACAAGTCATAGATATATAGTCACTATGTATTAGATAATATAAGTTATAGATTTATAGTCACTATGTATCAGATAATACAAGTCATAGATATATAGTCACTATGTATTAGATAATATAAGTTATAGATTAATAGTCCCTATGTATCAGATAATACAAGTTATAGATTTATAGTCCTCATTATGTATCAGGTTATAAATTCTTTGTTTTACTCCTTGCATCCAGGAACCAACCCTTGGTCAAACCTCATAGATATTCTAGAAGAGAAGAATGGGGCGGACTCGGAGCTGCTTGTGTTTGCCATGACCCTCATCAACAAGGTGAGCATAACGAAGTGGCCCCAGGCAGAGCATGTCCGGGTCCACTAGCAAATCACTGGCACAAGCATTCACACCGCAGCTGCGAATGTGCTCACCCCAGGTTGTTGCTTCTCTGCGTGTGAGCGTTGACAGCAGGCATTGCTTGGGCTGATTCTCCTGCCCGCCCCGCACTTTAGTAAATCCCAGCTTGTGCCCCTTTCATGCCAGGCCTCAGGCAAAGCTCGCACCCAGTTTCCTTGCGCCCACTCTTGCATGCCCACAAACTTGCTGAACCATATGCATACTGAATCAGTAACTTCACCCAATAATGCTGGTACCCAGGGACTGTGCCCAGACCCCAGGAATCTCATGTCTTAGAGGGGTTGTCCAGGCTTTTTCTATTGATGACCTCTCCTCAGGATAGGTCATCAATATCAGATCGGCGGAGGTCCGTCACTCACCCCCGCTAATCAGCTGTATGAGGAGTCTGCATGCGCCATGTCCCTTCTCTCTTCCTGTCTGCTGCTGCTGTCCCATAGGCATACAGCGGAGAGCAGGAAGAGAGATGGCACATTAACACTGCGCGCGCTGTCTCCTCAAACAGCTGATAGGCAGGGGTGCTGGGTGTCTGACCCCGCCGATCTGATACTGATGACCTATCCTCCTGAGGATATGTCATCAATATTAAAAGCCTGGACAACTGCTTTAATGTTTGTAAGTAATAGGATAAAGGAAATCCAGCCATAGATCCGGCTTCCTTTTACACAGGTATGCAGCTAAATGATAACATTTATCGCCTGCAGCCACCATTAGAGGGAGTTCCCAGCATTAGATCTTAGACAGGACCTCATTGATCTACAGAGTGGGGTCTCCTGACTGACCAGGCAGGATGGGGATATAGGGACCCTTTTTTTGAAGGGAGACTTGGGTCCCACTCCTGAGACCTGCACCTTTTGGATATCCCTTTAGAATTCGTCCAAACTGGATGTAATTTGTAGCGGAAAACATCCATCGCAGATTCACAAATACTGAAATCTACCTTTCATAAAATCCTATCCACTGTACAACGCTGCAGATTATCCTCCCTCCACACACATGCTGCCTACAGCTCCCCCTACAGGTAGACATAGGCATTATGTCAGTCGCCTGATTTTAGCTGTGTGCAGAAAATCAGGGGATTTGGAGCTGCATAGAAGAAAAAGAAATCCCCCAACCCCTGTAAAGAGACATGAAATGAATCCTAGAATTTTGCATTTATCAAGATGAAAGAAGAATAAAATGTCGATATCTCGGATGGAGATTCACAATAGTGCAGTGAACCCTGCACATGGCTGATGCAGACTGTGTGGGCCTGTAATGTATATCGGTCAGTCCTCTTTGGTATAAGCCGCCTGTCTTGGATTTTCTCTGTCCATGGAGGCTGCCCCGCTGTATTATAGTGAGACCACACGACAGCCTCAGTTATTGTGCTGAGACCCCCGTGAAGCAAAACCTTCATATCTGGCACCACATGAAACCCGTTCCTATTTACGTAGCATTTAAATTCCAGACTAAAGTCTCCCACTTTGTTGTCAATCCAGACGAGCCGGCACGTGGTGGACGATGAGCGTGACAACACTGATTATCATGAGGGGCTCCCTGTGAGTCGGGAACATCTTGTTCTCTGTGTCTGATCTTCAGACCCTGTCTGCTTGGATATCTGTAGAGATCCCAGGTCCTGTGCGGTGGCTACAGATGTAAAGAGATCTGCAGCATTTTCAAGATCTCTTCTTGCTGTCAGTAAATGGGCCCATTCTTCTCTACGTCCACAGGCTGAAAGCGCCTCTTGACCTAATAATTTTTACAGCTCAGAGTTTGCTACAATTGTATCCAATCTAGATGATCCTCTGTGAGCTAAATCGCTTGGACTCCAGACTGATAGATTTTACCTGCACTGACACATTGTAACAAACCATCAGCACATCAGAGAGATTTGTGCTGCCAATGTGTTTAGCTCATAGAGGCTAGACTAGACTGGGTACAGTTGTAGCAGGCGCCCAGCTGTGAGCAGTATTAAGTCTGTACAGCCAATGGATAAAGGCCTCATGCACACGACCGTTTTTTATGCTGTCCGCAAAAAGGGGTTCCGGTGTTCAGTGATCCGTGTCCGTTTTTGCCTTCCGTTGTGTTTCCGTGTGTCATCCGTTTTTTTAGCGGACATGACCCAAAAGATTTTACCAAAAGACAGGCTGACAATTTTTGCCAAGTGCCTGCCAAGAGATCCGCAAAAAAAAAAACTGACGCGGATCGCGGATGACACACGGATAGCCATCCGCATTTTTTCACGGTCCCATTGACTTGAATGGGTCCGTGAACCGTTTTTCACGGACAAGAATAGGACAGGTTATATTTTTTTGACGGACTGGAATCACGGACGCGGAGGACAAACGCTGCATTTGCCGAGTTTTCCACAGACCCATTGAAAACCAATGGGGCCGCAGAAAATCACGAAAAACGGCACAACGGACACGGAATCAAACAACGGTCGTGTGCATGAGGCCATAAAGGAAAATATTTCCCTACCTTGACATCAAGCAGAGATCTTTAGAATGGTGAGGAATTTAAATACAGAGGGGCACTTTTGTTAAAGGTTTTACACCAAAAAAGTGGCCTAAAAAGTGTGGAGTGACTTGTCACTTTTCAGAAGTGGCGAGAAAGGTGGGTGGGGCTTCGTGGCCTTCCGTGGCACACCAGATTGAGTATAATTTACGCCAGAGGCAGTATTGAATTATAGCTGACATGTACAGCAGCTTGTACCTGACGTCACAGTCTTTGGTATATAGACCGCCAAGGTATGCGCCCATTCATTAACACTTTATACTATTAATGGCGCACAAAACACCAGTCTTAGTAAATCTGCCCCAGGGTGTATTGGGAAGTTGCTAAACTTTTGAGTATGTAAGACCCCCATTTACCCTTAATACATTCCAAAATTACAAAAGTAAAACCCGTGCGTGGCAGCGTCCCCTCTCACGTCTCCCGTCGCCACATTTCTCCTGTCTGGGGAATTAATGACTATATCAGGTTTTGTCATGTGACAGATCGGCTGTGCTCTTACCATGTGTTTTACAGCAGAAGCGTCACCTCATCAGAGGCCGCTCTCTCACCCTATTGTATTTTACATCTTCAGTCTGTAGCTCTGGGGCGACGTCCATCAGCCGCAGCCAGCACGATAAAACCTCATCCAAAGATGCAGCGTACCAAATACAGGAGACGAGCAGGATTTAAAGGGAAAATAATATTCCGTATAAGTACAGGGTAGTCCTGGATGAAGACCTACTGCTGCAGACCCTTCATTATCCGGATCGATGATGGTCCCAGAGGTCATCTCCCACTGATTTATAAAGAGATGTCCAGTATCGGAGACCCCCACCAGTCCTTGGAATGAAGGGGCTGCAGCAGATATTCTGCACATCGGCTCCACCCGGCAGCTGCAGCATTTAAGTGCAGGATAGTCCCTGGAGCAGGGAAAAACCGTGACTACTGCAGACCCCTCAGGATCGATGGGGGTCCTAGAGGTCACTCCCCCCACTGATGATAAAGTGATGGCATATCCTAGCAGTATACCCTCACTTTATGAGATGGGAATTTTTCTTTAAATTAACCCTGACTGTCTCTCCTATTGCTGAAGGAGCTTTGTCCTGAGCTCCCGGTCACCCCCTGCTTAGCAATGCAGGGTATCTCTATATTTAGATGATGATGATCAGAATGGAAGCTTTGGAGACTATATTGCCGACAATTCTTTGTACACTCGGACTGAGCATTAGAGAACAGTCCATGTAGCTGCACATTGAAGGACCGTACAACAAGGAATCTGTAGATTCCAAGAGACAGCTCCCCACAGTGGCCACGTTACCATGAAACACTTCCGGCAGTAGTTAGCTCTGTACAGGTCGGTGCACAGAACTTTCCCTGCTAACACTTGAATCGCGCTGAGCACTCCTGTAACCTGTCTGACTGGACCGGCATGCGCTGCTGCTGTGTGTGTACTGTGCGCATGAACGTGAAATGTGCTAGAAAATTCTCTGTTCCCAAGAGCTTCTAATCCAGCTGTTGTCTTTTTTAGCAAATCCAATTTTCAGGAAAGCAGGTGAGTGCGAAACCGCAGCAGCGCCCTTACTGAATGTGACGAGGGGACTGTGTCTATCCCTATAGAGTAGAGCGTTGTTGACCGTGGCTTGTGGATTTCATGGGGGGCCAGTGACTCACGGGTAGTGTTCTTGTTTGTGCAGACTCTGGTGGCCCTCCCGGATCAGGACTCCTTCTACGACGTAACGGACTGTCTGGAGCAGCAGGGGATGGAGAAGCTCATCCAGAGACACATGAACAACAAGGGGACAGACCCGGACCTGAAGCAGCGGCTGGCTCTGTACGAGGTTAGTCTGGGGGTCTCACAGTCTGCGGCATGTTACATCTACTGCTTACCCCGGGGGATGTCTCCTGCCAGATCTGGGCTGTCACTTTCACGATGCTACCCAGAAGGAAATCCTCCAGCACCTCTGAATGACGTGAGCGGTCACGATCTCCTTACTGCATTCCTGACGTGCCTTCCACAGATGCATTCCCCAGATGACTTCAGGAGGGACACTAAACTCCAGGATCTGCTGGGGGAACTCTAGGGGGAAAAATTGCAGTGACAGATTCCCTGGCAGCCCCTCAGTCTTCCCACAGCTTGCAAGAGTGACGTGCTGCTGCATTTACATTAGGAAACTGTTAACTGTGCAGTTTCCTCATACAGCCCTCTCTGAATAAAGCTCAGTAACATTCCTTCAGCCACCACTAGGGGGCAGGTTAGGAGCTGCAGAACAGCGACCATTAGTGGTAAAACTGCACGTGGTTTGTCAGATACATTTTATTTAATTTTTTGCACGCCTCAGTCACGACGTATGAAAGGTTCTGTAATTATAGACTTTTGTTACAAGATTGCTGCTTGCTTTCAGTGAATGGAAACGCTCACTTCGAATAACTAGTCTGAAAACTAGATCTAATTCTTCCTACAGGTGAGGGTTTACTAAAACTAGCAAACCGATGTGAGCTTAAAGCAGTCTTCCGACCTGGACATTTATTATTATTATTAAAGCGCCATTCATTCCGTAGCACTGTACATACGAAAAGGGGTATACATACATACATACATACATACATACATACATACATAATACAGACAATTGCACTAAGCATGAACAAGACGGGTTACAGACTGGTACAGATGGAGAGAGGGCCCTGCCTGTGGGGGCTTACAATCTACATGGCATGGGAGAAGGACACAGTAGGAGAGGCGGCATATTGATTATGCCATAAATGTCCGATGGGTGCGGGTCTTAGCTCCTGTCTCAAGCAATGAGTGGAGAAAACTGTCACATTGGGCCCCTGTTCCAGAGATATGAGCGCCCCCCCCCCCCCCTTCAGACACATATCCTGTCGATATGACAGTATATGTCCGGTAACAATTCAAGGCTGGGTTCACGTGTTACCTGGAGTAAGTGTCAACACCGCACACTTTTACCGTAAATCGCCGCAGTTTTGTGGGAAGGTTATTGGCCACGTGGTTTACACAGGTGAATCATGTTACGAACCATGTAACAAAAGTAAAAGCCTCACGGCGAGAAACCGTGTTGCAAAGTCAAAGTGATTCACAGTGAACTTGTGCAGGTTTATAGACTTGAACCCTTAGGCGTTGGTCTCCAGACTGGTGCATTGATGTCTACAGCAGATTATGTCTAGAAGGGATTTCATCCACATAAAGAATGACTACATTCACTGACAGTAAGCAGGGAATTCTTGAAAATGGTGAAAATTAAAGCCAAATATATTAGTAAGTTGCAGAACCAGGATTTTTGCATTGATGGTTGATGGATATGGTTTTGGAGGAGTTCTACCTCTTCGTAGTCTTCCTGGTCTCGTCCCGGACACGTCTTGTGTGTTTTGAGCCGATGCCGGAGGCTGACAGTGACATGTAGCAGCCGTACGTCATGTAGACGCCCGCCTGGGGTCTCTTCACACTGACAGGATGTGTCTCATGTTATAGCTGGAGCTGGAGTTACCTGATTGCAGGTCATGGAGTCTCAGGTGTTACTGTAGAGCGGAGGATTTATGTCAGATGCTTCAGGGGGTTGTTTTACACGTATGTTGACGATGGGTCATGTTATGGGAACTCCTGCACATCTGGGGTCTGCTTACTTCTCTTGCCATGGGCTAAAAAGGGTCACTTGTCAAGCACATAACACTGCAGTCCTCAAAATCTCCTGACACTCCCTGCTTGTTCAGTGTCTGCTCACAGTGTGCTCTGGTGATGGGCATTCTGGGAAGCGTCCTCTTTACACCATCTGATCCAACCCCCCCCCCCCCCCCCTGCATTATAGGAGCCCTGTTAGGGAGGGCATGTGACCACATGCTTGCTGAATGTTTCCACTAACAGCAGAATTGTGAGTGCAGCTCTGCAGTCAGTAATACCAGCAGATCATCTGTAATTTTATTAGCATGACTACAGTAGACTTTGCCTCTGTCCTGTGTTTTCTCTTATAATAATCATGATTGGGTGGCGCTCGCTCACTGCCAGTGTTATCAAGAATATGTTCCTTGCAGGTAAGTATCCGACATACCTACGTGTTACCGATGGCAGCTCATAGAGATGATAATGGCACCGTTCTGTATGTCCTGTCAGTTCCTCATCATGTTCAAAATGGAAGCTTGCTGTCAGTGAACGAGAGCTTTCACTGCCCGTCTGACACAGCTGCAGGACACGGTACAGTGTATCAGAGTGTTTTCAGCTGTGTGAGCGGCTATTAATCCCAATTCCGAGGAGCTAGTGATGTCACTATGGCTGGATTCACACATTGCATCTCGCCGCAGTAATTGCCCACATGGTTTTTACAGTAGAAAGATATTAAATGTACATGTCTGCGTCCTGCGCAGTTTCCGGTAATTACGGACAGTCTCCTTTCTTTGGTGCAGAGCGCTTTAAGACTAGAGGATGGCGACAACGAGGAGTCTTCCAGTGGTCCCCGCAAGGATCGTAGGAAAAATTCCCTGGGGGTAGAAGAGGTCCGCCGCTCAAGACGTTCCCTGGGTAACAGCGCGGAAGTATGGGCAAAGATGAACAATACCACCACACCAGTAGTGCCCCCTATTGAAAACAGCATCAACCTGCAGAATGCTGCTAAGCCGTGCACAGCGCAGAAGCCGACTGTGTGCATTGTGCCACCTTCTCCTCCAAAACAGCCGCCAGCAGAAAGGACGCAGCCTCCAAGCTGTAACGTAGAACGGAAGGTGGATCCGCCACCTCCAGAAGTGACAACCCCGACCAAGCAGTAAGTGCAAACCTGCAACTAGACCTCACCACGCATGTGTGTCCATAGGATTACGGTCTAAGTATAGGGGTGCTGGGATCGCAGGGGTCCCAAAGAGGACAGCAGTGCTGTGTGTGGCCCTTTATGGTTTGGGGGTCCTGGTTCCAATTTTTGCATTGGGGTCTGGGGGTTTCTGGAATACAATTAGCGTGACATAAGATTTTGCTGTTATGAAAATTATTATTTATGGTTCCAGTGGTTGCAGAATTTTACATTATGAAAAAATATTAGATTTTTTTTTTTTAAAGGGAATGTATTTTCTGAACATGGTTATGGGGGCTGCCATCTTGCCTGAGCTGTTCTTAAAGGGGTATTCCGATCTCAGACAATGGTGGCATATCGCTAGGCTATGCCCCTATTGTCTGGTTGGTGCGGGTCCCACCTCTGGGTCCCGCACCTACACCGATAACAGAGCGGGGAGATTGGTGGCTGGAGGACCCTGGGTTTCCCGGGGTCTGGCCACCGCGAAGCGCTCTCCCCATACAGGTGAATGGGAGCGGACTGCGCTTGCGCGGCCACCGCTCCCATTCATTTCTATGGGGCTGACGGAAATGCCAAGCCAGTTCTCGTCTATTTTTGGCGGACCCATAGAAATGAATGAAGGGCGGCTGCGCATGCACAGTGCGCCCTGCGTCGCCTTCCCTGCTCCGTTCCCAGTGTAGGTGCGGGAACAGAGGGTGGAGTTTTCTAGGCATGCTCTCTGACCTGTGGAGAGGTCAGGAGGGAACAGATACGCTTTGACCTATTGTAAAAGGTGGATCCGGTGTTATCTATACATAGAGGTGATATCTGTCAGTCTAATCTTATCTGTAGTGATAAGCAGATAACTGTAGTAAAGTGATCTATACCGACCAAGAAGTGGAGTGTATTATTAGGCTTAGTGGCCACTGCGAACTCTGGAGGATCTTGTTTTTTCTTTAAATATAGAAATTTTCTGATGAAACGTTCCTTTTAACATTGAGGTAAATCTTTGCAGCAATTTGGGACTTTACTGTACATGTTTGGCTTCCTAAATACACTAATGCCCCCTGGTGCCCAACTGTGGAGGTGCACTTTTTATCTTTGTTGTCTGATGGGTTGTCATCAGTGAACTGTAGACAGGTTTTTATGGGTTAATCTACGCCATGGGTTAGGTGATTAAAGGCACACACTGCTGTATATTTTTTATTATAATCAGATGCATTATATTTTATATTTAGCGATATTGCTGCTCCTGACTACTGGACAGGTCCCAGCTGACCATCTCCATGTTCTCTCTGTACAGGTCGCGCCCTGAGAGCAGTAACACACACAGCAGCTGCGCCAATATCTCCCTGTCCAAACCCTCATCGGAGGTGGAAAATGTGCCTGTAGTCACCGACCGGAGTATCTTTAAGTAAGTAACCTGTGACTGTACCGTATCCTCTGCTGTGCTCCACTGCAGAGCTGTACAAGGCGTCACTTACAGATGGCGGAAGGCTGCATGACTGCAGCGGATGAGGAGCCAAATCCCATTAGATTCATTACTTAGAGTCAAGCTAAGATGGCGGCTCAAAACCATCGCATAAGCGTACACCGACGGGGGCATTGTTATAAAGAGCGACAATTGCTGTGTACATTTGAGCTTCCAAGTGCTCGTGGGGTCTTCGATAGGGTGAAAGTTTCATACGAAATGTTTGATTCGGTGTTTTCAGAAGGGGGCATGGCACAGGCAGAAAAGAGGCACGGCCATTACCTGAGACAAATTTATCTTCATTTACACCAGTTTTCTGGTACAAGTGAATCCAGAAATCTACATCGGGGTACTTTCACACTTGCCTTGCTGGATTCCGGCAGGCAGTTCCGTCGGTGGAACCGGCAATCTTTATGCAAACGGAAAGCATTTGTAGATGGATCTGGATGCGGATCTGTCTCAGAAATGCATTGCAATACTGGATCCGTCTCTCCGATTGTCAACTGGAAAAACTGATCCGGTATTTATCTTTTTCACATTTTTAAAGGTCTACGCATACGCAGACCGGAAGACCTGATCCGTCAATGCGTTAATTTTAATGCTGGATCCCGCACTAATACATTTCTATGGAAATTAATGCCCAATCCAGCATTCCGGCAAGTATTCCAGAATCTTGGACGGAGAAAATACCGCAGCATGCTGCGGTATTTTCTCCGGCCAAAAAACGTAAGAGGGGCTGAACTGATGCATCCTTTTGCATCCTGAATGGATTTCTCTCCATTCAGAATGCATTAGGATTAAACTGAGCCCCTAGGATGGAACTTAATACCGGAAAAGAATAACGCTAGTGTGAAAGTACCCTCTGGCAGTGCCCCGGGGCATATCAAGACCAGAGCAGAAAAGACTCCCTCTAAGTACGTTAAACAGTTGCCGAATTTTCCACCCATATAATTTTTTTTTTTTATTACCCATAAGACTGGACAAGTCCAACAACTGTAATTTCTCGTCGCCTTTGGATTAGTCCTGGGATGCCTATAATGTATAAGAGGCTGTTGGTCACTATAAAGTATATGGCGTTTCTCTCTTCTCACCTCTATCAGCAGCATAGAGTATTACAGCCCCATAGAGCACTCTGCTGCTGTGTAAGGCGCCTCTGACAGCTGACGTGAGCCGGGGGTCCCAGCGGCTTGTTAGGCCATAAACTGCTGAGCTGCTGGCAGTCGGCTCTTGTGAAGTTCCCAGAAAGGGGGTTGGGAGTGAAGAGGGGGAACCTTTTGTCTTGCACTTGTTACCATAGTAGTGGCCGGGGCTTTCTTCGCAGGCCTCTCTATTCAGGACCTCCGCCTGTTCCCGCAGACACGATGTGAAGGTGAGTCCTGCTTACATTTAGGGGGAGACTGGATCCTGAAGGTGTGAGGTTTGGGATCGGATTCTATGTGGAGGGATGCAGCAGCGGCCCCTGATCCGGGATTACAAGTGCAGATCAATGGTCATTGTGCAGAAATCCCACAGGACATAAAGGAAACGAGCCCGGGACAGAAGAGAAGTGCGAGGAGGTGGGGCGCCACGGCTCTCCCTGGGTGGGCTACCTTAAAGAATGAGGGTACCCAGTCCACCATTACCATGAGAGCTGGCTGCGCCTCGTATCCGGCCATAGACTGTAATGGAGAGCGGTCCCTCTCTTGCTGGTAATGGTCAGCTAGAGCCCCTCGGTGTCTGCATAGATAGGGGGCCAGTTTTGGCATCCTTTTACTCTAGGAAACCTCTGTCTTTTATTTTTGTGTGAATAAAGCATAATCTTTTTCTCATTTTAAAACGTTTTTAAGATCTGCTTCTTGTCAGTGAATAGCAAGCTATGGTCCAGACAATCCACAATTTGCTACCATGTATCTATGCGGTAAAACGTAAAAATCTGGATCCAACTGCAGCAAATTATCTGTGAGAAGTGGGAGGTCAGGACGGGTTGCTGGATGGTTATAAACTGTTCTTGTCGACTGACAGCAAGCAGAGATCTTGAAAATGTGAAAAATGAAGCTTTATTTACATAAAACCCCTTTTAAGTTTGGTATCAGCGTCTGTGCAATTCTTTTCTCAACTGTTAACCCTTCTCTTTCCAGCATGAACCAAACAGAGCCTGTTTGGTAAGTGTCCGGCGTGGCCCGGACAGTGAGTGACCCTCCCTCTTAACCGTTGCAGTGCTGTTATTTGTCCCTGTACTACCATAGGGCTACCCGACGACTTTGGCGGCGCCGCGTTAAGGTCACAGTGTTGCACTTCTAAATCACTACTAATGATGCTGAATATGGCCGCCCTGACATCCTGCTCTGGATTTCCGGTTTGGATTTTTGGCGACTGTCATTTTGCGGCTGCGAACTTGCATACCGCAAGGCGATCACACTCACTATCATTAGATGAGATTTGAGAGTGTGATTTTCCGACTTTAGTGTTGTGCCGGCAAAGTTGACTTGTAGCCCCGGCCTGAGACCTGTTTTGCTGTGTGACTGTGGAATCTTTGTGACGTTGCGTGTGACGATGACCGTAATAACCTGCCGCAGCCGATTATAACCTCGGCCGCCCCTGCGTGTGTTTGCTCCGTGACTGCGTTAACCATTTTCTGACCAGTCTTTTGTCTTTTACAAGGGGGGTTATTCTAACTGCAGTGACTCTCCCCTCCCCCACCCTAAAGTGTATGATAGAAGAGAACATAGACACGATTCCTCCCTGGATACAGTCGCCTCCCTCTCTTGTCAAATCTTTTCTGGGAAAGCTGGGTGATAAAAACCAATATGGCTGCCATTACCGCTCCTTGGAGCTTTCCATTAACCTTCGAATGGCAGTGCTCCCATGTTAGGTTATAGCTAGGCAGACATCGTTCAGGACTCTGGAAAAGCTGGGTGACAGTCCCGGATGGACAGATTGCTCGTCACCCAGCTTTCCCAGGAACAGCCATGGCTATGAACTGGCTAAACAAAACCCAACGGCTTGACCTAAGAAGGCTACTCATAGGGGAGGGTAACCCCGGCACCCTAGTATGACTGCCTGTGTGCCCCGCAGACAAGACAAGGATCTGTATGCCTGAAATAATTTCACATCGGCCCACCAGGCAGCCATGGATATTTCCCAGTTTGTTCAATTTCCCCCTTTTACTCTAAAGTGGCTCTTCAGTTGTCGCATAACTACAACCACCAGCATGCCCTGACAGCCACAAGTTGGAGAACGCTGGTAGACAGGTTACTCGACCTCCATTGCAATATCTTCATTACCTTTTCTGTTACTCACTGCAGTGTCATAATAATTTGGATGCTGGAAACCGTCAGCAAGGAGGCCACCTGTTACTTAATTTGGCTATTTGTTTACTATTCTAATTACGGCATGTATAATACTCCTGGCAATCTGTATCTGATATTAACATTTAAATATCCAGATCCAGACATCAAAGGCGTCACCCAGACTGTGCAGTAAAATCCTTGGATTACCGCAGCTTCAGTCTTCCTCTCTGATGGGGGCCTTCCGACCACTGCAAAAAAAAATCTTGCTATGCGACGTGGTCCCTTTGGCCGTTCCCCTCTAGCCCTATGAAAAACATTGAGCATGTCTGCTGTAATTCTGCATTTGTACCACGATTCTGGATAACGCCACAGTGGAGCCCTGGTCTAATACTGGGCATCAGTGCTGGGTCTTCATGTGTTAATGAGGCACACGATTATGAGAGATCCATAAACAGCAGCTTGTTGGTGGTTTGCAAGTAGTTTATAAAATTTTTTTAAGGAAGAGAATAGGTAATGAAGATATTACACAGAAGCCTGAGCCCAGTAATATAGGTTATGTGTATCCCTCAATATCCTTGACATTGGCGCATGCTCCATTACTAATCCCCCTAACACCGGGTGTGGTTGCCACCTGTCCCGACCCCCTGATAACCAATTCTTCCTGCAGGGAGGACAAGAATAATCATGGGTACGGGGACAAACCCATCCTGAAAAAGTTCCAGTAAGTATTCATGAAAGAAGTTCAAAAATGCGCGCTAGCGCCTGTAGGGAGAGGCCGTAATCGCCCATAGTACAGGCGCCGGATCATTGATGGTGTGAACGCCACCGGATGTTAGACATTACTTTGTGGTATGCTGTATAGCGGAGGACGGTAACAGCTTCTATGGAAGAAAACGCCATGATTATGTGCGCCATTGAGCGTCAGGGTGACCCTGGAATGTCTGACTGGTGGCCATATGTTATACGTATCGTGTCTGTATCCAGTGAAGTGCTGAATGTTAGGAAATTGCTTAAATATCAGTCCCTTCTATTAGCTGAATCTCCCTTTGTGACTGCAGAAGGGGTTCAGAACCTCAGCAGCGCTGCTGTGTCCCTGAAGATGAGAGAGCGGATCCCTGTGAGCCCATATGATCTACTGATGGACAGGCTGCTGATTAGAGTCCTGATTCCTATATATATCTGCTTGCTGTCAGTAAATGAGAAGTCTTTGTGAGACTGTGGGTTTGATACAATTGTATCCAGTCTAGACAATCCTACAACACGGCACCACATGTCCACGTATTGTGTCTGACCTGCAGTACCACACACAGCCTGTGGTCAGATGTGGCCTTTTTAGACAGCAGCCATGTTTTTCGGAATCTTTGCACCCTTTTCATTTGTATTGCCTGGAGCACGTGAAGGTTGTGGCAGCTCACATCACACCTATGTCATTTCAGAAACCGATTTCTGGAGAATCTGGCTGCCACAGAGTTGGAAAAGATGTCGGCTTTATCCAAAGGCAGACAGGAGATACTGGCAGAAGCGGTGCGCAACGGGGACCCCGATGAAGAAGAAGCTTCCCCAGAGCAGCGTGCAGACCAAGCCGGCATGGATGAGTTCAGCAGCCAGGAGGAGGGTGAGCGATCACGTGCATGGCCAAGTACATGCTCATTAAAGGGGAACTACCTGTCATAGCGTCATGACCTGCTGGAGGGGACTGCTCAATTGGGATGAAACTTCCAAATTTACAGAGGAACGGGCACAGCTTTCTGTTCATTTGGTGCGACAACTACTGCTTCACATAAAGCTATCCCAGCAAATGAATAGGTGATCCATAACTCATACGTGGAGGTCACCACGATGTGGATGGGACAATCCCTTTAATTTGCAACTTTTGCCTCGTGACTTTGGGCTATTCTAGGATGCAGAAAGTCTGCATAAAAAATACCGTATGGAGCGGACCACCCATAAAATAAGCTCCACTCCAGCAGGCGCCTCTGCTATGGCAGGTAGTTTCCCTTGGGATTAAAGGGGTTCTGTCAGCTCATACATTGGTGGCACATTGCCACTTCTGAGACGCACACCTATCTTTAGAATGGAGCCCACAAAGTGAAGGAGGGAAACACACCGCACAAGCGCGGCCACCTCTCCATTAGCTTCTATGGGGCTGACTGAAATAGCTGAGCCAGCACTTGGCTATTTTCGACAGACTATGCCCCCAATGTATGAAATCATACAACCCCTTTAATGTTTTTTTTTTTTTTTTCATAGTAAAGCTTTGTGGTGAGCTTGGTTGAAGCGTGACCGGAGATGTATTATCATATCCTCTTTCTGTGACTAACTCCTCCCACCTGCATTATAACCCCACCCCTGCTTACCACTGACCCACCCCCTCTCATGCATGTGCCATCATATCATACGTATCCATACACATGCATGTACGGCATGCTCCCTTTGTAAGCATGGGGGCTTCTGTGCTCCTGGGCAGACGTATAACCACCGGCCACCCCTCTGTTGGACACAGGAAAAGGGGATCTGAGTGAGAAGGAAGAAAAAAATGACAGTGTGAATGAGAAAGAACTGTGCTCGGGGTCCAGCGATTCCTCGGCCAGCAGCACCTTGGAGAGAGAGGAGAAAGGAGAACGAGAGGAGCCTGAATCCGAACCAGGCAAGACATCCCACTGCATGCACGAGGCTCCAGAAAGCACAGGGTCAGGGGCTGACAGGAGCATCCATGTCCTACACTTAAAGGAGTTGTCTAGTTTTATGTTAAAAAAGCTTATATTGTCCCTCCCAATCTAACATGGGGAGTGGACAGGAGCAGCTGCACTCTGGGTGGGCCGTACGACCCAGCGCGTATCATGCATGTGGCCTATTCTACGTAGGACTCCTGCACAATACTTGCTTGGCATCGTAGGGTTACCTTGACAGTTTACAGGCCCAGTGTGGAGTCGGGCCGGTCTACACCCAGTGTCAGATCAGGCAGAAGGGGAACTTTAATCACTGTATAATTAAACTTCTGGAACTTTCTGATGCGCTGCATCTCTTCACCATGGCCAAAATCTCTGCTTGCTGACAGTGAACAGGAACTGTACAGATGTAGTCCTGCTCATACAGGTGCATGGCTCTTTATCAGGATAGCAGGAATGGGTTAAAGGGGTATTCCGGTTGTTAGAAGTTATCTCCTATCCACAGAATCGGTGGGGGTCCTACCACTGGGACCTCCACGATTATGAGAGCGGGGGGCCCCGTATCCACTGCAGCTCCCCTAAAATGAACAGAGCAGCCGATTGTACATGCGTCTGGCCACTACATTAATTTTTATGGGAGATCCGGAGGTAGACGAGTACAGTGCTATATCTCCGGAATTCCCATAGAGCTAAATGGAGCGGCCACACGCATGCCTGACCGGCCTCTCAGTTTATTTTGGGGATGGGGCTCCAGGGTGTACGGGCCTCCATTCTCGTGATTGGTGGGAAATCTAGCGGTAGGACCCCCACCAATCTAATAGTTATCCACTATTCTCTACACCCTTTAAGGGCAATTTCACACAAGAATATTAAGTCCGGTAAAAAAGTTGTGTGAGAGGAGTATTTCCCTGACTGAACACTGCTCCTGTGACACAAACTCACAGCATTATAATGATTTATAATGCTGTGAGTTCCAGTCTGACCGTGGCTGTACTGAATTGTACTGACGACATTATAGGAGTACAATTTAATAGATCCAAGATCGGACATGAACCCACAGAATTATAAATCATTATAATGCTCTGAGTTCATGTCACAAGGACAGTGTTCAGTCTGGACAATACTTTTTTTTTTTTTAGCGCCGATTTTGGACAGTTTCTGCCTCAAAATCAGCTCCAAAAAATAGCCTCCAAATCTTTTTTTTTTTTTTACACATGAAAAAAGAAGCTGCATGCCCTATATTGAGGCAGAAACCGCGCAGAATCTCCCATTGAAATAAGTCCATGCTTTTTTTTGTATTTTCCACACGTCTTTTGGCACTGATCAACCCTTTAAGCTGAAAATTCAGGTGTATTAAAGTGAACACCTATTGGTTAAAAAAAAATGTAAAAAAAAAAAAAACACATCAAAAACCATACCTATTCCACAATTTTTTTTAAGCGTGTTTTTTTAAAATCAGTTGTGTGTACATCAAACATATCCGGGGCACCTGATGAAGGTCCATACGTGTCCTTTTGGCCTCTATTTGGGCTGGTATTCATCCGTTTTCCTTTATTTCTGCTGTAAACTACACTATTCTATACAAAGGCATTGATTTAGAAAAAATGTGAACCATGTGGTTTAAAGGAAAGTCTGTCTCTTTAAATCTTTTTACATGGATACCTATGGCTGTCGTATTGAGTGGCATATGTCAGGAAATTTTCCTGACGTATACCTCCGACACAGGATGCAAATACAGTGTGAAGGAACCCTAAGGTGTTTGGAAACCTCTGGAAGCAATAAGGTTTCCAATCACTGATGGCAAGCAGAGATGTTGAAAATGGCGAGGAGCTAAATACAAATTCTAACAGAAGTTTGCAGAACTTTTTGCTATGCGTTGAAGAAAGCTTCATTCACGTGTATAATGGTCCTTTAAAACATTATCCCTTGTATTGTTTTTGTTATGTTTAATATATATATTCACAGCTGACCTTGTTACAGTGTATCAGCATGTGATTAGTATAAACCGATGGGGCAGAATATGGTTACGTGGAGTAAAGAGATGTATCTGACAAGTCTACTGAGGTGCGCCAAAAAGATTACGTCGTGTGACTACACGCATGGTCTCGCACAACCCCAATTCCAAAAATTCAGGACGCTGTGTATAATGGAAATGAAAGCAGAATTCAAGGACTTGTAAATCTCATAGCCCCATATTTTATTCCCAGTAGATCACAGAACACAGATCAGATAATGAAAGTGAGACATTTTATTATTTCATGGAAAAAATTGTGTACCCCCCCTCTTCTTTTGAAACGCTCTTTAAACGTCTGGAAGTGAGGAGACCAATCGCTGGAGTTTTGGGAGAGGAATGTCGTCCCATTCTTGCCTGATGTAGCATTCTAGCTGCTCGACAGTCCTGAGGCTTCTTTGCCAGATTTTGTGTTTTCTATTGGTGAAAGGTCTGGATGCCGGCAGCCGGTTCCGCACTGGACTCTTCTTCTCAGAAGCCATGCTGTTGTGATGGACGCAGTGTGTAGTTTAGCATTGGAAATATGCAAGACGTCGTCTGGATTGAGCAGATGTTGATCTAAAACCGCTATATACTGTTCAGCATTGATAGTGCCTTTCCAGATATGTAAGCTGCCCATGTCATCAGCACTAATACTACCCCAGACCATCAGAGATGCAGACTGCTAACCGTGCGCTGATAACAAGCTGGATGGTTCCTCTCCTCTTCAGTCCGCAGGACACAGTATCTCTGGTTTCCAAAAAAATTTTAGATTTTGATTGTTCTGACCACAGAACAGTTTTCTATTTTGCCTCAGGTCATTTTAAATGAGCTTTGGTCCAGAGAACACCGTGTCATTTCTGGATCGTGGTGACATATGGCTTCTTCTTTGAATGACACAGCTTTAACGTGCCTTTGTGGATTGCATGGTGATAACGATTTCTGGAGTGTTCCTGAGCCCATGCAGTGATTTCCAGTACACGATCATGCCTGTGTTTAATGCAATGCCACTTGAAGGCCCGTAGATCACGAGCATCCAATACTGATCATCAGCCTTGTCTCTTGCCTACATGGATTTTTCCAGATTCCCTGAATCTTTTGATCATATTATATACTGTAGATGGTGGGATATTCAAAGTCTTCACAAATTTACATTGAGAAATATTTTTCTGAAATTATTCCACATTTTTAGGCTCAGTTTTTTGCACGGCCCCGGCCGTGTGTGCACCGTATCACTGATGCATACCCATTCACTTGAATGGCTCCACAATCCAAAAGATACGGTGAGGTGCGGAACGGAGGCACGGATTGGAAGCCCCCGGAAGCACTATGGAGTGCGTCCGTGGGTTTTTTCTCCATGCCTGATGCAGATCAGAGACCTTATTCAAGTTAATGGTTCCACAGACTGCCGGCACATGGTCTTTATTAGTACCACTTACTTCTCCAGCCTTTTCTTGTCCCATCCCAACTTTATGGAGATATGTTGCTGCCATCAGGTTCTAAATGAGTTAATGTTTTTCATGAAGTGGTAAAATGTCTCGCTTTCTGCATCTGATCTGTGTTCTGTGATCTACTGTGAATAAAATATGGGGCGATGAGCTTTACAAATCATTGAATTCTGCTTTTATTTCCATTTTACACAGGTCTTAGCTTTTTTGGACTTGAGGTTGTAAATTGTTAACCCGTCACCTTCTAGCTGAAGTCAGCACAGGAGAAGTTGTGTGCAGCCATGGTATACATCCATAGACTGCCTCACACACAGATGCATCATGGTCGTCTCCATACTGATACATCTTATCACATTACATGTAGACATTTTCTGTGTCTGGTGATACAAAGTGACTTTCTGGGGGCCTCCGCTCGTACACACCATGCACTCATCCTTATGATTTGTATGTACTGAATGGAGAACTGGCAATCCTGTAGATATCCCCATGTGACTTGGAGGATTAACTGAATGTCTGCTGGTAATGGCGTTCATCGTAGATCAGGCATAGAATGCAAAACTTTCTTTGTTAGTAATTACCCTTTCCTTCTTATCCCTGCAGCAAGTCCTGGTAGCACCCCTCCTCCAGCAACTGACCGCAGCAGTTCCAAGAAGTTCATGATGGACATGTTAAATACCAAAAAACAGGATGACGATGACACAGAAATTCTCAATGCAAAGAATATGGCTTCTACCGACCCGGGGAAGCCACCAAGAGACAAGAGGTCTCCAGCAGCCAGAACGGAGATCTACGAGCCTGAGACTTCTCCCACCAAAGTGCCCATGGAGAACGGCTCAGACCCCCGGAAAGGTATGCGGGCCCAGTACAGCATAGATGCTGAAACCAATGCAAAGAACCTGGAGAAGACCCTCATGACCCCCTTCAAAAAACCTGCCGAGACCCTGTGGGAGCAAACCCCACAACCCCCACAGATGGAGCTGAAGATTAAAGACTTAGATTTCACAGACTTATGCGAGGAGGAGGATTTTGATGTCCTGGATTTCGAGGCCACAGAAACGATTGCACCCTCCCGATTGTCCAACGTAAATCATTCTTCTCCGTCGTCCATTTCAGGGTTGCCCCTTCCACCCCCTCCTCCTCCACCACCGTTTGGCAGTTGTCCTGGATTTCCTGTCCCTCCACCTCCATTGTGTCCCCCACCACCACCACTGGGAAGGAGTCCCCATTTGCCACCACCGCCTCCGGCTCCCCCCAGCTTCAGCCCCCTCTCACAGGACTCCTTAAACAACACCTTAAATAAGAAGAGGAAGACGGTGAAGCTGTTCTGGAAGGAGGTGAAGGAGACGGACTGCAACAGCCGGGGAAAGTTTGGGAAAGGCACTTTGTGGGAGTCACTGGACAAGGTCAACGTGGACACCGAGAAACTTGAACATCTTTTTGAATCTAAAGCCAAAGAACTAATTTCTTCCAAGGTGAATACATCTGAGGTTTATTGCATCCATAATGATTACTGCAGTAGGACATAAGAGCCGTACATAAACTATACTGTTGTCTACATGTTTAACCTTGAGCTGACAACCTGAGTAACTGAGGCAGACTGGATGCTGGGGACCTGATGCCTTGTCAGGCAGTGAATCCTCAGCAACCAGACTGTCGGACCTGACTCGGCCCAAAGCTGGATCAGCACCAGTCACTATGGTGGCCAGTGCACCTGACAGGAGACGATGTTGTGTCCACTGGGAGCTCTACAGCTTCCTAATATACTTACAGCATTAAAGGGGTTGTGCATGCTATATATATAGATGACCTATCAGGATAGGTCATCCGTATCGGATCGGCAGTGTCCAACTCTTGGCACCCCCACCACTCAGCTGTTTGAAGAGAAAGCAGCGCTTGTCCGAGTGCTGCCTTCTCTTCATCGTTTACCTGCTCGCCATCCCAACCGCAGTCATGAACAGTTGTAATTACACCTAAGCCGTCCCATTCACGTCAATGGGATGGCTCCTTCCTGATCAAGTGAATAGGATGGAGCCATCCAATTATAGTGAATGGGGACGGCGGAGTTGTAATTACACCTGCTCACCACTGCAGTTGTGATGGCGAGCAGGTAAACAATGAATAGAAGGCAGCACTCCTACGAGTGCTGCGGCATCTTCAGACGGCTGATTGGTGGGAGAGCCAGGAGTCGGACTCCTGCCGACCTGATACAGATGACCTATCCTGAGGATAGGTCATCAATAAGAAGCACCCAAACAACAATTTACTAAAAAATGATGTAGAGGCTCTTCTGTACACCTTGGGGGTAATTTATCAAGACCCACATTTTAGACGCCGGTCTTGTCTTGTGCCGCCTCTACATAACTTCGGCATATCTAGAGCCAGTCTAAATGTGAGCCAGATTCCTTACTGGATTATATTTATATCATTTTCTAAGACAGATCTGCCGCCGCGCATGCCCACTTTTTTAGACCTGCCGTGAGCGGGAAAACCTTTGCGTCGCAATCTGCAGCAGAAATATGCATAATATAGGGCGTATTTCTGATACGTGTAAATGACCTCCCTTGTCTATACCTGGTTTAGTTGATGTGCTATTTAGAGGTTGTCTATCTAGATTCCTTTTTTCTCCTATGATATGTTCCCGAAATGCTGCCTATATTTCCCATCATGCCCCTGGCTTTGGAGAAACAGTGGAGACGGAGTCTCCTCACACTGCACTTCCTCTGCTCTAAGTCCTGTCTAAGGACCAGTGACAAATACTTGTGGTCTCCGGCCTCACACTGCAGGGTTCTCGGTGTTTTCCAAAATGATGCTGCTTCAGCCTGTCTCCCCTGCCTCCTGCTTGTGATGGGATTCCCCCTGTCAGCTTGTACAAGCAAGAGACAGGGCAGTGCAGTGTGCATGTCATAGGAAACATTGGAGATTCTACACAAAGCATGCATGTGGGACAGGGGTGAGCAGTGAGAATCAGCGTCTCATAAGATACACTAGTACAGCATTCACATCTGTGTCGTGAATAGCTTGATGCCGCCGTGCACTGCCGGATCCCTATTCACTCTAGTGGGATCTGTCAACGCAGATGTGAACCCGGCCTAAGCAGCACACTATAATTGGGAAGGAGGGGGGGCTGCATACAGAGGGACAAGGAAGGCAGAGCTTGGTAAGGGGTCTGACAACCTGTCCATAGTAGAGCAAGATCTTTACTGGTGGTCCATGACAGCTGCCAATAATAGATATGTGCTGCTGATGCAGATATGAAAAGTATTTGATCAGAAGGGGTCTGAATATTGACTAATATTTGGTGAGGAGGAGCAGTACTGTGCATGCTCAGCTCCATACACTATCTGCTATCATCCTAGAAAGGATCCATTGGGGTCCCCCCGTTCTAGCAACTGGTTTGTGTCCCGGATGTCGGACCTTCATCAGCCTAAAATTTCTCTCAAACGATAATATATTAGATTTTATTTTTTTATATAGAAATGTGCAGATGTGAAGAAGCAGGCTCTGGTCGTACTGGACCCCAAGAGAAGCAACGCCATCAATATCGGCCTCACTGTGCTCCCCACCGTCCACATCATCAAGACGGCCATCTTGAACTTTGATGAGTACGCAATCAGCAAAGAGGGGATTGAGGTAGGGCAGTGTCCACCTACAGTGTCCACCTACAGTGTCCACCGCTGCATGTTATTTATATGTATGTAATGTGCGTTCATCTCTCATTTAGAAAATCCTCACGATGGTCCCCACAGAAGAGGAAAAGCAGAAGATCCAGGAGGCTCAGATCGCAAACCCTGATCTCCCCTTAGGGTCGGCAGAGCAGTTCCTCCTCACCCTGTCCTCGATCAGCGGCCTGACCTCCCGGCTACAACTCTGGGCCTTTAAGTTGGATTATGAGACTATGGAGAAGGTAGACACCGCATTTTATTTTGACCGGTTCTGGGCGTTCTCTGGTTTGGTAGGGGTTGGTCATTGGTGGTGTATATACTGTACCCTGTGCGTCCTTGATACTGTCCGAGAGCACACCTTCCAAGTATTTCTACATGCTGGATATTTTAGCAGAGAGCAGTGTGGGAGCTTAGATGTCAGATCACATGACTCTGTGCTTTGGGTGCGACTAGAGAAGAAATCCGAAAGAAAGGATTTTCAACAGCCTCTGTCGATTTCCCATGAGTGTGTAAAACCCCAGGGTTCCCACTGCACTGAGACTTATTAAAAATCACTTTCCTCACTTTTCCTGGGGTGGATTGTTTTCATAGACCCCAAAGAATGAATGGAAGAAGGGGGATAAGGATTCAGTATGTATCATACAGATGATTACTACACGTGGATGGGCTGCAGCTGCGTGTATAGACCCCAGAGGTAGAATGCATCCTGCTCATTGGTATCGTTTCATTCCGTTTATTAGAAGTCACATTTCTAGCATAAAATCTGTAACGGCAGCCTGCTGGCAATCCAATATATAACGTAGGTGTATGCAAAGTAATTCAGGATTCTTTATGCAGTTTTCCAGAAGTGCCGGGTTATCAGAATTTCTGAATTATCAGATGCTATATTACAAGGAATTTCTCTGTATGCAGCGTGTTAGTACAGGAGCACAGCAGAGCTTACATTCTACCGTGAACGCTTACCATCCTGCTGGTTCTTCTCTAAGGAAATTGCGGATCCGCTGTTTGACTTGAAGCTGGGAATGGAGCAGCTGTCGAAGAACAAGACGTTCAGGGTGATCCTGTCCTCGCTCCTGGCGGTTGGGAACTTCCTGAATGGCTCGCGCGTAAGTCCGCGTTATTCACGCTCGCTGGATCGCTTACCTCGCCACCAGTAATTACAGTTTATGTAGATCCCGTCTCTGCTGTGACGTCACGTGACTTGCGGTCAACTGGCAACTTACAGGTCGCACGGCAATCCCATTCACTTTAGGTCGTGTGGCGCGTGTCGCACCAAAGTCGCCCTATGCAGCCCCAACTCAAACTCACTGTGTGAATAAAGCTCCGCAGCTGTCTAACAGACTGCTTCAATTTTGCATCATTTTCAAGATCTCTGCATTCGATCAGTGTCATGTATATGTCCAGAGGCTGAAGGCTAGTGTTGAGCGAACTTGTGCTTTAAGTTCTGCGTCCAAAGTTCGGGTTATCGAAGAATCCCGTTACGGATTATTCCACTACCACGGACCCTAACGGAATCCATTACGGGATTCTTCGATGACACAAGTTCGCTCAACACTACTGAAGACCCATGCTCAAAGCGGAGGCTGTTACAAGTGTATCCAGTTTGGACGATGCTATCTGAAAAAGACAGATGCATTTTACCTGCACTGATACACTGTAACAGATTAACAGGACAGAGATTTATTCTGCTGATGAGTTTTGCTTACAGAAGATTGTCTAAATTGGGTATAGTTATAACAAATTCCCAGCTGTGAGAAGTATTAGGTCTGTAGAGGTTTTCTGCTTCTGGATATAAGCAAGAATGTTCAGTTACTGACAGCAAGCAGATTTCATGAGAACAGAGTACAGACTGAGTGCTGTAGGGGTATGTTCACACAGCAATTTTTTTACATGCATGACCTCTTTTTTTTTTTACATGCATGACACACCTAAACAGGGGAGACTAGGGCCCCAGTGGTCAGACCCCTGCAGATCAGGCACTTATCCCCTAGGTTACAGGCGTTATAGAGGGACAACTCGTTAATATAATTGCTCCATTGATTTAAATGGGAATCCATAGTTTATAAAGTATTGACTTTTCCGAATGCAGATTTCCTGAATTGTCACAATACACACAAGGCCGCACACAGATTAACCAGGGGCCATCCATGGGCAAATAAGTGGCAGTGTAACTGAAAATCCGTGACAGAAATCTCATGGTCAGCCTCTATTCTGTCCAACAAATTTAACAAGATCTGCCATGTGTAAAAGACTAAGGAATAGGCATGTGGAGTACCTGATGTACCATCTTATTCACCTGTTAGCAATATGATTAGTATTAGTCAGTGACCTGCATTTGTGGTTTCTCTCTTGTCTATCATCAGGCCAAGGGCTTTGATCTCAGTTACTTGGAGAAGGTCTCGGAGGTGAAGGACACTGTTCACAGACAGACACTACTCCACCACATGTGTAACATAGTGATTGAGAAGTTCCCTGACACCTCTGACCTGTATTCTGAAATTGCGGCCATCACCCGATCGTCCAAGGTAAGTGTAAGATGAGTCCTCTGCTGGACTGGTGATCACAGCAGCCTCTGCGATACAGGCTGCCAGCATAAATGGTGGCTCATACAAAGGGAAATAAAATTCCCCAGACAAATTCAATCATGCAATAATAAAAAGTTCTGACACTTTTTAATCTTTTGTGATTTAATTCTTTATCACTTTCAGTATCTCTGATTGCTGTCAGTGAATCAAATGGGGGTTGGAAAACCCCTCCAGATCTGTTCCTGCTCACAATGTCTATCCAGTCTAGATAATCCTGTGTGAGCTGAACAGCCTGGACTGCAGACGGATACAAGTAAGGCTACTTTCACACTGGCGTCTTGTGCGGATCCGTCATGTATCTGCACAGACGGATCCGCACTAATAATACATCCGCATGCATCCGTTCAGAACGGATCCGTTTGTATTATCATGAACATAGGCAACACCATTGAAAGTCACCATTGAAAGTCAATGGGGGACGGATCCGTTTTCTGTTGTGTCATTGAAAACGGATCCGTTCCCATTGACTTACATTGTATGTCAGGACGGATCCGTTTGGCTCAGTTCCATCAGACGGACACCAAAACGCTGCAAGCAGTGTTTTGGTGTCCGCCTCCAGAGTGGGATGGAGACTGAACGGAGCCAAACTGATGCATTCTGAACGGATCCTTATCCATTCAGAATGCATTGGGGCAAAACTGATCCGGTTTGGACCGCTTGTGAGAGCCCTGAAACGGATCTCACAAGCGGATCCAAAAACGCCAGTGTGAAAGTAGCCTTACCTGCAGAAGGGAGCTTTGTACCGCTGAATAGTGGAGCTGCAGAGAATTATGTACACTGGATACAATTGTAACAAACCCCCAGCTGTGAGAGGGCTCCGAGTGTAAACGAGCACGGTCCCACTAACCAAAAGCAAGCTGAGATTTCTAGAAAAAAATGAGAAATGTAAAAAACTGAAAAACCCTTGTAATGTTTGGCGTGGTTCTTCTGCTAAACAGGTGGATTTCGATGAACTGGCGGACAGTCTGATGCAGCTGGAGAAGCGGTGCCGGGAATCGTGGGAGAGTCTTAAAGTCATCGCCAAACACGAGACAAAACCAGGCTTAAAGAACAAAATGACCGACTTCCTAAAGAGCAGCACCGACAAAATCGTCATCCTAAAAATCGTACACCGGAGAATTCTCAACCGGTAAGAGGGAAAGTATTATCCCATACATGGATCCTCTTTATAATATCCACATATAAAGGGTTAAGAGATCTGTACGTATGACATATGGCCAGATATGGTTATTATGTTACATGGTATCTAAGATCTTTCCATTAGCACAATGAGTTGCAGTACCACCAGTCACCACTGTGAGCAGTAGATAACTACACACACCAGTGCAACATTTAAAGGGTTTCTGTCACCAGATTTTGGCCTCATAAGCTGTCTGACATTAGCTATGGGCCAATGTCAGACCAACCTAATAATGTAAATCATATGCCCCTCTGACCTGTCATAACGCTAAAAAGCGATTTTATATCCTATGCAAATTAGCCTCTAGGAGCAGGGAGGGCGTTGCCCCTGCTCCTAGAGGCTCCCTGTTCCCACCTGCGGCCACGATCCTCTTCTTCTGATTGACAGCGCAGCTCTTCTGCCTCCGGCACTGTCTTTATGCCGAAATCCTGCGCCTGCGCCGTCCGCTTGTGTATTCGGCACAGGCGCAGTGAGCTGAGGACAGCAGGCACCATACACTGGTGAGCATGGAGAAGGCTGCTGTGCTCACAGGAGCGTTGGTGGCTATCCTGAGGATTGGTCATCAATATCAAAATCTCCGAAAACCCCTTTCACATAGGAGATTCACAATGTTTCCGAGCTCCATAGTAACATAGCTCTGGCAGGTCTCGGATCCTTCAGAGGGCTTGAGGCCTCATTAGCTTCCGAACAGCTCTCTCATTTTTAGAAAAGGGAGCCATCTGGGCGTAGCACTCCCAGTATTTTACCATTCAGATGTATTGGTCAGTGTTGACTAGGACATCTGAGGTGTTAAAGGTCTGTGATCGGTATTATCGCCGATCACGGACATTGCCTCTGGGTGTCTGTTGTGTAAAACAGCAGGCACCCGGTGGCTATGGCACCTGCACAGTAAATTTACCGTGGGTGGTTGGGAAGGGATTAAATAAAGCAGCCTGCTTTCCACTACATCAGCTGTAATCTGAGAGTTCAGTAAATGTGTCTTGCTGTGATTTACACATAGTCTGGACAGCCTTTTCTCTTTTCGGCAGGTTCCGGTCCTTCTTGCTCTATCTGGGCTATTCCTACTCATCTGCCAGAGACATGAAGATAACGCGATTCTGCCGAATAATCAGCGAGTTCGCTCTGGAGTACAGAACGGCGCGTGAGAGGGTGCTGCAGCAGAAACAGAAGAGAGCTGCGTACAGGGAACGGAACAAGACACGGGGGAGGATGATCACAGAGGTAAGCGGCTCATTAACACCATCCACCTTATGTATTCTAATAGGGGACCGAGTGCATTGATTAGTCACCGACTACATGTCTTCTTCACAGACCGCTAAGTTCTCCAGCGCTGCAACAACAGCGATGACAACTGAGAATAACATCACCTTGACCAGCAACAGGTTACAGACCCAGTCATCTGAGGAGGGGCATGAAAATATGACCAACATACTGATCTCCTCCGGGGAGCCTAACACCCGCAGGAGCCGCGGAGTCAGAAGTAAGAACCACATATCGCAATCTCTGCAACCTAGAGGGTTGTATCATAATTAGAGATGAGCGAACTTCTATTTTTAGTTCGGCGTCCAAATTTTGGGTTATCGTAGCATCCCGTTATGGATTCCATAACGGCATTTGGAATCCATAAGGGGCTGCTTCATTGAACCCGAACCTTGGACAACCCTAAGGACCTGGGGTGACGTCACCGTCATGTGATCAGTGCAGGGGGCGTGGCTCAGCACTGGCTTGGATAAGAGGTGATCCAGTGCTGAGTCACGCCCCCTGCACTGATCACATGACTGTGACGTCACCGCAGGTCCTTAGGGTTGTCCAAGGTTCGGGTTCAATGAAACAGCCCCTTATGGATTCCAAATGCCGTTATGGAATCCAGAACGGGATGCTATGATAACCTGACGCCGAACTAAAAATAGAAGTTCGCTCATCTCTAATCATAATGCTATCAATACATTACATCCTGTATTATACTCCAGAGCTGCCCTCTCTGTTCTGCTAGTGCAGTCACTGTGTACATACATTACATTACTTATCCTGTACTGATCCTGAGTTACATCCTGTATTATACTGCAGAGCTGCACTCACTATTCTGCTGGTGCAGTCACTGTGTACATTACATTACTTATCCTGTTCTGATCCTGATTTACATCCTGTATTATACTCCAGAGCTGCACTCACTATTCTGTTGAAGTCACTGTGTACATACATTACTTATCCTGTACTGATCCTGAGTTACATCCTGTTTTATACCCCAGAGCTGCACTCACTATTCTGCTGGTGCAGTCACTGTGTACATACATTACTTATCCTGTACTGATCCTGAGTTACATCCTGTATTATACTCCAGAGCTGCACTCACTATTCTGTTGGTGGAGTCACTGTGTACATACATTACATTACTTATCCTGTACTGATCCTGAGTTACATCCAGTATTCTACTCCAGAGCTGCACTCACTATTCTGCTGGTGGAGTCACCGTGTACATACATTACTTATCCTGTACTGATCCTGAGTTACATCCTGTATTATACTCCAGAGCTGCACTCACTATTCTGCTGGTGCAGTCACTGTGTACATACATTACATTACTTATCCTGTACTGATCCTGAGTTACATCCAGTATTATACTCTAGAGCTGCACTCACTATTCTGCTGGTGGAGTCACCGTGTACATACATTACTTATCCTGTACTGATCCTGAGTTACATCCTGTATTATACTCCAGAGCTGCACTCACTATTCTGCTGGTGCAGTCACTGTGTACATACATTACATTACTTATCCTGTACTGATCCTGAGTTACATCCAGTATTATACTGCACTCACCATTATGCTGGTTCTTATTGGAAACAGTCAGCAGTCATCTTGCTTAGCTGGGATTCCCTTAGCACAGTGTCTGGTGTAAAGATGAGACTTTCCAGAATGCAAATCACCAGAGCAATCTCTATGCAGACACTGAACAAGCAGGGAATGTTGAGAGATTTTGGATTTTCCAGTGTAACACATTTCTTCTCTGTTTCAGGTTTGGGCCGTGCCAGTCCTCCAGACCTGTCGGGGAACAAAGAGGAGCAAGGAGGATCCCCAGTGGACGCTTCTGATGAGATCATGGACCGACTGGTGCAGTCTGTAACCCAGAACCCAAACCCGAGAGTAGTGGCCCCGAAGGAACGGAAGAGATCAAGAGCCAATAGAAAGTCCTGTGAGTATCCCCTGCCAGCTATTATTAAAGGGGCATTCCCATTTGCCTAAATTATCAATGAAAGTCTAACTGCTGGGGACGCTATCTCTCCCACCCCCCTTCCCCCCCAAAAAATAACTAAATTCCCACTATTAAGGGTTAACCCTTTAACTCCTTTTGTGGACAGTAATCCAAATACAATGAGCTGGTCCAGGGGAAATAATATATATCACAATTCCATAATGCACTAGGAATACGTTGGACAGCAGTTACAGGGCGTCGCTCACGCAATTGATGGGATATTTTGTGAACTTGTTCCTCACGTCCATTCCTTTCTTACAGTGAGAAGAACCCTAAAGAGCGGGCTGAGCGATGACCTGGTCCAGGCGCTGGGACTGTCCAGATCATCGGAGATGGCAGTTTGATTGACTCCTGCATAGACTGCTTACACAGTCCGCTGCCCCCTGTGGTGGGATTCGGAACAGCAGCCCATTGAGAGGGCCCTGCATGGTACACCTGGACAATGCAGTGAATGGGACTGCGGCGCGTTACTGTCCGCTATAACTGAGACGTATCCCTGTGGAGGAATCCTTGTTACATTAGAGGCCGTGTCCGTCCATCCTCAAGGAGATCTACGCCACTCGCAGCAATACTGTACAGCTGTAATAAGGACCGATACCCGAGCCGGACGATCGCTGCGATCACTGGCCGCTGGCACACTACGGAGCGAGCACGTTCCCCTTCTCTGCTCAAAGGACTGCTCTGCGTTTACAGCACAAACTATCATGAACTGTGTGTGTCCCTCACCAGCAGCGACGGTAACAGTGCGGTATTGTGTGTGGGCATGCTGGCACTGTTATATCGCGCAGCAGGTCTGGATGACATTTGAAACATAACTTCTGCCCATCCGGCTGCTGGAGACGCAGGGTTAACAAAGTACCTTAGACCTCCTCCCTTCAGCACTCCAGGGGTTAACTCTACAATTATGTATGACATATGTAAAAGGTGGCGCCACCTAGTGGCTGATAGTTTTGCACATCCCATTATTCTTGATTGAATGTAAGGTTATAAGCTGCGATCATGAAGTTTCCCCAGTAGTGGCCCCCGTCCCACATCATATCAGCCAAGAAAGTGTTGGCGTAAATTCTGGCGCTGCAGACTGCAAAGATTGTCCGACGACAGATCACTGTCCCGCGCCCCACGCATTTCATCCTTGTGTTTGCAATTACAGCTTCTGTGCTATTCTTGCTCGGAGCGTGAAAGAACACGTCTCTTGTGCGCTCCGCTGTCAGGCCGGGCAGAGGAGGTCACGTCCTATTTATACCAGATAATGATGGGTGGTGCGGCCATTACATGGGCAGCTGAGGCCGCCCATCTCCTCCCTCCTATACCACTGCTCATTTTCCGTGCTGTGACTGGATGAATCAGCCCGGCTAATATAAACCCGCTCACCCGGCCCAGTATAATGATCACCTCCTCCAGAACCACTGCCAAGAGTTCAGCGTCCCTGCCCCCCCGAGCTCATGGCTTATATAGAGACCTATAAACCACTGATCCCGCTGCCCCCGTGGTTCTGACCTGTGTATAATGAATGTGCGGCTGCTCTGCAAAAGATGCACCAAGAAAGAGTTAATCTTTTGGGACACGACGGCATCTAGGGAACCCATAAACCGGGCAGTCAAATGTGGTAGGGGTAAGGGCCATCATGTGCGGGCCCAGACCTCGCGCCACATTACCACTGCTGCAGTTACGGATTCCTAAAAGCTAGGGTCACATTTAGTCAGCGCTATAATGTATCCCCTCCCCCTGACCATGTCCAGGGGGCACAAAGGTCCCAACCCCCTCCGTCCACCTGTCTGTTGCATAAGTTATAGCGCCCCCACAGGACATCTCCTTACCACTCGTCATGCCACGTGCTGCACATAAGGGGTTAACGCACTAGGAATATTGGGTAACGTTTATTTTTAATGTATTTTAACGCCACCGTCATATTTATTTTTTTCAAGGGCTTTAGTCGGGAGAGTTTAGTGCCTTGGTCTGTGTAAATGGCCGCTCCCCGGGGGGCTTTTTAGTGTAGATTTTTGTAATGAAGTAAGTGGCCTCAGGTAAGTGCAGAGATCACTCGTCACGCTGGGTCGTCTTCGATGCACCCCTTCTGAACAGTATTATGACGTCATCGCACCGCTGTCTGTAAAGTCACCGCATAGGAAACGACCTGTAAACATCGTCTTCAATAAAACTGATTGCAAATTTTATTTACATTTTTTTTTTAGCTATGTTAACTTTAGGTTAATATAAAAATGTGATGTTGATGTGGATCGAGACCAGGTCTCCCGAGCAGCACTGCACCAGGAGGAGACGTGATAAGAATCTCTTAGTAGTGCAGCCTCAGGTGCTGGGCCTGTCACTTCAATGGAGGGAAGCCAGGCCCAAATCCTATGCATTTACAGCTCCTTGCAGTACCGCTTTTTCACCACCTATTTGCCATAGACAGTAATGCAACAGCGCCCCCACCTCCCAGCTATATCACTCCAACCTCTCTAGGAATAATATTGTAAAAATGCATCCTGAGACTCCTTGTTTAATCAGTGAGCAAGCAGCACAGGATATCTATTTTTCAGAAAAGTATACGCCACCCCTCCCCCAGATAGTATATATGACACAGTCATACTCCTTAGACCCGGGACTATTCCAGTAGTAGTAGTAGTAGTAGTTCATATATTGAAATTCGTTCACGCTTTGTTTGGTGGTAAAAGCAGATCTGCGTTATGGATTCCGTTACCACGGACCATAACGCAATTCTTCGCAATCCTTTAGAGGCATTCCGTCATAATAGAAGTCTATGGACTGCAAAACGGATCCGTCCCGTTTCCGTTATGCAGTGGAGTCCTCTCCTGCATATAAGGGAAACGGGACGAATCTGCGTTGCAGTCCATAGACTTCTATTATGACGGAATGCCTCTAAAGGCATTCCGTTATAGAATTGCGTTATGGTCCGTGGTAAGGGAATACATAACGCAATTCTGTTTATACCAACAAACGAAGTGTAAACGAATTTCATAACCGGAAATTCGCTCATCTCTAACAGTAGTCAATAAAACTCAAGTGACTGCGTTTATCAGAAATATGACTGGACTCTGCCCCTGTTATCGCTGGGCTCTTTGTTTCCCCTTCCCCAACACAATTCATATCTCTAATCTTTACCATATAGGAAAACTGCAGTAATGTGAACAAACAGCAAGGCCTCAGAACAGGGTGGCTCCATCACCGCAGCCAGGCCGTACATTCTACTTGTCCTATATTAAAGGCTGAGGAAATGAAAGTCTATTGAAAAGCTGCAACTTTTTCTTATGCAACAATGGATCATTATTAAGGAATAACCCCAGACATAGTGGTCAGAGTGCCTCCTGAAGTATGCTGATGGCAGCGGTGACATCCTATTACAGGACCACGCTGGAATTCGGGAAACTCTTTATAATGAGCCATTCTGTCACCACTATCTGTAAAGGCAACTTTATGGCCGGGGGATGGAAGTTATACACCTGTGGTAATGGCAGACTGCATGGCCGGGGGCTGGATGTTATACACCTGTGGTAATGGCAGACTGCATGGCCGGGGGCTGGATGTTATACCCTGTGGTAATGTCAGACTGCATGGCTGGGGGCTGGATGTTATACACCTGTGACAATGGCAGAATGCATGGCCGGGGGCTGGATGTTATACACCTGTGACAATGGCAGAATGCATGGCTGGGGGCTGGATGTTATACACCTGTGACAATGGCAGAATGCATGGCCGGGGGCTGGATGTTATACACCTGTGGTAATGGCAGACTGCATGGCCGGGGGCTGGATGTTATACACCTGTGGTAATGGCAGACTGCCTGGCCGGGGACTGGATGTTATACACCTGTGGTAATGGCAGACTGCATGGTCGGGGGCTGGATGTTATACACCTGTGGTAATGGCAGACTGCATGGTCGGGGGCTGAAGTCAATAATTAAGGTGAGTGCACTTTTCTCGATGCAGTGTATAATGATCTTGTTAAATTATGTTTTGGCTTATATATGAGGTTTGCTGGTTGGCGCGGGTCCAAGTGGAGATAGCTTATCTAAGGAATGAACAAATAAAGATTACAGTGGAGCAGATGACAAAGGGAAGGGCCGCGGCCCTATCTCCAGAAGACACTTCACACCGCCACCACGGTGCTACAAGCGGTCACTACTGGTGTGGGGTCCAGACTCCCCCATACAGGGGTGACCTGCTTTAAGCCTCATTCACACGTCCGTGCTCAAATCCGTGAGCAGGTGGCCAGTCATGCATTCGTGAAGCTGTCCGTGACTGATTCGTGTTGGATCCGTGTGTCCGTTTTTTGTTGTCTGTGTTTCACTGACACTGAACAGCTGAAAATAAATTTTCAAAGCATCTCTTCTTATTGCTCCGTGAAACACGGATGGCATCCGTGGTTTTCACAGACCCATAGACTATCCAGGAACACGGACCAAGACAGAACATGCATCCGAGCTGAAAACACGGACCGTGCGAAAACACTGATGTGTCAATACACACATTCAAATGAATGGGGACGTGTGCTGTCCGCAGAGAACATGTACAGCACACGTCCGGGAAACGCTGACGTGTGAAAGAGGCTTTAGACATAGGGCACTGATTGATTTCAAAGAGCTCCATGTTCTGTGAGGTCACTGGGGACCCTTACGAATAAGAGGTGCTCCATACATGACACCTCACAGATGTGGGGGGTGCTGCAATCTAGGTTTGAGGACTGCACAGCAGGACTGAAGCGCTTTGGATGCGGGAAGCCGGGTGGGTTATTGTGTTCATCCAGAGCTGCAGTTCACACTGAAGCGCCGACTTCTGCCGCGACTATGTAACTTGCCTGTGACACAATCATTTCCAGGAAGTTTCTTTTGACAAAGGTTGGGATCGTTCCTTGTACGACCAATGCCTGTCATCAACAGTCATAATGACATGAATTATTGCCTTGCAATGTGTGTGTGTGTGTGTGTGGGGGGGGCTGCTGTGAACCCCAAGATCAGACTGTAATCCGATATTAAACTGCATGTCCTGGAGTCATTCTTTTCAGAGAATGCCGATTGGCAACCAATATGTCCTCCTGGACTCATGTACAGCAGACCTGCCTGGGTATTCAGACCTCCCCTCGCTCCTGTATACCTCCATCACAAGGCGGGTAGTCTGTTCAGGACTCCAGGAAAGCTGGGTGATAAGAAAACTGGGACAACACTGCAAGTAGAGGGGGCATGGAGGGACCGTCCGCCCCTTAAAGTCATCATGATTGCTCAGCTGCACTGTGGGAACAGCCCTTTATAAAAACTCTCCTACAGCTCCACCATTCAGAATCCTTTGAAGTCACCCAGCTTTCCTAGAGACCTGAATGGCAAAAAAAAAATCCTAGTAAACTCATATTTCTCTCTTTTCCATATGGCTGCATTTCTATAACCCTTAAAGGGGTATTCCCACTTTAATGATCACTGTTAAATCTGTTAATGATTTAACAGTGATCATTTTTCTAAATATAATGAATTAACTAATTCCCACCCCTTAGAAGATAATTAACATATACTTACCTGATTGTTGTTTTCCGTCTCCCCTGGTTACGGCCACCGCTCTTCTCCGGAATCGCAGTGGCCGCGCTTGCGCAGATGACTTCTTTTCTCCTGGCCGGGTCGCGCGCGTACTCCCGAAAGCGCACGCCAGCGCCGCGCATGGGCTATGATGACCAGTATAGTATACTTGCCAAGAAGAAGTCACCAGGGCGCATGCGCGTTCAGTCCAGCGCGCGGCCCGGCAGGGAGAAGACTTCAATCAAGAAGGATCCCGCCCCCTGCCGAAACCAGGAAGTGGACGGCGCGCCGGGAGCAGGTAAGTATGAAATACGCAAATGGGAATACCCCTTTAAGGGTATAGAAAGGTCAAGTTAGGATTCCTGTCAGTCATACTGCCTGTCACCCAGCTTTCCCAAAAACAGATACAGGCAAGAAAAGGTTGAATAAAAATTTTGGAATAATGTCAGGACTTTCAGACGGAAAAGAACAAATCATAACACTGAATTTGCATAAGTAATAGCGCCCAGTTTGGAGGCCTGGCCTGGACTCAGGGATGAAGTCCTAGTCACTTCCCCATGGCAGGCAGCAGTGACCCTGGGCGAGATGGTAATTCCTCGCCCCAGCAATTATACTGAGGAATCTAAATCCTCAAGGCAGGGTTCACACCTGCACGTCCCGCTTCGCGCATACGACGCTCTATCTTTACTTTTATTTTTGCATCGTGAAAATGAAAGTAAAAATCGCACGTCGTGCGCGCTATATATCCCTATGGGGGACGCGAGACAATACGCCCCAAAGAAGCTCCTGTACGTCTTTGGGCGTAGGGCGTTTTACAGCGCGTTCGTACGCGCTGTAAAATGCTCAGGTGAGAACCATGCCCATAGGGAAACATGGGTTTTCGCCTGTTGAGGAACGCGCTGTAAAACCAGCCTAACAGCCAACTGAGATATAAAGTGGTCTAATGCTCTGGGAGAACTACAAGTCCCAGCAGGTTCTCATGGTAACTCTGGGGAAAATAACTCGGCACAGTCTTAGCTTCCCATAAGGTAAAAGAAACCGGATGACATCTGCAAACAACAGCATTAGGGACTCACTTCTATTGCTCCTCTTCTGTGTGTCAGTCCTCACTGCAGCTTTGGGATTCTAATACATTAAACAGGCAGGTCAGGCTGAACCGGGCACAGAGTGCTGCAGAGTAGTGCATGTGGGGGTACAGAGAAGTGACCCTAAATAGTAAAGATACAGAACAATGCAGCATCCAGGTTCATAACTAACTGCACCGTAACTGCACCGACAATGTTACAGTTGTATCCAGTGTAAAGAATCCAACACCAGCACAAATATCTCCCCTCCTCTGGTAGTTTGTTTCAATGTATCAGTGCAGATAAAAGTATTTGGCCAGGACTAGTTTTAACCCTCAATAATTAAACAAGAATGCTCACTGACAGCAAACAGAGATCTTACAATGTATGAAGAGTTGAAACAGAATATCTTGAAAAACATGTTACGGGGGATGGTATTAGGGTTACGCTCAGTAACTATACATGTATGCTTACAATGATTCACTGCCACTTAAATTTAAGGGACAAGCACACACTTCGCACTACTGATGTTCCATATATTCCAGAATACAGTTATCATTCTCAATGTCCATATTTAATATGAAAACCCTGCAGTCCAGCACTTCTGTCACTGCCTAATTCTATATACACTATGCTGGGGAGAACAAGTATCCCAAGTGGAGTCATGCAAAATATAACTTATATAATACTGCCCCCCTATATAATAGAATATAACTACTATAATACTGCTCCTATGTACAAGAATATAACTACTATAAAACTGCTCCTGTGTACAAAAATATAACTACTATAATACTGCTCCTATGTACAAGAATATAACTACTATAATACTGCCTCCTATATACAACAATATAACTACTATAATACTGCCTCCTGTCCTATGTACAAGAATATAAGTACTATAATACTGCCTCCTATGTACAAGAATATAACTACTATAATACTGCCTCCTATGTACAAGAATATAACTACTATAATACTGCCACCTATGTACAAGTATATAACCACTATAATACTGCTCCTATGTACAAGAATATAACTACTATAATACTGCTCCTATGTACAAGAATATAACTACTATAATACTGCCACCTATGTACAAATATATAACTACTATAATACTGTATCCTATGTAGAAGAATATAACTACTATAATACTGCTCCTATGTACAAGAATATAACTACTATAATACTGCTCCTATGTACAAGAATATAACTACTATAATACTGCTCCTATGTACAAGAATATAACTACTATAATACTGCCTCCTATGTACAAGAATATAACTACTATAATACTGCCTCCTATGTACAAGAATATAACTACTATAATACTGCTCCTATGTATAAGGATATAACTACTATAATACTGCTCCTATGTACAAGAATATAACTACTATAATACTGCTCCTATGTATAAGGATCTCTGTTCCTGGGTTGTGGAGGTGTCAGGTATAAATCTATATTATGAGCTTCCATTATTTCTTTATTGAAGGTCAGGCAGTATGTGGAGTCCTCCTAGATCTGGTGTGTACGGTATATTTCAGGGGAGGAGATGTGTGAGTCACTTGGGTGTGGATTCGATCGCTGTGCTAGAAGTGAGTAAGACAACATGGGTGAGGGGATAACGTCACAAAAACCAACCCAATGAAGGAATCGCCATCAGCAGCACAAATCACCCATAAAAATGTACACAACAGTGACAAGATGTATCGCCGTGCAACTGCAATAGTGGAAACTTCCCAGGAACAGAGTATCTAATCCTATTGTGTGATACTATCTGCTTAGCTTCTGTAGCTGAGCTGCTGTATCTAAGCCAAAAATGTGTGCTACAGGCTTTTAGGCGCTTTATCTAAGCCAATCATGTGTAGTGTTGCTGAGCAGGTGAATCGAAAGGCGCATTTACACAGATTCTTAGGATGGACGCGTTCCTTCCTGACAGTCGAGGTGAAGCATTGTATTTACTACCTGCAGCCATCTCCTCCACAGTACGAGGATGAGGCCTAATTCACACATCCGCAAAATGGATCCGCATCCGATCCGCAATTTTGCGGAAGGGTTGCCGACCCATTCATTTCAAAGGGGCAGGAATGGATGTGGACAGCACACTATGTGATGTCCGCATCCGCATTTCCGTAAAAAAATAGAACATATCCTATTCTTGTCTGCAATTGCGGACAAGAAAAGGCATTCTCTATATAGTGCCAGCAATGTGCGGTCCGCAAAATGCAGAATGCACATTGCAGCCGTCCGTGTTTTGCGGATCCGTGTTTCTGCAAAACACACTACGGATGTGTGAATTAGGCCTGAGGGAACGCTATTGCTCGTCCTGCTCGTTGATCGCTGTGTAGACGGCACGATCTGCTGCCCAGGAACCATGGTCGGTGGCGCCTGCACGAACGACTGGATCACCCGATGAACGAGCGTTTCTTTCATTCATCGGGTGATCTGCGGCACCTTCTCCGGAACTTCTGTTCGCAATAATCTACCTGACTATTGCCACATGTAAATTCAACCGTAAGCCTATGAGTTGTGATACAGTCTGTTGAATTGTGTATCTAATCCTAGTGTGTCTGATACTGTCTGCTGACCTGTTGTATCTAAACCTATCATGTGTGATACTGTGTGCTAATCTTATGTATCTTATCCTATCATGTGATACTGCTTCCTAAGCCGCTGTATCTAATCCTATCATGTGATACCGTCTGCTGAGCCTGTGTATCTAATCCGATCATGTGATACTGTCTCCTAAGCCGCTGTATCTAATCCTATCATGTGATACCGTCTGCTGAGCCGGTGTATCTAATCCTATCATGTGATACTGTCTCCTGAGCTAGTGTATCTAATCCTGTCATGGTGACACTGTCTCCTAAACCACTGTATCCAATCCTATCTGCTCAGACAATGTAACTAATCTTATCATGTGATACCGTCTGCTGAACCAGTGTATCTAATCCTATCATGTGATACCATCTGCTGAGCCTCTGTATCTAATCCTATCATGTGATACCGTTTGCTGAGCGGTGTATCTAATCATGTCATGTAATACCGGTGTAGCTAATCATATCATGTGATACGTCTGCTGAGCCGGTGTATCTAATCCTATCATGCGATACCTGTGTATCTAATCCTATCGTGTGATACCGGTGTATCTAATCCTATCATGTGATAATGTCTGCTGAGCCGGTGTATCTAATCCTATCATGCGATACCTGTGTATCTAATCCTATCATGCAATACCAGTGTATCTAATCCTGTCATGCGATACGTCTGCTGAGCCGGTGAATCTAATCCTATCATGTAATACCGTCTGCTGAGCCTCTGTATCTAATCCTATCATGTGATACCGGTGTATCTAATCCTGTCATGCGATACGTCTGCTGAGCCGGTGTATCTAATCCTATCATGTAATACCGTTTGCTGAGCGGTGTATCTAATCCTGTCATGTGATACCGGCGTATCTAATCCTATCATGCGATACGTCTGCTGAGCCAGTGTATCTAATCCTATCATGCGATACCTGTGTATCTAATCCTATCATGCGATACCGTTGTATCTAATCCTATCATGTGATACCGTCTGCTGAGCTGGTGTATCTAATCCTATCATGTGATACCGGTGTATCTAATCCTACCATGTGATACGTCTGCTGAGCTGGTGTATCTAATCCTATCATGTGATACTGTTTGCTGAGCGGTGTATCTAATCCTGCCATGTAATACCAGTGTATCTAATCCTATCATGCGATACAGTCTGCTGAGTCTGTATCTAATCCTACCATGCGGTACCGGTGTATCTAATCCTATCATGTGATACAGTCTGCTGAGCTCTGTATCTAATCCTATCATGCGATACCGTCTGCTGAGCCGGTGTATCTAATCCTACCATGCGATACGTCTGCTGAGCCGGTGTATCTAATGCTATCATGTGATACCAGTGTATCTAATTCTATCGTGTGATACCGATGTATCTAATCCTACCATGCGATACGTCTGCTGAGCCCGTGTATCTAATCCTATAATGTGATACCGGTGTATCTAATCCTATCATGTGATACCAGTGTATCTAATCCTATCATGTGATACGTCTGCTGAGCCGGTGTATCTAATCCTACCATGTGATACCGTTTGCTGAGCGGTGTATCTAATCCTGTCATGTGATACCGGTGTATCTAATCCTATCATGCGATACATCTACTGAGGCGGTGTATCTAATCCTACCGTGTGATACCGGTGTATCTAATCCTACCATGCGATACGTCTGCTGAGCTGGTGTATCTAATGCTACCATGCGATACGTCTGCTGAGTCGGTGTATCTAATCCTACCATGCGATACGTCTGCTGAGCCTGTGTATCTAATCCTATCATGTGATACCGGTGTATCTAATCCTATCATGTGATACCGGTATATCTAATCCTATCATGTGATACCGGTGTATCTAATCCTACCATGCGATACGTCTGCTGAGCCGGTGTATCTAATTCTACCATGCAATACGTCTGCTGAGCCGGTGTATCTAATCCTACCATATGATACGTCTGCTGAGCTGGTGTATCTAATCCTATCATGTGATGCCGGTGTATCTAATCCTACCATGTGATACGTCTGCTGAGCTGGTGTATCTAATCCTATCATGCGATACCGGTGTATCTAATCCTACCATCCGATACCTCTGCTGAGTCGGTGTATCTAATCCTATCATGTGATACCGGTGTATCTAATCCTACCATGTGATACGTCTGCTGAGCCAGTGTATCTAATCCTACCATGCGATACATCTGCTGAGCCTGTGTATCTAATCCTATCATGTGATACCGTCTGCTGAGCCGGTGTATCTAATCCTACCATGCGATAGGTCTGCTGAGCCGGTGTATCTATTCCTACCATGCGATACCTCTGCTGAGTGGTGTATCTAATCCTACCATGCAATACGTCTGCTGAGCCGGTGTATCTAATCCTATCATGCGATACCTCTGCTGAGTGGTGTATCTAATCCTACCATGCGATACGTCTGCTGAGCCGGTGTATCTAATCCTATCATGCGATAGCTCTGCTGAGCCGGTGTATCTAATCCTATCATGCGATAGGTCTGCTGAGCCGGTGTATCTAATCCTACATGCGATAGGTCTGCTGAGCCGGTGTATCTAATCCTACCATGCAATACGTCTGCTGAGCCGGTGTATCTAATCCTATCATGCGATACCTCTGCTGAGTGGTGTATCTAATCCTACCATGCGATACGTCTGCTGAGCCGGTGTATCTAATCCTATCATGCGATAGCTCTGCTGAGCGGTGTATCTAATCCTGCCATGTAATAACAGTGTATCTAATACTATCATGCGATACAACTGCTGAGTCGGTGTATCTAATCCTACCATGCGGTACCTGTGTGTCTAATCCTATCATGTGATACCGGTGTATCTAATCCTATCATGTGATACCGGTGTATCTAATCCTATCATGTGATACAGTCTGCTGAGCTCTGTATCTAATCCTATCATGCGATACGTCTGCTGAGCCGGTGTATCTAATGCTATCATGTGATACCGGTGTATCTAATTCTATCGTGTGATACCGATGTATCTAATCCTACCATGCGATACGTCTGCTGAGCCCGTGTATCTAATCCTATAATGTGATACCGGTGTATCTAATCCTATCATGTGATACCGGTGTATCTAATCCTATCATGTGATACGTCTGCTGAGCCGGTGTATCTAATCCTACCATGTGATACCGTTTGCTGAGCGGTGTATCTAATCCTGCCATGTGATACCGGTGTATCTAATCCTATCATGCGATACATCTACTGAGGCGGTGTATCTAATCCTACCGTGTGATACCGGTGCATCTAATCCTACCATGCGATACGGGTGTATCTAATCCTACCATGCGATACGTCTGCTGAGCTGGTGTATCTAATCCTACCATGCGATGCGTCTGCTGAGCCGGTGTATCTAATCCTATCATGTGATACCAGTGTATCTAATCCTATCATGTGATACCGGTGTATCTAATCTTACCATGCGATACGTCTGCTGAGCTGGTGTATCTAATCCTACCATGCGATACATCTGCTGAGCTGGTGTATCTAATCCTACCATGCGATACGTCTGCTGAGCTGGTGTATCTAATCCTATCATGCGATACGTCTGCTGAGCCGGTGTATCTAATCCTACCATGCGATACCTCTGCTGAGTCGGTGTATCTAATCCTATCATGTGATACCGGTGTATCTAATTCTACCGTGTGATACCGGTGTATCTAATCCTACCATGCGATACGTCTGCTGAGCCGGTGTATCTAATGCTACCATGCAATACGTCTGCTGAGTCGGTGTATCTAATCCTACCATGCGATATGTCTGCTGAGCCTGTGTATCTAATCCTATCATGTGATACCGGTGTATCTAATTCTATCGTGTAATACCGGTGTATCTAATCCTACCATGCGATATGTCTGCTGAGCCTGTGTATCTAATCCTATCATGTGATACCGGTGTATCTAATCCTATCATGTGATACCGGTATATCTAATCCTATCATGTGATACCGGTGTATCTAATCCTACCATGCGATACGTCTGCTGAGCCGGTGTATCTAATTCTACCATATGATACGTCTGCTGAGCTGGTGTATCTAATCCTATCATGTGATGCCGGTGTATCTCATCCTACCATGCGATACCTCTGCTGAGTCGGTGTATCTAATCCTATCATGTGATACCGGTGTATCTAATCCTACCATGCGATACGTCTGCTGAGCCAGTGTATCTAATCCTACCATGCGATACCTCTGCTGAGCCTGTGTATCTAATCCTATCATGTGATACCGTCTGCTGAGCCGGTGTATCTAATCCTATCATGTGATACCGGTGTATCTAATCCTACCATGCGATAGGTCTGCTGAGCCGGTGTATCTATTCCTACCATGCGATAGCTGTGCTGAGCGGTGTATCTAATCCTACCATGCGATACGTCTGCTTAGCTGGTGTATGTAATCCTGCCATGCGATACGTCTGCTGAGCCGGTGTATCTAATCCTACATGCGATAGGTCTGCTGAGCCGGTGTATCTAATCCTACCATGCAATACGTCTGCTGAGCCGGTGTATCTAATCCTATCATGCGATACCTCTGCTGAGTGGTGTATCTAATCCTACTATGCGATACGTCTGCTGAGCCGGTGTATCTAATCCTATCATGCGATAGCTCTGCTGAGCCGGTGTATCTAATCCTATCATGCGATAGGTCTGCTGAGCCGGTGTATCTAATCCTACATGCGATAGGTCTGCTGAGCCGGTGTATGTAATCCTACCATGCAATACGTCTGCTGAGCCGGTGTATCTAATCCTATCATGCGATACCTCTGCTGAGTGGTGTATCTAATCCTACCATGCGATACGTCTGCTGAGCCGGTGTATCTAATCCTATCATGCGATAGCTCTGCTGAGCCGGTGTATCTAATCCTACCATGCGATACGTCTGCTGAGCCCTGTGACCTGTTGAGGAGCATTCCTGGCCCCCCCTCCCCGGGTTAATGGGCCAGACTTTGCCCGGTGTGCTGGGTGTGGGGCTCCTGTTACTGTGTAACCCGCCCCGCCCCCTGCACCTTGGATCCCAGCGGGGAGCGCGGATCCCATTGTGCTCTCCGCCCTCCAGCGCAGGAACCGAAGCAGCACCATGGCCGAATTCCCTGCCAAAGTCAGCACCCAGACCAGCACCCCGGAGGCCTCCGGCGGGGGGGGCTTCTGCCCCAGACCGGACATCACCTTCCTCAAGTCCATCCCGGGGATCCTCATGATGGTGGAGATCGTAAGTACTTAAGGGGCAGCAGGGCTGTGACGTGGTGGCTCCTCTGTCAGGGGCCCCAGATTCCCCCCCTTATACAGGGGCCCCAGATACTCCCCTATAAATCCACCCTGTGGGGGCCCCGGCTTTGTTTATGCTGCTCGTTCTCCCCCCTGGGAAAAAGCCGCAGACAAAGTGCAAGCGTCACTTACCTGGATACCTACCGCCCTGGATACCTACCGCCCGGCACTGAGAGGCGGCAACCTCCAGCGAGGAGCCTCTTCCCAAGTCAATGTCTTTGTATGAGCTCTGCTTGCTGTTAGTGAATAAAAACCTTCTGAGTCACACCACCTGTCACTTTTCACCAGTCCCAGTTGTATCCAGTCTAATGATTTGCAACAGCTGGAGAGCCTCAGTTTGCCCATCCCTGGTCTACACTGTGACAAACCCTCAGCTGTGAGAAGTGTTCTGCCTGGATGTCAGCAATGTTCCCATTCACTGACAGCATGTAGAGATCTTGAAAACGTTGAAGATTTGAAAGACTAGGTAACTATTGACTAAGTCGTGGTTACGCTCCAGCCTTTTTAATCCTTAGATTGTAAGCTCTGTGGGTCAGGGGCTTGGTTTATTATTGACGGTGTGGTCCAAGGGTCACAGAATGGAGTCGGTTACATCGCCTTCCTATAGGGAGCGTGCAGTGGATTATGGGGGCACGCTCCCTGCTTTATAACAACATTACCTATCATTTCCAGGGGGGTATGAGATGTCGCCCTCAGTGAGGTCCCTGTCTGCAAGTAAATTAAGTAAATTTCTAGGATGACTTAAGGAGGACCCCCCCCCCCCCCCCCGGTGACTATCCCAGGCGTCTCACGATGGCATCATGTGACCTCTGATGTCATTGCCGCAGATAAGATGAAGCAATAATCACCTGCTCTGCTGGTCACATGGTAAGGGGGCCATGCTGCATGACCCTGGTGTTAAAGGGGTCCTCTCACTACAGTAAGGTACAGTTATCATGTAGAAGAACTTAATACAAGGCACTTACTAATGTAATGTGATTCTCCATGTTGCTTCCTTTGCTGGGTGGATTCATTTTTCCATAACATTATACACTGCTCGTTTCCGTGGTTACGACCACCCTGCAGTCCATCAGTGGTGGTCGTGCTTGCACACTATAGGCAAAAGTGTCAGCCTCTCTGATGGCCGGGACTATGGGAGTGCACATAGGCTAGTGCTTTATCCTAGAGTGTGCAAGCACGACCACCACTGCTGGATTGCAGGGTGGTCGTAACCATGGAAACGAGCAGTGTATAATGTGATGGAAAAGAGTCAATATGGACAATCACAATACATTAGTAAGGGCCTTGTATTATCTTCCTCTACATGATGACTGCACCTTACTGAAGTGAGAGGACCCCTCTAAAGTTCACGTTTAGCCCGTCCTGATGTCCTAAAGCTTATAACATCCTGATGGAGGGGGGATCACAGCAGCACAGAGCGTTTCAGGAGGAGTGTTTGCTTCATTGATCAGTGAGGGCAGGGCTGCACGTGACGGATTCCTCCTGGGTCCCTATGCAGAGGGTTAAATTCCGTGGGCTGTGGATCTGTTGTCAGTGACAGCAGCTCCACGCCCCTTCCTAGGCACGGGGCCCGATGTCCATGCAGAACCGGTTCTCGTAACATTTATAGAAATAACTCGGGCCACAACCTGCTCGTGGCAGGCTGCAGAGCGACGCTACAACGAGGCGCGGGTCCCGATCACACCTCGGTACAAAAGGACCCTGGAGCGCCAGTCTGTTTAAACCCCCCCATTATATATGTCAAATATAAAGGTATATTTACTGGGTTATCTTCCATGCCTGTCCTATAATGTCACCATCTCCATTCAGGATAGGGCGGGGGAGAGGCCGACTGTAGCGTGGGAACTTCCCTGCCCCCAAAATTACTACTTTATGTCACTTCTTTCCAGGGCTGCGCCTTCTTCCGCAGACGTCTCTCAGGCATGCTCAACCTGCGGCCCTCCAGCTGTTGCAAAACTACAACTCCCATCATTCCTGGACAGCCTACAGCTATCAGCCTACAGAAGGGCATGTTGGGAGTTGTAGTTTTACAACAGCTGGAGGGCCGCAGGTTGAGCATCCCTGGTCTACATCATACCACACAATGTACTTGTACTGGCCCTTTAAATTCACACAGTGATGTGGTTTATTATTAAATGGTGGATGTCTGCGCATGCGCAGTGCTCTGGCCTTCACTTCGGGGGACCTATTCTAGAGATAGGAATGGGTCCCAGAGGTGGAACCTGCATCTGTCTGACATTGGTGGCATATCCTAGCGATATTCCATCAGTATATGACATGAGACAACCCCTTTCATTACATCCTATACTCCAGGCACATCTAAAGCTGCATCCAGAAACGTCACTTGGAGTCGGTCAGGATCAATACCAGATGAACTGTGAATGATACTATTGGTGCATGTGATTTGTGAACGCAGCTGTGGATGTGACTGGAGCATGTGAACTGTGAACGCAGCTGTGGATGTGACTAGAGCATGTGAACCGTGAATGCAGCTGTGGATGTGACTAGAGCATGTGAACTGTGAATGCAGCTGTGGATGTGACTGGAGCATGTGAACCGTGAATGCAGCTGTGGATGTGACTGGAGCATGTGAACCGTGAATGCAGCTGTGGATGTGACTAGAGCATGTGAACCGTGAATGCAGCTGTGGATGTGACTGGAGCACGTGAACTGTGATTGCAGCTGTGGATGTGACTGGAGCACATGAACCGTGAATGCAGCTGTGGATGTGACTAGAGCATGTGAACCATGAATGCAGCTGTGGATGTGACTAGAGCATGTGAACCGTGAATGCAGCTGTGGATGGGACTGGAGCACGTGAACCGTGAATGCAGCTGTGGATGGGACTGGAGCACGTGAACCGTGAATGCAGCTGTGGATGTGACTGGAGCATGTGAACCGTGAACGCAGCTGTGGATGTGACTGGAGCATGTGAACTGTGAATGCAGCTGTGGTTGTGACTGGAGCACATGAATTATGAATGCAGCTGTGGTTGTGACTGGAGCACTTGAACCGTGAATGCAGCTGTGGATGTGACTGGAGCACGTGAACTGTGAATGCAGCTGTGGATGTGACTGGAGCATGTGAACTGTGAATGCAGCTGTGGATGTGACTGGAGCATGTGAACTGTGAATGCAGCTGTGGATGTGACTGGAGCATGTGAACTGTGAATGCAGCTGTGGATGTGACTGGAGCATGTGAACTGTGAACGCAGCTGTGGATGTGACTAGAGCATGTGAACCGTGAATGCAGCTGTGGATGTGACTGGAGCATGTGAACCGTGAATGCAGCTGTGGATGTGACTGGAGCATGTGAACCGTGAATGCAGCTGTGGATGTGACTAGAGCATGTGAACCGTGAATGCAGCTGTGGATGTGACTGGAGCACGTGAACTGTGATTGCAGCTGTGGATGTGACTGGAGCACATGAACCGTGAATGCAGCTGTGGATGTGACTAGAGCATGTGAACCATGAATGCAGCTGTGGATGTGACTAGAGCATGTGAACCGTGAATTCAGCTGTGGATGGGACTGGAGCACGTGAACCGTGAATGCAGCTGTGGATGGGACTGGAGCACGTGAACCGTGAATGCAGCTGTGGATGTGACTGGAGCATGTGAACCGTGAATGCAGCTGTGGATGTGACTGGAGCATGTGAACTGTGAATGCAGCTGTGGTTGTGACTGGAGCACGTGAACCGTGAATGCAGCTGTGGATGTGACTGGAGCACGTGAACTGTGAATGCAGCTGTGGATGTGACTGGAGCATGTGAACTGTGAATGCAGCTGTGGATGTGACTGGAGCATGTGAACTGTGAATGCAGCTGTGGATGTGACTGGAGCATGTGAACTGTGAATGCAGCTGTGGATGTGACTGGAGCATGTGAACTGTGAACGCAGCTGTGGATGTGACTAGAGCATGTGAACCGTGAATGCAGCTGTGGATGTGACTAGAGCATGTGAACTGTGAATGCAGCTGTGGATGTGACTGGAGCATGTGAACCGTGAATGCAGCTGTGGATGTGACTGGAGCATGTGAACCGTGAATGCAGCTGTGGATGTGACTAGAGCATGTGAACCGTGAATGCAGCTGTGGATGTGACTGGAGCACGTGAACTGTGATTGCAGCTGTGGATGTGACTGGAGCACATGAACCGTGAATGCAGCTGTGGATGTGACTAGAGCATGTGAACCATGAATGCAGCTGTGGATGTGACTAGAGCATGTGAACCGTGAATGCAGCTGTGGATGGGACTGGAGCACGTGAACCGTGAATGCAGCTGTGGATGGGACTGGAGCACGTGAACCGTGAATGCAGCTGTGGATGTGACTGGAGCATGTGAACCGTGAACGCAGCTGTGGATGTGACTGGAGCATGTGAACTGTGAATGCAGCTGTGGTTGTGACTGGAGCACATGAACCGTGAATGCAGCTGTGGATGTGACTGGAGCACGTGAACTGTGAATGCAGCTGTGGATGTGACTGGAGCATGTGAACTGTGAATGCAGCTGTGGATGTGACTGGAGCATGTGAACTGTGAATGCAGCTGTGGATGTGACTGGAGCATGTGAACTGTGAATGCAGCTGTGGATGTGACTGGAGCATGTGAACTGTGAATGCAGCTGTTGATGTGACTGGAGCACGTGAACTGTGAATGCAGCTGTGGATGTGACTGGAGCACGTGAACTGTGATTGCAGCTGTGGATGTGACTGGAGCACATGAACCGTGAATGCAGCTGTGGATGTGACTAGAGCACATGAACCATGAATGCAGCTGTGGATGTGACTAGAGCATGTGAACCGTGAATGCAGCTGTGGATGGGACTGGAGCACGTGAATTATGAATGCAGCTGTGGTTGGGACTGGAGCACGTGAACCGTGAATGCAGCTGTGGATGTGACTGGAGCATGTGAACCGTGAACGCAGCTGTGGATGTGACTGGAGCATGTGAACTGTGAATGCAGCTGTGGTTGTGACTGGAGCACATGAACCGTGAATGCAGCTGTGGATGTGACTGGAGCATGTGAACTGTGAATGCAGCTGTGGATGTGACTGGAGCATGTGAACTGTGAATGCAGCTGTGGATGTGACTGGAGCACGTGAACTGTGAATGCAGCTGTTGATGTGACTGGAGCACGTGAACTGTGAATGCAGCTGTGGATGTGACTCCAGATCAGCACAAGGTAAGTAGTAAAGTCCCGTGCGGGTGATGGGGCAGAGTGTTACTGACTGTTGCTCTCACTATTGCAGCTCCTGGGTCTCCTGGTCTGGGCACTGATCGCTGACACTTACTACTATTTTGCACCTGGTTACGGCTGGGTCATGTTCGTGGCGATCATCTGCTGGGTGCTCACCATCATCCTGTTCATCATCATTTTGCTGCAGCTGCAGAGGAGGATCCCCATCATTCCCTGGCCCTTAACGGTGAGTCCCAAGTCTTTGGTCAGCCTGGAAACCACATATACCCCTCCTACTGATGCCCACTGCCCATTTATACGCCAACTCCTGATAGTCACAATTCTGCCTTATCAGAGGCTGCTGCATTATGTGTCCACCATGCTTTACCCTGCAGCTCTTCTGATTGACTACTAGGAATCATCACAAGCCCAGCAAGAAGGCAGTGAGGGAAAATCAAACTTTGGCCTCATGCAAACAGCTGTAAATATTTAGCAGTCCACAATATATGGATGACATCCATGTTGCGTCTTTTTTTTTTTGCCGACCCATTGACTTCATAGCATTTGTGGTCTGTAATTTGCTGCCAAATATACGACATGTTCTGTCTTTTTGCAGAACGGACAGCACATGGATGACAGCTGGGTGCTGTGCATTTTAGTTTTTTTGTGGACCCATAATAAATGGTTCCATGTGCGATCAGCAAAAAATATGGTCATGTGCAGGAGGCATAAAACACCAGTGAGAGACATAGACAAGGGGGAGGGGCCTTTGCGCGGGGGAGCCTCTGGATCTGACATGTTCTTCTCGCTCACCAGGTGTTCATCTACCACGCGGCGGCCACCGTTCTCTATGTGACAGCATTCATCACCTGCGCCGCGTCGGTGAACATAGGAATTTTCACACACAGTGATTATGGCAGAAGAGGGGCAGCCTCGGTAAGATAACGCTGCAATATACCTTTCATCATTATAGGTTGCTGAGAGCTGTTCACAATGTATGGTGGAACTACTAGTCCCAGCACATCACTAAAAATGTCCGTCTCATGGTATGACAACTACATAATGTGACCGCCGTTGTACATATAGCACTGCCGCACAGGCTCCTCCACCTGTAGAGGATCTTGGGTGGAGTGTCAGCAAATGTGATACAATTACCAAATATTACTCACCATCGAGGCAGGGCACACTACTGCTATGAAGCCCAGCACTGAACTACAGTGCAGCGAGATATCACACTGACATAACTACCGAGAGCCACCACTAGATGGTGCTCAATTCATGTTGATTGACTGTAAAATATGTATGTATGTAGTAAGAACCCCTACTGGTGGCTGTATAATATGTATGTAGTGAGCAGCCCCTACTGGCAGCTATATAATATGTATGTAGGGCGGCTGTATAATCTATAAGCAGTGAGTTTCCCCTAGCGGTGGCTGTATAATCTTACGTAGTGATCTCCCCTTAGCAATGGCAGTATAATCTGTATGTCGTTAGGTCCCCCTAGTCGTGGCTGTATAATATGTAGTGAGCTCCCCCTAGTGGTGGCTGTATAATCAGCATGTCATTAGCTTTCCCTAGTGGTGACTGTATTATGTAGTGAGCCCCTCCAAAGTGGTGACTGTATAATCTGTATGTACTGAGTAGGGATAAGCGAATCCCTAGTACTGAGCTCCCTCTAGTGGTGGCTGTACAATCTGTATGTGGTGAGGTCCCTCTAGTGGTGACTGTATAATCTGTATGTAGTGAGCTCCCTCTAGTGGTGGCTGTATAATCTGTATGTAGTGAGCTCCCTCTAGTGGTGGCTGTACAATCTGTATGTGGTGAGCTCCCTCTAGTGGTGACTGTATAATCTGTATGTAGTGAGCTCCCTCTAGTGGTGGCTGTATAATCTGTATGTAGTGAGCTCCCTCTAGTGGTGGCTGTATAATCTGTATGTGGTGAGCTCCCTCTAGTGGTGAATGTATAATCTGTATTTACTGAGCTCCCTCTAGTGGTGGCTGTATAATCTGTATGTAGTGAGCTCCCTCTAGTGGTGGCTGTATAATCTGTATGTAGTGAGCTCCGTCTAGTGGTGGCTGTATAATCTGTATGCAGTGAGCTCCCTCTAGTGGTGGCTGTATAACCTGTATGTAGTGAGCTCCCTCTAGTGGTGGCTGTATAACCTGTATGTACTGAGCTCTCTCTAGTGGTGGCTGTATAATCTGTATGTAGTGAGCTCCCTCTAGTGGTGGCTGTATAACCTGTATGTACTGAGCTCTCTCTAGTGGTGGCTGTATAATCTGTATGTAGTGAGCGCCCTCTGGTGGTGGCTGTATACTCTAGATCAGGGGTCAGCAACCTTAAGACACTCCAGCTATTGTGAAACTACAATTCCCAGTATGCTCTATTCATTTATATGAAAGTTCTTAGAAGAGCAGACCCAGTATGCATGCTGGTTGTTGTAGTTTCACAACGGCTGGAGTGCCGCAGGTTGCCTACCCCTGCTCTAGATCAGGGATGCTCAACCTATAGCCCTCCAGCTGTTGAAAAACTACAACTCCCAGCATGCCCTAAAAGCTGTAGGCTGTCCAGGCATACTAGGAGTTGTAGCTTTGCAACAGCTGGAGGGCCGCAGGTTGAGCATGCCTGAGCTATATGTAATAAGCTCCCCCTAGTGGTTTCTGTATAAATCCAAATCAGTTAGTTCCCTCTAGCAGTGGTTGCACATATCTGTATGTAGTGAGCGCCCTCTAGTGCTAGCTGTATAATCTGTATGTAGTGAGCTCCCCCTAGTGGTTTCTGTATAAGTCCAAAACAGTTTGCTCTAGTAGTGGTTGCATTTATTTGTAAGCAGTGAGCCCCCCCCCCCTAGTGGTGGCAGTCTAATTCCAGATCAGTGTACCCCCACTTAGTAGTGGGTACATGCAGATGTTATGTAATTAATCAGCACATTATTGGAGAATGCTGGGTATCACTTAATTAAACAGGCTCTTTCAACATGATTAACCCTATTAAACCTGGCATACTGGCTGGTGGGTTTGATCCTGCTGATGACGTATGATAAACAGCTGCAGGTATGTGTTTTTTATTATTTGCAAATTAGCAAGTTGGAGCACTCCCCCTCCCCTTGACTGACAGGGCTAGACATCAGCATGCTAAGGATAGAGTTGTGTTCTAGCAAGCACATATCATATACACTATTTACTGTAGCCTTATCATAGTGAGAAGAGTGGATTTCTATGCTTAGAAAGCTAATACATATTACCTGTTTATAGTCCTATTATGCTTATGAATAAAGAAACCAATCATATGTAATAGATTTCTAAGTATAGAAAAAACTTTTTTCTGTATGTGGTAGGACTAGAGTTGTTCCGATACCAAAATTTTGATTCGGTATCGATACCATAAAAAAGTATTGCGATACTCAATACCACGCGAAAAAAAATATAAAACACCCAAAAAAGCTGCGTGCATTCCACATTTTATGGAACCGCCGACTCATAACACAATAGTCCTATCCTATTTTTTGGGGGGACAAGGCGACTAAAAGAAAATGGTGAATCTGTGCAAAAAATGGTGCATTTTTTTATTTTATTTTATGGCGTTCACCGCATAAAAGAGGATTTTTTAAATAGTTTGGACTTTTGAGACTCGGCGATATGTAATATTTTATTTATTGTTTATATATTTTATATGTAAAATTGGGAAATGGGGTCATTTATACTTAATATTTTAGTGTACTTTTTTTTCCAGTTTATTTATTAACTTAGGGGCTAGAACCTGGGATCATTTTTATCCTATTCACCCTGATACAGCTCTATGCGGGTGAATAGGATCTCACACTCTCCCTGCTGCCCTGTGCATAGTACACACAGCAGCAGGGAGCTGACTATGGCAGCCAGGACTTCAGTAGCATCCTGGTTGCCATGGTAACCAATCGGAGCCCCAGCAATACACTGCTGGGGCTCCGATCAGAAGAGAGATGGTGGGGGACCCTGTGGCCACAGCCACCAATGATATTAATACTGAAGCCCCCCTTCATTAGGGAGGGAAGGGAGGATGGCGCACTGGCCAGCAATAATGTCTTTTAATACTGGGAACGGGTTGGGGGGGGGGGCACACTGGCCACTAATGTTTTAATACTGGGGAGGGAGAGGGGCAGGCGCACTGGCCATAAATGCCTAGTAACGTTTCATATACAAATTCAGAATGTAGAAGAAACACACTGCCGGCACCTGCCTGTGACAGAACGCTGCAATCCGCGGCAATTAACCCCTCAGGTGCCGGCAGTATGGTGGCCAGTGCGCCCGCCCCTCACACTCTATTGGTGGCAGCAGCAGCAGGGGGAGGGAGAGACTGCTTCCTTCTCCCCGTGCTGCTGAGTGAACATAGCCATGTTCTCCGATACTGGGCTGTGCAGTAGCGCAGCCTGGTATTGATAAAAAACCAATCCTAGTATCGAGCTCGATACCAGAGAAAAGTATCGAAACTTTGATACCCGAAACAACCCTAGGTAAGACTATAGCCTGGTGATAAGTGGTCAGCATTGCAGGTAGATATCCTAACTTCAAGTCCCAGAAGAGACTTCTATATATTTTTTTTCTGATTTATTTTCACAATATATGATTATAAAGAAACCAGCAATATGTGCTTGGTTAAATGAGGGAGAAAAAAAAAATCTGAAAGTCTCTCTAAAGATTCAAACCAGGGATCCCTACATGCAATGCTGACCACTTACAGTTAGGCTACAGCCTTATCATATTGAGGACTGTGGTTTTTCTATATTTAGAAAGCTAACACACAGTATTGTTTCATTCTAATCATATATTGTTCCTGTGAATAAAGCAGTAACATGTATTTTAGGTTTGTAAGCATAGAAATTCACTGTTATCAATGTGGTAAGGCTATAATAAGTAGTGTATGTGATATGTACATGCTAGGACACAATCATGTCAATGAAGAGGAGAGTGTGCAGAACATAGTGTTACAAAAGCAATGCTCCAAGGATTTAGCCCCACCACCAGGTGCTCCAACTTGCTAATTAGCATGTGATTAAAAACGCAGATATCTCTGTAGCTGTTTTAACATACAGACAAAAGAAAGGTATTGCTTTAATCAGTATACCCGGTTTAATAGTTAATCATGCTGACAGAGCCTCTTTAAGGCTGGGTTCACACGAGCGTGTCCGGATTAGGTCCGGATGCGTTCAGTGAAAACTGAGCGATTTCACAGGCAAAGCCATTCAGTTTTGCCTGCGATTGCGTTCAGTTTTTTCCGCGCGGGTGCAATGCGTTTTTCACGCGCGTGATAAAAAAAAAACTGAAGGTTTACAAACAACATCTCCTAGCAACCATCAGTGAAAAACGCAACGCACCCGCACTTGCTTGCGGATGCAATGCGTTTTTAACGCAGCCCCATTCATTTCTATGGGACTGCGGATGCGTTTATAACACATAAGATAGAGCATGCTGCGATTTACACGCGTTGCAAATAAAACGCTCATGTACACAGCCCCATAGAAATGAATGGGTCAGGATTCAGTGCGGGTGCAATGCGTTCACATCACGCATTGCACCCGCGCGGAAATCACGCTCGTGTGAATGCAGCCTAAAGAGTTTGGTGGGGCCTATTTTGCCCTATGACTGATGTATAGCCCTCCGCCAACCTCTTCAGTACCAACTGGATTATCAACACAGGGTAACAACCGCAATAATTAATGTGACGTTACACTAAAAAAAAAAACATTGGTTCAGAAAATCAGCAACTTGACAATTCAGACTAGACGCTTACCAAAAGGTTGGGTGAACATGCACGGGGTACCTTCCTGTCCACAATCCAGAAGGGTCTGGGGGGAGTGAACCTGATGCAAAATCTTCAAATATTAGGCCACCTGCACATGTTGCAGAACCCCCAGCCGATCAGCTGTTTGAACAGAAGGCCGTGCTCCATGAGAGCGCTGCTTTTCCTTCATAGTTTACTTGACATTACTGCGGTGAGCAGTGTAATTACAAGAAGCTGCCCGTTCACTTCTATGGGATGACTGTAGTATACACCTGCATAGGAAGGAGCCACCCCATAGACGTGAATGGGATGACTTGTAATTACACTGCTCGCCACTGCGATGTCAATGGAGCAGGTAAACAATGAAGAGAAGGCAGCGCTCACATGGAGAGTGGCCTCCACTTCAACCAGCTGATCGGCGGGGGTCCCAGGTATCGGACCCACACCTATCTGATATTGATGACTTGTCCTGAGGTTAGGTCATCAATATTAAAATTCTGGACAACCCCTTTAACTATGATTGTGGTTTTAGCTGCAGATTTCACCGCCTTCAATGGAAGGGTGAGATCTGCGGCAAAACTGCATCTAATCCACTCCAAAATCCTCAATTAGATATTGCAGATTTGCTGCAGAAACGCACATAAATCTGCACAGATCTTATGTGCGGGCAGCCCTAGGTGGCAAAAGGGTTTTTAGGCCCTTTATGTCCTAGGGGGCCAAGTGCACTGCAACCTCTGTACTCTCCCTACAGATCCCCTCCATGTGTGCGCCGCAGGTTTCTCACTTTGGCGTCATGTATCTGCATACTGACCATTGCCTCTGTTCCCCAGTTCTTCGCCTGCGTGGTGATGATCGCTTATGGAGCAAACACCTTCTTTAGTTTCATGGAATGGAGGGGCACCGGTGGGAACGCAGCGTCTGCCCAGGCCTAAAGACTCCCCGCACACCCTGATGTATATAGGTTTTTTCCACTGACAGACATTAACTTGGAATAAGTCTCTGGGACGTCCTGTCCACAGACCTGAGAGACCATTGAAGGCGTTATCACTGTAATATAAGAAGGGGTGAGGACCAGACCGACCATGGCCTGGAGCAGATACATTACAGATCTACTGCACTGAATAAATCCAGGTGGTCTTCTCAATTATCTACAACTCCCACCATCTGGCTGTCAGGATATGCTGAGAGCTGTCATTCTGCTGCAGCAAGAAATCCACAGACTGGAAGTCACTAATTCTCAAGATCCTACAAGGCCCCTTTACATGGCGTCCTCCTACCACAGGCCTGCTCAAGCGGCCATATTTACAGCTCGTGTCTATCCGCTCTGAGGATCCGTTACACATTTTAGAGAAAATGAATGTAAACCGAGTCATGACAATACAGCCTGCGGTCTACGAGCTCTATAGGCATTCTATGGTCGAGCACCAGCTATTGCCGCCTCCGGCCGGGGAGAGGCTGACCCTAGTGTTCCTAGTTGGAAAGAACAGCACGATCCAGAGCAGGACTCAGGAAATTCCTACAAATGCTTCGTCAAATAAACCAGACCCACAACTAACGGCAAAATTAATAAAATATAATTGTGGTTTTTTTTCCTGCAGTATGGCTGCTATCAGAGCTGAGGGTTTGTGACAATGTATCGAAACTAGACTATCCTTTACAAACTGAACAGCCAGGACTCCAGAATGATCCTGTTTACCTGCACCGATACATTGTAACAAACAATCTGGAGACTTGTGCTGCTGCGTTTAGCCTAGGTTTCTAGACTGGATACAACTGTACCAAACCCTCACCTGGGAGAAGTTTTGGGAATGGTGAGGAGTTTAAATTAAATATGCTTACATACAATGACCTGTAATGCACTGAGGCACATGTTTAAGACGAGGACAGGATGGGATATTGCTGAGACATGCAGCGCTTTCTTCATCTCATATGATCCTGTTACGATCTTCACTCTTAATATATGGCTCAAGCATGTAGCGACAGGCATTACATAAGGTTCTCTCCCAGTTTTCTAAGGAGGGACCCCTAATGTATTATGCAACGCCACAGCGGAAGCCTGAAGATTGACTGAGGGCAGTGTTCAATATCACCACTAGGTGGCAGCAGATCATTACTCCATAACAGAGCTGTGGGACTACCAAGCCTGAATGTTAGGTGCAGCAGTTCTGATAAAAAAAAGTCTGCTGCCACCTAGTGGTGACAATGTAAAATGCAATCTACAGGACAAAGCTATTGGATTTATTAGAACTAGGAAGCCATAAATTTATAACTAGAGATGAGCGAATTTCATGTTATGAAATTTGTTCACGCTTTGTTTTGCGGTGAAAGCAGAACTGCGTTATGGATTCCTTTACCATGGAGCATAACGGAATGCCTTTAGAGGCATTCCATTATTCATTCCATCATAATAAAAAAAAAAGTCTATGGCCTGCATAACGGATCCGTCCAGTTTCGTTATGCAGGAGAGGACTCCTCTGCATAATGGAAACGGGACGGATCTGTTTTGCAGCCCATAAACTTCTATTATGACGGAATGCCTCTAAAGGCATTCCGTCATAGAAGTGCGTTATGGTATCCATAACGCAGTTCTGCTTTTACTACCAAACGAAGCGTGAACGAATTTCTAAATATGAAATTCGCTCATCTCTAGTCATTACTTAGAACAATAAGATTCCAACTCGTATATGAGAATAAAGAACCTGTATTAGTTTTGATTATTTACTGTAATATAGAAATATTACGACCTTATGTCCTCCGTGCCACAGCTTTTCTAATAAATCTCCGCTTTCCTTTTCCATTTGATGAGTGCTCAATGGCTCCAGTCCATCAGCAGTTACCAGTATGCACGTGGGCTGCCATATGGGCATTCCCGCCTCCAGGAGCAAGGCTATGGAAAAGCATACTCTATGTTAGGGGTCAACAACCTTCCCCATTCCTGCTGCATTCACTTCTATGGGAGTGCCAAGCATTGTAGCATGCTGGGAGTGATAGTTTCCACACAGCTGGAGGGTGCCGATCACTGCTCTAGACTGACATGCATGAAAACCGCAGGGAACATGGTGTATAATAATTGGCCTTCTCAGTGATATCTCCATGAGATATGGCTGAAACGCAGAAAGAGCAGCTGCTGCCCCATGGCGAGGGGTGACAATAAACATATGTCGGGGCGAGGTGATGTTTTTCTTAGGACAAATATCCACTTTTCATATGGGATTCCTTGGATTCACGTTCAATCTCCCACTCTGGCAAGTAGCCAGAGTTTGGCGGTCCAACAATGTGTGGTCAAAAAGTGGAGCAATGCTCCTTGAAAGGGGTTAAATAAGATTAGAAAAACATGTCTGCCTGTTTCTAAAACAGCGCTACACCTGTCCACAGGTTGTGTGTGGCACTGCGGCTCACTCCATTCACTTCAGAGGAGCTGAGCTGCAATACCAAAGATCTCCCTTGGACAGATGAGGAGCTGCCATGTTTTTCTAATCCTGTGCGACCCCTCTGAATCTATGCAGTTGGCACCTTGTATTCTGCCTTAGATTGCAAGCTCCACAACACAGGGCTCATAGGCAGGTCTCATAGGCTTGTAGGATGGTGGCAGTATTATGCCAATATGTTAGTGTGTGACGCTGCGAGGTCATGTATGAAATCCTGGCACTTGGGACGTGCACATGGACAGCAGCCGACTACACGTAGGGGGGCTATAATCAAACAGCAACACCCTTACCAGGAAGTAATGCAAACACCAGAAGGGTGCGACGAACGCCAGTCTCCACGCAGATCAGTAATCGACAGTCAGGACTCCGTAAAGATCCATTCCTTTATTATAGAACAACAGATATACAACACAGTCCGCAGCTCATTTCCCACCCACGTTATAAAATTAACAAAATAAAAATAAAAAATGAATGGAAGTCACTACAGGGCAAATTATATTTGGCCGCTACAGCTTTCCCCTCCAAAAAGGTTTCCCCCTTGTATCCACCCAACATAAAATTAAGGGAAGGCGTCCCCTCCAGCAAGATTCAGACAGTGCAAACCCATGGTAACACTGATGGGAAGTAAAGAGCTATGTCCTTTTAATTAGCTAGAATTAGATTACTGGGGGGGACAAAAAAAACATGCTAACTGAATCCAGGAAGGGGGTCTGCTTAAATTGGCAATATCCATAGATTAGGTTTGTCCACAGAATTGGATGAAGAAAAAAAAAAAATATAATAATCTATTGGCACCAATTTGCTCCCCAAATTCTGACATAGCCCCCCTTTACCAGGGTGTAAACAGCATAAAATGTAATAGAGGGAAGAGATTGCACTACGTGCACTGTCCACTAGGTGGCGATACGACACTTACAGCACATTACAGTGGCCAGGCCTGTATAAAATCTAGATCATCCTTACAAGTGAGGAAGCTGCTGCGTACAAAAAACGAGGAGCAGACCTCGAATAAATACAACGTCCGACGTGAGCCGAGGATTCAAGCCTCGACAGCAAACCGAAACGGTGCAAAACTTTTTTTTTGGCTAAGCTTGGGGGGGGGGGGGGGGGGTCATCGGTGTGGTAAAGCTACTATGGGCTGGAGATATAGATTTTGTGGGATGACGGGTGATAATCACATATTCAGGACCCGTTCACTGCGGAGGGCATATGGCCAAAAGCAGATCCATCTGGTTTATTGGCAGAGTTGGACATGGACGCTGCGAGTGATGAGGCCCCCCGTGCACCTATCAGCCTTGCTAGAGACCGGTGATCGGCAACGATCAGTTCGGAGGCGTCTGTGTGCACAAAGGGTTAATAGGGTCACCCTTTAGGATGGGGGATCAATCCCCTATAATCCAGCACCTGCAGACAGAACAGCCTAAGCCGCCAAAATATACACAGGAAGTGAACACCTATAAGAACGTCACGACTGCCCACCGAGCGTGTAAAATGAAAAGACCCCAAAGCAAACGCCGACAACCCTCGAAACGCAGCTCGCGGCATCAATCCAGCATAAATTACTTACATTATCTATTATAATATTATTACAGGAGTTGATGGGGAAAACAAACAATGAAAACGTGTGGGGGTTCCCATTTCACAACCCTGTATCTCCTCAGCATAGTCCCAATGGACCCTTACACTGTCCTCTCTCGTGTGCAAAAACCTCAACTCGGCTGGAGATGACGTTGCGGCAAGGCAGCCCAGTCCGTCAGCGCTCGCCATCAGCAAAGCTTTTAGTCTGGGAAGCACTGGGAAAGAAAAAAAAAAACCCTGGTATAACTAAGACGCCAGGAAAGCCAACCAATGCGCCAACAGCACCCCTCCCCCACCTCCATTTCTGGCGTTGCGCAGGATGGTTCCACCCTTGAAACGTTCAGTGCAAAGTGCCAGGATTTAAGTAGTATAAATGTTTGTCTCATGGCATCGCAGGTGACAATGTATACCCGGCAGGGTCACCAGGGTTGAAGAGGGGATTCACATTCTCTTCTATTGACCTTCCTTTTCTCTCCTCCCCCCCCCCCCCCCCAATCCGTGAACTCCACCGACAAAGGGCACAAGTGGCGTTGACTTAAGACCTCTCAGCATTCTCGACCTTGTAGGAGGGGCCCGTGAAAAGACACGCCCTCTTCTGCCTTCTCCCCCTTCCCGACGCCTTCTCCCCACGAGCATTTAAAGATGATGATGGGAAGAGTCTTCAGTTTGGCTTTTGTTATTCCCCGGATCTTCAGTCTTGGAAAACTGAAGGTGCGCATGAAGGAGGGGGCGAGTGTGGAAAGCAGTTCAGACAACCCTGGAAGGACGCAGATTCCAGTCTCTGTGATCCTAAAGAGGGTGAAACCCAGTGCTCTGCAAATCGGAAGAGGAGAGGACACGGTGAGTGCGAAATCTACAGGTAAGTCACATGGTGCAAGGACTGATCATGCAGGACAGAAATAGGGAGGTGTGCCAAAGCAACAAAGAGGTAGGGAAGGGGCGACAGGTCAGGAGTCCTCATCAGAGAGGGTCCCACTACAAGTGCAAGTCTATAGGGGTGCAGGCAACACTTAGGCCGGACTTCAACAGGACAGCTGCGGACCACCCACAGCAGCCAGTCAGCCGCCGCCCACCACCCACAGCAGGCAGTCAGCCGCCGCCCACCACCAGCAAAAAAGATTACCCTGCTCGTCTTCTTTGCAATTCCGGGGTTGCGGTAGCTTCGCTAGTCATGCTGCAACACCATTCTTGTTGTGTGCCACCCCACCTTGGTTCTTTCAATTTTGCTTTCCTTTAAAGCAATTTACTCCCTCTCACCATTCTGGACACATGCATGCTAAAGCCAAGCCGAGCGTGCATGTGGATGGAGGGGCAGGGAGAGATAGCCAACAGCTAAACAGGTGTATCTGACATGTAAGACCAGCCCATCCAGTAGGGAAGATCTAATGAATTGCAATACAGGCTTGTCAAGATGTAGCATCAGCAAAGCAACCTGATACAAGCCTGGACGGCCTGACTGTCCGATGGCCACATGAAGAATTTGGAGCCTCAGGCGAAGACGTGTAGTGTGAAAGGAAGAGGGTGGGGGTGTCATAAAAGTACATACCTTAAGAGAAAGTCAGCCAGAATGGCCGCAGGTCAATCAGAAGGGTGCTCTGGACAACACCTGTTCACCTCAAACCAGGAATCTATACAGCTGAGAGAGAAGAGACATCATGAGAGCCCAACACAGAACCAACAGACGAGTGAAGAGTCAGAAAGGGCCGGTGTGAAAGGCTTCGTCTTGCTGTCAATGAATTTTTATTATTAAAGCGCCATTCATCCCATAGCTCTGTACATATGATAAGCGGTGCACATAATACAGACAATTGCACTAAGCATGAACAAGACGAGTTCTACATGGTATGGGTGAAGGACACCGTAGGGGAGGGTAAAGCTGGTCATGGCGGTATAGAGGCAGCAGGGTCACCGGTTGTAGGCTGGTCTAAAGAGGTGGGCTTTTTTAGGTTTCTTTTGAAGGATTCCACTGTAGGTGGACTGTCTGATATGTTGGGGTAGAGCGTTCCAGAGTACGGGGGATGCACGGGAGAAATCTTGGAGGCAATTCTGGGAAGAGGTGATAAGGGGAGAGGAGGAGGTCTTGAAAGGATCGGAGATTGCGTGTGGAGATGTATCGCGAAAGTAGCTCAGAGATGTAGGGAGGGGACAGGTTGTGGACGGCCTTGTATGTATTGGTTAGTATTTTGAACTGAATTCGCTGGGCAATGGGGAGCCAGTGAAGGGATTGGCAGAGGAGTAACAGGGTGAGAGGTGGATTAGTTGGGCAGCAGTGTTGAGGATAGATTGGAGGGGTGCGAGAGTGCTAGATGGAAGGCCACAGAGGAGAATGTTGCAGTAGTCTAGGCAGGAGATATGAGGGCATGTACAAGCATTTTCACAGACTCAAAGTTGAGGAAAGCGCGGATGCGGGAGCTATTTTTGAGTTGGAGGCGGCAGGAGGTGGAAAGGGCTTGGATGTGCGGTCGGAAGGAGAGGGCAGAATACAAGGTCAAGCCAAGGCAGCGGACTTGGTTGACTGAGGAGAGTGTGCAGCCATTGATCGTGACAGATATGTCTGTTGGGGGTTGAGCAAGATGGGGGAAAGATGATGAATTCTGTTTTATCCATGTTAAGTTTTAGAAAGCGAGAGGAGAAGGAGGATATGGAAGATGGGCTTTGTGGGATTCTGGATAGTAAGGTGGTGATGTCTGGACCAGAGAGGTAGATTTGTGTGTCGTCAGCATAAAAGTGATACTGAAAGCCATGGGACTATGAGCTGTCCCAGGCCGAAAGTGTACATAGAGAAAAGCAGGGGTCCGAGGACAGAGCCTTGTGGGACGCCCAACAGAGAGGAAATGAGACGAGGAGGTGGCGTGAGAGTGGGAGACGCTAAATGTCCAGTCTATGAGGTATGATGTGATCCAGGAGACGACCAGGTCCGTGACGCCAAGAGATGAGTTTGTAAAAGAAGGGAGAGGTCGACAGAGTAATGGAGAAGGCAGAGGACAGTGTCAAGAAGAAGGAGGACAGAGTAATGGAGAAGGCAGAGGACATGTCAAGAAGAAGAAGGACAGAGTAATGGAGAACATAAAATGCAAAAAGATTGTGGAGCCCCAGTTATGGGTCTACAACACAGTGAAAGCCAGATATCCCTCAAAGGAAGGAAAAACAAGCAAAGGGGCATTTTATGTTTCCCAGGGAGCTTTGCACTTTGGATTGCTGTGTTTGAGACTCTTAAGTGAGGCTCCACGGCATTTTTGTAGCTGGTCTCCCTAAGATCAGCTATTGCTTTGTTAGAGTAATGGAGAAGGCAGAGGACAGGTCAAGGAGAAGGAGGACAGAGAAATGGAGAAGGCAGAGGACATGTCAAGAAGAAGAAGGACAGAGTAATGGAGAAGGCAGAGGACAGGTCAAGGAGAAGGAGGACAGAGTAATAGAGAAGGCAGAGGACAGGTCAAGGAAAAGGAGGACAGAGTAATGGAGAAGGCAGAGGACAGGTCAAGGAAAAGGAGGACAGAGTAATGTTTTTTGGTTTTGGCTGTTAGTAGGTCATTGGGGACGTTGATAAGGGCAGTCTCGGTTGAGTGATGGGGTCGGAAGCCAGATTGTAGGTGGTCAATGAGGGAGCAGGAGGAGAGGTGAGAGGACAGTTCAGAATGGACATGTTGCTCAAGTAGCTTTGAGGCATATGGAAGAAGTAATGTGGGGCGATAACTGGACAAAGAAGATGGGTCAAGTGAAGGTTTTTTGAGGATGGGTGTAATTGTAGCATGTTTAAAACCAGAGGGGAAGACACCAGAGGTTAGTGATAGGTTGGAGAGATGAGTTAGGGCTGGGATAAACACTGTGGTGAGGTTAGGGATGAGGTGGGATGGGATTGAGTCAAGTGCACAGGTGGTGAGATGGGATCTGGAGAGTAGAGTGGAGAGTTTTTCTTCTGTAATGGTGGAGAAGCGGGTTTTGGGAGAAGAGGACGGAGCAGCTGTGTGGAGGGTCCGAGGGGACTGCGCTGAAGCTTTCTCTGATGGCGACTATCTTTTGTTTGAAGTATATGGCAAAGTCCTCAGCCAAGATGAGAGGAGAGGGTGGGGGCGCTGGGGGACGGAGAAGAGAGTTAAGTGTTAAAATGTTTAGGGGTGGGACAGGGAAGATATGAGAGATGAGAAGTCACCTGTTTTGCATCAGCGAGTGAGGATGTGAATATGAGGAGGGATTGCCTGTATGCGGTGAAGTAATCCTTACAGTGGGATTTCTTCCATCGCCGCTCAGCAGCCCTGGAAGCTTGTCTGAGATTTTTGGTCAGGTTGGTGCCAGGGATGATTTTTCGAGTTTTGTTGTGTGTAAGGGGGGCAACTGAGGCCAGAGCCGTACTTATTGTGGTGTCATACAGGGTGGTGGCAGAATCTGTGTCTTTGAGGGAACAAATGGTAGAAAGTGTCAGAAGAGTCTCAGAAATCAAGCGAAAGTCGAGATGTTTAAGGCTCCTGCGGGGGTGTTCGTGTGTGGACCAGGGGCAGCAGAAGAGACCACTGAAGAGAAGGTGAGTAGGTTGTGGTCAGATAGGGGGAGAAGCAAATAAAGGTTAGATAGGGAGCAGAGGCGGGTAAAGATAAGATCCAGAGTGTGACCATCCCTGTGGGTGGGAGCGGACGACCACTGAGACTCCGAAGGAGGAAGAGAGAGATAGGAGTTTAGAGGCAGCTGAGTGGCGGGTGTCAATGGGGATGTTGAAGTCACCCATGATGATAGTGGGGATGTCGGCAGAAAGAAAGTGTAGGAGCCAGGTGTTAAAGTGGTCAAGAAAGATGGTGGCTGGGCCTGGGGGCGGTAAATGACAGCTTCTTGGAGGGGAGAGTAGATGCGAACAGAGTGGACTTCAAATGAAGTGAGTGTAAGGGAGGGTGGCAGAGGAGTTGGGCTGTAGGAGCAGGTGTCTGATAGAGAAGACCAACTTCTCCACCATGTTTGCTGCCAGGGCAGGGGGTGCGAGTGAAATTAAATCCGCTACAAGAGAGTGCAGCAGGGGAGGAGGTGTCGGAGGGTGTCAGCCATGTTTCTGTGAGACCCAGAAAGGAAAGTTTGAGAGATGAAGTAGTCATGAATGTAGGAGAGTTTGTTACAGACAGAGCGAGCGTTCCACGATGCTCCTGCAAAAGGGACCAAGAATCAGGGGAATGGTTTTCAGGTTTAAGGGGTTGCAGAAATTTGTAGGAGATTTGTAGTGGGAGGTAGAGGTGATGGTGGGGAGCCTGGATTTGGAGAGATATCACCAGCAATAAGGAGAAAAAGAGAAAGTGTTAGTAGGTGAGAATAAGAGAGAGCAAGAGGCATCTGTGTTTGGGAAGGAAGTGTTTTATGTTACCAAACAGGTTTGTGCAAGCAGCCAGATGAGAAGGTAAGATGGAGGGAGAGATGAAGAGTTCCTTGCTGGGTGACTGGATGTGGGGTTATGTCAGGAGAAACATTTGCTTCCATTGATACATAGTAGCAAGAGATTTGTGTTACTGACAAATAAAGTGCATATACGATTGTCTAGGCCAGGGATGGGCAAACTGCGGCTCTCCAGCTGTTGCAAAACTACAACTCCCAGCATGCAAAGACTGCTTACAGCTATCAGCCTACAGCAGGGCATGGTGGGAATTGTAGTTTTACAACAGCTGGAGAGCCGCAGTTTGCCCATCCCTGGTCACGGCTGATACACTGTAAGAAACGTTCAGCTTTCAACAGGATTCCCACCTCCGGACATAAACAATATTCATTCACAGCAAGCAGAGATCTTAAAAATAGTAGGGAATTGTAACAGCGCCTATTAGGAAGGTGCAAACATTTTCATTACATAGTTGCCTATCCTGAGCTGGAGAATAGTGTTGAGCGAGCTTGTGTTTTCAAGTTCGGCGTACAAGGTTCGGGTTATCTAAGAACCCCGCTATGGATAACTTATGGTCCGTGGTAGCGGAATCCATAACGGAATTCTTAGATAACCCGGACCTTGTACGCCGAACTTGAAAACACAAGTCTCCCTACTGGAGACCTGACACCCAGATTGCTAGGGACACATTGTTTGAGAACCTACAAAATAATGTGGTTGCTAAGGCATGTATGCCTAGCAGCCAAACGGTGTGGCCCGACTCTGGATTGGCACAGGACTGACAGGTGAAAATCATCCTGACGCTGTGCCAACCCCATACCAGGGGATGTGAAACCCAGCTACAGCGATACAGACAGCGTCCTCAGTACACAAGGGGTTAAGAGCGAATCGGCAAGCCCCATCGCTCGTGAGTAATTACCCCCAGGCCGGTTTATTTGACAGGAGACTGCGCATACAAGCCAGGTTACTACAGTAACATCCATGGCATCGGGACGGGTGCCAGGTTACCAGGGCGACGGGTCACCAACCCAGCACAATGGCATTTACCAAATGAGGAAGCTCCGGGCAGCCAAAACAGACGCCAGAACTCAAAATGTACACGAACCGGGCGGAAGCAGGTAGGTAGGGCTTTAAAGGAGACTGCGACCAGAACACGAGTGCAAAGGGTTAAGCCTACCAGGGCTGCGGGGTCTCCTACCTTTTGTGGTAAATGCACAGGCAGGGGAGTCTGGCTATTGTATCCCCCTGTGAGAGCTCCTCCAGGCAGATGACACACTCGCCGGCGTCCCGCGTTAAAACATCATCTGCAGAGGACGGAAAAAGAGAAAAATCAAGAAATTATTTCTTAAAAAAAAAAAAAAAAAAAAGGACTTGCAACCGGCGTGAGACTACAATTCCCAGCATCTGAGAGCTATAGTTTCCAAACACCCTGAGAGATAGGTTGTAGCACCCCTGAAATAAACCTCATGCCTTACACTCCCTGGGGCCTCCAGAGCTGCATTAATAATTCTGCTGAACCTAGAGGCTGCAGGATTGCACAGCTGACTGCAGGTCTGTACAGGGTGTAATTAAGGAGGTGCAATCGTCACACCAGGCGTTGTACACTCGTCACCTGCAAAAACCCACAGCTCTCAGAATGCAACGTGAGGAAGTGCAAAGCATGGTGGGAGTCTGGACAAGCTGTAACGAGCATGTGTCAAGGTTCGGGGCAAAGGCCCACGTCTCTGCATATCGTTCAGCTCTCAATTTTGCAGTGGGCAGAGAGTGGCCCATTGGTGAGCGCCCCGGTGGTACATTGGGTCAGGTGAGATAATGCAGGTTCCTACCATACAGCTGGAAGGGACGAGTGCACTGTGATCTATCTGATCTATGCATCTGATAAACTGCAGAAGGATGTATGCAAAACCACCACAGAATCCAGGGCAATGTATATATAGACAGCTCGAGCTGTGCCCAGGAGCTGACATTCACCCTGCCTCTGACAGGCTGCAGTGAATAGCACTTGTATGAGGGAGGATCTATTCTGGCTGAGTTACTGGGTCATTAGCCTCCAGCAGAGAGAAGCAGGGGGTCCGCGGGTGGTAGCTGGAAGCCTATTTGTCAGCCGAGCTATTTGTAGCCCTCGTTTAGATGAAACTAGTACAAGTGACACAGATACCAGCTGCTGCAGGAACACAACTCCAGTATAACCAGCTCCTGCGTTAGTGGGCACAATAGAAATCTGCCCGCTGCTATAAACCTGGCCTGACCCCATCTGCACCAGCCGTAATCCATGTTCTTCCAGATCACACAGGCCAATTATATTTCATTGTATTACCAGCACAGAGCCCCATGCCCCCCACCTCAAATGGGATGTCCCAGAGAGACAGCCAGCATGGGGGGGGGGGGGCATCCCCAAGAGAGACAGCCAGCGTGGGGGGCCATCCCCGAGAGAGACAGTTGATGCAGGTGGCCCATCCCTGAGAAAAAAGATCCCTGTTTCGGTAGGACCAGCAAGCCACTTGATGTGTTTGGGGGCCTCCTGACCTTGCCATAAGGAGATGTAAGGATCAGGCAGTTGGTTTTCAACATGCCCATTCCTTCTGTTCAAGAGGAGCCATTTCTGCCATTAAGGACACATACACCCATATGTGGAGGACTTTGTTCCCTTTCAGTGGGGGGACAGCAGCTCATCAAACACCTGCACCTCTGAGGATGCATTCAGCTTGTTAAACCCCTGCATAGAAAAAATAGTCTATTACATGCAGCCCCAGGCACATGGTAGGTAATGCCATAAAAGTGGCATTACCTACCTGAAATCTGACCCCCGTAGATTTCTGTGTCTTAGTGGACAGAAAGACTAGACAGAAGGGTGCGCTACCAGAAAGGAGGAAGAAAAACCTCCCACTAATGTTACTGAGTGTATACTGCAGTAATACAGGGTGGGCCATTTATATGGATACACCTCAGGCCTCTTTCACACTTGCGTTGTCCGGATCCGTCGTGTACTCCATTTGCCGGAAGTGCCCGCCGGATCCGTAACAACGCAAGTGACCTGAAAGCATTTTAAGACTGATCAGTCTTCAGTATGCTTTCAGTGTTACTATGGCAGCCAGGACGCTATTAAAGTCCTGGTTGCCATAGTAGTAGTGGGGAGCGGGGGAGCGGTATACTTACCGTCCATGCAGCTCCCAGGGCGCTCCAGAGTGACGTCAGAGCGCCCGATGAGCATGGATCACATGATCCATGCTTGTAGGGCGCCCTGACGTCACTCTGGAGCGCACCAGGAGCCGCACGGATGGTGAGTATGCTCCTCCCCTGCCTCCCCACTACACTTTACCATGGCAGTCGGGACGTTAGCGTCCTGGCTGCCATGGTAACCATTGAGAAAAAGCTAAACGTCGGATCCGGCGAGGCGCCGAAACGACGTTTAGCTTAAGGCCGGATCCGGATTAATGCCTTTCAATGGGCATTAATTCCGGATCCGGCATTACGGCAAGTGTTCGGATTTTTGGCTGGAGCAAAAAGCGCAGCATGCTGCGGTATTTTCTCCGGCCAAAAAACATTCCGGTCCTGAACTGAAGACATCCTGATGCATCCTGAACGGATTTCTCTCCATTCAGAATGCATGGGGATAAAACTGATCAGGATTTTTCCGGCATAGAGACCCAACGACGGATCTCTATGGCGGAAAACAAAAACGCCAGTGTGAAAGAGGCCTTAATAAAATGGGAATGGTTGGTGATATTAACTTCCTGTTTGTGGCACATTAGTATATGTGAGGGGGGAAACTTTTCAAGATGGGTGGTGGCCATGGCGGCCATTTTGAATCCAACTTTTGTTTTTTCAATAGGAAGAGGGTCATGTGACAAACTTATTGGGAATTTCACAAGAAAAACAATGGTGTGCTTGGTTTTAACGTAGCTTTATTCTTTCATGAGTTATTTACAAGTTTCTGACCACTTATAAAAGGTGTTCAATGTGCTGCCCATTGTGTTGGATTGACCCCCCCTCACATGAATACTAATGTGCCACAAACAGGAAGTTCATATCACCAACCATTCCCATTTTATTAAGGTGTATCCATATAAATGGCCCACCCTGTACTGCATTCCCACGCCCCAGTCACCGCACAGTAATACTCGGTGTTTCAACTCTTCATATCTGCTTGCTGTCAGTGAATGGGAACACCCATGTTTTAGAAACTGAAAATGCACAGAACTAAAACTTTGCACAGCTGAGGGGCTGTCACAACTGTACCTAATCTACAAAGCGTCTTGCTTCTGGATGTAAACCAAAGCATTTCCATTGACTGAAAGCAAGCAGTGATTATTCCGCTGGCAGTTTTCTAGGCCCAAGTGATTTGAGGTAGGGGGCACTCCTTCATAGGTAATAGATGCCCAGGACGGCGGGCAGACTTATCAGTGCAGTGCATACATACGTACCGTTATAGGAGAGCCGCGGCTTGCTTAGACACATTATAAAGTGCATCTCCATCTCATCGGAAGCTACAGACTTGGAGCATATGGGGCAGCGAAAGCCTAGAAATAAGAAGAGACATATGAGGGGCGGTGACCGACAGGCTTACATTACATAGGACAGACATGGGGAGGGGGATACAGGACTGATCCACTGCAGGTATATATTCGGCTAACATGTCCTGCCCTGGCCTCACTGTGTATCGCTCTTCTGACTTCTGTATTCTGCGCAGCCGCCGACACTAAGCTCTTGTACCTTTCTGACATCGCCTTTCACCACACCTATGGAGACGTATGCAAATTCCTGCAAATATGACATGCTGTGCCTATGTGTAAGGAGTCTGTGTGCCCAGTAAGCTACAGATTTCCATTCACTGCAAGCAAACAAAAGCAACTGACCAGCACTGGGCCACTCATTTCTTATGAGAGGGGTCTGGTTTTGTACAAGGTAAAGTTTTGTAACTTTCTAACACCCTCTTCTTATCTGTTTGCTGACGGTGAACCTGAAGAAGCTTTACTTACAGCGGAGGGTTTGCTACAGTTGTAGCCAGGCAGTATTCTAGGCTGATGCACTGTAGCAAAACAATCAGGAAAGAGACGATTGCTGCTACCTAAGGCTACCGGATCAGGCAATCTGTATGCAAACAGACAGCATTTGTAGACAAATCTGGATGCAGAACCATCTCACAAATGCATTGCAATACCGGTTGTCATCCGGAAAAACGGATCTGCTATTTATTTATTTTCACAGACCAGATCTGTCAATGCGGTAATTTTAATGCCGGCACTAATACATTTCAATGGAGATTAACGCCGGATCTTGCATTCCGGCAACTGTTCCGGAATTTTGGACAGAGACAAAACTGCAGCATGCTGCAGTATTTTTTCCGTCCAAAAACCGTGCAGTGACTGAACTGAAGACATCCTGAACGCATTTCTCTCCATTCAGAATGCATTAGGATAAAACTGATCAGTTTTTTTCCGGTGTTGGGCCCCTAGGACGGAACTCAATACCGGAAAAGTTTAACGCAAGTGTGAAAGCACCCTAAACTGGATAAAACTGCGGCAAAACCTCAGCTGTGAAGTTTTTAGCCTCGGGATGTTAATAAGAATGTTTCCATCCGCTGAAAGGAAGCAGACATCTTGAAAATAATGGGAGACTGAAACAAAGTCCATTAGAAAGTTGCAGAACATAACAGTCGTCTCCTTGGACCGAGCATATCGCTCAGTAAGTGTGGCTGAACAGTCCCTACACCGTCCGCGCTCAGTGTTCACCATCTTATTGGGCGGTTTATCGCACGTAGCAGCGTTGCGTTCCCTCGCTAACCAGCGCCTGAATGGCAGGGAAGCCTCCAACGTCTACCTCGTGATAAATGAGGACGAGGAAGGAAGAGAAGCTCCCCTACACCAGAAGCCCAGAGTTTGCAGCTGCGCCTCCCCCGCCACGGTCGGCCTGACACATTTTGCAGGAATACGTGGAGGAAGCTGCGGTCTCTGTGGGGTTTTAACAGACATCCTGTGATGCAGCTGCTATCTGTCCTCTGCAAACCGTGCCACTGTGCGGCTGCAGGAAGCGGCTCTGTAACCAGGGCGCCCTGCTCACACATTAGATACGGGGTCTGATGGGAGTTCGGGTGGGGGGGGACCAGAGGAAGCCGGGGACAGGAGACACTGGGCCGACGCAGCCCAGGGCGTGGGGGATGACTCTGCCGTTACATGAAAGGGATTAATCACCAAAGAGCAGAAAGGGCTGCGAGCCATAATTACTGACAGGGCAGAGTAGAAAGGAGTCTCAGATGAGCTGCAGCAGCTGTGCCCGTCCCACCAACAGCACCTACCACCTGACTCTCTCGCCTTTAAAGGCGCATTTCACTAGGGCAGGTTTCCCTTGAAATTGGTGCATAAAGTGCTGATCATCCAGCCATATAATGAACGCCCCGCCCCCTGGACTCCTGAGAAGCGCAGCACTTCCTGGTTCTTAGGAGTCAGGAACATATCTGTGTCACATGACTCCTCTCAGCTAAGCTGATTGGCCAAGACGGCTCAAAATCTGTAGGGTGATACGAGGCCAGATATTTTTGAGCTGCTCCTCTGATAGAACGTGATGTCATAAGTACATCCAAGTTCTGCTTTCTAACCTAATTATGCAGGGGCTTGGTCGCAGTACTGTGCACACTGACAATGATAGCAGGTTACTCCATGTATCAGGCCCATGCCGCTCGGTGAGTCCTCTGACGTCTGTACAATGCCTGGAGAACGGATTAAGACATCTCGGGCTCCAGCGACAATGGCCCGACAGGTTCTGCGTCACAGTTTCCATAGATTCATTGTTTACCTGGTCATGAAATGCAGCGAAAACTGCTGCAGGCGACGTGGCTGACGACGATGTGCAGACAGCACCTATCACATACACGTCTCCGTCGATAACTTTGTGTCCTTTTCGTACAGGCTTTCAAACCTGCTGCTTCCCATCACACATGCACTGAGACTAAGAACAACCCTCTGGCTGCCTGTAGCCACCACCAGGGGGAGCTCACTGCACACTGGTTTACTGAGCTTCAAGGGGATTGTCTCATCATGCACAATGGGGGCGCTAGGGTATGCCCCCATTGTCTTATAGGTGCGGGACCCACACCTCTATCGACAACGGAGTCCCGCAAGTGAAGGAGGGCGCACTGAAGGGGACAAAGGGACATCACTTAGGGATGTGCCACATGACAACCCTCACTAAAATGAATGGTTGTTAAGCAGAGAATCCATAGCAACCAGACTGACAGCCAGGCCTTTTCTCAACAAAAGTGGAACAGAAAGATACTGGCCCTCACCCCACTGCCATATTTGTATAGAAGACCCCAGATGGAGCGATCCATGGGCACCGCTATCTCCTTGCAGCAGTGCCCCTAGACCTCGCGAGGTGCCCTCTAGCTGTGGGAGTCCACGGCATACAGAAGGACAGCGGGAGCGGTGGAAGAGACCAGCAGCATTCCACAGGTAATTAGATGACGAGGCGCATTATATCTATAACAGGAGCGGGAGGCTGAGGAGGTAAGTACAGGCCCGGCTTCACATGCCGCCACCTCCTAACCCTAGGTATGTATTGTATACAGTAAAGCAGGTCAGGGGTGCGGTGAGAGATGATCAAGCCACGAAAAATGCAACTGCTGCTCCACCTCATCGTACGGAGAAGAGATGAAACCAGAGCATCAAAAATATTAAGAAAAAATACCAAGTCAGCGGGCACCGCTCCATATACAAGCGGGTGCCACCAGGGCGCCTAATCGAAAAGCAGGCGGCACACAGCTATGTGTTATTATTCTGGTGTGCCTCTATTATATGCGCTGTCTGAAGACTCCAGCGCAGATCTAACCTCTCTTGTATGGACATGACTCATGGCAGTCCTGACGCGTTTCAGGTAAAGCCCAAGCTCCCTTCAGTTTCATCTCATTTGTGTGACAGCAGATACCGGCGATATGCACAAATCACACTACGGGAGATTATATAACTGTCTGCTCATATATTGTACAGGCCCCTCTCTGTGTCACTGCCTGAACCTGCGCAAGTCCTGTGACTGCGCACTACAGTGGTGACGGGCGAAAGTACGGAAGTAATGCCGCACACCATCTATGATACTAGTAATATGATGAGAATGAGAGCAGCATGAAAACGGAACTGAGCAAACAATTCCTGACCCATTACAGATACATAGCACGTCTGTAATACCACCCTGAGGTACATCCTGTATAATACTCCAGAGCTGCGCTCACTATTCTGCTGGTGCAGTCACTGTGTACATACTAGGCCTGCACAATATATCGCGAAAGCAATCGTTATCGCAATTAATCGCCGTATCGCAATCGCAATTTGCTGACCCAAAAATGCTGCAATTATATTACCGTATTTTTCGCTTTATAAGACCCACTTTTTTCCCCCCAAAAGTGGGGGGGGGAATGGTAGTGCGTCTTATAAAGCGATGGTTGACTTTCTACGTGACACTGTATCGCCGGCCGCTATGCTGCACAGCGCGGCCGGCAATACATCAGTTACAGTGCGGGGAGGGAGGAGGGGCTGGTGGAAAGTCATTTTTTTAATGAACACATGTTCTTATATCTATTTTATTTATCTGTTCTGTGCAGCCCTATTAAGAAAATAGCAAGTTTAGTATTTTGTACTTTTGCAGTAATGCAAATATGTATTTTATTTTCAAAAACACTGCATTTCAGTTTTTGAGTTCAGCATAACTACATTTCACATTATCAGTCATCTGTGTGTGCTTTTACCTTGAAAATCCAAGCAGATAGACCTCTAGCACAATTCCCTTAAAATATCGCATCGCATATCGTTATCGCAATTTTTAGGGCCCTAATCGCAATCGCACAAAATTCCCATATCGTGCAGCCCTAGTACATACATTACTTATCCTGTACTGATCCTGAGTTACATCCTGTATTATACTCCAGAGCTGCACTCACTATTCTGCTGGTGCAGTCACTGTGTACATACATTACTTATCCTGTACTGATCCTGAGTTACATCCTGTATTATACTTCAGAGCTGCACTCACTATTCTGCTGGTGCAGTCACTGCGTGCATACATAACATTACTTATCCTGAGGAGAGGGGGCACGGGCTGCCCACCACCGTTCTGGAAAAATATACAGGCTGCCTGCCAGGAAAAATGAATATAATTGGAAGCAAAGCATGTCAGAATAGACAGCAAGTGTCAGAGGGAGGCTCAGCGGAGCAGAGACGGCAGATTCCCGGCCCCATCACATATATATATATATATAATATACTGTACCCGGGCATCGCACAGACAGGTCCCGCACTATTATGTCTGCTTAAAGGGATGGGGCCCTTAAACTTGGCAGCTAGTGACGCAGATGGATGAATGCAAACCAGACTCCCTGGCTGACCATCTAAAGTGTATTGGGGTGCCCTGGCCGGAGCTGCGGCGGACAGGAGTGTATAAGGCACATGCATGCTCAGCTGAGGCATAGCTGTTGGCTGACCAAGTGTTCATGGCTAGCTTTATAATAGAGGCTGGTATCCGTCCCCCATCTCTGGCCACAATGGCCGATAACAGAAAGCAATAGGCGGCATTTAGCTGGCGGCGCACATGGCTCTTCTAGGTAGATGCCACCATTTACCATCTTTATGGCGAATGGCATGAAAACGCCTCTACGGCGAGTATGGTGGAGGAGCTAAGAACACCAACCGCTTGGTTGATAGAAGAGAAAAATAGATTCACATACCAACTGGCCATCAGGCACAGAAGGCACGCTGCAGGTTTACTGCCCCTTTAACTGGCACCAAGATAAAGAGACGCCCAAACCCCTCAGCAGCTGGAACGTATGGGAAGTGGAGCAGTGTGACTGAGCGGATCAGTGTCAGCACACCCTGCCCCCCGTCCCCCCGCTGCGTCGCCCCGGGGCGGATTCCTGCTCTGATCCATCTCTGAAGCATCTAATTCATCACATCCTTATAACTGTGCAATCAGTCAGCGCAGCCGAGCCTCCCCTGATCAGACACGTACTGGGAGGATCAGCACCTCTGCCATAGGCCGCCGACAGAAAGCGGACGACTGCCTCGAGTAGCCATGCCCCAGCCGTATCCACTGGTCACATTTAATATCACTTAGGCTCTACCCCCAATGAGTATGAGCCCCGGGTTTGGTATATATGTCTGGAAACGCACATACCTGATGTAAACATCTCTGGAGGTCATATAAGTACTGGAGTGTCTGATATCAGTCATATATGATGTAATGTCTCTGGAGGTTATATCAGCGCTGAAGCGTTATAAGAGGAGCGGTCAATATCAGTCATATATGATGTAATGTCTCTGGAGGTTATATCAGTGCTGGAGAATTATAAAAGGAGCGGCTGATATCAGTCACATATGATGTAATATCTCAGGAGGTTATAAGAGGAGCGGCTGATATCAGTCATATATGATGTAAATGTCTCTGGAGGTTATATCAGCGCTGGAGCGTTATAGGAGAAGCGGCTGATATCGGTCATATATGATGTAATGTCTCTGGAGGTTATAAGAGGAGTGTCTGATATCAGTCATATATGATGTAATGCCTCTGGAGGTTATCAGCGCTGGAGCGTTATAAGAGGAGTGTCTGATATCAGTCATATATGATGTAATGTCTCCGGAGGTTATCAGCGCTGGAGCGTTATAAGAGGAGTGTCTGATATCAGTCATATATGATGTAAATGTCTCTGGAGGTTACAAGAGGAGCGGCTGATATCAGTCACATATAATGTGTCTCCCATATGTCCCTTCAGCATCGCTCTGCTTCCTATCCTCTGCAGCCAGACAGCAGCCAACCTTCTGCTAACACAAGCCATGAAGTCTCTGCAGGGGCGACCCCGTCCTGGGAGCGTACCTCCATCCATTAATGGCTTCCCCGGCCTGGGCAATCGGCATACAGGAGAAGCGGTGGGAGATGTCACTGCCCTTCACATGCAGATTCTACTTTATGGAAAAGCATCAAGAGCAGCGGATATAAATAACTGGGAGACACCTGTTCATTTACAAGCCACAGTTACCATCCCCCACACCCCCCCGACTCCGGAGCGTCAACTTGACCTCTGCCGTCACCTACTGTGGTCACTGGAAAGGACTAAAAGGACAAGATCCAAAAAGCTGTGAGACGACCTGCAGCCACTGCCCCCACAAGTGCCCATCGTGGGGGTCTGCATCATCAACATCAGCAGGACCCTCCAGAAGGATCACTCTTCATTTACATCACATTTTATGAAAGGTCCATGAGTTTGTTTCAGTTAATCACCATTTCTGGAATTTGGCTTGCTGTCAGGGAACGGAACCAACAAATTTTAAATCCAGAAGTGGAAGACCAGTTCTGAAAGAAAACTTCATTTCTGAGGAGGAGGCGCCGGTACTAGAGCTGCACGAGCGGAACCAAGTCATCAACCTCTGAAGAGAAATGCGTTCAGTTCACTGACAGCAAGCAAAGTGGGAGGCATTGATGACACGTCTTCTACTCCGGCTACAACCAGAGCTGCATCTTTCTAGTCTGTATCCCCCTACTGGCACGTCCTGATTTGGAGACTATAAGACGAACTCTACCACTTTGCATTGTGGAAATATGCTTAATTCCTACAGGCAGCAAGCAGAATTGTGAGTGCAACTCTGGAAGTAACTGGTGTATAAGACATGGTGTAATGAACAAGCATGGATAAACATTCAACCCTGGAATTAAGGGGGTTGCCCAGGATTTTCATGGCCTGTCCTTAACCAATTGCGGGGGCCAATATCACCCCCGCTGATTAGCTGCTCTGCCGTCAGAAGTTGGCACTGGAACTGCCCGCTGCATGGTGGACGGAGCCAGTTCCGGCAGTGCATGGATGGAGCTGTGGTTCCAGGACGGCAGCCATTTTGGAACACTAGACGGGTCAGGGTGCAGCGCGCTGGACGCCCACCGATCATAATGGTTGATCCTGACGACAGTGTATATCCTGGACAACCCCTTTAAGATTTAGATTCCACCCCCTCTGCTCTGACACTGGCGTGGAGAGACAACTGAACGTTGGGTGGTACAGTTGCCTAGGAAACAACAACAACGCCCAGTGAGTACCAGGCAGGGGTCCTATTCTAATTAACAGTACCCCTGACACTGTGGTAAGAGTGGTGGTCCGCACAGCGAGGCGGCTCAGGACCACCAAGTTATAAGGACCCAGCTAAACAATCAAACTGCCTCCAGTGCCGGGGAATGCTACCGATCGCTCCCCGGTCATTTCAGGCTGGAGAGAGCAATGGGATGAGTGACCGGAGCGGCAGAACCCTCCCTGCCCCCCACCATCATCCAGCAGACACCGCCAGACACATTTACATCATGTGACTGGTCTGACGATCCTGCGGACTTCCCCTTTATGGGCCCGTTAAGATTCTGCCATTAGATAAGACTCCTCTGAAGGTTTTATGTCTTTCTCCAGAAGCAGAAAGTTGTTACATGTTCTGTAACACTGATATAATGTAACAAGGGGGGGGGGGGGCGTTCCTCTATTTTGCAACATTGGAAATTGGATGAAACCGGTGGTTTCCAGGATGTGCCGGGAGCTGCAGGGCAGTGACGACATCTGGGATTATTGGAAAGTTCTGCACCAACATCCTTTTGTTTCTAGAAAACCCGACCCCCTGAGGAAAGGGAAATCATGTATATGGCTCCTAACTATGCGAAAATCACATGACTGGGGGAAGATCATGGCCTAAAGGTCATTGAGTGCAGCTCTGAAGTATAATACAGGATAAGTAATGTATGTTCACAAACCAGCAGAATAGTGAGTACAGCTCTGGAGTGTAATATAGGATGTAACTGAGGATCAGTACAGGATAAGTAATGTAATGTATGTATGCATGTATGTACATAGTCACTTCACCAGCAGAACAGTGAGTGCAGCTCTGGAGTATAATACAGGATAAGTGATGTATGTTCACAAACCAGCAGAATAGCAAGTACAGCTCTGGGGTAAAATACAGGATGTAACTCAGGATCAGTACTGGATAAGTAATGTATGTACACAGTGACTCCACCAGCAGAATAGAGAGTGCAGCTCTGGAGTGTAATACAGGATGTAACTCGGGATCAGTACAGGATAAGTAATGTAATGTATGTATGTACATAGTCACTTCACCAGCAGAACAGTGAGTGCAGCTCTGGAGTATAATACAGGATAAGTGATGTATGTTCACAAACCAGCAGAAGAGTGAGTACAGCTCTGGGGTATAATGCAGGATGTAACTGAGGATCAGTACAGGATAGGTAATGTAATGTATGTACACAGCGACTCCACCAGCAGAATAGTGAGTGCAGCTCTGGGGTATGACACAGAAATACTGCTCCAGTTTAATACCCCACCGCTCTCCTGGGGCGAGTCTGCAATGTTTAAATTGCATTTACCAATCTGGAGTGAATCTTGTTACCACATCCACTTTGTCGCCCACTTTTCAAAACTTGAGTGGGGCTCATTTACTAAGATCAGCGTTTTAGACGCCGGTCTTAATAAGCCCCTGCCCGGGATCGCTGGAGTTATATAAAGGCGTCGGCCTCTCTATAACTCCGGCGAATCCAGTGCTGATTCTCAATGTAGGACGGCTCCTCTGCAGTCTTACATTCAGACCATTTTTTAGACCTGCAGTGAGAAGTCGCAGATTGCAGCGCTAAGCCCCTTTGCACCAACCTGTGCCAGAAATCTGCCTCCCGTGAAGTCACAAAAAATTTGCACAAATAAGCTCACAAAGCCCTATTTTGCCGCTTTTCGAAGCAAGAATTCTGAACAATCCCCCCCCATACAGCCTGGAAAGAACAGGAAAATCATCAGTGACGATGTGCGCAGGCTAAACCACCAATCTCGGGGCAGGGGCGGACAGATCGCAGACAATCTAATAACCACTCAGCCCTCATCAATTGTCCACAACAAGGGTCAAAGGTAAAGTGCCAGCAGCCATTCTGAAGGTGCATCCACTGCATGAAAAAGTAACAGAGGATCAGCTCTAGAGCAGCTGCCAGCAGGGATCCAACAATGGAGGCCAGAGGTCAACAGGATAAAGACAACTGAGGATCAGTACAGGATAAGTAATGTATGTGCACAGTGACCACCAGCAGAATAGTGAGTGCAGCTCTGGAGTATAACACAGGATGTACCTCAGGATCAGTACAGGATAAGTAATATAATGTATGTACACAGTGACTCCACCAGCAGAATAGTGAGTACAGCTCTGGAGTATAATACAGGATGTAACTCAGGATCAGTACAGGATAAATAATGTATGTACACAGTGACTGCACCAGCAGAATAGTGAGTTCAGCTCTGGGGTATAATACAGGATGTAACGGAGGATCAGTACAGAATAAGTAAGGTATGTACACAGTGACTCCACCATCAGAATAGTGAGTGCAGCTCTGGAGTATAATACAGGATGTAACTCAGGATCAGTAATGTATGTACACAGTGACTGCACCAGCAGAATAGTGAGTGCAGCTCTGGGATATAATACAGGATGTAACTGAGGATCAGTACAGAATAAGTAAGGTATGTACACAGTGACTCCACCATCAGAATAGTGAGTGCAGCTCTGGAGTATAATACAGGATGTAACTCAGGATCAGTACAGGATAAATAATGTATGTACACAGTGACTGCACCAGCAGAATAGTGAGTTCAGCTCTGGGGTATAATACAGGATGTAACGGAGGATCAGTACAGAATAAGTCCTGTATGTACACAGTGACTCCACCATCAGAATAGTGAGTGCCGCTCTGGAGTATAATACAGGATGTAACTCAGGATCAGTACAGGATAAATAATGTATGTACACAGTGACTCCACCAGCAGAATAGCGAGTGCAGCTCTGGGGTATAATACAGGATGTAACTCAGGATCAGTACAGTATATGTAATGTATGTACACAGTGACTCCGCCATCAGAATAGTGAGTGCCGCTCTGGAGTATATCACAGGATGTAACTCCGTATGTACAGTAGGTGAAACTTTATGTTAGGAGGGGCCTGAAGGGGGTTGGGTAACACAAATCGGTTGTGTTCGAGGTTTCCTGACGGATGATTTAGATTGTGCTGGGATTTCCTGCACTGATAGAGGCAGATGAAGCTGCGATATGCAGTGTCTGGCCACAGCCCTTTACTCACAGGCACAGCTGGCTTAGCCAAAAGTATGAGCAAGAAGATAAGCGGCTATGATTAAGGCACGTGGCCGAATATTTCCAGGGTGAGAGAGAAACCTGTCTTATGCACAGGATTGTTGAAACTGAAGAGTGAACGCCTCTGGAGGCGCGAGGTATGTGGCGGCACATGGCACAGTACACGTAAACCACCGGTGAGCCACAAGGTAGAGCGCACACGAACGTCCAACCACAGGAAGTCCTCACAGCCCCGTGAACACACCACATAAACGGAGCGCAGCACTTCATTACCACCAGACTAGAGCAGGGCGACTACTCCGCTACCAACACCTCCGAGGATGAAGGGCTCTTTAAAGGGGAACTCCAGCGAAGGTTCTCCATTGCCATTCGTTCGGGAGTCTCCCCTTACAGAAGCACCGCTCATCAAAGGCAGGTGTGGCCAGCGAGTGATAAGAGATGTCACTGACCAGGGAGGGGGGTCTCTGATCTGCTGAAGGGAGACGTGCAGCGCCCCCAACACCGAGGCCTAGTGACAGCGATGCAGAAGTTCTCACACCCCTCCCAGGTTACTGACTGAAATTTCCAACTGGGCATGCTCAGTTTAAAGGGGTCTTCTGTGAACACGGCTTCATCACTGCACAAGACGTTCTACAACTTTTAAATAGACTTTCAGTTGCTCGCCATTTAAGATCTCTGCTTGCCGTCAATGAATGGGAATATTTACACCTCAAGGCTGAAAAACTATTCAGTCTCAAAACTTTTCACAGACTTGGGTCTGACATTTACCAGCGCTGATACATTGTAACAAACTATCAAGGCAGGGGAGAGATGTGTAGCACTTCTCTACTATCCTGGTACTTAAAGGGATATTCCAGGATCGTATCCCTTTAAGTGAGCCCTTAACAAATCCTTCATTACATACCACACTCTATGGGGCAAAGTTAAGAAGGGACCGGACTGAATCCCGGAATATCTCATTGAACTGGAACAAAGTAACAGTCTGTGTCCATGCTGTTACCATTCAGTGTTCATTTCTCAGGACCTCTGCTTACTGGCAGTGAATGTCACCCTGTTTAGATTCTAGCTCCTGACCTAATGCTTCTCACAGCTGTATAAGAAAGAATGTGCCCCGACTGTGGCCGACGTCACTGGTACCAGATCCGAGGCTCTAGCTACAAGGACAACTCCCAGCATTCCCTGCAAGGATGATAGGTGTCATCCATATGTTCTCCATGAAGTTACACAAGGAGAGGCAGACGGTTAGGAGCAGAAGCTGAGGGAGAGAGGGGTGGCACAGCCCGGGCAAGACAGGGTGACGGGGGGGGGCACAGCGCGGGCAAGACAGGGTGACGGGGGGCACAGCTGCGGGCAAGACAGGGTGACGGGGGGCACAGCGCGGGCAAGACAGGGTGACGGGGGCACAGCGCGGGCAAGACAGGGTGACGGGGGGCACAGCGGGCAAGACAGGGTGACGGGGGGCACAGCGCGGGCAAGACAGGAGGGTGACAGGGGGGGCACAGCGCGGGCAAGACAGGGTGACGGGGGGGCACAGCTGCGGGCAAGACAGGGTGACGGGGGGCACAGCGCGGGCAAGACAGGGTGACGGGGGGCACAGCGGGCAAGACAGGGTGACGGGGGGCACAGCGCGGGCAAGACAGGGTGACGGGGGGCACAGCGCGGGCAAGACAGGGTGACGGGGGGCACAGCGCGGGCAAGACAGGGTGACGGGGGGGCACAGCGCGGGCAAGACAGGGTGACGGGGGGGCACAGCGGGCAAGACAGGGTGACGGGGGGCACAGCGCGGGCAAGACAGGGTGACGGGGGGCACAGCGCGGGCAAGACAGGGTGACGGGGGGCACAGCGCGGGCAAGACAGGGTGACGGGGGGCACAGCGCGGGCAAGACAGGGTGACGGGGGGCACAGCGCGGGCAAGACAGGGTGACGGGGGGCACAGGGCAGGCAAGACAGGGTGACGGGGGGCACAGGGCGGGCAAGACAGGGTGACGGGGGCACAGCGCGGGCAAGACAGGGTGACAGGGGGCACAGCGCGGCAAGACAGGGTGACGGGGGGCACAGCCGGGCAAGACAGGGTGGCACAGCGCGGGCAAGACAGGGTGACGGGGGCACAGCGTGGCCAAGACAGGGTGACGGGGGGCACAGCAGGGGCAAGACAGGGTGACGGGGGGCACAGCGCGGGCAAGACAGGGTGACGGGGGGAGGCACAGCGCGGGCAAGACAGGGTGGCACAGCGCGGGCAAGACAGAGGGACAGGGGGCAGCTATACAACAAGCAGGTAGATACACACAAGGTGGGTAAAACAGTAATAGAGGGGGCACAGGGCAGGAAGGACATGGGGGGGGCACAGGTTGGTGGTTTGAGACACAGGTCGGGTAGGACAGTATTGGGGGGCACATGGTCAGGTCCTTTAGGTGGGGAGTCAGTGGGGGCACAAGGTCTGGTACCCAAGGGGGGCGGTTAATGGGGGGCACAGGGTCGGGTCCCTCTGAAGGGAGGGGGGCTCGGCTCACTTACCGCTCTGTGCTCCGATCCACCGGGGGGTGAGCTGCAGGGTGTCGGTGAGGGAGGCCCGGGGCCCCAGGTACAGGCCTCCCCGGCTCTCTTCGGCCCCGGAGCTGCCGCCTCTGTCGGGTTCGGGCCCGGCCCGGTACAGGCCGAATGGCAGTCCCGCCGCTGGAGGCTCCAGGCCGGACACCGAGCTGACCGAGCGGCTTCGCAGCCCCATAGCACCGCCCGGCCGGTAATGTCCGAAGTGTGAGGCCGGGGGCACGGCGCTGTCATCTGACGACACCCCGGGGAACGACGCCCGGGAGCGGGAGGCCGAGCTCTGCTTCGCCCCCATTGGCGGCGGCTGAGGGCTGGAGGGCGCGGGCCGGTCGGGTGCTGGCAGCAGAGGAGCCCGGCTCACCTCACATGTGTCCCGGCCTCCGGGCGGCGCTGTCTCTCAGGAGCCCGCGCTCTCAGGTCTCCGCGGTGACGGGCCCGTCAGACCTGTCCAGACCTGGGGTGTCCATCGCCGAGCTCCCCACTGTCTGAGGCCTGGGGGGTCCCCATCCACGAGCACACGGATCCGCTGCTTCTGTCTGACTTGCAGCTTGTTGCTGGGTTGGAACAATAGCGCGCACGACTGCGCATGTGCGGCCCTGTTGGCTCCTCCTCTTCCCATGCCCTGAGAATTAACCCCTTCGCATTCGTCTTTCTTTCCATGTCCCGCACTTTCACCCCTCACCCTCCTTTCTCCCCTCTATTTGCCCTGCATAATACCCCTATGGCTCCACATTATCCTGCACACCAGCCCTGCTGCCCCTGATTTATGTGCTGTGCTACTCCTTTTAGATACATGATAGGATTAGATACACAGCTCAGCAGACTGTATCACATAGGATTAGATACAGGGGCTCGGCAGACAGTATCGCACAGGATAGGATTAGATACACAGCTCAGAAGACAGTATCACACAGTAAAGATTTAGATACACGGCTCAGCAGACTGTATCACATAGGATTAGATACAGGGGCTCAGCAGGCGTATCACACAGAGTAGGATTAGATACAGGGCTTAGCAGACAGTATCACACATGATAGGATTAGATACACAGCTCAGCAGACTGTATCACACAGGATAGGATTAGATACAGCGGCTCAGCAGACAGTATCACACAGGATAGGATTAGATACATCGGCTCAGCAGGCAATATTACACTGGATAGAATTAGATACACAGTTTAGCATACAGTATCACACATAATAGGATTAGATACTCAACTCAGGAGACAGTATCACACAGAATAAGATTAGATACAGCGGTTTAGCAGGCAATACCACACAGGATATAATTAGATACATAGCTCAGCAGGCAGTATCACACAGAATAATATTAGATACAGTGGCTTAGCAGGCAGTACCACACAGGATAGAATTAGATACATAGCTCAGGAGACAGTATCACACAGAATAAGATTAGATACAGCGGCTTAGCAGGCAGTACCACACAGGATAGAATTAGATACATAGCTCAGCAGGTAGTACCACACAGGAAATAATTAGATACATAGCTCAGCATGCAGTATCACACTGGATAGAATTAGATACATAGCTCAGCAGGCAGTATCACACAGAATAAGATTAGATACAGTGGCTTAGCAGGCGGTACCACACAGGATAGAATTAGATACATAGCTCAGACTGCAGTATCACACTGGATAGAATTAGATACATAGCTCAGCAGGCAGTATCACACAGAATAAGATTAGATACAGTGGCTTAGCAGGCGGTACCACACAGGATAGAATTAGATACATAGCTCAGACTGCAGTATCACACTGGATAGAATTAGATACACAGCTCAGCAGGCAGTATCACACAGAATAAGATTAGATACAGCGGCTTAGCAGGCAGTACCACACAGGATAGAATTAGATACATAGCTCAGACTGCAGTATCACACTGGATAGAATTAGATACACAGCTCAGCAGGCAGTATCACACAGTTGGGTTTCTATAGAGATTTATTAGATTACTTATAATGTCAGGTAATTACTTTGTGGTCATGCGCACTTGGACACATGATGGTCACATGACAAGGGTGCACTATAGATGTTTCCTGATTCCTAACATTCCCATTCCATGCGCTCCATCCTGATCCACTCCATCTGATGATCGCTTTTCTATAGCTGCTCATAGACTTTAATGCTTTTTCCTGACCTCTAGCGGTGACACTGAGAATTGCTATACAAGGAGTTAAACTACACCTCCCAGAACACTCTGCGCGGCAGTGTGACGGAGTTGCTAGGTGACGGCTACGTGATGACGCACGACGTTTGTTGTTGTTGCCTCATCTGGCCAGTGGGAAAGGAAAGATGGCGGCTCACTGGAGCAGCGAGAATGTGGTGGTGGAGTTCCGAGACTCGCAGGTCAGTGGGGTGTAGAGGGGAGAAGCGTCCTCTTTGGGGTGACCCTAGGGCCTTTGTGGGAAATTAGGGGTGTGTGTTACTGAGAAGCGTAGGAACGACAACGTGACACTGCGCATGTGCAGTACAATGCCTCGATGAATGAGACTGGGGGAGGTAGAGAGGATGCTGGGTACCTGTCATAAACTTCTGAGCAACTACAGCTCCCAGCATGGCCGTCCTTGGCTACTGCTTTAGTATGGTGCATAGGATGTAGTCCTGTGAACGTTTATGAGGACATTTTCTGCATCGCCATAGCTGTCATCAAGATCTCTGCTTGCTGTCAGTGAATGGGAACATGTCCAGTACATAACTCCCATCTGACATGTGAAGAAGCTGATCTCACGTGCATCCAGTCTACGCAGGCCTCTCTGCTCATCGCATTGTTTGAGTTTGGTGCAATGTATCAGTCTGCAGTACAGGCTGTTCCTCTCAGGATTGTATACACTGGATACAAGTGTTACAAACCCTCAGCTGTGAGACATACTAGACTCTTTAGATAAAAAAAAAAAGTTTCTGTTTACTGACAGTAAGCAGAGATCTTGACAGCAGTGAGGAATTTGAGACACAAAGTTCAGGACTTTCCATTATGAGTTGAAGCTTCATGTTATTGTTTATTGCAGGCGACTGCGATGTCGGTGGACTGTCAGGGGCAGCTGGCGGTGCTGTCTGGGTGAGTCTCATGTTAGGTTGTATCCAATCCTATTATGTGTGATACTGTCACCTGAGCCCCCTGTATCCAATCCTGTGTGATACTGTCAGCAGGGCATCTGTATCCAATCCTATCATGTGCGATACTGTCTGCGGAGCCACTGTATCCAATCCTGTCATGTGTGATACTGTCAGCGGAGCATCTGTATCCAATCCTATCATGTGTGATACTTTCTGCTAAGCCCCCTGTATCTAATCCTATCCTGTGTGATACTGTCACCTGAGCCCCCTGTATCTAATCCTATCCTGTGTGATACTGTCAGCGGAGCATCTGTATCCAATCCTATCCTGTGTGATACTGTCAGCTGAGCCCCTCTATCCAATCCTATCCTGTGTGATGCTGTCACCTGAGCCCCTGTATCTAATCCTATCATGTGCGATACTGTCTGCTGAGCCCCTGTATCCAATCCTATCATGTGTGATACTGTCTGCTGAGCCCCTGTATCCAATCCTATCATGTGTGATACTGTCTGCTGAGCCACTGTATGTAATTCTTTCCTGTGTGGTACTGCCTGTTGAGCCACTGTATCTAATCCTATCCTGTGTGATACTGCCTGCTAAGCCCCTGTATCCAATCCTATTCTTTGTGACTGATCACTTGTATCCAATCCTATACTGTCTGCTGAGCCACTGTATCTTATCCTATTGTATGTGATACTGCCTGCTCAGTGCTGTATCTAATCCTATCCTGCGTGATACTGTCTTATGAGCTGCTGTATCTAATCCTATCATATGTGATACCGCCTGCTGAGCTTCTGTACCTAATCCAGTCCTGTGTGATACCATCTGCTCCCTGCTGCTGATGTATTAGGATCGGGCATATCTTGCGATCGTTATGAAGCTTTTTCTTGTCTGGCGGGGGCAGCGGGACCTGTAATAAGCCTAGCGCACCTCCAGATGACTGTGCCGCAGGAGCATGGCTGAGCTAACGCAGAGCATCTCCATCATCCCTGTGGCCTGTCGTAGTGAGGGATGTCAGACCCGGGCGGTGGAGGCTTCCTTATGAGTTAATATCCCGTATAGCAGTGTTCCCCACCCTGTGGCACTCCAGCTGTTAGTAAACTACAACTCCCAACATGCGCTGAGCGGCCCGGTGCCTCCTTGTAATAACATCAACCAGAAATGGCCTTGGTACTTCAGCAGCCCTTGGAGGATGGGTCATCTGGGTGAATGAGGTCGGATCACTTGATGCTGATGATTTCCTTCTGTCACAGCCGCCGCTTCCTGTACATCGTGAGCCTGGAGACCCCCAACGAGGGCACCAGAAAAATATCCCGGCAAAGCAAGTGGGACATTGGCACGGTGCAGTGGAACCCCCATGAAAGCTACGCTCACTTCTTTGCTGCTTCTGTAAGTTACCTACCTATTAGTTCGCTCCCCTGGAGATAAGGGGTGGGTGAAGGGGCGGGTATGGGGCAGCCGCTGCTCTCCTCCTGTGCTGAGCTGACCTCTGTGACCATCTCATCCTTCTGCGTTCCAGAGTAACCAGCGGGTCGACCTGTATCAGTGGAGGGACGGTAGTGGAGACATCGCCAACTCCTTGCAGGGACACACGCGGGTCATCAGGTCAGTGAGGGAATTGAAGTCCTAGTAATGAGACCACCACTCGGCCCCCGTACTCACCATGTAGTGTCTTTGTCCTCCGCAGCGACCTGGACTGGTCAGTGTATGAGCCGGACATCCTGGTCACCAGCTCTATCGACACCTACATTTACATCTGGGATGTCAAGTAAGAGTCTGTCAGTGTATATCATATGATCCTATTCCTGGGAGGAGACTGACAGCTATCGGAGGTGGTGTAACTGGGGTTTTCCCAAGGTAGTATAGGCTGTGCCATCTACGTAATCTCCTGGATATCCACTGGTTATTATAACCTCCCTGTCCCTTCAGATCTGTCCTATCTGATAACTTGGATGCTTTCCCTCCTCTCCCCTCTCTTATCTTCCATGTACAACCTCCTCTTTTTCCCTGCTGCTCTCTCTGACACAGAAAGAGAAGGGAGGGGGAGAGCAGAGAGGAGCAGTGTGAAGTCTGGAAACCATGGGCGTCACCAAAAGTTTTGTCTTAAGCAAGTGAAATGCATACTCGATCTGGTTAAGGTCTGGTGATTGACTCGAGCATTGCAAAATATTCCACTCTATGCCACATTGTGCAGGTTCACATCAACAGCTTCCAAATGCAAATGCCACACCAGAATCAACTCCAGACCTTTTACCTGCTTAATTGATTATGCATTAATGAGGGAATATCCCATGCAGCCCATTAAAAAGCTTTGGAGATAATTGTTCAATTACCTTTTAATCCCTTGAAAAATAGCCAGCTAGGTATTAAAGAGCCGTAATTCCTAAACCCTTCCTCCAATTAGGATGTGAACACCCTCAAATTACAGCTGAGAGTCTGCACTTTAGGGCCATATTGATTATAAACAGCTAAAAAAAAATGGCAAAAATTGTGTCACTGTCCAAATATTTCTGGCCCTAAATGTATGTCAGTTTCAGCAGCCCCAGCAGTTAGGTGGAGGACTTAGACTCACTCTGCAGCAGCAAAATGGTAGGGAAAAAAAAGCTATTTAGGAAGAAAATGACTAATAAAAAAAATTCAGTTCAAAGATGTGCATAGACCTTAATAAAGGCACGCAGCCTGAGTCATATAAAAAGACTCGATAGAACTCAGGAGGAGTAGAAGACACGTAAATGAACGCTACTCAGAGTTACAAGTAGATACAGACTGTAGAATGGGGGACAGAGGGTTAATTTTATAGTGAATGTTGTTTTACATTCTGATTTTTACTTCTGTCTTTTTTTTTTCTTTTTCTTTTTCTCAGAGACACAAGGAAACCAGTAGTCTCCCTGTCTGCTGTAGGTGGGTATTCCAGATGAGTGGGGAGGACTACTGCTCCCATCGGATGACATTGCTGGTCTCTAGGCCCGAACGTTCAGGTTGGGCTACAGATTAAGGCTACATTCACACGAACGTATTTTGTTTCCGTGTCCGTTCCGTGTTTTTTTTTTTTTTTTGCAGATAGGATGCGGACCCATTCATTTCAATCCGCATCCGTATGTCCGTTCCGTAGCCCTGCAAAAAAAATAGAGCATGTCCTATTCTTGTCCGTTTTGCGGACAAGGATAGATATAATTACAATGGATCCGCCCAAAAAACGGATGCCATACCGGCATCATCCGTTTTTTATTTTGCGGACCGCAAAACACATACGATCGTGTGCATGTAGCCTAATGAACAGATACACGCTTAACTGCACCACAGAAAAGGCAGGTGCACACAGCTACCATGTGCCTAATGGAGAACTTAAAGAGGACCTTTCACAAATTCACAGGATGTTTTTACTCTAGATAAATACCTTTACTTGTGGGGTACCCCCCGCTGATGCTGCGACCCTGAATGATTTTTTTTTTTAAATGTCGCTCCTACGCCCCGCTGTGCCCCCCTGCAGTTTTTCCCGCTCAGTATGTTAATACTGAGCATCGGTACAGGGAGGAGGAGACACCAGGGTTTCTCAATGGGCGTTTCCTCCCTGGCTGTGCTGTGATCCAATTACAGCGGAGAGCGTCACAGCCAGGGAGAAGGTGAGCTTTTTTTTTTTGTCCCTGGCTGTGACGCTCTCCGCTGTGATAAGATCCCGGCACAGCCAGGGAAAAGGAGACGCCCATTGAGAAACCCTGGCGTCTCCTCCTCCCTGTACCGATGCTCAGTATTAACATACTGAGCGGGGGAAACTGCAGGGGGGCACAGCGGGGTGTAGGAACAATATTTTTAAAAAAACATTTAGGGTGGCAGCATCAGCAAGTAAGTAGTGTTACGGGAGCAGAGAGGCTTCTGCACTTTCCGTCTCTCACCCCATTGGAGATCAGTATATTTACAGCCTGCAATGGCTGATAACAGGGAGCAATAGATTGTCATCACCTTGTCCACAGTCACATCCTGCAATGGCTCATAACAGAGGAAAATAACCAACTTCTAGCTTCACGACGCTCATCTTCGGCTGCACTGATGACACTTTTTCCTTCCTCCTGCAGCTGGGGCCTCACAGGTGAAGTGGAACAAGAAGAACGCAAATTGTCTCGCCACGAGTCACGACGGGGACGTCCGGATCTGGGATCGGAGGGTTAGTACTCTTGATGCACTCAGTAAGTTAGAATGTGGCTGTGGGGGAGGGGATGGTGCTGATTCCGGACTGGCATTTCATGATTGATGGCAGTGGTCATCGGATTGCACCCAGCCCTAATTAAATGCATCTTGCTTCGTCCTTCCAGAAACCCAGCACCGCGGTAGAGTACATCGCTGCCCACCTGTACAAGATCCACGGACTCGACTGGCATCCCGACAACGAATACATCCTGGCCACATCAAGCCAAGACAACTCTGTCAAGGTATTGTCCCTGAGTGAACGGTGAGATAGGGGGCACTGTTTGCAGGGTCCTCACACCGGAGGGCTGATAATCTCTGGTGGTTTCTTTTCTGTTATAAAGTAGCGTTTCTGCAGGGATACAAAATATACCATTTTAGAAAAAAGAAAGGGAGAGGAAATCACCGGTGACAGCTACTCCTATCTCAGCTTTCCAGATCTGTTGGAAAGGTGTGAAATAGCTGTAATTACACTACACCGCCACTACAATGTCGACGCCAAGCAGATGGAACGTTAAAAAAACATCTGCCACAAATATCAGTGGGTTAAACATGCCAAGCAGTGAAAACATTATGCCACCTGGCCCTGAAATCTCGCAGGAGCATGTTCATTGCACGTGCTGTACAGGGATGAAGCACCTGGCAGACTCCATAGACAGCTCGGGCAGGAGGTAATTTTTGGGGGGCATCTTTAAGTCTTCATGTCAGGGGTTATGTAGAAGATGGATATATGGGCCTAGTCTTTTGAAAATTGGCAATTGAAGCTTTAAAACAAGAATACCCAGAATTACTGCATTATCTCCTCTACATCAGGAGATACAGCTTTTATAAATCGTCCAGGAGTGAAAGCAGCTGAAACCTACTTTTACTTTCTGCTGCTGTCACTCCCGACCCAAATTCTAAAAGCTGTATCTCCCGTTGTAGAAGAGATAATGCAGTGATTCTTGTTTTAAAGCATAGATTGCCAGCTATCAAACAAGACCAGGCCCATATCTCTATCTTCTATATAGACCCAGATATAAAGACTTAAAGCAGCCCTCCCACCTAAGCTCTGCTGGGACTGAACTGTTCGGTCCTTTTCCCGAAGCCTGAGCAGAGCTCAGGGGGATAAGGAGGTATTTACAGAATATGAACCAAATTTCTGCATCCCACCTCTGGGACCCGCAGCTATCTTGTGAATGGAGAGAGCACTGTATGTACAGCCATTCCCGTCTGCCTGCAAATATCTAAGTAAATGTACTTAAACTCCCTCAGAAATGAATGGAGAGTGCAGCGCATAACAGCCACCTCTCCATGCGCAGTGACTGCGAGACTGGGTGCCGTTATGAGATAAGGAGGGGTCCAAAGGTGAGACTCCACATCTGTTGGACGCTTATAACATATCACTGAATATGGAAAAAAGATAGCAGGCACTCTCTTATCTGGGGACAATATTATTTTTATTAGTATAAAATGAATATTAAAATATAGTGATAGTGGGTGGGTGGGAGTTAATAATAGTTGGTTGGATAAATGTGTTAAAAAAGTGGGAAAAAGGTGGTGTTCAAAAATGGGGAGGTGTAGAGGTAGTCTTTTAGTGTTTAGAAAAATAGTCCTATGTTAAAAATAGTCCGTATTTGAAGTTACTCAGTGGGATAAAAGATAAGGGGTTAAAACATAAAAATATAAAAAGTTGTTTCTTTTTCTTGTAAACTGTTTGCTTAAATCCTGTTGTAATAAGTATAGACTGAACAACCAATAGACTTATTCCAACAGGATTTAAGCAAACAGTTTACAAGAAAAAGAAACAACTTTTTATATTTATATGTTTTAACCCCTTATCTTTTATCCCACTGAGTAACTTCAAATACGGACTATTTTTAACATAGGACTATTTTTCTAAACACTAAAAGACTACCTCTACACCTCCCCATTTTTGAACACCACCTTTTTCCCACTTTTTTAACACATTTATCCAACCAACTATTATTAACTCCCACCCACCCACCTACTATCACTATATTTTAATATTCATTTTATACTAATAAAAATAATATTGTCCCCAGATAGGAGAGTGCCTGCTATCTTTTTTCCATATTCAGTGATTTCCAAAACTGACTGGGTGAGTCAGCTCTTAGCAGTATTCAGCACCTCGCCCAACTTTTGGTGCACTAGTAGAGCCGTCTATAATCCTCTTAAATCCGCTTATAACATATCCCCTGCATGTGGCATAAATGTCGAGATTGCAATAGCCCTTTATGCATCAAACTAGACCTTAAGAGGTTAAATTGTGCGGGGTGTGGGATGTTCCTGGGACAAGTTTTCCACCAGGACACAGGATCCTCAAGATATGCATCTGTATGCATCCGTTGGCCGTGCCTCTTTCCCCATCCCATTATGAGTGATCTTGGGCATTTAACCCACTGCAATCAGTGCAGACAAAGCAGAGAGACCATGGCATGACCTGTCCCTGTCAGCCCCGGCAAAATTGAAAGACAATCTCTGGGTCCCAAAATGCCTAAAGGGGTTTGTCCCATATGGACATTTATGACATATTGATAGGATATGCCATAAATGTCCGATAGGCGCACGTCCCACCTCTCCTGTCTCAAGAGTGGTGGCCCAACATGAAGTAGAGCACACCGCATATGCCCGGCTTTCTGCATTCACTGCAACAGGGCTTCCAAAAATGGCTCTGAAATCCAGTACAAATCTCCTTTTCACTTTAGTGGACCACCAATACACTTTTTAGGGCGGTCATTAAGGGGCTTTATGCTACCTCTCCGCTGCACAGATGCTCTGCTTAGACTTTGGAGAAGCAGGACACATGCTTGACTACATGCAACTGGTTGGAATTGTGGATCGGGGGTTCTCCGTACTGGCACGTGATGGGCTCCCAGCGGTCACACCCCTGAATGATTTAGCATTTAATGGACAGATGATAATTTTTGCAGGGTCATATGCTCCTTTAAGACCCAGAATGCCCCTATAAGTTGGTTCTAACCAGGGATCAGTCTCAACGTTTCGATCTCCAATAAGCGGTACTGTTGTTGGTCAATTAAACTTGATATGATGTTTTCTTCCCTTTGTCTTTCAGTTCTGGGATTCACGGCACCCACGGAAGTGTCTCAGTGTCTTGGCGTGTCAGGTGCCGGTATGGAAAGCGCGTTACACGGTGAGCATAGTGTCTGATTGTGACCTGTGGTGACATCAGGGCACTCAGTCTATAAATGATGACAGTCCTGGCCATGCTTGTAGGCAAGGTGTTCAGACTGGCTTTTGTAAGGTGCCCTGCAAAGATGCCTGTAGTACTAGGTCGAGCCCCCTCCATTGTACAGAGCCGCTATAGGACCCGGTGCAAGATGTGGATCATAGTGTGACATCCTGATTGGAAGGTCCCTTCTCAGTAACTTCCATGTGGAGTAACCCTTTAATGTACAGTTTGTCCTCGGTCCCTCTGGACCTCGAGTCCTGTACCACATCTCAATCTGCAAAGGTTCTCCATTTCTAGAAATAGCTGTGACTGACGACTGTACCCTAGGATTGCACATGGAAGTGCGTGGGCAGCTGACGAGCATCCGTCCTGCAATCTGTTCATTTATTTTTACTCCTTAGCCCTTCAGCAACGGCCTGGTCACGGTCATGGTGCCCCAGCTGCGCAGGGAGAACAGTCTCCTGCTCTGGAATGTCTCCGACCTTCATTCCCCGGTGCACATCTTTGTGGGACATGACGACGTGGTGCTCGAGTTCCAGTGGAGGAAGCAGAAGGAAGGTGGGTTTCTTCTTAGTGATATACGATTATGTAATGGGGATACATTATAACTCCATCACCAGGAAAATAAAAGGGAGCGTGGTAAGTCACTGCAGTATTACTGTGATTACTTACCTTTCGGTATCATCACTTATCCAGACATGATGCGTTTGTGTAGTGACTGCAGGAAATGTAAAGCTCTATACTAGAGACTCTTTGCGGCTGTGGGTCCAGGATTGTAAAATAGGGGTTGTTTTTCCCAAGAAACTGCACCATTCCTGTCCACCGGTTGTGTGTGGCATTACATCTGAACCACATTCACTTAAATGGAGCAAATAATGCAAATCACTAAAGAAAATTTTTGTCCAGACAGTGCACAAGCATGGTGGGGAATTTCAGCTCTGAAGCCTGCAGAATAGTGACTGCAGCTCTGGAGTATAATACAGAATGTAACTCAGGATCAGTACAGGATAAGTAATGTATGTACACAGTGACTGCACCAGCAGAATAGTGAGTGCAGCTCTGGAGTATAATACAGGATGTGACTCAGGATCAGTACAGGATAAGTAATGTATGTACACAGTGACTGCACCAGCAGAATAGTGAGTGCAGCTCTGGAGTATAATGCAGGATGTAACTCAGGATCAGTACAGGATAAGTAATGTATGTACACAGTGACTGCACCAGCAGAATAGTGGGTGCAGCTCTGGAGTATAATACAGGATGTAACTCAGAATCAGTACAGGATAAGTAATGTATGTACACAGTGACTGCACCAGCAGAATAGTGAGTGCAGCTCTGGGGTATAATACAGGATGTAACTCAGGATCAGTACAGGATAAGTAATGTATGTACACAGTGACTGCACCAGCAGAATAGTGAGTGCAGCTCTGGAGTATAATACAGGATGTGACTCAGGATCAGTACAGGATAAGTAATGTATGTACACAGTGACTCCACTAGCAGAATAGTGAGTGCAGCTCTGGAGTATAATACAGGATGTAACTCAGAATCAGTACAGGATAAGTAATGTATGTTCACAGTGACTGCACCAGCAGAATAGTGGGTGCAGCTCTGGAGTATAATACAGGATGTAACTCAGGATCAGTACAGGATAAGTAATGTATGTACACAGTGACTTCACCAGCAGAATAGTGAGTGCAGCTCTGGGGTATAATACAGGATGTAACTCAGGATCAGTACAGGATAAGTAATGTATCTACACAGTGACTGCACCAGCAGTATAGTGAGTGCAGCTCTGGAGTATAATACAGGATGTAACTCAGGATCAGTACAGGATAAGTAATGTATGTACACAGTGACTGCACCAGCAGAATAGTGAGCGCAGCTCTGGGGTATAATACAGGATGTAACTCAGGATCAGTACAGGATAAGTAATGTATGTACACAGTGACTGCACCAGCAGAATAGTGAGTGCAGCTCTGGGGTATAATATAGGATGTAACTCAGGATCAGTACAGGATAAGTAATGTATGTACACAGTGATTGCACCAGCAGAATAGTGAGTGCTGCTCTGGAGTATAATACAGGATGTAACTCAGGATCAGTACAGGATAAGTAATTTATGTACACAGTAGGGTTGCACCACATAAGGTTGCATCGAGCTGTGTCACCATGGGGAGGGACTCCCTCCTTCCCCACTGTGCCGGTTGAGGCGAACATGTTCTCTAACTGATACTAGGCTGCGCAGGATAAGGGATTAAAAGATCCAGGTTCTAGCTCAGTGATGGTGAACCTATGGCACGGGTGCCAGAGGCGGCACCCTGGAAAAATCTATGGTGTACCAATCGGTGCAGGACGCGCTATGAATGGCACAGGCAGCGCATTGAATGCAGGAAAGCTATTATAGAAAAATGATAAGTACATGAAAGATATACTATAGTGGACTGTAGTATTCAGGTTAAATTGCTGTGTTTGCATTTTGCGATAAATAAGTGGATTTTGGGTTGCAGTTTGCAGTTTGGGCTCTCGGTCTGTAAAAGGTTTGCCATCACTGTCCCTTAAAAAAAAAAAATAGTTAGGAAAAACACCAAAATATTAAAATTTTAAATCACCCCCTTTCCCAGTTTTACATATAAAAATATATAAGCAATAAAAAAAATAAGCATATTGGGTATAGCCGCATCTAAACTATTATAAAATATCTCCTATGCGGTGAACGCCGTAACAGAAAATAAAAAAACGCATGATTTTTTAGTCGCCTCGTCCCCCCAAAAAATTGGATATGACTGTTCTGTTATGGGCTGGACGTTCCATAAAATTTGGTCTTTTTTGGTGTTTTATTTTTTTCGCATGGTATCGAGTATCGAAATAGAATTAATATTTTGTTATCATGACAACCCTACTCCAGAATTGTTATTACATTGGGAATGCATGTAGCTATTAAAACAGGCGTGTCAGGAGAGGGGAGAGGTCCGCTTTAAATCTAACTGAAATGCTGCGGCATGACCTTAAACAGGCCGTTCATGCTCGAGCCCTCCAATGTGACTGGATTAAAACAATTCTGCAAAGAAGAGTGGCCCAAAATTCCTCCACAGAGATGTGAAAGACTCATTGCCAGTCGTCGCAAGCGCTCGATTGCAGTAGTTGTCACCAAAGGCGGCTCCACCAGTTATTAGGTTTCGGGGGCAGGTTGGTTTGGATAGCTTTTTTCCCTTAATAACTGCATTTTAGTATTTACTCACTAATCTTTGTCTGATATTCAAATGAGTTTGATGATCTGAAAGGTTAAAGTGTGACAAATGTGCAAAAACAAAAGAAATCAGAAAGGGGGCAAATACTTTTCCAGAGCACTGCGCTGTAGAGTGATGATCGGAGGTGACATATAGTTGTTTTATATTATCGTGTCTATCCTTCATACTGATGTTATTATTAATGGGTTGCTTTGGTTTGTGACTGTTTGCGTTTCTAGGGCTAAAAGACTACCAGTTGGTGACTTGGTCTCGAGACCAGACGCTGCGGATGTGGAGGGTGGACGCTCAGCTTCAGAGGGTGAGCTGACAGTGTTACCGGACTGTAGAAGACAATGACACTGACCTCTAGGGCTGGAATATTTATGATTGTTTATTGTATTGTGCATATAAATGTGTGTGTGTGTGTGTATATTACATTTCCCGTCCTGTACCCGCGTACAGCTTTGTGCCAATGATATCATGGAGCCCGTTGATGAACTGATAGACGGATCCTTGATGCCAGAGCAAGACAAGTCCCTGCAACCCCAAGACCAGATGTCCATGCCCTCAGAAGAAGAGGGTGAGTGATAAGACAGACTTGCATCATGTTTTATTCCGTGCAGGAAAGTTGACACCACTAAGGTGTGCGATGTGTTCGAGAATCTGTAAGAGTGTATACAGATGGTGCGTTTATCGAGATATTTATGGGCTTCTTTGCCACAGCAATTTGCAGTAAAACAGTTTTGCAAAAGCCGTGGAGCAACTGCACGAATACTATACCCCGAGGCTGTGTTCACATGTTATAGGCGCACTGTGGCCAGAACCCCAGCCATGTGCAGATTGGCGCAGTTTTCGGCTTGATAGCCGTTAATTGCACGTTTTGCGATGCAGTTTTTTTTTTTTTAATGCCGCACGTTCAATGACTGTCATAAAATTGCAGTCTGCGGTAAAACACTTGAAGGTTTAGCTTGTTGGGATTGGTTGAACTCAGCCCAGTACCCTGTAACGAACCCTGCACCCGTGTCACTTCAGTGTGATCAGGAACGCAGATGTAACATTCCCGGGCCCAATGCAAAATCCATAATGCTTCATCCTCCTACCATGGGCCATATATAATACTGGTGATCTCTTATGTGCAGAGGGGGCAACTGCTACATCTGCACCCCCTATAGCTACACGGGGATAGTCCTATTCACTGACGCAATGCAGAGGTCTCAAACTTAGTAAGAAATTAAAACACAAAGGATGGTAGAAAGTTGGACGACAGCCATGAGAGGGATAACCTATTTTTTGGAGGATCTTCGCGCAGGGAATGGGAAGCAATGCTGCAAAATTTTTGTGAAAATCACAGCAGCTCATCTATGTACAGTTGTGCTAAGAAAGTGACAGCTTGTCCCCAGATGCTGAGGGGCAACTGCTACTGGAAATTAATTTACTAAGATAATTAGTATAAGGTGTTTTTTTGTGTGTGTGTGCATCTAGTGGGGTTTGATGAAGAGTCGCCCTCCACACCCATAGTGATCGGAAATGCAGAGCAGCTGGGCCTCCCTCAGACGCTTCAGCAGGAATTCTCCTTGATCAATGTGCACATCCGTAACGTCAACATCGAGGTAAGTTTGGAGCACTTTGCTGCAGATTTATGCGCGCAGTTCCGCTGCATCTCCACTGCGTGTGAATGGAAACTGGAAGTTTTCGATGAGGAAACCTGCCTTGTGATCACATTCACTGGTGTCATTTCTAGGGTTGAACAATGATATGCAGCCAAAAAACATGTGCTAAAGCAAACCACAGCTGTTTTCTATGAATCAGAGAAAAAATGGTGGTCAGTCTCTTGCTTCGTATGTAAACTGTTGCAGGAAAACCTATAAATGCACCCCAACAATCAACAAGCGGATCACAATCCCTATTTGATCCCTGATAAACTATAGAACGCAGCTGCGTCTTGCATGGCCACACGGTTTTCGGCCGCACCTCGGGAGCACCTTGGCTGCGGTGCAACAAGAATAGGCGCGCCCAGTCTCCGTTTGACAATTCATTTTGCCTCCAGACTCGTAGCTGGTGGTCTTCCCAGCCCACATTTGCTCATTCTCTCCCTGTCTTACAGATGGATGCTATGAACCGGAGCTGCACGGTGTCTGTCCATTGTGGGAACCACCGGGTGCGGATGGTCGTCATGTTCCCTGTCCAGTATCCCAATAACGCAGCTCCGTCCTTCCAGTTCGTCACCCCTACGACAATCACTTCGGCCATGAAAGCGAAGCTGCTGAAAGTAAGTAAATGTCTGCTGATAGTCCGTGTCTGTATGGTGCCCGTCTATGATCTGCTGCATTGGGTGGAAGATTTCCTGGACATGTTTTAACCCCTTAAAGGCTATGGACATTTTTGCATATTTATTTGAAATTGAATCGCATGTATTTTGTGCTTAGTAACTTATTTCTAATTTGGATTGACCCCCTAAGTGACCACCAATACGCCTTTTCTGGCGGTCAACAAAGGGGTCTTAAACTTGCACACATGCCTTTGTAGCCATACCGTCTGAATGGATAAACAGCTAGGATAGGAGCTGCTCCACTGCCTGTGTCTTACACTGGATGCACCATTAGATCCATTTGCGGATAGGACACTAGGAAGAGGTTAAAACCGCTATCCACATGAGCCCTTACACACATACACACAAAACGATTCAAGGAGAGCAGGATGTAGATAATGACGTGGATCTTCTGGTCGTTGGCATAAAGCTACACCCAATAGAACTCAGAAGAGGACATGTTATCATCACAGTTTCTCAGTAGTGCGGCCTCAGGCCTTGGGCCTGTAAACCACAAGTCAGCATTTCTCTGCTTAGAAGTGACATAAAAAAAAAAAAAAGTTTTTACACTGTTTTATTTACAGCGAAGGGCCTCGCATGATGAAATTTATTCAAAACCTCAACTTTTGGTAGCAGGGTTATGGTAGCAAGACCTCTTACCCTAATGATGTCTTCAGTGGAGCTGAGCTTTCCAAAACTAAGGGGGTCATTTAGTATCAGATATTTGCCATTTTTTTGCAGATTCGGTTCCAAAGAGAATTTGCGTCACAAAGGGAATCTGCAACTTTTCTCACCCACACCAGGTCTAAAAAACGGGGACGAGGTGTAGGCAGGGAAGGGAGCGGGCAGGCAGTCCCATCTCATTTGTCATTTTCTATGTTTTAGGCGTAGAAAATTATCTAAATCTACGCCAGAAAGGGAGCTGGCATAGATTTAGACAGACGGTGGATGCGCCCAAGTTATCTAGAGGACAACACCTCTAACTTCGGTGCATCCACCGCCAGTGCAAGGGGTTTTCTACTCTCCTGGCCCTTCCTAGCGCCATGTAAAGTTTGGTACACATGAACAGTTACCTCATACTGCAGAAATTCGGCCAGGTATAGACATCACTAAATATCTTCATGTTAAAGGAGAAGAACCAATTAATGCATTCTCGTCCTAGGGTTAACCGGCTGTCCCATACACGCTGCCGCGATCAGCAGCAGGGGTCCGGCTAAAACTGACAGCCGGGCCCCTGCTGTATCTGCCTGTATCGGTGAAAACACAGATGCCGGGAGATTAACCCCCTGTATGCTGCAGGCATACTGACCAAGGCATACAGGGGGTTTGCGGCAGCTTGTACATCCCCATTGGGTCCCTGTGCTGCGGTGACGGGGACTCGATGGTTGCTACAATAGCCCTAATGCCTTGAACAGCGCTGGTTCTCCTAGGCAACTGTTAGCATCTTACTGTGTAAGACGCTGACAGTTCAATACAGCAAAATACAAATGTTTATTGTGCTGTATTGAAACAGGGATCAGACCCTGAAATGTTGAAGTCCCATAGTGGGACAAAAAATAAAGTGAAGAAAGAAGTTAAAAAAATAAAGTTTAAAAAAAATAAATTAAAAGTTTCAAGTTAAAAAAAAAAAAGCCCTTTTCCCAAAATAAAGTAAATTTTTTTTTTGTAAAAAATAGAAAAAAAAAGAAAAGTAGACATATTATGTATCACCGCATCCGTATCGGCTCTCAGACTATGCAGATACTAAAACATTATTTTGTTTCAAAAATGCTTTTATTGTGTTGTGTTTAAAAAAATAAATAAAGTTGATATATTATGTATCGCCGCATCTGTAACAACCTGCTCTATTAAAATACCACATGACCTAACCCCTCAGGTGAACACCATAAAAAATAAAAACTGTTTTAAAAAAGCCATTTTTTGTCACCTTACATCACAAAAAGTGTAATAGCAAGCGATCAAAAAGTAATACGCACCCCAAAATATAGCCAATCAAACCGTCATCTCATCCTGCAAAAATGTTACCCTACTTAAGACAATTGCCCAAAAAGATTAAAAAAACATGGCTCTCGGACTATGGAGACACTAAAACATTATATTTATTTTTTGTTTCAAAAATGATATCATTGTGTAAAACTTAAATAAATAAAAATGTATACATATTATGTATTGCCACGTCCGTAACGACCTGCTCTATAAAAATATCACATCACTTAACCCCTCATACCGAAAAAAATGAGCCCCTACATAAGACAGTTGCCCAAAAATAAAAAAACTATGGCTTTCAGAATATGGAGACACTAAAAATTTTTTTTTCAAAATGATTTATTATGTAAAACTGAAACAAACAACCAAATAAAGTTGTCATATTTGGCATTGTCGCATCTGTAACAACCTTCTCTATAAAAATACCACATGACCTAACCCCTCAGGTGAACACCATAAAAATAAAAACTGTTTTAAAAAAGCCATTTTTTGTCACCTTACATCACAAAAAGTGTAATAGCAAGCGATCAAAAAGTAATACGCACCCCAAAATATAGCCAATCAAACCGTCATCTCATCCTGCAAAAATGTTACCCTACTTAAGACAATTGCCCAAAAAGATTAAAAAAACATGGCTCTCGGACTATGGAGACACTAAAACATTATATTTATTTTTTGTTTCAAAAATGATATCATTGTGTAAAACTTAAATAAATAAAAAATGTATACATATTATGTATTGCCACGTCCGTAACGACCTGCTCTATAAAAATATCACATCACTTAACCCCTCATACCGAAAAAAATGAGCCCCTACATAAGACAGTTGCCCAAAAAATAAAAAAAACTATGGCTTTCAGAATATGGAGACACTAAAAAATTTTTTTTTTCAAAATGATTTATTATGTAAAACTGAAACAAACAACCAAATAAAGTTGTCATATTTGGCATTGTCGCATCTGTAACAACCTTCTCTATAAAAATACCACATGATCTAACCTGTCAGATGAATATTGTAAATAACAAAAAATAAAAACTGTGCCAAAACAGCTATTTTTTGTTACCTTGTAAGTGTAATATAGAGCAACCAAAAATCATATCTACCCTAAAATAGTAGCAACAAAACTGCCACCTTATCCTGTAGTTTCCAAAATGGGGTAACTTTTTTGGAGTTTCTACTGTAGGGGTGCATCAGGGGTTCTTCAAATGTGACATGGCAGCTTAAAATTATCCCAGTGAAATCTGCCTTCCAAAAACCGTATGGGGTTCCTTTCCTTCTGCGCCCTGCCGTGTGCCCGTACAGCAGTTTACAACCACATATGGGATGTTTCTGTAAACTAGTTCTGAAATTTCGTCTCCATTTTCCATTAATTCTTGTGGAACACCTAAGGGGTTAACAAAGTTTGTAAAATCAGTTTTGAATACCTTGAGGGGTGTAGTCTCTCAAATGGGTTCCTTTTTGGGTGGTTTCTATTATGTAAGCCTCACAAAGTGACTTCAGACCTGAACTGGTCCTTAAAAAGTGGGTTTTGGAAATTTTCTGAAAAATTTCAAGATTTACTTCTAAACTTCTAAGTCCCCAAGAAATAAAATGACATTCACGAAATGATCCAAACATGAAGTAGACATATGGGGAATGTAAAGTAATAACTATTTTTGGGGTTATTACTATCCATTATAAAAGTAGAGAAATGTAAATTTGGAAATGTGCTAAATTTTCCTCATTTTTTGTAAATTTGGTATTTTTTTTTATAAATAACAATTAAATTTTTTGATTCAATTTTACCACGATCATGAAGTACAATATGTGACGAGAAAAAAATCTCGGAATGGCCTGGATAAGCGTTTTAAAGATATCACCACATAAAGTGACACTGGTCAGATTTGCTAAAAACAGCCTGGTCCTTAAGGTGAAAAATAGCAGGGTCCTGAAGGGGTAAGAAAAACCTTACTTTACACATTTGAAACCCTTTTATTTTCCAGATCCTGAGAGACACATCCCTGCAAAAAGTCAAGCGCAACCAAAGCTGTCTGGAGCCATGTCTGCGCCAGCTGGTCTCTTGTCTGGAGAGCTTTGTGGTGAGGATAAGACCACGTAATGCATGGAAGCACCATTTTGGCTGAAAGGGGGGAAGGGGAGTGTTGTAATAATGCAAACGGACAGGAGTATTCGTTGGAAAAACAACCCCTTTAACAAAACGTTTACGTATAAGTAGTGTTGAGCGAACTTCTGTTTTCACGTTCGGCGAACAAGGTTCGGGTTATCTAACTATTGCGTTATGGATAACTTATGGTCCGTGGTAGCGGAATCCGTAACGGAATTGTTAGATAACCCGAACCTTGTACGCTGAATCCCCACGTATGAGCACTAATGCTGCAGAGTGGTTCCGGTATTCTGCTGTCACTCTCCCAGTATATACTCTCCCTTCTTTTAGCTAAAATGTCCTCTCCTCTTCTAGAACCAGGAATCGAGTCCATCAAGCCATCCCTATACCTTGCAAAATCCTGTCACTCCACCACTGCCAACATTTGCCCGGGTAACCAATGCCTATGGGTCTTACCAAGATTCCAACATCCCATTTCCCCGAACCTCTGGTGCTCGCTTCTGTGGAGCAGGTAAGCCGACCGTACCAGCTTTACGTCTCACGGGAAAACCTGAGACTTGAAGATTATGACCTGCACCTCTTTGTCTCTCCAGGTTATCTGGTTTACTTCACCCGGCCCACGACTATACACCGCGCCATCTCGCCCACCGAACCCACCCCAAGGTCAGTCCCTGCTATAATTGTGTCTTTTCCTCTGAATGTCTTAGGCTGCATTCACACGTCCGTAAGTGTTTTCCGGATCCGAAAAACATGGACACCGGCCATGTGCACATGGCCTGCACTATAATAGAAAATGCCTATTCTTGTCCGCTATTGCGGACAAGAATAGGACATGTTCTATTTTTTTGCGGATGCGGACAGAACATAGTGTGCTGTCTGCATCAATTCCGGCCCCATTGAATATGAATGGGTCCGCACCCGTTCCACAAAATTGCGGAGCGGATGCTGACACGTTTTGCGGACGTGTGAATGGACCCTTATTCTGAAGCTTTAAGACAAGTAGTCAGTTGTTCATCACCAGCACCCACTTTAGTCATAATATACATTAAAGGGTTTCTGTCACCAACTTTTGACATTATAAGCTGTCTGACATTAGCTATGTGCTAATGTCAGACCAGCTTGATAATGTCTTTTTTATAAAAATCCGCTGTATATATAGTCTGAAAAACTTACTTTTATATTATGTAAATTAGCCTCTAGGAGCAGGGGGGGCGTTGCCCTGCTCCTAGCGGCTCCGTCCGGCAACCTGCTGGCACGCCCCTTCACACTTTGATTGACAGTGCAGGGCAGCGATCCTCCTGCACTGTCTCGTTCTGAAATCGCGCGCCCGCCGCCGCTCTGTATTCGGCGCAGGCGCGGTGAGCAGAGGACAGCAGGCACCAGCGTCCTCTGCTCACCGCGCCTGCGCCGAATACAGAGCGGCGGCGCGGGCGCGCGATTTCAGAACGAGACAGTGCAGGAGGATCGCTGCCCTGCACTGTCAATCAAAGTGTGAAGGGGCGTGCCAGCAGGTTGCCGGACGGAGCCGCTAGGAGCAGGGCAACGCCCCCCCTGCTCCTAGAGGCTAATTTACATAATATAAAAGTAAGTTTTTCAGACTATATATACAGCGGATTTTTATAAAAAAGACATTATCAAGCTGGTCTGACATTAGCACATAGCTAATGTCAGACAGCTTATAATGTCAAAAGTTGGTGACAGAAACCCTTTAAGGGGAAATTTATTTCGGCGTTAATCTTGAACATTCTGGCATGTTCCCCATTTGCACTAATATTTGCTGCTTTTCACTTCTCTCTTTTCAAAAGTTGTGGGAAAACCAAGCAGGCTTAACCAAGGGGAAGGGCCAACAACTTTCCAACACATTTACTATAACCAAAGCAGAAAATGCACAAATAGTAGCTTAAACCTGTTCCTGCTAATAGCTTGTCTTGCTCGGCCAGCGTTGGCGCAGGCTCCTGCCTCTTGTCTCCTGACCTGCTGCAGGCTCAGAAGCATCAGAGGACATGGGCTCCAGCAGTGGCAGCTCCAGTGAATGCTGCCACAGCAAGGTCCATTGACTGTACTAGGGATGTCCCGATACCATTTTTTTAAGACCGAGTACGAGTACCGATACTTTTATTTAAGTACTCGCCGATACCAATTACCGATACCTCGTATAAACAGCGGCGCAGTTACTGATAGCAATGAAAAAAATTAAAGCTGGAATTTGGTTGCTATGAACAACTGCTTTTCTTTTCCTTTGTACAAGTGTTAATAAATTAATAAATGGTAATATAATAGTGTTTTCAAACCAATGTGCCTCCAGGGGATCTGTTTTTGGGGATCTTCGGAGGACACACTGTTGTGGAGGATCTGTGGATGTCACCGTTATGGGGGATCTGTGGATGACGCACTGTTATGGGGATCTGTGGATGACACACTGTTATAGGGGATCTGTGGATAACACAGTGTTATGAGGGATCTGTGGATGACACACTGTTATGGAGGATCTGTGGATGACGCACTGTTATGGAGGATCTGTGGATGACACACTGTTATGAGGGATCTGTGGATGATCACTGTTATGGGAGATCTGTGGATGGCACCGTTATGGGGAGATCTGTGGATGGCACCGTTATGGAGAGACCTGTGGACGTCACCGTTATGGGGGACCTGTGGGCGTCACCGTTATGAGGGGACCTGTGGGCGTCACCGTTATAGAGGGACCTGTGGGCGTCACCGTTATGGGGGGACCTGTGGGCGTCACCGTTATGGGGGGACCTGTGGGCGTCACCGTTATGGGGGGACCTGTGGGCGTCACCGTTATGGGGGGACCTGTGGGCGTCACCGTTATGGGGGGACCTGTGGGCGTCACCGTTATGGGGGGACCTGTGGGCGTCACCGTTATGGAGGGACCTGTGGGCGTCACCGTTATGGGAGGACCTGTGGGCGTCACCGTTATAGGGGGGACCTGTGGGCGTCACCGTTATGGGGGACCTGTGGACGTCACCGTTATGGGGGGACCTGTGGACGTCACCGTTATGGGGGACCTGTGGACGTCACTGTTATGGGGGGACCTGTGGACATCACTGTTATGGGGGACCTGTGGACATCACTGTTATGGGGGGACCTGTGGACATCACTGTTATGGGGGGACCTGTGGACATCACTGTTATGGGGGGATCTGTGGATGAGCAGCTGTATATGGGGGCTATGTGGATGACACATATATAGCATCTTGTGCTATATACATGTCATCCACAGATCCACATTAGTGTCGGGGCAGTGCAGCTTGACTCATACACCGGCCCCGCAGCGGCTATATTCTGTTTAAATAACGCTAACTTACTGTGCCTGTGATCACTAACTATTAATGCGCAGTCCCTCCATGCTCCTGCCCCGCGCCTTCTGTAATCATAAAGTGGGCGGAGCGGGCAGGCGGGACATGAGGCGCATGGAGGAACTGAGCTCAAGCTGCCCGATTCCTCCATGCGCCTCATGTCCTTCCTGCCTGCCCGCTCCGCCCACTTTATGATTACAGAAGGCGCTGCGGCAGGAGCATGGAGGGACTGCTATAATTGTGTCTTTTCCTCTGAATGTCTTAGGCTGCATTCACACGTCCGTAAGTGTTTTCCGGATCCGAAAAACATGGACACCGGCCATGTGCACATGGCCTGCACTATAATAGAAAATGCCTATTCTTGTCCGCTATTGCGGATCCGGAAATGCGGATGCAGACAGAACATAGTGTGCTGTCCGCATCAATTCCGGCCCCATTGAATAAGAATGGGTCCGCACCCGTTCCACAAAATTGCAGAACGGATGCTGACACGTTTTGCGGACGTGTGAATGGACCCTTATTCTGAAACTTTAAGAGTAGTCAGTTGTTCATCACCAGCACCCACTTTAGTCATAATATACATTAAGGGGAAATTTATTTTGGCGTTAATCTTGAACATTCTGGAAATATTTGCTGCTTTTCACTTCTCTCTTTTCAAAAGTTGTGGGAAAACCAAGCAGGCTTAACCAACACATTTACTATAACCAAAGCAGAAAATGGCACAAATAGTAGCTTAAACCTGTTCCTGCTAATAGCTTGTCTTGCTCGGCCAGCGTTGGCGCAGGCTCCTGCCTCTTGTCTCCTGACCTGCTGCAGGCTCAGAAGCATCAAAGGACATGGGCTCCAGCAGTGGCAGCTCCAGTGAATGCTGCCACAGCAAGGTCCATTGACTGTACATCTGGAAGGATATAGACTCCAGCGCTGGTTATGTCATCCCTGTGCGCTGGTAACATGGCAGCCGTGGAGACTGGAAGCAGCCGTTGAATCCCTTCCACTGACCATGGTGGCATTTAGCGTCCCCTGTGCGGCCTCAGCACTCTGAACCATCCAAACCTCGCTGATCACCTGCCAAGACGGAGTCATAAGTGAACGTGAGGAGCAGAACAGGTGCCTGCAGTAAGGTTTATGAAACACACTAAAGTGTGCATCCACTTTCAGGTAGTCTACGCCATATGTATTACAAATGTATGGCTTGATTCATTATAAACTGCTTGTTTCCAGGGTTTACAGCCACCACTGCAGCGCAGATACTAGGTGGCTGGGGAGCTACTGCGCGTGCGTGCCTATGCGCTCTCCCATAGTTCTAGCTACCAGAGAGGCCAGGGCCTTTTCCTATAGTGTGCAACTACGGCCACCACTGCGGGATTATTCGGTGGTCGTAACCCCTGGAAATGAACAGTGTATGCTGTGATGGAAAATGAATCCAGCCAGCAAAGGAGACAATATGGCCAATCACCATACATTACTAAGTGCCTTCAGTTAACTTTCTCTACATGAATAAATGCCATTTGCTGAAGTGAGAGAACCCCTAACTATTTCTCCCATATACAGCCTGTGGGACACAACATACACAGTGAAGTCACAGAACCCCATATAACAGTGAACCACCCCTTTAACCCTTTTGCTGTGCGGCGATGGGCAAACATGGCGCCCTCTCGCAGGTGCAGTGGCCGGCGGGCCGATCGTGGTAATTAAAGCCTTTAGATGCCGTGATCAAGTGAGATCACGGCATCTAAAGGGTGAAAAACCCGTAAGCTTGCCCTTCCGGTCTTTTAACTGGCATCCTCTGCGGCCAGTGATGATGCCAGTAATTGATTTTAATACAGTGAGCCTCGCTGAAGAGGTTCAGGGTATTAAAGCTGCAATTTTGGCCACCAGGTGGGAGGCCAACATAAGCAATTATCAATTCTGAGCAATCATCCATGATTGTTCAGAATAATAAAAAAAAATTATTGGATTTTGCATGGTCAAATACGAGCTTCAAAATCATAACAAAAAAGTAAATATATAAAAAATGTAAAAAAAATATAAAAGTTTAAATCACCGCCCTTTCCGTATAATAAAAAAATAAATGCATAAATAACAAAAAATATAAACATCATGGGTATCACCGCGACTGAAAATGCCCATACTATTAAAATATAAAAACATTTTTCAAATACGGCGAATGGCGTAACGGAAAAAAGGGTCAAAATGGCTAATTGCTTCTCTCACTCACGCCAAAATAGTATCAATAAAAACTACAAATTGTCCTGCCAAAAATGAGCCCCCACAAAGCTCAGTAGATATAACTATAAAAAAAAAAAGGAACGGGGGTCAGAATAGGGTGAAGTAAAAAAATAAATAAATTTTTTATAAATGTTTAAATTCATTTCTACACTATTTTGATATAAAAAACCTATACATATGGGATATCGCTGTAATTGTACTGACCCAGAGTATGAAGGGTATGGGTCCGTTTTGCTGCAAATGGAACGCTGTGGGAACAAAACCCATAAAACGGTAGAGGAATTGCGTTTTTTTTCCAATTCCTTCCCATTTGGAATTTTTCTTCCCACTACATTGTATGGCATTAGAAAGTTCAATTTGTCCCGTAAAAAAATAAGCCCTCATACAGCTATGTGAACGGAAATATAAAAAAGTTATGGCTCAAGGAAGATGGGGGAGAAAAATGAAAACGCAAAAATGGAAAAAAACCTCCGGTATCCTAAGGGTTAAACCCCATTCATGGTTCATTTTCTCCCTATAGTTGTTCATTTATAGCTGCATTACATTTTCTGACCACCCGGTGGCACTAGAGTACAGTATTGTAGTTGTCAAAGATAAGGGAAGAATGGTAGTTTGGGTAAGAGATGGGGATCAGCAGGTTGGGCGCGAGGACATTGTACAGCTGATTGGGCGGTATGATTTCTGCTGACAGCACAGTGTGACCTTGGACCTGAAAGATCCATAAATGAACGCATAGCTCTGCACGCTGTGACTGCAATTACCCTGCACGCTATGGAAATCTTTGTCTTGGGGATGGTAACATTGGTCAGAGGAAGATTATTCATGTGTCCTGGTCTGATGTGCGCATAGTTTTCACATTGATAAGGATGTGATCACTTTATGCTACGTGGACTCGTTCACCTTATGTTGTGCATAAGCCCCCCGGCACAGACATTAGACATAGCCATAGATGTGAAACAGACCCTGCTTCATTCAGGGGTCATAGTATTAGTGCGGATTAATAGATATTTGTGAAATAGCCATATAAAGTGAAAGGCTCGTGCAGCAGGTGGTCTGCTTCTGATGGGGGTTGGCCCTACTGGCTTGGGGGCGCTCCTGCTGGACCACACCATGTATACTGAGTGTGTGTGTGTGTGTGTGTGTATATATATATATATATATCTATATATTTATATAACACGAAAATGCATTTTTTCTATATATATACGCACGCAAGCCTTAGTCTGTGTTTCTTTTTAGGTCTCTCTCTGCCCTCTCCGCCTATCACAGCGGGGTGATCGCGCCCATGAAAATCCGCACCGAGGGTCAAGGGAACCTGCGGCTTTACAGCGGGAGTCCGACACGTAACGAGAAGGAGCAAGTGTCCATCAGTTCTTTTTACTACAAGGAGAGGGTATGAGCCACTTGTCTTATCAGTAGAGCGTTCATTACGGGGCGGCCAAAGTACCTCAAGACAGTGATAAAACTTTCACCTTCTCAGGCTACTTTCACGCTAGCGTTTTTACTGGATCGGGCAGGGCTCAGCAAAAAACACTTCCGTTACTGATAATACAACCATCTGCATCCATTAAAAACGGATCCGGTTCTATTATCTTTAACATTGCCTAGACGGATCCGTCATAAACTCCATTGAAAGTCAATGGAGGACGGATCCGTTTTCTGTGGTTTGCTCTCCGGTATGGGAACACAACTAAACAGAATGGAATGCATTTTGGTGCATTACGTTCAGTTCAGTTTTGTCCCCATTGACCGGAAGCGTTTTCTTCCGGTATTGAGACCCTATGACGGATCTCAATACCGGAAAACTAAAACGCTAGTGTGAAAGTAGCCTAACACTAAAATAACCTTCAGGCAAGGTGCAAAGTCATCTGTCCCCGCTGTGATCCCCTCCCCTCCCGGCCCATGAGCTGTATCTACCGCAGCATGCTGCTTGTCTGTGAATGTTGCATGACTGGCTGCACATCACCCCCATTACTTCCTCACCTTCTGCTAGTCTCTTAGGGCGGTAAAAAAAAAAAATGGCGCCCAGTGCATGTATTAACCCCCAGTGCCATGATGTAGTCAGGCTCCTTCATAAACATACGTTCCAGGATATATTATATAGTAAGCAATCACCAAGTACCCTATTATCACAATCGCTCCCTTCAGCCCCTACAAAGGTGGGGCCCATGTCGGAGGCCATAGTTACCCCACACTTCAGACTAAATGTTCGGATTTGCGCCCAGGAAACGCTTACCGGTAAATATGGCGGCAGCAGTTTGGATATAGTCATATTTTGAGGGATTGTCTTTTATGCAATTCCATTTCGAAGTTGACAGTTTTTTTCTTTTCTTTTTTTTCCCCCCTTATGTGTCAAAATTGGAAGTTAAGGGTTAATCCCTTAAGGCCATTGTTAGGCTTCAGGCTGCCATGTCAACTCCTTGGCACGCCCAGATTACCGTTGGGTTGATGGGGTGAGAGAAGGGAACCTCCTCCCTCTGTCTAACCCCTTAGTGGCAGTAGTCAATGCAACCCTGGCATCTAAGGGGTTTAACTATCAGGATCAGAATTAAAGGGTTATTCCCTCGGCTGTTTTTGGAAATCCCACAGCAGCGAATGGAGAAATCTGCGACGCACGGAATGCCCTTCATTCATGGTGGGGGCCACGTTGTTGAGATAGGAGCAGGTCTCAGAGTTGGGACCTGCTCCCTTCTGACATAAGGCCAGTGGTAGAATACAGCTAGCACCCTCAAGAGATGATGTGGGCCTGGTTCCTATTCTGTGAACGCACCATAATAGTACTGCGGCTGGCGGGACCTACCCTCCTGCTGCGAAGTACCATTATGGCGCAGGACAGGAAGGTGTTAACACGAGTTTCAGTGGCCATTCAATTTCTTCCTATTTTCTTGATGATTTTTTATTTTTTTTTCCCCCTTCCTTCTTTTATTCTCTTTCTCCTTCTCACTTTCCATCTTCTCCTCCTCTTCTAATACGCAGACGTCCCCTCTGTCTGCTCGCCGGCGCTGGTCCATCCAAGTGATTAACGACTTCCCGGTACAGTGCCCTCTGCTTTGTTACCACCGTTCCTTCCCTCTCACCTCTGTTGTTTGACAGGGACCCCGAGAATAAGGAACAATTCAGACTCCGCTACCACTCTGAGTACTGCCTATATTGTGGAGGTGTCCATGTATGATAACTGCCGCCCCCTGCTGGTTCAGTGTCTACAAAGAGCTTGCGTTACTCTGCTGCATGCGTTCTTTACAGCACAGGTCTGATATAAAAGAACTGCATCTCCCAGGAGCAGCAGGCGGGATAGTCTGCAGGGGGAGTGTGACTAAAGTGAACCCTCAGAAGTGCAGAGACGAGGAGTGCTGACTGGAGACGTCAGGTTTTCCTTCTTCTCGAGGTCTCTGGTGACAGCGCACCCCCTCCTAACACAGTTTGTTAATCAATGTGGAGGATGTCTGTCTCTCGCCGCTTGTAATAGTCTCGAGGCTGTGCTTCCTGCTGTCACTTACCAGGGACCCCTCTGACACCAAAAGCTCTGGCCGCCCCTCCAGCTCTGGTCCATGTTGTCACTGTCCCTCATTCTCTTTGTCTCCCCTCTCTCTTTTTTTCCCTTTCCCCTCACTTCTCTTTTTTTCTCTTTTTTTTTTCTTTTCTCTTTTTCTCCTCACTTCTCTGCCTATCACAGTCTTTCTCTCTCTTCTCTCTCTCTCTCTCTCTCCTTTTCTCTCCCTTCTTATTCTTTCTCTTTCTCTCTCTCTCTCTCTCTCTCTCGCTTTGTCTTTTTATTTCCTCTCTCTCTTGTCCCCCACTTAATCTGTCTCTCTAGCACTGTGTCACTCTCTCTGTCTCGCTCTCTCTCTCTCTTGCTCTTTATCACTTCATCTCCTCCATGTCTTTGTCTCTCTATCACAGTCTCGCTCTCCTCCCTTGTTTCTCTTCTGTTCTTTTTCTCATATCTCTAGCTTTCTTTCTCACATTCTTTTTCTTTCCCTCACCTGTCTCGTTCTTTCTCTTGTTTTTATCTTTCTTATTTATTCTTTCTATCTCTCTTACTTTCTCTCCTCCCCCACTTCTCTGTCTCTTTTTCTGTCACCCCCCCCCCCCCCACTCCACATCTTCTTTATCTCTTTTTCACTTTCTCTCTTGCTTCTCTCTCCTCCACTTCTCTGTCTCTGTCACTATGTCTCTCTCTCTTTCTCTCCCCTCCACCTCTCTGTCACTATGTCTCTCTCTCTTTCTCTCCCCTCCACCTCTCTGTCACTATGTCTCTCTCTCTTTCTCTCCCCTCCACCTCTCTGTCACTATGTCTCTCTCTCTTTCTCTCCCCTCCACCTCTCTGTCACTATGTCTCTCTCTCTTTCTCTCCCCTCCACCTCTCTGTCACTATGTCTCTCTCTCTTTCTCTCCCCTCCACCTCTCTGTCACTATGTCTCTCTCTCTTTCTCTCCCCTCCCTCTCTCTCTCTCCCACCATATTTCGTCTCCCCCTCGGCCTCTTTCCTCCGATCCCGCTGTGTGTCCCCTCACAGTCACTGGCTGATTCTGACGGGTTTTGTCAGGTGTCGTTTCTTTTGCGCATTGTCTGGGATCTAGGACTTAATTGCAATAATTGGGTTTAAAATGTATCACCGTTGTGATGGATTTAGCCTTAGATGTGAATATCTTTTACGTGGCCCTTTTTCCCCCCTTGTTATATTGAGGTTAGTGGCTGTTCTTCCATGTCTGTACCCATCTGGGATGTGGCGGACGTCGGCTTATCGTGCTGGTATATCATGACATGAGACGGGCCATTGTCCAGTTCCAGCATCCAGCTCTGCTGCCCTCCGCCTTTGGTTGACTGAGCTCTAGAAAGACCAAAGATGGTGACCCGGCATCCAACATGGGCCATTGCTGTTCTCTCTAGGAGCCTCGAGGACGCCCGCTCGGATCAGTGCACCTACCACTTACGCGCTGCAGCAATCAGCTGTCTGTTGTAGGGCCGTCCACACCCAACTACCCCTTAAAGGGAAAGTCCACCCTTTGAGAATTTGGATCTCCTACCCCTGAATACAATGCCACTTCGGTCAAGGCCGTGGAAGGCACTTTGAACATTGTACCCGTCAACCTACTGTACCGATGGTAGCAACATGATCCAATTTTTCCTCCTGTCCAGTGCCCATTAATCATTTTTGGGCTAAACAACCTCAGTCTGACAGAGAGTTTGAACAATAGCCTAGAAATAGTTGCTTCATTCGCTGACACATTGATACAGATGGGCCACGTCTTTTGTGTGCATTTCAGACTAATGGGCCAAACTGCAGCCTTACTCCAGGTGACGGTTACGGGCAGCGTTCAAGGGTCACTGCAGTGGTAGGTAACTGAGGGGCACAAATCCCCATCCGTCAGAGGGCAGCAGAGTTATATGTTGTAGTCCCTGACCCGTCCTGATGACCAGGACACGGTTCTGCACCTGCTCTGTATGTACAGGGTCCAATATATTAACACTGCGACCCGTGTTCCCCGCAGAAATCACGTCGATGGAAATCCAAAAGAGAGACCAACGACTCCGGCTCTCGGCCAATCAAAGCGGCCGGAAAGGTCATCATCCAGGACATCTCGTGTTTACTGTCCGTGCACAAGGCCCTGGGAGAACTGTATATGTGAGTACTGTATGTCTGCTGATAGGATCCCTGCTTGCTGTAAGTGAATGTAAAAGTACCAAGCACAGCCACTTCCAGAGCGCCGTGGCTTTTTCAAACAGCTGATCAGCGGAGATGCCGTTAATGAGGTTAGCAGGCTTTCTAGGTGAGATGGGGAAGGGGTTGACGTTGTAAGAAGGTGGGCTGGGGTTAGGAGAGACTTTTACTTCTTATTTCAGAGAAAGAGCAAATGGTTGTAGGATTTGTGAGAGAACTTATTGTGCTGCACCCTGGGACATGATGGGATGAGCCGATTCAGGAAGGTGAGTAAATCATGGGCGCTGTATGTGGGAGAGTAAAGGAGAGAGGGGCTAATGTGCATAGAAGGTAATGGAGGAGAAACAGGGCGGTGAAGGTGGAGGTAAAAAGCACATAAGAAAATGGACAAAGAGACAAGGCACATGGTTTACAGCAAGCAGAGTTATTATACCATAAGAATGTTTGAAGATTGTGCAGGAGATGGTATACAGCAAGCAGAGTTATTATACCTGTAAGAAGAAAGAAGAGATGGCTGTTAGTCATGCCATGTTTAACTGCATGACACTTAGCAACGAAGACCCGTGCTCGCTCCCGCACCCGTCATGCCGGGAGTCAGACCCCCACTGATCAGATACCGATGACCTGAGGGTAGCGCATCACATACTAAACACTCAGAATGGGTGTGAACTGATGGCATCACTTTATGATCGGGGAGGGTCTTATCTATGATGCTAAACCATGGCTGCAGCCTTTAGATACCCTGGATTGATGGGGGACCCCACCGATTATGAACTGATGGCAAAATCTGCCAGTGACTTCCCCTTTTAATAATTAGATTGCATAACTATATTTCTAATTATTTTCTTTTTAATTAGATTGAACCGTGGTGATCTCCAGGAGATGTGTCAGAAGAATGCCGCCTCCGCCCTCAGCGTGGGTCGCAGGGATCTGGTGCAGGTGAGTGCCCCGGAGGCCTCCATATCTGATCCGGGTAATATTCCTCCTAAACTGGGGTTTTATTAAATAAATGGGGCAACTGTTGGCTGCTCCTCCCAGAGGCTACAGATGAGGCATGGAAAGCCCTTCACAAGTTAGGTGCGCCCTGCCTGACATCCAGCAGAGGAACACAGTGATTCAGCCTGTCATACACTGGCATCTCGGCACAGATCCTAGCTGGTCTGTTCAAACAGCTGCTTGCCGGGGGTGCTGGGAGTCGGACCCCTCACTGCGCTGATATCCATAGATCTTCAATCAGTATTTTTCGGACTGTGAGACGCACCGAATTATAAGATTTAGAGGAGGAAAATAAAAAAAAAATGTTTTCCATCAGACCTCAGAGTAAATCCCTAAGATTAGACCCCCTTTCTTCATCAGACCTCAGATCAGATCTCCCAGCCTCCATTAGCCTCAGATCAGACCCCCAGCCTCCATGAGCATCAGATCAGCTCCCCATCAGACCCCCCAGCCCTCATCAGCCTCAGATTGGACCCCATCAGACCTCATATCAGACGTTAATAAATAAATAAACCTTGCTTGCTCCAGACGGTGCTGCAGATCCAGGACTCGCCGCACCGCATAGTGTCAGGTCATAGTGCGCGCCTACACGTGCTAGGTCCTGAGACTGTACACAGTCACAGAGCGGGGCTCAGAAGAAGACCAGGGAGGGTGAGTAAAGCCATTGCAGCACTTCCCTCACCGCTACCTGCTTCTCCTGCATGCTGATGACCATTTCCATACTATATACCTGCTGGAACAGCCTGCCGAAAAAGGCCACCGCAAGGGTAAATGTAGCCTAAGATGCACTGCCACTTTCCGACACTTTTAAGGGGAGAAAGTGCATTTTATAGTAAAAAAAATACAGTATTTCCAAGGAAATTATAAACACAGAAAGGACCTTTTAGAGATGTTGAGGGTTGTAGTACACAGTGAAGGTTAATTTTGGATGTCAGGATAGGTATGTGTTAATGAAGCTCTTCTCTCTCTAATGAAGCTCTTCTCGTCCCAGGTTTGGGCTCTGGCGGCTGCTTCCAGTGACTTGTGTCTCACCCCTAAGTCTGACCCGGATAATGAGGCCCCTTGGGCCCGACACCCGTTTGGCCGCCAGCTGCTGGAATCATTGTATGTACACAGTGTAATCTCTTCTGTTCCTCGCCCTTGTGGCTGGTATTTAGGATAACATCCTCATTTTACCTACAGACTAGCCCATTACTGCCATTTGCATGACGTTCAGACCCTCGCCATGTTGTGCAGCGTTTTTGATGCCAATGTGCAGCCGCAGAGCAGTGGACTGTCCTCCGGCCATCCTTTTCCATCACGCCCCGCCCACAGCCGCTACGTAAGTCCCTCATTTTACTCTCTCAGTCCTATATGCAGGTAAAGATGGCCAAACTGAGTGTCCATCGTCTTGTTACAGCCCAGCATCACATCCTCTGGCTCTGGATCTAACATCTCTGACCCTGGCTTCAGTAACAGCGGCTGGAGCGGCAGTAAGAAACCTGTTCTGTTGTGTCTGTTGTATCTGAGACCGTTTACGCAGAAATACAATCTTCATAATTTTAATAACTTAGTAAATGTATTTATCTGCATTTACAATTCTGCAGCCTTCATAACAGAAATCTCCCAGAGTTCCCTGCTTCTTCAGTGCCTGCAGAGAGCTCAGTGATAATTGGTTCTGCTGCGTCCATAAACGTCAAAACTATAAAAATAATTGGATTTTTTATTACTCACCTTAAAATCCCTTTCTCATTTCGGAGGGAACAGCAAAGACCTTGGGTATAGCTGCTGCCAGTAGGCGGACACTAAGCAAAAAGTGTTAGATCCTCACACCTGCGAACACTGAGCTAACCAGTTTGTACGGAAGCAGTAGGAGAAAAAACATGAGCGTTAAGAAAAAAAGAGCCAAAACAACCAATAACTTGTCCGATCCAAAGGGAAACAACCAAACAAAGGTAACATGCACTGATAATAGATAATATGCACGAGGGGTGGGCTCTGTGTCCCCCAATCAATGAGACGAGAAAGGGATTTTACGGGGAATAACAAAAAATCCAATTTTCTGGTCCGTGTCACTTGTGGACACAGCAAAGACCTTGGGACATTTTAGAGCAATCCCCACAGGTGGGAAGACCATAAATAACTGTAGTAGCATGAGTGCTGCGAATGCACCGCTGCTTGCAGCACCCTGCGACATAGAGCCGCATCAGAGGATGCAAAGGGATGCACCCTATAGAACTTCAGGAACGTGTGCAGGGAAGGACGCGTAGCTGCCCTGCACACGGGCGAAGGGGAGACCTTGTGCCAAGATGAGGAATGGCAAGATGAAGAGGATAAAAGCAAGATGCCCTTCCCCCTTGTGGCATTTGAAATTATTTCTTGCAGGTGAGATCCAAACAATAGGTTACCCTGAAAAGTAAGGGCTGTAAGGGGCTTTGATGATTCATCAGCTGCCCAGTCTTTCAGCGAAAGAGTCCTATGAATGGTCACAGACATAGGTGATGCTCTGGAATGCTAAATCCGCTGATTCTTCCCAGGAAGTACCAGCAAGTAGGCCTTGCCTAAGTTGATCCCCCCCAGTCAGTGGTAGCCCTGCTGACCCACGAGGTGTCAACGATTGGGCAGAGGGCTGAACCAGCGGCCTCAAATGTGGATTTAGTGAAAGACTATCTTATAGGTCTTGGAAAGAGGTGCCGTCAGGAAGTTTAAGGGTGGTGTGCTTGGACAAGCGTGAGACTTGGTGGTCGACTGCTGGGGGGAACGACCAAGTCTTAGCAATTAGGCTGTCTACCTTAGAAACGAGGCTAGAAGATTGCTCCTCGTCTAGGGAGTCCATCTGAAATGTCGTCCTTCCTGTTTGACATATCAGCGCGGCTCTCTAAGAGAGGCGATGCGACAGAGGAGGGAGGAGAAGCATATCTCTGAGATGGCAGAAGCACGGTATTTTTATTATCCCATACTCCCCTGACTCCCGATCCCTTAAGTCCAGCCTTGCTTCCAGCAAGGTCCTTCAGCCTCCCAGGTCGCTCCCTTTGGTGGTGTTGGGGGACCATTGCCCAAGGTAGAGATAAGACCCCATGCTGACGGGTGGTGTAGGATTTAGTGGTTCTGCAAACCACCTTTTCTTCTGGCCTGGCCACTGGGGATGGTAGAGTGTTACGGGGCATCCCACTGTAATTTCACACTGGGCCCAAGTGTGTGAAAAAAGCAAGCCCCGCAGAGCCCGTGCCTGCAGCAGGGGTGTAGCTGGTGGGAGAAGTTAACACTTTTTGCTTAATGTCCACCTCCTAAGGGCAGCAGCTTATACCCTGGGTCTTTGCAGTGTCCCCCAATGACACAGAAGAGAAATGAAAATTGCCAAATTCTTTTTTTCTTTTGGGTCACTTCACAGGCTGAAAAAGTCTTATGTACCAATAAAAAAAAATTGGGTGTCAGAATATGGAGACACTGAAGCAGATTTTTTTATTTTACCTTACGATATTTTCCATTTTTGCAATTTCGTTTTTTACTCCCTTCCTTCCCAGATCCATAGCTTTTTTTATTTTTCCATTCACATAGATGTATATTGGCTTGTTTTTACACTTTTGAATGTCACCATTTAGTATTGCATACAGTGTAGTAGGAAGATGGGAATTTTTTTTCTCCAAATGGGGTGGAATTAGAAAAAGAATAAACAGGCAGCATCGTTCTGGGTTGTGTTTTTATGGTATTCCCTATGTGGTAAAACTGACCTGTTGCCTTCATTCTCTGGGTCAGTACGATTACAGTGATATTACTTGGGGTGTGTATGACTTTTTGATACCTTTTTCTTAAATCGTTTTTGGGGAGGTGAACCTATGAAAAAACGACGGAATCGGCCATATTTATTTATTTTTTTCCCGTTATGCCGTTCACCGTATGGAATAAATACATTTACATCTTAATAGTTTGGGTGTTTTGGGGAGTGGCAGTGGAAAAGGTGGGGTGGAGGGTGATTTGAATTTTTGCATACTTTTTATATTTTTGATAAGCTTTTCTTTTTAATTACTTGAAGTTCCCTTAGAGGACTTGAACATGCGATCTTCTGCTTCTCCCATACACTGCAATGAATTACAATTGCAGCCCATGGGAGTTCCATTGCGTTCCTGTGGAACTAATGCTGTGATATCCTCAGAACCGTCAGAGGGAATGAGGTTATCACAACGAACAAACAGCTCCCCCGATCGCAGTGCGGGGGAAGCTGTTCTGGAAAAGACTCTCAGACGCCGTGGTCACTGTTGACCACAGCTTCTGAGGTGTTAAATGTCTATGATCGGTGTTATCACCTATCACAGACGGTAGCTCTGGGTGTGTCCTGTGTGAAACAGCAGAATGGCGCCCACTCCTTATGTAAGTTATGAAAAATATAAAAAAATAATCGACATGAAGGATCAGCACATTATCTTGTGTATTTCGCCTTCTGACAGGTGGTCATGATGGAGAGCACAGTGTTCCTTGGGGCGACGCTTCACCTGATGAATACCGCTACAGTAATTTAAGTTACGTGGATCCCCGGGAACGTGAGAGAGAGCAGCATGACAAGAACAAGAGGTGATCGCCATATTACCCAGAACTGTGTGACTCTGTCAGTAATTCAATGTCTGCCATGTCTGGACTTACTCTCACATTTCAGCAATATGTAGTCTATCCTCTTTTTAGTAAGACGTGTAACATCTCGAAGCAGTTTTGCCGCACTGTCCTGTTATATTTACAGGACTGAGAATACTCTTTCTCCTCGTAATGTTCACTTTCACGTGTCATAGTCCTAATTATGTTCCATGTTGCCGAACAGAATCCTCGACCCAGCAAATGCTCAGCAGTTTGATGACTTTAAGAAGTGTTACGGAGAAATCCTGTATCGCTGGGGTCTTCAAGAGAAACGAGCAGAAGTTCTGAAATTTGTGTCCTGTCCTCCTGAGCCTCATCGGGGCATCGGTCAGTAAGTGACTATGAATCCATTTAGTCAGCCATACTCTTATAGTAACTACTATAATACTTCTCCCATGTCAAATAATAATACTGATCTTATGTACAAGAATATAACTACTATAATACTGCCTCCTATGTACAAGAATATAACTACTATAATACTGCCCCAATGTACAAGAATATAACTACTATAATACTGCTCCTATGTACAAGAATATAACTACTATAATACTGCTCCTATGTACAAGAATATAACTACTATAATACTGCTCCTATGTACAAGAATATAACTGCTATAATACTGCTCCTATGTACAAGAATATAACTACTATAATACTGCTCCTATGTACAATAATATAACTACTATAATACTGCTCCTATGTACAAGAATATAACTACTATAATACTGCTCCTATGTACAAGAATATAACTACTATAATACTGCTCCTATGTACAATAATATAACTACTATAATAATACCTCCTATGTACAAGAATATAACTACTATAATGCTGCTCATATGTGCAAGAATACAACTACTATAATACTGCCTCCTATGTACAATAATATAACTACTATAATACTGCCTTCTATGTACAAGAATATAACTACTATAATACTGCTCCTATGTACAAGAATATAACTACTATAAGACTGCCTCCTATGTACAAGAATATAACTGCTATAATACTGTCTCCTATGTACAAGAATATAACTGCTATAATACTGCTCCTATGTACAATAATATACCTACTATAATACTGCCTCCTATGTACAAGAAAATAACTACTATAATACTCCTCCTATGTACAAGAATATAACTACTATAATACTGCTCCTATGTACAAGAATATAACTATTATAATACAGCTCCTATGTACAAGAATATAACTACTATAATACTGCTCCTATATACAAGAATATAACTACTATAATACTGCTCCTATGGACAAGAATATAACTACTATAATACTGCTCCTATGTACAATAATATAACTACTATAATACTGCCCCCTAATATACAAGAATATAACTACTATAATACTGCCTCATATGTATAAGAATATAACTACTATAATACTGCCTCCTATGTACAAGAATATAACTACTATAACACTGCTCCTATGTACAAGAATATAACTACTATATTACTGCTCCTATGTACAAGAATATAACTACTATAATACTGCTCCTATGTACAAGAATATAACTACTATAATAATGCCTCCTATGTGCAAGAATATAACTACTATAACACTGCTCCTATGTACAAGAATATAACTACTATAACACTGCTCCTATATACAAGAATATAACTACTATAATACTGCTCCTATATACAAGAATATAACTACTATAATACTGCTCCTATATACAAGAATATAACTACTATAATACTGCTCCTATGTACAAGACTATAACTGCTATAATACTGCTCCAATGTACAAGACTATAACTGCTATAATACTGCCTGTTTTCCGCCATCAGAATTTGGGGTGTATTGCAGCCACTGTCGCAGCGAGGTGCGAGGAACACAATGCGCGATCTGTAAGGGATTCACCTTCCAGTGTGCCATCTGCCATGTCGCCGTCCGGGGCTCTTCCAACTTCTGCTTGCGCTGTGGACATGGTGGGCACACGGCTCACATGCTGGAATGGTTCAGCTCGCAGGAGGTCTGTCCCACCGGCTGCGGCTGCCACTGCCTTTTGGAGAGCACCTTCTAATATTCCAGAGTTCGCCGGTAGCTCCACACAAATCCTATCCTTGCCAAAGTCCATGATGGCGCCACCATTAGGTGACACAGAGAACTGCACGCCAGTACAATGGACATGTCCTGGATTATGAACCTCGTCCACGAGGCCTTTGTTCTTTGTCTTTATGGATGTGGCTCATCCGGGGTGAGTTTTCTACATAGGAGAACCTGATGCCATCACTTAAAGGGGTCTTCACCTTCGTGACTTTTAGCCAGGCCCAGACCGAGGCCACTGTCTTTAAGAGCCCCTTTAATATTGTTTTTTCTTCCCCTTTTGGTCTCATCTACCTCATTTCCATGTCTGGTGGTTTCTCTCAGACACTTACCTGGATAAGGTCCACATAGATAGGACCACAAAACGGCCACCACATAGCACCTGTTCTCCAGGCCCCTCCCCTTAATTAGGCCCCTCCCCTTTCCAGGTGCACAGCCATTATTCCATGATCCTTTTTTTCTCACTGGTTGTTTAGTTCCTTGTAGTTTATGACCATTCTGTCCTTGCACAGATTTGCTGCTGGGCACATGCCTATACTTTGCAGCCATTTTGAAAAAGCAAAGCTGCAGTGTAAAGCATAAGGTTGGGAGCAGAATAGTAGTCTTAGCCTCCTATAAGACTGGAGGTGGTACTCAGACCACTTCAGATTAGCTGGAGTATCTCAGCACAGATATGCCTTAATAGAGCAGAGCTGCAGTGTAAAGCATGATTCTCTAATGAGACGGCAGGTGGATTTCAGATTACCTTTGACTCCAGTAGACCTTGCAGCTGATCAGGAATCACTGGTCATTGCCTAATGGAGTAAAGTGGATATGAAGAAAATGATTTGCAAGTAAGTTGGTCATTGGGTTAGTTTTTCAGATCCACCTACATAAATGGAGATCCGAGTGATCCCCTGATTGGTCTGTCTCCATCTCTACGGCTGCCATAGTTTACCGAATGTGATATAAATGATTTATTTATATAAAAAAATGTGAAAAAAATAAAAAATAAATGCCGCCATCTGACCAGATGTCTTACTTCAGTACATTTTTCCAAATGAAATGTAAGTCCTCGAGTTGATCTCTTCTAGTCTTCGTAAAATAGATTTCTTCTGCTGCTTTTGTCTCAACGAAAGCTGGGTGACGACTGGTATGGCCTCCATTACAGCTCCTACTGGTCACCCAGCTTTCCCAGATGCCTGATGGTAAGGCAACATGGTTCTTCTGCACTCTTGAACAACTGCAACCTCTGAGCCGAAAGGCTCTTCACCTGCCTTTTCCAGCAAATTGTAACCTAAAGACCGCTATAGCGTGTATAAAGTGTTGTGCAGCAGTATTAGGCACGTGGTGGCACTGTTATATAGATGTTGTATGGCATCATAAGGCACGTGGTGGCACTGTTATATAGATGTTGTACGGCATCATAAGGCACGTGGTGGCACTGTTATATAGATGTGGTACGGCGTCATTAGGCACGTGTGGCACTGTTATATAGATGTTGTATGGCATCATAAGGCACGTGGTGGCACTGTTATATAGATGTGGTACGGCATCATAAGGCACGTGGTGGCACTGTTATATAGATTTGGTACGGCGTCATAAGGCACGTGGTGGCACTGTTATATAGATGTGGTACGGCGTCATTAGGCACGTGTGGCACTGTTATATAGATGTTGTATGGCATCATAAGGCACGTGGTGGCACTGTTATATAGATGTGGTACGGCATCATAAGGCACGTGGTGGCAGTGTTATATAGCTGTGGTACTGCGTCATTAGGCACATGTGGCACTGTTATATAGATGTGGTACGGCATCATAAGGCACGTGGTGGCACTGTTATATAGATGTGGTACGGCATCATCAGGCACGTGGTGGCACTGTTATATAGCTGTGGTACGTCGTCATTAGGCACGTGGCACTATTATGTAGGTGTGGTACAGCATCATTATACCCATGTAGCACTATTATACGTATTGTACAGCCTGATTAGACACACAGTGGCACTGTTATATAGGTGTGGTACAGCATCATTAGGTATATGGTGACACTATTATATAGGTGTAGTATGGTGTCATTATACCCATGGTGACACTATTACATACAGTGCCTTGCACCATCCATCTTTCCCTCAGCTCTGACCAGTTTCCCAGTCCCATCCCCCCCATGATGCTGCCACCACCAGGTCTCACTGTGGGGATGGTGTTCTTTGGGTGATGTGAAGTGTTGGGTTTGTCTCCTGGCAGGATTGCTGTTGTGCCCTGTTATTTCCATTTGGTTATGATTGATTTGATGGCGCTCCTGGGGATCATCACAGATTTGGATGTTTTTTTATAACCTAACCCTGACTTGTACTTCTCAACAACATTGTCCCTTACTTGTTTGGAGAGCTCCTCAGCCTTCATGGCAGTGTTTGGTTAGTGATGCCTCTTGCTTAGGTGTTAGCCTCTGGTGTGTATATGTAATGACAGATGATGTGACACTTAGATTGCACACAGGTGACATCATCTCACTAATTATGTGACTTCTGAAGGGAATTGGTTGCTCGAGAGCTTTTTATGGGCTTCCTAACAAAGGGGGTGAATACATACGCACATGGCAATTTTCTGTTTTCTATTTCTAAACAATAGTTTTATTTATATATTTTTCTCATTTCACTTCACCAACGTAGACTATTGTGTTCTGATCCATCACATAAAATTCAGATTAACAAAACATTGAACTTAAGGCTGTAATGTAACAAAACATGAAAAAAGTTAAGGGGGGTGAATAGTTTTGCAAGGCACTGTAGATGCGGTACGGCATCATTGGACACATGGGGGCACTGTTATAGGTGTGGTATGGCCTCATTATGCAGCCATGGTAAGTTAAGCATGGTGTGGTACTGTTATATGGCCCTGCGTGGTTGTATAGTATAGTTATTACAGTATATGCCAGTATTATTCACTTCCAGGACGTTAAGGCCGGGCTCATATGTGATTGAAAATCCAGCTAAAAAATCAGTTGTGTTTTTCACGGTGTGTCTGCGGCAAAAAAATGCAACAAAACTGCATGTAATAGATGCCGGGTTTTGCTGCAGAAAAGCCAGTGGATTTCAGCCTCTCCGTTTAGGCCCCATTCACACAGGCGTTGAGGAATGGGGCCGGATAGTATGCAGGTGCGTTGCGGGAAAATGTGCGATTTTTACGCACGAGTACAAAGCGTTTTACTGTGTTTTGCACGCGCGCAGGGAAAAATCGGCATGTTTGGTACCCAGACCCGAACCCGGACTTCATCACTGAAGCTTGGGTTTGGGTGTGTATTCTGTAGATTTTATTATTTTCCCTTATAACATGGTTATAAAGGAAAATAATAGCATTCTCACTACAGAATGCTTAGTAATATGTGGATGGAGGGTTTAAAAATTAAAAATTTAACTCACCTTATCCACTTGATCGCGTAGTTGCCGATCTCTTCTTCAATCATTAGCTGTCGGCCAAAGGACCTGTGATGACGCCACTGCGCTCATCACATGGTCCATCATCATGGTGATGGACCATGTGATTGGACCATGTGATGTGACGTCACCACAGGTCCTTTAGCCGGCAGCTAATGCTTGAAGAAGAGAGAAGAGATCGGCAACTACGCGATCAAGTGGATAAGGTGAGTTAATTTTTTTATTTTTAACCCTTTAATCCACACTTTACTAAGCATTCTGTATTGAGAATGCTATTATTTTCCCTTATAACCATGTTATAAGGGAAAATAATAAAGATTGGGTCCCCATCCCGATCGTCTCTTAGCAACCTTGCGGGAAAATTGCACCGCATCCACACTTGCGATTTTCCCGCAGCCCCATTCACTTCTATGGGGCCTGCGTTGCGTGAAAAATGCACAATATAGAGCATGCTGCGAATTTTCACGCAACGCAGAAGTGATGCGTGAAAATCACCGCTCATGTGCACAGCCCCATAGAAATGAATGGGTCCGGATTCAGTGCGGGTGCTATGCGTCCACGTCACGCATTGCACCCGCGCGGAAAACTCACCCGTGTGGAAGGGGCCTTAGAAGGGTGAAATCCACGCTGGAAATCTGCTGCCTAAATTGACATGATGCAGATTTCAAATCTGTAATCCCGCAGCTTTCCTGCTGTGTTTTTTTTTAATACGCAGTTCTGAATGTCTCATCCACTTGCTGCGATTTTCTCACATGTGACCCTGGCCTGAGACGCCCCGTCTGTTTTGTGGGTGATCAGGTGACGGCGGTGGGTGGGGTGTCTGTTACACCTTTCCCGGCACTGGCCGGATGACACACACTTACACGTCCACAGCAAATACCTTTGTCCAGAGGAGTAATATCCTCGGATCTCATTACTTGCACCCGATACAGGCCAGTGCCTTACTGTGCCGTATCCGTGTTATGTGGTTGCCGGGTCATTAGTCCGCACGCATCGGCTACCGTCACCACCGAGCGGATTGTATGGCCGTTCCCGGTATACATTATGGGAACACGGCGTGACGCTTCCGACCCTCATGACTCTCTGGGACCGCACAACCTGCGAATTCCTGTAGAATGACACAGCCATGCATGGAGATCTGAGCCCTCGTCATACATGCGACCTATGACCTACAGCTATGGCAGTGGTCGTTCCATGCTCAAGGGGTCCGGCACCCTTAAGGAAAAGACCAAAAAGGCATCCCTGCCATTGGGGTTTTCTCCTGGCTGTGGAGAAAACGCATCAGCAATTTCTTCCACTAGAGGGAGCTCTAGGAACTGCGTGAAACATATTGATGTACCATTTGCCCCCTCTCTGGCCGAGTGTCAGTGATGCAAGGGTTAACGGAGGGAGATAAAGTGACGGTATATTAGATATGATGGTAGACGGACATATGGAACCGTTGCGACATATCGTGCCCAATGGAGCACAGAAGGGTTAATGAGGTCAATTCCAAGACAGCGCCTGAAAGCCGGTCCTGTATAAACCCTGTGTGCGGGGACACAACTGATGATGTCATCAGTGGAGATCAGCCACGTCTGCATCCAGGAGATAATCCGGTGTCTGCGCCAAGGTCTTAGGCGGGTGTCAGATGTTTACAGCAAGTCAGCACCCTGTGAGTGACACACAAGACAAAAGTGGAAATTCCACCCAAAAAATCACACTGGAGGGGGTTTCCAGTCTTGTGCAAAAAGATCTGCAGCTTACTGATCTACTTTGTTTCATGTCTGAAGATCTCTGCTTGCTAGTAATGAATGGAAACACTTGTTGACATCCAGTGGGCTCAAACCCTTCTCAATCTATTGCTTCTCACAGCTGAGGGTCTGTTACAATTTCATCCAGTCTAGATCCCCCTGAGCTAAACGTATCTGTTCTGATAGTTTGTTGCAGTGTTTCAGGCTGCAGCATTGTCTGGATACACTGTAACAAACCCTCAGCTGTCAGAAGTATTAGGTCTGCACTAGTTTTTGGCTTGAGGATGCAAACAAAGAATATTTTCAGTATCAGCCAAACAGCGCCGTGGAGTACAACCCCCATCCTTCCAGAAGGGGTTTTCCCTGCCTTCTGTAAATAAAGCTAAATTATGAAAAGATATGCAACTTTCCAATGCACTTTTGTGTTTCATTTTGTCACCATTTTCAAGACCTCAGCTTGCTGTCAGAGCCTGGAATCTTTATCTGGTAATGCACTGCTCATGCAGAAGCAGAACTGTGTCACAGTGAGTCAGAGCAGTCTCATCTAATGTACCCTGCTCATCACAGGGTCTGCAGCAGTTGAGGTGTGTATTATGAGGTTTTGCAGCAGCTGAGGTGTGTATTATGAGGTTTTGCAGCAGCTGAGGTGTGTATTATGAGGTTCTGCAGCAGCTGAGGTGTGTATTATGATGTCCTGCAGCAGCTGAGGTGTGTATTATGAGGTTCTGCAGCAGCTGAGGTGTGTATTAGGAGGTTCTGCAGCAGCTGAGGTGTGTATTATGATAATCTGCAGCAGCTGAGGTGTGTATTATAAAAATCTGCAGCAGCTGAGGTGTGTATTATGAGGTTCTGCAGCAGCTGAGGTGTGCATTATAAGGTTCTGCAGCAGGTCAGGTGTGTATTCTAATGTTCTGCAGCATCTGAGGTGTGAATTATAAAAATCTGCAGCTGTTGAGGTGTGCATTAGGAGGTTTTGCAGCAGCTGCAGTGTGCATTAGGAGGTTCTGCAGCAGCTGGGGTGTTTATTAGGAGGTTTTTCCGCAGCTGAGGTGTGCATTAGGAGGTTCTGCAGCAGCTGAAGTGTGTATTAGGAGGTTCTGCAGCAGCTGAAGTGTGTATTAGGAGGTTCTCCAGAAGCTGAGGTGTGTATTAGGAGGTTCTGTAGCAGCTGGTGTGTATTCTTAGGTTCTACACCAGTTGAGGTGTGCATTAGGAGGTTCTGCAGCAGCTGCAGTGTGCATTAGGAGGTTCTGCAGCAGCTGCAGTGTGCATTAGGTGGTTCTGCAGCCGCGATGTGCATTAGGAGGTTCTGCAGCAGCTGAGGTGTGTATGAGGAGGTTCTGCAGCTGCTCAGGTGTGCATTGGGAGGTTCTGCAGCAGCTGAGGTGTGTATGAGGAGGTTCTGCAGCTGCTCAGGTGTGTATTATGAGGTCCTGCAGCTGCTGAGGTATATATTATGAGGTTCCGCAGCAGCTAAGGTGCATATTCTGAGGTTCTGCTGCAGCTGAGGTGTTTGTAGAATAGTATAGTACACACTGCAGCTGCATTATCTTAGTAATGCGATCTGTGAGTGACCAGAGATAAGCTGTGCCAGTGACGCCGCTGATCGCTCGTCATCAGGTCGAGGTGACACTATTAACTGAAATTTAGGTTTCATTTTATTACACTTGCATTCAGCGACATTTTTATTTTACACGATCTTCCACTTTGTGGTGGCGCCTCCATCACTTGTTATACTTCATGCTCTGTAGTTGCTCCTCTCATTTCGGTTGCTCTGTTTTAACGTAGGCTTATTTCTCATCATCCGCCTATAACCCCCAGCATCCTGATTCTTAATGTCTTTATATTAAGAGTGTAACGTAATATGTGGAAATGTGGCTTCAGGCCTTTGTGATGAGCGGTGGATGGAATATTTTGCCGCTCGTCAGCAGAAAATTGCGTCCTGTGAAGAATTTGTGACGTTTTCCTTCTCATCCTTTTTGTTTATTACGATCCTGGATGCAGAACAGACAGCGACTGCCAAAGATCCCAGGATGGCAGGAGCGGGGCACACTGACGGCTCTGGAATAAAAGGCAGAATCTACTGGGTTAGAAGTCCAATGGTATGTCACCCAGCTTTCCTAGACTCCTGAATGCCAGAACTGCATGATAAGGGTGCCCTCACCAGCAGAATAGGGAGTGCAGCTCTGCAGTGAAATACAGGATGTAACTCAGGATCCGTACAGGATAATTAATGTAATGTATGTACAGAGTGACTGCACCAGCAGAATAGTGAGTGCAGCTCTGGAGTATAATACAGGATGTAACTCAGAATCGGTACAGGATAAGTAATGTATGTACATTGTGACTTCACCAGCAGAATAGTGAGTGCAGCTCTGGAGTATAATACAGGATGTAACCCAGGATTAGTACAGGATAAGTAATGTAATATATGTACACAGTGACTGCACCAGTAGAATAGTGAGTACAGCTCTGGAGTATAATACAGGATGTAACTCGGGATCAGTACAGGATAAGTAATGTATGCACACAGTGACTGCACCAGCAGAACAGTGAGTGCAGCTCTGGAGTATAATACAGGATGTAACTCGGGATCAGTACAGGATAAGTAATGTATGCACACAGTGACTGCACCAGCAGAATAATGAGTGCAGCTCTGTGGTATAATACAGGATGTAACTCAGGATCGGTACAGGATAAGTAATGTAATGTATGCACACAGTGACTGCACCAGCAGAATAGTGAGTGCAGCTCTGGAGTATAATACAGGATGTAACTCAGGATCAGTACAGGATAAGTAATGTATGTACACAGTGACTGCACCAGCAGAATAGAGAGTGCAGCTCTGGAGTATAATACAGGATGTAACTCAGGATCAGTGTCATCTAGCATTATAAACTGCATTACTACATGTGTACTACAGGTGATGCTGACCTTGGTTTACTAATTAATTTCTTGATTGCCCCCCAATTACCTGCTGCGCTGTCATTCATTGTCAGAACTGCAGAGCTTGTGCATGTAATACAGAGGGCGCCCTGGGCGTGACCTCAGCAGTCCTGACAGTGTATTACAGTATCATGCAAAAAGGGTCACTGAGTTTTTAGAAAGCTTTCGATATGTCATATAGACGTATCAAAAGTTTTGATTGGTGAGACCCCCAGCGATTGCTAGAACAGGACGAGAGAAGCGCTCTCATATTGCACTCTCTTCACTGCAGGAGACAGACTCAATATAAAGTGTATGGGGCATCTCAATTCTGTCTACTGGAGTTAGGAGAGCGCGTGTGATATGGGAGCTTCTCTCTCCTCGTTCTAGGAATCGGTGGGGGTCTCAGCACTCAGACCCCGAACAATCAAAGCTTTTGTGTCGGTGACTGCCTCTCCTTCGTGTCATCTATTACAGATATGCATATCTGCTGGGTGTAGTAGTAGTGCTAGAGCTGCAGTAGTATTCTAGGGCTTCTCACGGGGGTGGTGACGTCGGTCACTCTACGTACAGTCTCTAGGCTTTGGGAGGTGTTGATCATAGAAAGGGCCCCGGGTTGTGTATAGGGCCACATTCACATGTGGTATGCCCTGCCTCTCACCTGCCCGGGCCGCCCAGAGACCCCTGGTCGGTGCTTTGGTCGGGCAGTTGCTGGAGAACTCTGATGAGATGTGTGAGCTGCATCACGGTCAGTTCAGTTTTCGGTCTTGCCCTTCGCTGGCGTCGGTTCGTTAAACACGGAGGGGTCCCCAAAAATGAAAAACCTCTCTTGTTCATGCCCATGAGCTGCAGCGCGGGCTTATTGCCATGGCATGAGGCATACTGCGAACAAAGACGGCAATCAGTGAGGTGAAGAGTCAAGGACCCGCACCAGGAAAGCGGAAGTCGCCTCCAGTTTTGTTCTGCGACTTTCTAATATACCGTGTACTAAATTGTCTTCATTGTTTGGATCTCTGCTTGCTGACACTGAATAGATAGTTCCTGTTTATATCCAATCTCATCTGTCACTAGGATAAACAGCCTGGGCTCCAGACTGAGACATTTTAAGCCTGCACTGACACATTGTAGCAAACTATCAGGAGCGGAAGAAGATTTGTGTTGCTGATTGGTCACAGATCAAGGGCGCACCAACGTTTTTTGCGTTCCGTATACGGAACCATTCATTTCAACGGGTCCGCAAAAAAAACGTAATGTACTCCGTATGCATTCCATTTCCATTTTTCCGTTCCGCTACATTTTGAGTCATGTCGTATTATTGCCTGCAAATCACGTTCCGTGGCTCCATTCAAGTCAATGGGGCTGTAAAAAGAACGGAATGCATACGGAATGCATCTGTGTGTCTTCCCTATCCGTTCCGTTTTTGCAGAAGCATCTATTGAAAATGTTATGCCCAGCCCAATTTTTCTATGTACTTATTGTTAAAACATTATTAGACGCTTCTGTTTCCGATCTGCAAAAAACGGAACACAAACGGAAACCATACGGAAACACTACTGAAACCAAAAACGGAAAAACTGATCCGTTAAAAACGTACCGCAAAACCATAGGTCGCGTGAACGCGCTCTGAGGGCTCTGCTCACGACCGTGTTTTCTTTCCGTGTCCGTTCTGTTTTTTTTTGTTTTTTTGTAGCCCGTATGCGGAACCATTCACTTAAAGAAAAACGGAAATTACTCGGAAATTACGTGTTCCTTCCGTTTCCGTATATATATGGATAGAGCATGTCCTATTCTTGTCCAACTACAGGCATTGATACAATGGATCCCAAAAAAACGGTTGCAACACTGACATTACATGGATGTCAGACGTTTTTTGGGGGTCCGTGTTTTACAGACTTCAAAATACATATGGTCGCGTGCATGAGCCCTAAAGTGATATTCCTATCGTTAGGATGTAGCATCCCTTTATGATCGAGGAGGGGGTACAGTCGCTAGGACCTCCACCGATCTTGAGAATCAAGGGGCTGAGATGCTGCATCGCTACAATGAGGCACCGCGCTAGAACGCCACTCCGGACCCTTCATTCCGAGGATCGATGGAGGTCACAGTGACTGGACCCCCCTGCTCAGTAACAAAGTGATGCTACATCCTAACCATGAGAATATCCCTTTCATCTGTGATACAGCAGCAGCAGACATCTGTTTGCTACAATGTATCAGTGCAGGAAAAATTTATCAATCTGGGGTCTAGGGGGGCTTTTTAGGCCGGCTCCTTCCCCATGGGCGTAACGAATATTTATGGACTTCCGCTCTCCAAACCTGGGGTGACTGGCCTGAGGGTCACAAAGCCCTAATTTTCAGTGGGGGGATTCGGAGTCGGGGGGAAGGTGATTGGGAGTATAAACCAGCAGCAAGGTGGACCCTACTGCCCCTCTGCTCAGCCCCTACACCCTTAAGTATATCACTGCCTTATATATATGTGATCTTCTCGCCCCCCGCTCTGCAGCACTCACCACCACCCTGCATATGGCGCCATTCGCACCGCTAGTGCACAAGGCGTATACTCACAGACATGAATGTGGCCATTATTCACACCGGCTGGAGGCGACTCTGACCTGGGTACTCGTCTGGTCTGCGGACCTCCCAGGACCGGTGGTTAATATAGGGACCCCCCCGCCCTCGGCGGTGTATCAGGTGTCCGCGTGAGATCTCAAGATGTGTGTAAATCTCACATTACACCGCCGACTGAATGAAACGGATGAATTATACAGCAGGGCGGGTCCACCGCACCTCACACCTGTCACCGCCTGGACGCAGCCAGGAATTCTGGATTGTTACATGATGGGGGTTGTAGTACTGTGTGCTGGTGTGACCCAGTACCACACATAAAAGGCTCTGATACAGCGGCTCAGCAGACAGTATCGCACAACATAGAATTAGATACCTCAGCTCACCAGATAGCATCAGAGGACAGACTTGGATACATCTCAGTAAAAAGTATCACTCGTGATAGGAATAGATAGAGCAGCTCAGCAGACAGTATCACACATGGCAGGCTTAGATACAAAACTCATCTGTTAGTATCACTCATGATAGGATTAGATACAGCGGCTCAGTAGATAGTATCACAGGATAGGATTAGATACAGCGGCTCAGTAGATAGTATCACACATGATAGGATTAGATACAGCGGCTCAGTAGATAGTATCACACAGGATAGGACTAGATACACTGCTCAGCAAGATAGTATCACACATGATAGGATTAGATACACTTCTCAGCAAGATAGTATCACACATGATAGGATTAGATACACTTCTCAGCAAGATAGTATCACATATGATATGGTCAGATACATTGGATCAACAGTATCACACATTATATGATTAGATACAGCGGCTCAGCAGACAGTATCACACATGATAGGATTAGATACATAACTTGGCAGACAGTATCACACGGAAGGATTAGATACAGCGGCTCAGAAGACAGTATCACACGATAGGATTAGATACAGCGGCTCAGCAGACAGTATCACACATGATAGGATTAGATACATAACTTGGCAGACAGTATCGCACGGAAGGATTAGATACACCAGGTTCTGTAGGGAGCAAAAGAGCTGCAGAATTAGCCTGACCCTGATTTCTGGGTGAAAGCTCCGCTCGGCCATTGTCGTTATAACCTATCATGGACTGAAAACATGAACATCCCTATGGACTACAATGCAGATCAGCTCCCCATGCACTGACCCCTGCCTGCTGGAGGAAGCAGCTGCAGTGTAAAGCATGGTGGAGCCTCATCCTATGGCGGATTTTATACAGTGCAGCTATGAATCACTGAGCAAAACTGCGCAGTAATGACGTGAAGCATGACCTGATCACCCAGAAATTGTGATGATCCAGACATGTCATAACTGATGCCAGATTAAAGGAATTTTCCTGTGTGTAACTATTTAGCAGGTGGTGAGCTGTAAGCAACTCTACAAATGCTGATCTACGGAGCGGGCGCAAGGCGACGCTTCTTTTTCTTTCAAGCAGGGGGAAGGGTCAAAGCCCACAGTATCCTCTGTGAATGGGGCCCTTGTTGGGCAGTTTAGGAGAGGGAGGCTGGCATGAAGATCATCACCAGATCTGGACAATGGACTCCAGTAAAGGTGCCCCCCTGCATCCTGAGCGCCAGCTGTGACTGGCAAGACATGCCCTCATTGTCCTGACACAACACTGGCCCAAGTGTCTCCCACTGCGTCCGTCTCTCTGCTGAGCCGACAGGAACCCGCTCCAAACCTTGTGGGGTGATCTATGGGGGCGCCAAAGACCCGCCATGCTCCCCATCATCACATACGAGTGACAAAATGGAGGCTCACAAAATACACGGCGGTGTCATAGATCCCATGACAGCCCCCCCGGGATGTGGCATCAGGTGATACTTTTTGCATCAGGTTTTTGTGACCACAGAGGACTGTCCAGACTGGATACAACTGTAACAAACCCTCAGCATCTGGAATTAAGCAAGAATGTTTCCGTTCACTGACAGCAGGCAAAGATGTGGAAGATGGCTAGGAACCAAGAAAGTCCATGAAAAAGTTGCAAAACTTTTAATTACACCAGTTTGAGGGATAACATAAAACTGAATCCAATCCAAGGCTCCTTCGGCCACTAGGTGGCGCTCTCAGCAGCCCAGGGATACAGTATCATGGGCGCTGCAGCTGCTGTAGAACTTCAAGTCTCAGATTTTTTTTTTTTTTGTATGAATTTTTTTGGGGACTTCTAGAAATTTCTCCCGAAGTGGTTTCCTGCGTGTTAATCATTGTATGACAGGTCAGCGGGGCGGGTTGGATTTCTATAACGCCCCTGCCTCATAAGTCTTGGATCAATTCATGAGGACTTTGGCCATCAGAACACAATGGGGAGCCAAAAAAGTGTCCCCGTCACCCATCTGCACCGTCCCTTTAATCGACTTTTGATGTGTTTTTTTTTTTACTATGGGATTTGTAATATGGAAGGAATGCAGCCAACTGTGATGTAACTACGACTCCTAGCATTGCCCCAGTAGTCACATGTTCCATAGCCTAACCTCTCAGGGCACACACCCTATCTTTTCTGCAATTAATTCATTAACTTCTTAATAAATTCCCTGCAAAGGGCTGTTCTTACTTCTTAAAGGGGACCTCCAGCAGGGGGGGCAGTGCAGGGTGGGATATGATGTGGGCAGCTGCAGTGCGGCGCCGCTGCCTCTAGAGGGTAGTGCAGAGCCGGGTGCGCTCCTCCATCGCTCCCTCATTAGGTATTCTGCGCGACCCCGCCTCCCACCCTCTGAATATTCAATGAGATGCAGATGAGGCGGCGCTGGGTGACTGTGCGGGCGCCGCCGGGCTGGACACTCTGTACCTCACGGTCTATGGCTGCGCGCCGGGTAACAGCCGCCGAGCTCCGGGACAAGTGCTCCGCGGGCGCCTGCTGGCTCCTCCGGGGGAGCAGCGTCTACGATGTGTCTAGCTTCGTCAAGTTACATCCCGGGGGGGAGCAGCTTCTGCAGGACCGAGCCGGGACCGACATCCAGCGGGACCTGGACGGACCGCCGCACCGGCACTCGGACAATGCGCTCCGCTGGTTACAGCAGTATTATGTGGGCGAGATGGAGGAGCCGGCACCGCAGGTGAGGGGCCACTTACCTACTGGGGACCTACCTATATGGGACTACTGCACCTGTCATGTCATCTATAGGGGACTACTGCACCTCTCCTATCTATAGGGGACTACTGCACCTCTCCTATCTATAGGGGACTACTGCACCTGTCATTTATAGGGGACTACTGCACATGTTATTTATAGGGGACTACTGCACATGTTATTTATAGGGGACTACTGCACCTGTCATGTCATCTATAGGGGACTACTGCACCTGTCATTTATAGGGGACTACCTCACCTGTCCTATCCTCAGGGGACTCCTGCACCTGTCCTATCTATAGTGGGCTACCTCACGTGTCCTACCTATAGGGGACTTCTGCACCTGTCCTGTCATCTAAAGGGGACTACCGTACCTGTCCTACCCATAGGGGACTTCAGCACCTGTCCTGTCATCTATAGAGGACAACTGCACCTGTCCTGTCTATAGGGGACTGCTGAACCTGTCCTGTCTATAGGGGACTACTGCACCTGTTCTGTCATATCTGTAAGGGACTACTGCACCTGTCCTGTCTATAGGGGACTACTGCACCTGTCCTGTCTGTAGGGGACTACTGCACCTGTCATATCCATAGGGGACTACTGCACCTGTCCTGTCATCTATAGGGGGACTTCTGCACCTGTCCTGTCATCTATAGGGGGACTTCTGCACCTGTCCTGTTTATAGGGGACAACTGCACCTGTCCTGTCATCTATAGGGGACTACTGCACCTGTCCTGTCATCTATAAGGGACTACTGCACCTGTCCTGTCTATAGGGGACTACTGCACCTGTCCTGTCATCGTCACTGTGTTCCCAGCCATGCCCATGGTGACCAGCAGCTGTCGTCACTGTGTATAGTTCAGGAATGTCTATAGGGGACAGTCCAGCCATCGTCTGTAGGAGGGAGAGGCAGCCGGAGGAGAGCTTGTGGTGGTAACGGGTGTGTCCCATGTGTGGAGGACGTTGGGTTACCTGGCATGGCTACCTGTAGGGTGTAAATGGCAGAGCCCAGGTTGTGATAAGTCTGTGAGCACTTACCCAGTCCCGCTGTATAGTCTCCTATGTCCCTCACCGTGTCACCTGTCAGTGTACAGGGGGGGGGGGGGCACTGAGCTCTGGAATGGAGCTGGTATGTACCGGGGGTGTAGACAGGATAAAGGGCAATATCAGGCAGGACACAGAGTGGGGGATAGTACTCAGGAAAGCACCAGGCAGGACATGGGGGTGGGTGTAATATCCAGTGGGTGTAATATCCAGGGGGCTCCAGACAGGACACGGGGTTGGGATGATACTCAGGAGAGGAGGGCAGGACACGGGGGGGTGTAATATCCAGGGGGCTCCAGGCAGGACACGGGGTTGGGATGATACTCAGGAGGGGAGGGCAGGACACAGGGGGGTGTAATATCCAGGGGGCTCCAGGCAGGACACGGGGTTGGGGTGATACTCAGGAGGTCACCAGGCAGGACACGGGGTTGGGATGATACTCAGGAGGGGAGGGCAGGACACAGGGGGGTGTAATATCCAGGGGGCTCCAGGCAGGACACGGGGTTGGGGTGATACTCAGGAGGTCACCAGGCAGGACATGGGGTTGGGGTGATACTCAGGAGGGCAGGACACAGGGGTGTGTGTGTAATATTCGGGGGGACTCCAGGCAGGATATTGTAGTAAATTTCCAAGCAGGTCTGGCTGAGGTGAAAGTGATTTGTGTGCCTGATGGGTGTGGTTGTGCAGGTGAGTGCAGGGCTCTGTGTACACGTGGGTGTGAGCTGTGTCAATGACAAATGCACCTGAGCATGAAATGCGAGCAGCGCAATCTCCGCAGTCAGTGTGACACAAATGACGCTGATTAAAGACTCATTTCTACGGGTCCGTGATAGAACCTGTTCTATTCCTGTCCGTTTTGCGGACAAGAATAGGATTTTTTTTTTCTACAGTACCCAGGAAAGTTGCACATCCGTATTTTGCGGATCTGCGATTTGCGGACCACAAAACGGATGCCGTCATGTGCAGGGGGCCTAAAGCAGATTAGATGGTCAGCTTCACGGCCCAGTGACTGATGGGACGGCTGCTCTGTGTGTGGCATAATGTTTTGTCGATCTGCAGAATTTACACGCAGCTTCACGTTTTCTGCATATTTTCGCCGCAGCCGCCCGTTATCCCCATTTTTCTGGTCCGGCCCTGATTTTGCTCCTTAGGAATGTATTATAAACACAACCATAGTATCAGAGATCAAAATTAGATAAACCAAAATAATAAAGGGTAACCTTAATACATCACTTTTATTAAATACTTCATATAAAATAGTAGCCGATAATAAAAGTGATGCGCGATTCGCAATGATATCGGTGCTCAGAATAAAAAGCAACGGTTTTACCAAAGGGTCGTCCTGAAGTCTAGTGGTGACTGAAGGAATGGGGGGGGGGGGGGTCCAATGCTGGGTCTCTCCCCCTATATTTCCCTACTTAGGCCACTTGCACAAGACCGTATCACTTTTTCTGTGTTTTTCACAGATCTGTTGTTCCTTTTTTTTTTGTTTCCGTTGTGTTTCTGTAGTTCCACAAAAAATCTCCCTATGGTTTCCGTATGCGATCCGTTTTTTGTAGCTCGCAAACAGAAACATAACATTTTTAATCACTAATGTGATGTACAGTAAAATTTTAACAGTGAACACATGGGCAAAGTGGGCATGGATCCGCAAAAAACGGGAGACACACGGATGTGTTCCGTATGCATTCCATATTTTTTGCGGACCCATTAACTTGAATGGAGCCACGGATCCTTATTTGCGGGCAATAATAGGACAAGTTCTATCTTTCAGCGGAACGGATAAACGGAAATACAGAAACGGAATGCATACGGAGTACATTCCGTTGTTTTTGCGGACCCATTGAAGTGAATCGTTCCGCATACGGACCGCAAATGGAATCCGCAGAAACGGAAACACTACTGAAATGGAAAAACGGATCAGTTTAAAGCGGACCGCTAAACACTGAAAAAGCCATACGGTCGTGTGCAAGAGGCCTTACCCTGAGCTAAATTGTAGTGCCCAGGGAGTAATGCGCTCACCCTAAAAAGGGCGATCTACTTAGGAGTGTAGCATTCAGGTTGTAGACAGAAATGCGGGATCCGGTCACCGCAGGGCACAGCAAGCCAAGGGAATCTCCGTACAGGACACTATAAGGGCCCTGATTCCCATCAGTCACATAGACTTTGAATGGAGTGAGAAGGAGAAATGGGGGATATGGGCCCCCCGTCCTCATGATCATCGGGGCCCCAGCTATAGATATTTATCATCTATGCTGTGGCCTGAGAAACCTCCTGTATTCATTGTATAATGAAAAGATCTCTGTACTTCAATTCTTCACCGTTTTCAAGATCTCCACCTGCTGTCAGTGAATGTAAAGATTTTTGGTTAACAAACCCTCCTGATTCACCCCTGTTCACACAAGACTTTCTTTGTGGGGGGTGGGGGGGTGCGTCTTATAGTCCGAAAAATATGGTAGGTAACTGGTTCGGCAGACAGTATCACACATGATAGAATTAGATACAAAGCCCAGCAGACAGTATCACCCATGATCAGATTAGATACAGCGGCATAGTGGACAGTATCACCCATGATAGGATTAGATACAGCGGCTCAGCAGACAGTATCACCCATGATAGGATTAGATACAGAGGCTCAGTAGACAGTATCACACATGATAGAATTAGATACAAAGCCAAGCAGACAGTATCACCCATGATCGGATTAGATACAGCGGCTCAGTGGACAGTATTACCCATGATAGCATTAGATACAGCGGCTCAGTAGACAGTATCACCCATGATAGGATTAGATACAGCGGCTCAGCAGACAGTATCACCCATGATAGGATTAGATACAGAGGCTCAGCAGACAGTATCACCCATGATAGCATTAGATACAGCGGCTCAGTAGACAGTATCACCCATGATAGGATTAGATACAGCGGCTCAGCAGACAGTATCACCCATGATAGGATTAGATACAGGGGCTCAGCAGACAGTATCACTCATGATAGCATTAGATACAGCGGCTCAGCAGACAGTATCACCCATGATAGCATTAGATACAGCGGCTCAGTAGACAGTATCACCCATGATAGCATTAGATACAGCGGCTCAGTAGACAGTATCACCCATGATAGGATTAGATACAGGGGCTCAGCAGACAGTATCACTCATGATAGGATTAGATACAGAGGCTCAGCAGACAGTATCACCCATGATAGGATTAGATACAGCGGCTCAGTGGACAGTATCACCCATGATAGGATTAGATACAGCGGCTCAGCTTAGATATGTGGGTGCTGGTGTGATCCTGCCGGCCGCGCTCAGGAGATCCGTGCCCTAGAGATTCATCAGTGCAGGAGTGAAGGTGACCATGGGATTCGTCTTCCATAGTGAACGCTGCCGATGATTTGGCATAAACTTCTGCTTTCGGTATGAGGCACATTGAACTGAAGTGTTTACCGGGCGGTCACTGCCTCTGACCCCGGGGTCACCCTGTGGCCGAGCGGTCACTCACACTGGAGGGTACTCTGCTGCTGTGTTAGGAGACACCAGTCTGTTGTATCTGCTTCTGGGAAAGCTGGGTGATGAGCAGCAATGGAGACTGTTCTCTTGTGCTGCCGATTTGGCTGTGCTTCAGGTGTGACTGGAGCAGTGTATAAGGCAGGTCATGATGAAGCGGATTCTGCGTTCCTGTTTACATGGCTCTCATGTGTTCAGCTTGTGAATAAAGAGGAACCAGAATGGAAAGTGCGAGTTCGGAGGATCATGTGACCACGAAACAGGAAGATAAACATAAGATCAGAACGAGAAAGGGGGTTGTCGGTTCATTCGGTTTCGGGTCTGTGGTCGCCAATCTGGTGTGATAACCCGCGGTGTGTCTGCAGTAGTTTACAGACTGGTCTTCTGTTACATCATGCTCTAGTCACATCCAAAGCTGCACTCCCAAATCCGACAGCTTCTTGTTTCCAGGGGACAGTGCATTGGGGAGTTTGGATAACGGTTTTAGTTAGTGCTGTCAGGTCACATGGCTGAGCGTTCCTTCGTGTTTTCCTAAGATAAATAAAATGCTTGTATATTGTGCCGTAAGATGGTATATAGAGGTCTGCACCGAGTGGCCTCCTACCATGCAGGACAGTCTGACGAACCAGGAGAAGTCACAATTTTCACAAATATGGCACACTAGCTGTGGCAGTACTCTTATTCACTTTTGTGGCGGTGCTCTCGCCCTGTTGCTCTGGCACTGTGGCGGTCATGCTCTCTCCCTGTTGCTCTGGCACTGTGGCGGTCATGCTCTCTCCCTGTTGCTCTGGCACTGTGGCGGTCATGCTCTCTCCCTGTTGCTCTGGCACTGTGGTGGTAATGCTCTCGCCCCTTTGCTCTGGCACTGTGGTGGTCATGCTCTCTCCCTGTTGCTCTGGCACTGTGGTGGTCATGCTTTCACCCTATTGCTCTGGCACAGTTGTCAACATGTCCTGGCACCAGCTGTGCTCGCATCCTGTTCCACTGGCACAGCTGTGGCGAGATTGTGGCCGTGCTCTGGTGCTGTTGTGGCCGTGCTCTAGTGCTGTTGTGGGCATGCTCTGGTGCTGTTGTGGCCGTGCTCTGGTGCTGTTGTGGCCGTGCTCTGGTGCTGTTGTGGCCGCGCTCTGGTGCTGTTGTGGCTGCGCTCTGGTGCTGTTGTGGCCGCGCTCTGGTGCTGTTGTCGGCCGCGCTCTGGTGCTGTTGTCGGCCGCGCTCTGGTGCTGTTGTCGGCCGCGCTCTGGTGCTGTTGTCGGCCGCGCTCTGGTGCTGTTGTGGCCGCGCTCTGGTGCTGTTGTGGCCGCGCTCTGGTGCTGTTGTGGCCGCGCTCTGGTGCTGTTGTGGCCGCGCTCTGGTGCTGTTGTGGCCGCGCTCTGGTGCTGTTGTGGCCGTGCTGTAGTGCTGTTGTGGGCATGCTCTGGTGCTGTTGTGGGCATGGTTTGGCTGATATTGTGAATCTGTTGTTTGCAGTAAGGTGGCAGTAAGATGCCATGGGGTTGGGTAGATGTGTACTCTAGGAATGGTAATGTCGCAGTGTCTTCGGAGTTGAGCTGGGTGTAGCCCCACCGGATGCTGTGCTGCAGAGCTCGTCTGACCGCTGCGTGGATTCTTGCTGGATGGTCATATAGTAAACAGAGAGATAAGACAATCCATGGGCAAAGGTTGCAGGTGTATACGTGAGGGCGAGAAAAGCGGCAGAGTGTGTGTGCTCCTAAGGTCAGCAGGCAGGTGTGCACGCCCAGATTCTCAGACTTGGTTGCTTTATCATGAGAAATCAACTCCACCCAGAGAATTGTATTGTATACAAGAAGACCCGTGGCCACAACGAAGGGAGGGTAACCCTGCGGGGCAGTTGTGTCTAATGTTCCCTGTTATCAGCCACATAGGCCTCCTGATGCGGTACGAGAGAACATAGTGTATACACAGCGTGATGTCATAGTGTATACACAGCGTGATGTCATAGTGTATACACGGCGTGATGTCATTGTGTATACACGGCGTGATGTCATAGTGTATACACGGCGTGATGTCATCGTGTATACACGGCGTGATGTCATAGTGTATACACGGCGTGATGTCATCGTGTATACACGGCGTGATGTCATCGTGTATACACGGCGTGATGTCATAGTGTATACACGGCGTGATGTCATAGTGTATACACGGCGTGATGTCATCGTGTATACACGGCGTGATGTCATAGTGTATACACGGCGTGATGTCATAGTGTATACACGGCGTGATGTCATAGTGTATACGCGGCGTGATGTCATCGTGTATACGCGGCGTGATGTCATAGTGTATACACGGCGTGATGTCATAGTGTATACACGGCGTGATGTCATCGTGTATACGCGGCGTGATGTCATCGTGTATACACGGCGTGATGTCATAGTTTATACGCGGCGTGATGTCATCGTGTATACACGGCGTGATGTCATAGTGTATACACGGCGTGATGTCATAGTGTATACACGGCGTGATGTCATAGTGTATACACGGCGTGATGTTATTGTTTATACGCGGCGTGATGTCATCGTGTATACACGGCGTGATGTCATCGTGTATACGCGGCGTGATGTCATCGTGTATACGCGGCGTGATGTCATCGTGTATACGCGGCGTGATGTCATCGTGTATACGCGGCGTGATGTCATCGTGTATACGCGGCGTGATGTCATCGTGTATACGCGGCGTGATGTCATCGTGTATACGCGGCGTGATGTCATCGTGTATACGCGGCGTGATGTCATCGTGTATACGCGGCGTGATGTCATCATGTAAAGCACAACACAAGATGGCTCCTCAGGAGCGGCAGGCTGTGACTCTTGTTACCGCCAGCTGATCGCTCTTCTGTCTCTCCAGATCCCTGACTTTATGTACTGAGTATCTGAACTTCGTTCTGTAATGTAGAACTGTGCACGTGACAGGCTTAGATACCATGGCTCAGCTGACGGTATCACACATGATAGGATTAGATACATTGACACAGTAGACAATATCACACATGATTGGTTTAGATACGCTGGTTCTGCAGACAATATTACACGTTAGGATTAGATACACTGGCTCAGTAGACCGTATCACATATGATAGGATTAGATACACTGGCATGGTAGGCAGAATCATGCGTGAGAGTATAAGTTGTACTGACAGTATCACACATGATAGGATTATATACTCCAGCTCAGAAGACAATATCACACATGCCAGGATTAGGTACAGCAGCTCAGCAGAGAGTATCACATATGATAGGCTTAGATACACTGACTCAGCAGACAGTATCACACCTCATAGGATTAGATCCAGTGAGGCAGACAGTATCACAATGTCAGGAATAGATACAGCAGCTCAGTAGACAGTATCACATATGTTAGAATTAGATACACAGCTCAGCAGACAGAATCGCACATGATCGGGTTAGATACACAGCTCAGCAGACAGTATTGCACATGATCGGGTTAGATACACAGCTCAGCAGACAGTATTGCACATGATCGGGTTAGATACACAGCTCAGCAGACAGTATTACACCTAATAGAATTAGATACAGCAAGGCAGACTGTATCACACATGTCAGGAATAGATACAGCTCAGTAGACAGTATCACATATGTTAGGATTAGATACACAGCTCAGCAGACAGTATCGCACATGATACGGTTAGATACACAGCTCAGTAGACAGTATTGCACATGATACGGTTAGATACACAGCTCAGCAGACAGTATCGCACATGATACGGTTAGATACACAGCTCAGTAGACAGTATAAGATAAACTTTATTGAAGGTGTATTCCCATCTGGGACATTGACGGCATATCTCCAGATGTAAGCTGACAGACATGTCACCCTCGTCCCTCCGAGACCTCTAACCTTGGGCAGGAGTGACTCCCCGCATTCGTCGCCCAGAATTTGGGAAGGTTCTGGTTTTGTACAATTGTTCCAAACTTTCCAGGAATTCTCATTTCTAAAACCCTCTTCAGATTTTGGTAAAGGATCTCCCACAGTCACGCTAGCCTCCCTAATTAGTGTGCGTGTCCTCTTCCCTTCTCTGACCCCCCCCCCCCCCTGTCCCAACATGATATCACAAAATATTGCAGCGGCCATCGCCTTCTGTACTCGCAGCAACATCTTCCATTAATACAAGCATCAAACCACCTGAGAATGTCCGCAGATCAGGCAGAGAACTTCTCCATCACACCATCATATTCTCATCATTACCCCATCACACCTCCTTAATATTCTCATCATTACCCCATCACACCTCCATCATTACCTTCATCATATTCTCATCATTACCCCCATCATACCTCCATCATTACACCATCACACCTCCATCATTACCCCCATCACACCTCCATCATTACCTCCATCATATTCTCATCATTACCTCCATCATATTCTCATCATTACCTCCATCATATTCTCATCATTACCCCCATCATTACCTCCATCATATTCTCATCATACCTCCATCATTACCCCCATCACACCTCCATCACATTCGGATCATTACTGCCATCATACCTCCATCATTACCCCCATCACACCTCCATCATTACCTCCATCATATTCTCATCATTACCTCCATCATATTCTCATCATTACCCCCATCATACCTCCATCATATTCTCATCATACCTCCATCATTACCCTCATCACACCTCCATCATTACCTCCATCATATTCTCATCATACCTCCATCATATTCTCATCATCCTCCATCATTACCCTCATCACACCTCCATCATTACCCTCATCACACCTCCATCATTACCCCCATCACACCTCCATCACATTCGGATCATTACTGCCATCATACCTCCATCATTACCCTCATCATACCTCCATCAGATTTACAATTTATAACACCTCTCTTTGCTGAAATACTCTGTGCTGCTGTGCCTTTCTGTTTCTGAGTAGTCGGGGGGTACAGACCGGCGTCATAAGACAAGTGAGGGTGACTATTGGGACATCGTGCCCATGTGAGTCCCAGGGACCATAAAAACCAAACTGAAATCAGGATTTTGTATTTGCTCCACTTTACGTGTCTGGGGTCTGGGAAACGTCCCGGATAATGATCCTTTCATAAGCTCTGCTCGCTCTGCGGACTCTGGGACTGGTATTTCCAGTTTAAGTCAGAGATGGCCGAAAACAAATGACAGCCAATCTGGATGTGCCATGAAGCCTCCTCATGTCCCAGATCGGCTTCTTGAAATGTCACCTCTGCTACAGATACCTGCTCGCACCCTGGGGTCAGGAGATGGGAATGCTGCTGCCGTGTGGGGTCTGTGACCTGTACGGTCTGCGTTTTGTATTCTCACCTTGCAGTCTGGTGATCCCTTTTATCAGCCATTTCAGGCTGGGTAGAGACTCACTGTAACCTCTTGTCTTACTTTTTGGGACAGGTTTGCCCTTAACTAATATGACACAGCCCTGGTTTCATGTCGCAGGCCGATTCATTTCACAATATACCGTATCTACAGGATGGTCGCAGCTTAGTTTTAGTAATACAAAGCTCCATATCCTCCGCATAGAACTAGAGTTACATGGCCAATTCTCTCTGCCTGCAGCCACCACTAGAGGGAGCACATTGCACGCCTGGATACATAAACCGCCTAAAGGGGTTGTCCCATTACAAGAAATCGTCCCCTATCTACAGGATATGAGATGTACCTGATAGGAGGGACTCCGACCCTTGGAAAGGGGCCGTGTTTTACCCATTTGAAAGGAGCTGCGGACGCTCATGTGTGCTGATGCTCCATTCAGCTCTAGAGGGCTGCCAAGGATAACTGAGCCCTCGTACCTGGCTATCTTCGCCAGCCCCAGAGGGTTGAATGCAGCTGAAGTGCCAATGCGTGTCCGCCGCTCTGAAACACGGGCCCCTGTTCTAGTGATTGGTCGGGGCCCCTGCAGTCATGCCCCTGCCAATCCTGTGCATATTGGATGATTGGTTGTAATGGGATAACCCCTTTAAGTTAAATTTGGCAGCCATTCCCCCCCAGTGGTTTTTGGGTTTCGTTCTTATGCCATTCACAATTACGTTATTTTTATTCTGCGATCTGTACAATTACACTGACCTGAATTTAGGTAGTTTTTCTTGTTTTACTACTTTTCAAAAAAAATTCTAAATTTTGCTGTCCCGCCGTATTTTGATACCCATAGCTCTTATTTTTCTTTTAATGGAGCTGTGCGCAGACTTGTATTTTCTGGGGCGAGCTGTGGTGCTCTTTTGGGGTGTGCATGACTTTCTGATGACTTTTTTCCATTTTTGGGGGGGAGGCGAGGTGAGCAAAAAACAACAATTCTGGCAACTTTTATTTTTTTTGTTCTGCAGCGTTGACCGCGAGGGATAAACAATAGTGAGGACATTTTTGGCAGCGTCAACAGTTACCCTTTTATATATATATATAGTTAACATTTAATATTTGTGTATTTTTTTATTTTTTTTTAGAATTTTAAAAATAATAAACTTTTTTACACTTTTTTTTGTCTTTCTGTGATCACTTGTATAATACACTGCAGTACCTATGTATTCCAGTGCATTGTGCCCGTAGCGTCATCCTATTAAGCCCTGCCAAAGTGAAAAAATGGCAGTCCTGAGGGGCTTCACTGTGACGACTACTCAGATCTCCACAGTTGTGCCACAGAAGAGTCCCCACTTCCTGACTGCGGCATCAAACAGGTTATATGGCTGGGATCTCAGTTCTCTCCGATGCCGCCCATTGCAGGCAAGTATTACACCCACAGCGTATGGATCACCCACCATGTATGACCCGATGCACTAAGAGGTTAGATTCCAGAATAAAACCTTATGTAGAGAGCTCCCCCCAGTGGTGGCAACCAGAAGTGTATTCTTAGACTGATTACGCAGAGCATGTGGTACAAATCGCCATTCACATCAGAGTCTACATCCTACATGGCAATAGTCAAGGCAGTCCCATGAGCCAGGCTGAGAAGGGGCGGGGTTTATTCACATTCCAGGGGTGGAGCTTAAATTTCCCGATTTCGGAATTTCAAGTGTTGGTACGTATGTATCTGTTGCGTGAGAATATTGATGTCGATGCTGATTTGGATCCTCACAGGTCCCTATGACACCTGATGGAAGTCAGAAGAGGACATGTTGTCATCAGAGTTTCAGTAGTGCAGCCTCAGGCTTTGGGCCTGTAACTGGGAAACCACTTGCACAGAGAACTGCTGCATCGGTCGGCGGATCATGCTTCTTTTGTGCATGTTGAGGACCGACTTCCAGTCTGGCCATTCATCTACAACGCGAGTCACTGGTGCCATATCGGGAGCGTGCCGCTGTCTGTAGTGACCCTCCCCCGTTGACAGGGGACGTCCGCGTCGGGCCTAGAGATAGTTAACAATTGATTGTAGAGTAAATAGCTGGTTCTCATCGGCACCTGGTACAAGGATCACAAGGGCGCGTGCACACTTATCTCCCGCAGCCGCTGTTAACCCTTCACACCGCGACATTGCTTCTAATCTAAAGATACGAGCAGTTCATTAGCGCAGAGTGTCCTTCACGGAACCCGATGCTGCCATGCGTAGGGGTGATAATCCGAGCGCCTCTGTGCGTCCAAACCTCAGTAACCCCCGACTACCTCTATATATCCTGCAAAAAATGCAGATGGTTGTCAGGGGCCATAGGTGGCGGTCATGTGACATGTAAAAATTTCTAGAACTCATGGTGGAAAAGTCAACACTAAAACACTTTTAATAGTGTCGTAAAAATATGAGAAAGTCAATATCAACGTCCATGATGCCCGCACACCTGTGTGTCCATATATATGGCGGAGGCAGGGTACGAAACGCTCGCCCTAGAATTTCCCCCATGAGTCTTTTATGCCCTAATGATGGGGTCGACTCCATCCAGAACCTGTCCCTGTCATCAGGTTCTGGATGTTCCTATTTTTGGGGAGAAGATGTACCCGAGCAAGGAAATAATGATGCATTTAAGTCCTTATGCGTTTCATCTGTAGATGATCCCCAGAATCATCAAGGGATAAGGAGCACAGGGGGTCACCACGCTCCAGAGCTACTGCTCCAGATGTCACGTACCGCTATGATATCTGTCAGTCAGCGCATACACACTTAGCGCTGTGTGTTATAAGCAGTTACTGAGCATGTTCTCCCCCGATGTCACTCCTGGAATCACCGGTGACATCCGTACCGAGCACAACCAACTGCGCACTAACTGGGAGGCAGGGACATAATGCACTGTCTCTATTTTTGCAGATGACACCATGCAATCTATAGGAGATGTCAATGAACTACAAGCTGACAGTCACTCTGGGTGTCCCTGGGAGGGTCACTTGTAGGGAAGGATTTGGGTGTTCTTGTAGATTATAGATTGAATAACAGCATACAATGTCAATCAGCTGCTTCTAAGGCTACCAGGACATAGTTATGTATTAAACGAGGCATGGACTAGCGGTGCAGGGATGTAATATATACCACTTTGCAAAGCTGCGGCCTCATCTGGAATATGCAGTTTAGTTCTGACCACTAGTTCATAGAAAGGATGCCCTGGAGCTGGAGAGAGTACAAAGGAGAGCGACTAAACTGATAAGGGGCATGGAGGGTCTTAGTTATGAAGAAAGATTAGAAGAATTACATTTATTTAGTCTTGAGAAGAGACGTCTAAGGGGGGCATGATTAACCTACACAAATATATAAATGGGCCGTCAGAAAATATGGTGAAAAGCTGTTCCATGGAAAATCCCCTCAAAAGACAAGGGGGCACTGCCTCCGACTGGAGAAGAAAAAGTTCAGTATCCAGAAGCGTCAAAGGTTCTTTACTGTAAGAACAGTGAATCCGTGCAATAGACTAGCTCCAGACGTGGTCACAGCAGGACCAGGGGACAGGTTTATAAAAGACTTTGATGAATTCTTAAAAGTAGATATCATTAGCTTATGGTTTCCAAAAATTCAGATCCCTGCCCATCCCTTGGTTGAACCTGACGGACTTAACATAGTCACATAGTATATAAGACCGAAAAAAGACATTTGTCCATCCAGTTCGGCCTGTTTCCTACAAGTTGATCCAGTGTCTTTTTTTCAACCATATTATGTAAAACCGCACGTAGAGGAGGAGGCATGTGGGTTGTTAGGACTATAAACAACGTGCACCTCGTCATTACACAGGGGACGCGGTATGGGTGCTGCCCGTAACCAGTCTATAAACTGGGTGGCAAATCAAGGGAGTCTTAGTAGTGGGACCGATACCAGCAGAATAGGGATAATAAACGAAACCTGAATGAAAGACGTCTCGTCCACGTGGACTTAATGAGCAGCGATATTTTGCACGTCTCCTCAATATGTATCTTACACTTTATTTCTGGGTTAGATGGGACTCCTGGATTTTTAGTTTCAGTTCTCCGTGTGATCTTAATGAGCAGCGATATTTTGCACGTCTCCTCAATATGTATCTTACACTTTATTTCTGGGTTAGATGAGGCTCCCTGGATTTTTAGTTTCAGTTCTCCGTGTGATCTTACCGTTCCCCTTTTTAAAAGCAATGTCAATGAGAGATTTTCTTGTCGATGAGTAAATTGTGACGCGCTACATTTGGACTGAGGTTTTTACGATGACTGTTTTGTTCATTATCGCTACTCTGCTGGTATTGGTCCCACTACTAAGACTCCCATGATTTGTCACCCAGTTTATAGACTGGTTACGGGCAGCACCCATACCGCGTCCCCTGTATAATGACGAGGCTCACGTTGTTTATAGTCCTAACATCCCACATACCTCCTCGTCGTGCGGTGTTACACAGGTCTGTCAGGTTCAACTAAGAGATGGGCGGGGATGTCAATTTTAGGAAATAATGAGCTAATGATATTTACTTTTGAGAATTTACCAAAGCCTTTTATAACCCCGTCCACTGTTCCTGAGGTCAACTATTCCACAGATTCACAGTTCTTACAGTAAAGAAGTTTTGAGACTAAACTTTTTCTTCTCCAGTCGGACACAGCGCCCCCTTCTCTTTTGAGGGGATTTTACATAGAACAGTTTTTCACCATATTTTTTGATGGCCCATTTATATATTTGTGTAGGTTAATCATGCCCCCCTTAGACGTCTCTTCTCAAGGCTAAATAAATGTAATTCTTCTAATATTTCCTCATAACTATTGTAAGTCCCTCCAGGCCCCTTAGCAGTTTAGTCGCTCCCCTTTGTACTCTCTCCACCTCCAGGGCATCCTTTCTATGGACTGGTACCCAGAAATGAACTGCATATTCTAGATGAGGCCGTACCAACACTTTGTAAAGTGGCAATATTACATCCCTTTTATCGGTGGGGGGGCATGCGGAGTAACTGCTTATAACACACAGCGCTAAGCGTGTACTCTCTGACTGGCAGACATCAGGGCAGTACATGACATCTGGAGTAGCAGTAGCTCTGGAGCGTGCTGACCCACTGTCCCTCTTATCCATTGTCCCCTGATGATTCTGGGAATCATCTACAGATGAAATGCGTAAGTGCTTATATGAATCAATATTTCCTCACTGGTGTACAACATCTTCTCCCCCAAAACAGGGACGTCCAGATCCTGATAACAGGGATCGGTTCCAGATGGGGCCACCCTTTTCAGGGCGATGACTCCATATTAAGAGGTCATCAGGACAAAACAGGCTTATGGGGGCAATTCTAGGGTGAGCGTTTCGTACCCTGGCTCTGCCAAACATATGGACATACAGAAATCTTCACCTCAAGTTGCCGACATTGGTAAGACTGTTCCGTTTTCCACCCTGGCACAGGACTGAAACAAAGTTTATGTCACTAGATCATTGAGTCCCAGTTGCTTGGTCTGACGTAGGCCGCACATTACTTTGTGACCCCCTTATTTCGGTAGGCGTGGTGTGCAGACATTTCTAACATCGGGGACGTTAATATTGAATTTGTGTTGATTTTGCCACCATTGGTTCTGGAAATTTTTGCATTCATTTCTGGTGATCGGTGACACGCTTTGTATAATCATGTGACTTGTACCACGCTCCAGTGGGGATGATTCTGTGGTCGACTAAGCTCCTGTCGGCTCCTTCTTGTGCTATAGGGGTAACGTACCGTATACAGTGCAGCTGTGCGGCCGTTCACATGTATCATGTTACCTGCCATACATAAATCATGAAGGGAGTGCGCTGACATTACGACTTTAGGACATAAGACACAGCAGGCGCACGGGCTGAGGAAATCAGAAGTCACCTTGGAGACTGAGAACCGGCAAGAAAAGGCGATAAACTTATCTACGCTGTACGTAATAGCCTGTACTAGAGGGATGGTGACACCGACTATTGTGACCTTAACAATCCCTACTGGTGCACAATGGGGGATGTAATGCTGTGCGCTTCTCTGAGGCTGTATAACACATGTTAGGCTTAGATACCACTCTCAGTACACAGTATCTCGCGTCATAGGCTTAGATACAGTACATCAGCTCAAAGCTCCTGGCAGCCCGGTCAGGTATTGTTCCCAAGGAGGACTAACTCACAATAGAGGTGATGAGCAATGGACTGGAAGCCAAGAAATCATCCATGTAAAGGATCTGGGAAATTTACATAGAGGACAGTATTATAATAGTTATATTCTTGCACATAGGAGCAGTAATATAGTAGTTATATTCTTGTACATAGGAGCAGTATTATAGTAGTTATATTCTTGCACATAGGAGCAGTAATATAGTAGTTATATTCTTGTACATAGGAGCAGTATTATAGTGGTTATATTCTTGTACATAGGAGCAGTATTATAGCAGTTATATTCTTGTACATAGGAGCAGTATTATAGTAGTTATATTCTTGTACATAGGAGGCAGTATTATAGTAGTTATATCCTTGTACATCGGAGGCAGTATTATAGTAGTTATATTCTTGTACATAGGAGCAGTATTATAGTAGTTATATTCTTGTACATAGGAGGCAGTATTATAGTAGTTATATTCTTGTACATAGGAGCAGTATTATAGTAGTTATATTCTTGTACATAGGAGGCAGTATTATAGTGGTTATAGTCTTGTACATAGACGGCAGTATTATAGTAATTATATTCTTGTACATAGGAGCAGTATTATAGTAGTTATATTCTTGTACATAGGAGCAGTATTATAGTAGTTATATTCTTGTACATAGGAGCAGTATTATAGTAGTTATAGTCTTGTACATAGACGGCAGTATTATAGTAATTATATTCTTGTACATAGGAGCAGTATTATAGTAGTTATATTCTTGTACATAGGAGCAGTATTATAGTAGTTATATTCTTGTACATAGGAGCAGTATTATAGTAGTTATATTCTTCTACATTGGAGGCAGTTTTATAGTAGTTATATTCTTCTACATTGGAGGCAGTATTATAGTAGTTATATTCTTGTACATAGAAGGCAGTATTATAGTAGTTATAATCTTGTACATAGGTGCAGTATTATAGTAGTTATATTCTTGTACATAGGAGGCAGTATTATAGTAGTTATATTCTTGTACATAGGAGCAGTATTATAGTGGTTATATTCTTGTACATAGGAGGCAGTATTATAGTAGTTATATTCTTGTACATAGGAGGCAGTATTATAGTAGTTATATTCTTGTACATATGAGCAGTATTATAGTAGTTATATTCTTGTACATAGGAGGCAGTATTATAGTAGTTATATTCTTGTACATAGGAGCAGTATTATAGTAGTTATATTCTTGTACATAGGAGGCAGTATTATAGTAGTTATATTCTTGTACATAGAAGCAGTATTATAGTAGTTATATTCTTGTACATAGGAGGCATTATTATAGTGGTTATAGTCTTGTACATAGAAGGCAGTATTATAGTAGTTATATTCTTGTACATAGGAGCAGTATTATAGTAGTTATATTCTTGTACATAGGAGCAGTATTATAGTAGTTATATTCTTGTACATAGGAGCAGTATTATAGTAGTTATATTCTTCTACATTGGAGGCAGTATTATAGTAGTTATATTCTTGTACATAGAAGGCAGTATTATAGTAGTTATATTCTTGTACATAGAAGGCAGTATTATAGTAGTTATAATCTTGTACATAGGTGCAGTATTATTGTAGTTTTATTTTTGTACATTGGAGCAGTATTATAGTAGTTATATTCTTGTACATAGGAGCAGTAATATAGTATTTATAATCTTGTACATAGGAGGCAGTATTATAGTAGTTATATTCTTGTACATAGGAGCAGTATTATAGTACTTATATTCTTGTACATAGGAGCAGTATTATAGTAGTTATATTCTTGTACATAGGAGGCAGTATTATAGTAGTTATATTCTTGTACATAGGAGCAGTATTATAGTAGTTATATTCTTGTACATAGGAGGCAGTATTATAGTAGTTATATTCTTGTACATAGAAGCAGTATTATAGTAGTTATATTCTTGTACATAGGAGGCATTATTATAGTGGTTATAGTCTTGTACATAGAAGGCAGTATTATAGTAGTTATATTCTTGTACATAGGAGCAGTATTATAGTAGTTATATTCTTGTACATAGGAGCAGTATTATAGTAGTTATATTCTTATACATAGGAGCAGTATTATAGTAGTTATATTCTTCTACATTGGAGGCAGTATTATAGTAGTTATATTCTTGTACATAGAAGGCAGTATTATAGTAGTTATATTCTTGTACATAGAAGGCAGTATTATAGTAGTTATAATCTTGTACATAGGTGCAGTATTATTGTAGTTTTATTTTTGTACATAGGAGCAGTATTATAGTAGTTATATTCTTGTACATAGGAGCAGTAATATAGTATTTATAATCTTGTACATAGGAGGCAGTATTATAGTAGTTATATTCTTGTACATAGGAGCAGTATTATAGTACTTATATTCTTGTACATAGGAGCAGTATTATAGTACTTATATTCTTGTACATAGGAGGCAGTATTATAGTAGTTATATTCTTGTACATAGGAGCAGTATTATAGTACTTATATTCTTGTACATAGGAGCAGTATTATAGTAGTTATATTCTTGTACATAGGAGCAGTATTATAGTAGTTATAGTCTTGTACATAGGAGCAGTATTATAGTACTTATATTCTTGTACATAGGAGCAGTATTATAGTAGTTATATTCTTGTACATAGGAGCAGTATTATACCAGTTATTTTCTTCTATATAGCAGTAGTCAATTGTTACTTATTTCCATCTATTAGAAGGGGATGATATTACAGGGGAAAATCTCTTATAGTAAAGAGACAATTTAATCTGTGCTTCCTCCTGGGATGTGATGGGACATTCAGTATGCTGCTAATGTCCTCACCATGTAAGTCAAGAATGATCCCTGTGTCCTGTGGAAATTACTGATGACTGGCGTCGGGTGAGATGACAGCGGTCAGTGTACCGGACACCAGTGGCGACAGCCCCGAGTCTCACCCCACGTAATGAATGGGATGTGAATGTATGTGGGCTGCAGTAGATGGGCGCTGACTGTGCGGCGCTTGTCTGTGCTGCTCTGTACTCAGCCTCTTGTGGAGGGAGAGGGTGGGAGCAGGAATCTTATGAATGCCGGGACTGAGCGCACAATGATGGAAGTATAGGCACTGCACATTTCTGACCGTGTCATTGTGCCTCTGGTTCCTTCTGTAGACTCACAGACGTTATGTGCAGGAAAAGGCGACTTTACAATTTTCTGAGTTAAAACTTTCTTAAACTGCTTCCCGAGAAGGTGCGCCAAGACCGGTGGACAGCTGAAGGTCAGCTGCATTAACGTAACAGGCTCCTTGTTATACACTGCAAATATTTGTGCGCTGATAAAACTTTATTTAGATGCAGATGCAAAAAATGAGCCAAATGGCAGCCGGCTGGTGTAGCAGTAGCGGATTAACCTCTATTACAGTGATCAGCAGCCTTCGGCATTTCAGCTGCTGTGGAACTACAACTCCCAGCAGGCACACTTAGGCTAGTTTCACACTAGCGGCACGGACCTCCGGCAGGCCTGTCGGATCCGTGCTGCCGCTAGTGAAAGTGTGCCCCCGGACTACCACTCCGGCCCCATTGACTATAATGGTGGCGGAGCGGAGTTCCGGCGGCGGCATGGCAGAGAACGCCGAGTCTACAACTATGTTGTAGTTTTATTCCAGCGACCTCTCCGCATGCGCTGCCGCGCGGCCTGAACTCTGCCCCGCCACCATTATTGTCAATGGGGCCGGAGCATCTTATTTGTCCATTACCAGCCTCATGCCCCCTCCCCATCATAAAGAGGTCCCAGGCTTCACCTCAAACAGTATCCTGTGCCGTACAGTCGCCAAGTAACAGTTCCAGCCGCAGCGCCCTATGATTGCTGTGCGATACAGCGTTGGAGCAATACTGACAGCCGGGCCACTGAAGTTGTCAGGTGATAATGACCCCTGCGGGCACTTACTGGCCACTTCCCCAGCAGGACTGCTGCCGCCATATGGTGCATTAGATAAACCACTTACCGGAGTGTAATCCTGCAGAACTGGATCGCTATTCCACATAAAAATACAACTATGAAGCATATATTCTTAGAATTTTGCATTGTGCTGTTCCTCTTTTATTCTTCCTGGAAATGTATAAATGTATTGACAACTATGTGTTACCATTCCGTTTGTCAACGGGGCGTGTCCCTGCACAGTCTGACACTGTGAGCAGTGAATGGAAAATAGGCACATACTCCCCCAAGTCTTAAAACGCAGCAGTCAATTTATTCACACATTGTTAGGAGGATCGACAGAGGAACGACAAAGCGCAGAGATAGAAGAAAAGCTTCTCCAGAATTGGTATATTTTCGGTTAAACTGACTTGTCAGACCTGCTTCACAGGGAAGGCAAGGACAAGACTAGATCACTGTTTGAACTGCAAATATAACCCAGTCGACCCAGTTTTTCGAGAACCTGCTCCAGGTTCTCTGCAATGAGGCAGTGCCACCTAGTGGCCATATTGCTGTGAAGACAGTAGTGTTCGTAGGTGGGGCTGAAAGCAAAGCATTGCACATATTAGAGGCCCGCCACCATGACATTGGCTCATGCCATCACACAGCACTCCCCAATCCGAGGACAGGAGGGTCTGGTCGCCCCGTAGGAGATCCGGGTGAGCCTGTAGCCTCCTGATTCCAGTGGAGCAGTTTCAGTGTATTCTGTCAGCTGAACTCTCACAGTGCACTGCACCCGGGTAACGCAGCTCTGGATGTGACTAGAGTATGAGACAAGATGGAACTATATGTAACTTTAAAAAAAAATCTATTTCCTATATGTTGATACATGGGTGACAAGTGGGACACTGTTTCGGGCGCGGGAGGGGCTACCAGGTTCTCATTTGAATTCTCCTCGTTTTGCGGTTGCTCCAGTCGGTCCCCGCACGGAACAAGTCTCCATGTGTATAGCAGATTGGTACAAAGACAAGACTCGCACTGTTAGGCACACAATATCCCCAGAGCACGTGCGAGCGCTCCCAGCCGCATGCCACAGCCTGGAACATGGGGAATGCGCTGCTGGAGCAGGTTGTATTTCTTATCTGAAGTATATACTCTGTAATTGGTAATACAAACAGTTCCTCAGTTATCCCTCCTGTCCATATTGGGGGAAAAGTGCCTCCAACACTAGTGTGTAATTAATAAGGATTTTTAGTGTGATGAGCAGTGTGTGTGTAAATATTTATTCGACAAGTAAGGAATGTTGGGAGACTCCAGCTCTGAAGCCTGCAGAATAGTGAGCGCAGCTCTGGAGTATAATACAGGATGTAACTCAGGGTCAGTACAGGATAAGTAATGTATGTACACAGTGACTGCACCAGCAGAATAGTGAGTGCAGCTCTGGAGTATAATACAGGATGTAACTCAGGATCAGTACAGGATAAGTAATGTATGTAGACAGTGACTCCACCAGCAGAATAGTGAGTGCAGCTCTGGAGTATAATACAGGATGTAACTAAGGATCAGTACAGGATAAGTAATGTAATGTATGTGCACAGTGACTGCACCAGCAGAATAGTGAGTGCAGCTCTGGAGTCAGGATCGGTACAGGATAAGTTATATATGTACACAGTGATGATGATGAATGACTTTTATATGAGTTTTTCAGTAGAATCTGCTCCCTGGTTCTTGCGGTCTGTGTTCACCTGCTCACGATGCAGCCCCCGTGTTATGGGAATGGTACAATAGTGGGTGTTCCGTGAATTTACTCCGTGTGGCGCTGTCAGCAGGTGACGCTGTCCTGTGTGATATGTGTGATCAGGGTCGGGATTAGTTGTATAATCTGTACTTTAGAAATTTGTTGCTTTTTGTGGTTTTCTTGTGAGGATGTTAAAATCTGTTTCTGGCTTTTCACGTAATGAAATTTAATGGATTTTCTTCAAGGTTCACGTCTCAGTATATTAGAAATTGTCATTAAGTGGTCCTGAATCTGACATCACACCCATTAGCCATAGACCTGGACCACAAGGCAGCTTTAGTTGTGACTGTGGCACATATGGGAATGTAGTTAGAGCGCTTCTCTGTAACCACGGAGTACGGTTCGGGCTACACGACCTGTTGTTCTGGGTTATTTCACATCTTTATAGGAGTTTTATGAGACAGAGCTCCGAATGAATGCCTCCTTCCCGATCCGCTGCTTTTTTGTCCGTCTGAAACATTTACTAGGGGGAGCTCACTGCATACAATTATGTGTTTAATCTTCACAGAGCTCCCTCTAGTGGTGGCTGCAGGAAGTCAGAATGTTATCATTTGACTCTGTCTATGGCATTTGGAGCTGTGTATCATAAAAAACAAGCTCCGACATGATGTGAATAATCAGAAAAACATCTTGTCGTGATTCTTCAGCAACAAAAATACTGCAGTGTGTGAACCCGGCTTAGACCCCTGCCTTGATGTGGATCTCCTAGAGGTATATCCTGAACTGGATGGTGACTTGCCGTGCACTGTACCTGTAAAGATGGTGTCCACTCTTTGTTATTAATATGTTAATCTTTTTTCTTGTTTTTGTGTAGCACTTGAGAGAGCGAGGGAATCGCTACACAAAGAAGTCGCCGCACTACTCTGACGGAATTCAGTTTACAACGTTCAACCCAGAAAAGGTGAGAAACCCGGATGGATCTTTGTTTCTAAGCGTAGGCGCCAATTATCAGTGATCTGATTGGTTGTCTTTATTTTTACTGGGCGGTTTTTCTATGGAATAAATGTAGGATGATGTAAAAATATGTAGTAATCTGGAATCTCACATCAGGCAGTGAAAGTTCTGGACTATTGGATGCCAGAATAAAAGGAGTATGTCAGCAGATTTGACCATGCTAAATTGCTTGCAGCACAAGGTAGTGGGTGGGGAGAGCAGGACAAATATTAAGTTTTGGTCTGCCAGATTCTGCTCCTGCAAGTTCACAGGAGGCGGAGCTCTCTGCATTGCACTACTTTACAGCTCCTCCCCTCTTCTCTGAGTGGTCCAGGGCTCCTGTGAAGCAGCTCAGCTCAGAGAGCACTTTACAGTGAGGCTCCGCCCCCGTGACACTTGCGGGAGCAGAATCTGGAAGAATAAAACTTTATAATCACAATACTCCTGATAGAATTTGAACAAATGGTATCTTTGTGCAGTCAGTAGTTTCTAATGGTCAAAACCGCTGAGAACTGTCTCTTTTTGCACTAAATTTCCTTTGTGTTCTGATTATCAGGAAATGTTCTGTTTAACCCATTTGCCGCCATGTTTTTTTTGTTTTTTTTTGGGGGACACTCTGCCCCGCAAGTACAGTTTTCACACTTTTGCCATGTACCATGTATAAAAATACAGAGCAATAATTAAAGGGGTTATCCAAACGAATGCTCGACCCCCTCACACAGGTAGTACTTACTTTGCTCCCCGGCACCCGCGTCGCTTCTGATGCCCGCACGGCCGCCGCTGCGTCTCTCTGTCGCACTTATCAAAATATCTAGCTGACCCCCCTCGCCGGATGTTTTGAACCACGTGCCGGGGAGATGCAGTGGCGGCTGTGCGGGCCTCAGAAGCGGCTGCCAGGTAGCAAGGTAAGTACAACCTGTGTGAGGGGCGGGCATTAGAGGGGGCATTATAGAGGTTGGATAACCCCTTTAATGCACAGAACCACCTTCATACAACTTTGTAGTGAACAGTGCAAAAAATGCCTGAAAATCCAGGTTGCGTATTTTAGCAGGGTCCTTATGTAAATTAAAATATACTCTGCAAAAAACTGTTCACACATACCGCACATGTATTCACACATACCGCACATGTATTCACACATACCGCACATTCAATGTCGCATGTGTTACCGAAATGCAAAAACTGCAGGAGGCACCAACCAACACTTGCATGCAGTACTGGGAGTTTAGAATATAATTTCCACCCCACTATACGAACTGTGATCCTAACTAACAATGATGAACCCCCAATCCTTTTATAATGCATCAAAGGGCATCTGTCAGCAGATTTGCACCTATGACACTGCCTGACCTGTTACATGTGCACTTGGCAGCTGAAGATGTGTTGGTCCCATGTTCATATGTGCCCGCATTGCTGAAAAAATAATGTTTTACTATATGCAAATGAGCCTCTAGGAGCAATGGGGGCGTTGCCGTTACACCTAGAGGCTCAGCTTTCTCTCTGTAACTGCCGCACCCTCTGCACTTTGATTGACAGGGCCTGGTGTGATCACATTTTTACTGCCTGTCCTGTCAATCAAAGTTCAGAGGGCGCAGGCATTTTTCTTCGGAGCAGATATCGCCCCTTTTGTGTGCGTACCCAAGAGCATTCCAGTATGGCTACTTTCACACGGTGCTTTGTAATACCCACTACAGTCAGCAATCAGAGCACGTCCATTGCTGTCCCTCCTGTGTAAACCTAACCATCCTTTCCCTGACCGTGGCCGCTGACGGAGAAAAGCGCGACTAGTCCCGTCCATCAGTGGCCTCCACAGTGTGAGGGTACCTGCACACAGTGTGGTGTGCAGAAAATCTGCAAATAAATCACACATAAATCCGCACTATTTATTGCATTTTCGTGCTGTTTTTATGTGTTTCTTGTTGTGGACTTTCTGTTTGTTAGCAACCCCTTTTGAAGTGTATGGGGAAAACCACTGTACAGAAGGTGCAGAATCGCAAAAACAACTGATGCCGCAAATTTTAAAATCTGCACGGAAGTAAAAAGCAAAGTGTACATGAGATTTGTCAAATCTGATATTGTACTACGCTACATTTATTCTGGAAAACCGCACGTAATCCTGATTGTGTGCAGGCAGCCTACACAATGGAGGCCACTGGTGGACTGGTCTAGTCACACAACACCTCGAGAAAGGTCTCCAGTCAATATTTAGAGTCGCCATAGACGGCACAGTTACCTCACTATTGGCGGGTTTACACAGCTGGTACAAAGCGGGAAGGGTTAACGCCGCTTGTACTGAGCAGATGTCTCCTGTGGAGTCTAAGGGTCAGGTAGGATGATAAGATACAGAGCTCCGGACTGATAACATATATATAACTATAGAGTTATAGGCGGAACAGCATAGAAGATACAGCTGATTTCTTCAGTTACTAGGGGTCACTGCGAAGGGCGAGGTAATTGTCCCGTGTTATCAGCCAGCTCCTGGAAGCCTCCGCCCCACCTGGTTGCACATCACATGATACACCGCAGTTATTGTACGAGGGTGACTTCATATTTAGAGAGTTTTATTTGCCGGGCGGAACTGAACTGAAGCGCATTCACACAGGGGGAGTTTTGGACCTGGCAAGGTCTGAAGAGAGAAAGAAATGGTTAATGTTAGTGCAGTTTATTAGATTTCTGCTTAAGGTATCTGAGCATCATCTGCTGAAGAAGTTGTAATTCTTCAGGACTGACAGCTCCCAGCATTCCCTGCTTCTTCAGTGTCTGCACAGAATTTGCCGGTGACACCTTCGCACCTGACACTACACTGTTGTAGAAAGAACCGCCTGCAGTTATTTTCACCAACCACCAGTACTATAATCCTGTAATGTATGTACACAGTGACTGCACTAGCAGAATAGTATTGAGGCACTGCGGTGTTTACGTGGTGCACGTGTCCAGGGAAGGCGTCCCACTAGTATATAGTGAAGAAAAAACCGACACTCACTTTCTTGACGATATGAAGAGACGTTTATTTAAGGCGTAATAGCGTCATCAGTGACTAGTTTTGGCTCAAGCCTGAGCCTTTTATGCAGTTTGAAAATTATGCCTTAAATAAACGTCTCTTTATATCGTCAAGAAAGTGAGTGCCGGAGGGGGGCGAGGCCTGGCCGGCAATATAGGGAGACGCACGCACCTGAGCAATACCTGCCAAAATCCTTTGCTATCCTGCAGCGGCTGTCTTCTGCTCATCCGAGAGGTAGTGGAGTCGTGCGGGCAGCCTCCCCGAGTCCACATTCGGGCATGACCCACACAAGAAAGAAGGAGAGAGAGGGACCGGGAGCAATCCTGGTGAAACAAAATGGCACCGCCGCCTGGTCCAGGTGGAGAAATCACTGAGAAGGACGGACGGGCGAGAGGTGAGCTCTCCCACTGACCACACCTTGCGGGAGGGCGCCAAGCAAGATGGTGGATCCCGCATGGAAGACGTGGGAGCGGGTGAAGGGGGGGGTTCCTGATGTGCATGCTACCCAATCTACACTGCAATTGAAGCTCCCCCTCCCTGGGCTGGCCCGTGTACCAGAGCCCGCCACCAAAGATATGTTCATGGCAGTACAACAATGCAGCTCTGCTTTAATGACCCTTAATACATCTATGGGGTCCCTACAAGAAAGTGTCTCTCTTATCAGACAAGATTTAAGAAAAGTCAATGAAAGGGTTGCTGGAGTAGAAGAAAGAGTGAGCCTTTTGTGAAACGCGTCCTGGCCAAAGTCATACACAACATTACTCTTCTCATAAACAAAACGGAAGATTTGGAGAACAGATCACGCCGTAACAACCTTCGTTTGGTGGGAGTGCCAGAGAAAGCAGAAGGGGTTAACGCTGATCAGTTCTTCGAGGAATGGCTCAAAGCTAAATTCGGACAAGATTCTCTGTCTCTTCTATTTGCAATTGAAAGAGCACACAGGGTGCCATTGGTTGTTAAATGACGTCTTCGTATGAAGAATGTGCAGTACTCCATGCTTTACCCTTCCAAGCTGCGAGTAATGGCTGGAGAAACGGTCTATTTATTCGACTCGACGGAAGATGCTACCCATTGATTGGATCTGAACGAAAGTTCCCTACGTGAATCTGCTGGGACTGGATGATCAGGAAAACGTATTCCCTATAAAGTGGACTCTAGAGGAGGGAGCCGCATTGCTTTCCGGGGCATGGCGATGAGTATTCCCCCTCCCCCTCCCCCCCCCCCCCCCATGTTTGTATTCGAATCTATCTAACATCACCGCTCTCCCTCTCCCTTTACTGTTCTTTATAGGTTGGGATAGGGGGCTGTTGTAATTCCACTGCTTCTAGACTAGTTGTTTGTACATATAGCTATATGACTAGAAGGCCGATTGTTATATATGATCTGCTGCTGCTCAGGACTAGAGGGTTATCTTTTGTGCACTGAAACCCTGCTCCGCGGTAGCGAAACTTTGCATCCTTGTTGGCTTCAGGAATCTCTTGTGCCTCATGTTCCCTTCGTGGGATAATTATTTTTTTTGGGATTTTTTTACTATGTGTTTCCATTGGGTGGGAATTTTTCAGGGAGACATCTCTTTTTGTTTGGTGCCAATTGTTTGACCTATGTGGATCTCCATTTTTCATTCCTTTTGAATGTTACTCCAATGACATTGATCCTGATGGCAGATATGTCTGCCCACATTGCTCCATATATAGGGTACACTTTTTTCTGATCACCATATATATTCCGCCACCCTATTCATGTGATGTGATAAAGAAAGGGTTGGCGTTCGTAACTCAAGGCCCGCAGGTGCCGATACTTATGCTGGGTGACTTCAGTAAATATCTAAACCCAACTCTAGATAAATTTCACCAAGGTCCTGTCCTAACAAATGCCTCGGAAACCTCATTGTCAAGGCTATTACGTGAATTGGATCTCCATGATCTGTCGAGAATCCGGTATCCTCAGGAGCGCCATTGCTCCTGCTTTTCATCATCTCCTAATTCTCTGTCCAGAATAGACTTGCCTATTGGGTCACTGGAGGCTTCGTCTTAGATCGCCTCTATAGAATACCTACCACATAGCCTATCAGACCACTCTCCCACCCGCATAGGGTTACAACTTGAGAGGGGCAGGGATCGAGACGGACCTTTCCTTTCTGGATACAGTTACTGGATGAAGGGGAGCCTCTTACAGAGCAGATTCTGGAATTCTTCTGTTCTAATTTAGGATCGGCTGCTATGGGGACCGTCTGGGATGCTATAAAAGTCTACGTACGGGCTCTCTATATACAGAAAATTAAACGGCGTAAAACAAAGACTAGGTAACTCACCGGGGCTATACAACAGGAGGCGAGAAGCTGTGAGGCTGCCTGCGCGAGGGCCCCTTCCCCGCAGAATGAATCCACACGGAGGGAGGATCAAGTTAAACTTAATAACCATCTGATACAAATAACTGACAAGAAGCGCTTCTTCCTGAAACAGAAATATTTTGAGGCAGGCGAGAGCGCGAGAAGTTTATTGGCCCGAGTGATTCGCTCGCAGGAGGGCCCATCTAGGATAGCGGCTGTTAAGACTAGAGAAGGGGCCTCTCCGCGGAAGACTCATTCATCCTCCATGAATTCTATAACTACTATAAAGAACTGTACTCCTCCAAATTAATAAAAGATGTAGGTGCTCTAAAATCTTATCTTGCCAATATATCTGAGCCTACGCTGTCCCTGGAGTCGGACAGTTATCTGGATGAGCCCCTGGAGCTGGAGGAACTTAAGACGGCTCTCGGCTCTATCCCTGATGAGAAGGCCTCGGGCTCTGCCGTCAGAGCTTTTTAAAAGATACCAAGAGACTCTCCTTCCTCACCTCTTAGATACCTTTTAATGATGCTTTGCGATCAGGGAAGCTGCCGGTATCTATGAGGGAGGCGGTGGTGGTGCTGCCAAAACCTGGTAAGGACCCAACTGTGCCTGAATCCTATAGGCCCATCTCCCTTCTGTCAACTGATGTGAAGTTACTGGCTAAAGTACTGGCCAGTCAGCTTAAAAAGGTTATTACTTCCCTTATACATAAGAACCAATTGGGTTTCATGCCTGACAAGAGTATTAACCTTCGGAGACGTTTTTTTTAATCTTCAGAGATCCGCGCCATAATATCTTTAGATGCTGCCAAAACTTTTTACAGCGTTGAGCGGGAATACCTATGGATGGTTATGGAAGCCATAGAGTTTGGTCAGGGTTCATGTCCTGGGTGAAACTGCTCTACAGCTCGACGGTAGCAAGAATCAGGGCAAATGGGGTACTCTCTACACAATTTACAGTGCATAGGGGAACGAGACAAGGCTGCCCATTATCCCCCCTATTGTTTGCTGTCCCTATTGAACCCTTGGCCTGCCTTCTGCGCTCTTCTCCAGTGTGAAGTGAGTGCCGGTCCTTCTTTGCTATGCACCAGCAGAATAGTGAGTGCAGCTCTGGATATAATACAGGATGTAACTCAGGATGAGTACAGGATAACTAATGTATGTACACAGTGACTCCACCAGCAGAATAGTGAGTGCAGCTCTGGAGTACAATACAGGATGTAACTCAGGATCAGTACAGGATAACTAATGTAATGTATGTACACAGTGACTCCACCAGCAGAATAGTGAGTGCAGCTCTGGAGTATAATACAGGATGTAACTCAGGATCAGTACAGGATAGGTAATGTAATGTATGTACACAGTGACTCCACCAGCAGAATAGTGAGTGCAGCTCTGGAGTATAATACAGGATGTAACTCAGGATCAGTTCAGGATAAGTAATGTAATGTATGTACACAGTGACTCCACCAGCAGAATAGTGAGTGCAGCTCTGGAGTATAATACAGGATGTAACTCAGGATCAGTTCAGGATAAGTAATGTAATGTATGTACACAGTGACTCCACCAGCAGAATAGTGAGTGCAGCTCTGGAGTATAGTACAGGAAGTAATGGCTATCATTACAGCTTCCATAGGGATTGTTTGGCCAGTTTCACATCCCCCTATAAGTACTACTACATGGCTTGACTCGTTTGCTATTCAGGAGTCTGGGACAGTTTGGCGACAACCCCTTTGCCTCTAATAATATTGGCCATTTTGTCATTTTTGGAAACCAGTAAATGAAGAAACAGATATAAGTGCAGAATAAATGTTATTTTACAACCCGACAGAAGAAAACGGTTGAGGGGGGGGGGGGGGTCATACCTTTAGTTTTGTAGAGTGGTTAAATATCTGCCCCTTTGTTGGCAGACATGAGGGAGCAGGAAATAAATGACAGTATGTGTTGGTAAATGTTTCTTTCGTCAGACAGACGCGATTGCCCTAAAACTTGGCAAAAACACAGGACAATGGGCTGCTCCCCTACCTATCTAATTGTCACGGGACGGCTTCCTACAGTCCTTCGTGTGATAAGGTGGTGGCTTATAACAAACCTGTTTTGATGCTGCAGGATGGCATCAACCCTGTTCCACCTCCCCTGTTATTTATCGGCTGCTCTTGGGCAGGATGATACCTGGTGCATGTAGACTAACCTGAGCGTATCCTTGTCTCTTTCAGGACTTGGTAGACTGGGAGAAGCCGCTGCTCTGGCAGGTTGGTCACTTGCGGGAAAAATACGACGAATGGGTTCATCAGCCGGTGGACCGACCCATCCGACTCTTCCAATCAAACTTTGTGGAGTGGTGTTCAAAGACGGCCTGGTAAGGACACAGGCAGCGCCTACTCTTTACCATCGAGCTCCATCTTTAAGATATCACCATGCAGATTAAATGTCCATAGGCTGTGGGCAAAAGTATGTGAACCCCCAATGCTTCCACCTAGCAGTGTTTTCGGTGACGTCACCGGCTCTGATGGGCGGGCTTAAGTGCTGCCCTAGCCATTTTACAAGCTAGTGACATCACTGCGCTCACAGGATCTCCTAAAAAAAGCCGTTGCCCTGCGTGATTCAGTCCAGAGCAGAGAAGAGCATATTAGGGGGGCTGTCTGGGTGAAAATGTGGGCATGTCCGGGTTCAGCTCTGAACCCAGACAACACCTTTAAGGGCACTGTATGTGTCGGAAACGCATAGGCGTATGCACTTTGAGGATTACCGTTTATTTTATCATGCTTCAATAAAGGATTGTCTTGTATCTCCGGACTTTCTAACTTTAGCTATGGCCAAGTACACTAATTACAAAGGGGGTGCACATACTTTTACGTGGTGTCTTAAGATGCCCACCAAACACTCATTCCGCTGTCCCGAGCATGCATGGGAATTTAGTCTGGACAAAGGAGAGACACCTCCGTAGCTGCTTATCTCCCGGTAGGACAAAGGATCCGGCATTCAAATTTAAAGGGGTATTTCGCTGTTAAAAGGTATCCCCTTAACACAGGATTGGGGATAACCATTAGATTGTGGGGGTCCTACCGCAAGATACATCACAGCAGAGCATCTTCCGTGTAGCACAAAGGCTGAGAGATAACAGGAAAGCAGCAAAAGTACAAAATCTGATATCCTCCTACAGGAGCGTGAAAGCAAAGTTACACTGCTGAGAACCCTAGAATGAGTCACTTGTAGATCAATAAATCTCAGGAACGGATATGTGTAGAGGTCATCGTGATGTCAACATCGAGCCCGGACTCCAGGAGCGGATATACCAGGCATCCTCAAACTGCGGCCCTCCAGCTGTTGCAAAACTACAACTCCCAGCATGCCCAAACAGCCTACAGGTATCTGCCTACAGCAGGGCATTGTGGGAGTTGTAGTTTTACAACAGCTGGAGGGCCGCAGTTTGAGGATGCCTGGGATATACTGTATACAGTGTCCATTGGAAATATCACATGGAGCAGCACAGACCTGGCAAAGGGAGTGAATACAGAGAGGTTAGGGGGGCTTTCCTGGGCTGTGATATTGATGCATTACCCTCAGTCTACACCAGGCATCCTCAAATTGCGGTCCTCCAGCTGTTGCAAAACTACAACTCCCAGCATGCCCAAACAGCCTACAGGTATCGGCCTGCAGCAGGGCATTGTGGGAGTTGTAGTTTTACAACAGCTGGAGGGCAGCAGTTTGAGGATGCCTGGTCTACACCATTAATTTTAGAGAGTGTGGGGTGTCGGTCCTCCAGCATCAGCTCTGGCACTTTACAGCTCTGTCCATTGTGTAGTGGACACAGGAGCTTACTGCAGCGTTGCTCTCATTGAAGGGACTGGTAACCAGCTCTGTCCACTACACAATGGATGGAAGTGATTTGCATTGGGTGCGGGATATTGGATCCCCATGACGAAATATTGGTGGCCTACCCTTTAACAGTGACCTGTACTTAAGACTCAGTATATGCAACGAATCCCATGGGCCAAATCTCCACAATGCATTCAGTAACGCTGACTGCCTTGCTCCACTTCTGCTGATCTGTATGTCTGGCAGTGAATGGGGTGGAGTTAAACAGACTCAGTTTCTCTTCTGTCCCTGTCCCAGACTCCCTTCACCAGCTGGATCTCCACAATGAGAACCAGTAGCTTCCAAAAGTACATATAACCTCATTAACTGCTGTAAACGTGCTGTACATCTGTTTCCTCTGCGGTAATAGGCGACAACCCTTCTGTGTAAAGAAGATGCAGCGACGCCCCAGTCAACACCATGTCCTCATTTATTTCTGTGGTGGTTTGATATAATAATTGTGTTTTCTATCATCTGTCCAGGTACATCGTATTGGCAGTGTGGGCGCCAGTCGTCATATATTTAACCTGGTATTGTCTCACAGAACTAGCTCGAGGGGAAACCAGGCTCTTTGCTTCATTCACTACAGGTATGAAATGCAAATATCAGTGGACAAGCCTTACAGGGATATTTGGAGCCCATCCACATTACATCCTGTATTATACTCCAGAGCTGCACTCGCTATTCTGCTAGTGGAGTCACTGTGTACATACATTACTTATCCTGTACTGATCCTGAGTTAAATCCTGTATTATACTCCAGAGCTGTACTCACTATTCTGCTGATGCAGTCACTGTGTATATACATTACTTATCCTATACTGATCCTGAGTTACATCCTGTATTATACTCTAGAGCTGCACTCACTATTCTGCTGATGGAGACACTGTGTGCATACAGTACAGGATAAGTAATGTATGTACACAGGATGTAACTTGGAATCAGTACAGGATAAGAAATGTAATGTGTGTATGCAATTTGCCCACCAGCAGAATAGTAAGCGCAGCTCTTGAGTATAATTCAAGATGTAACTTGGGATCAGTACAAGATAAGTAATGTATGTACACAGTCACTCCACCAGCAGAATAGTGAGTGCAGCTCTGGGGTGGGGTATAATACAGGATGAAACTCAGGATCAGTACAGGATAAGTAATGTATGTACACAGTGACTCCACCAGCAGAATAGTGAGTGCAGCTCTGGAGTATAATACAGGATGTATGTCCAGGGGAGATAGAAAGCACAAGCGGCACGCACCAGCTTAAATGTCCATCCTTTATTCGTTCCCTCAGCGGAACATCAATAAATAGCAGGCTGCTGGGCGGACATGTCAAGTGTGCCGCTGAACAGCGGCGACAGCCGTTTCGCGCTTTTTCAGCCCTTCATCAGGCCACTATGAAGTTTGAGCGCGTCCGGCGCACATTTAAGGCATCACCACGCAGCGTTGCCACACCAACAGCGTGACGCTAAAATACAACTTCTAAAAACAGCTCATAGCAATGACGACAATGCAAGTTCCTGTGCCGAGCATATCATGATCCAGTACAAGGTAAATTTAGGGTATACAAAGAGCAACATATAGAAAGCAAAGATACAGCAAATCCTATATGTGGTTCACACATCTGGTCAAGGAGAGAACATGAAAGAAAGCACCAGGGAACAGATGAAAAGAGAGAATATCTCAAAGTAATATTACAATAACACAGCCAAATCATTTATGTCATTCATGGCTGCAGTGTGAATAATCCACCATGCCTCTCGTTGGGGCAAAGTCAGGTGTCTGTCGCCTCCACGAGGGAGCGCTTTCACCGCCTCGATGCCCGCAAATGATAAGCATCGCGGATTACCATTGTGGTTAATCTGCACATGTTCAATAAGACGGGTACAACTTTTTCCCATCCTTATCGAATTCCTGTGTTCCCTGATGCGCTCAAACAAAAGGTCTTTTCGTTTTGCCGATATAGAAGGCTCGGCAACAACGCATTATTACATACACTACAAAGTACGGACTTAAAGAGAGTTTGATTTGAAGGGGCTCCCCACCGAGTGACGTAGAAGGCGCTATGAAAAAGGCGTTTTTGCGTGCGTGATTGTCGTGACCATGAGAGATTCGTGTTAAGAATAGTCCAGTGGCGGGCATCATTAAACAGGTCATTCTGAACAACTGGGACCTCCTTAAGGGGGAGGCAAGTTTACAGAATTTGGTCCAGAATAGACGACTGATAGCGTTTAGGAAGTTTAAAGACAAGCTCGTCCATAGCGTGTTACCGCAGAAGAAATTGAAGAATTGGCTTAGTGACACAAAACCTACCGGCAATTATAGGTGTGGTGGTAGATGCAAGTTCTGCCCTCAAAATTCCCAGAGTAAGCTATTGCATATGGGTAATGTAGTACACAAAGTACAGGACTTTGTAGCATGTCGTACCGCCTCTGTAGTGTATGTAATAATGTGGTGTTTGCCGAGCCTTCTATATCGGCAAAACGAAAAGACCTTTGTTTGAGGGGATCAGGGAACACATGGAAAAGGTTGTACCCGTCTTATTGAACTTGTGCAGATTAACCACAATGGTAATCCGCGATGCTTATCATTTGCGGGCATCGAGGCGGTGAAGGCGCCCCCCGTGGAGGCGACAGACACGTCATTTTGCTCCAACGAGAGGCATGGTGTATTATTCACACTGCCGCCATGAATGACATAAATGATTTGGCTGTGTTATTGTAATATTACTTTGAGATATTCTCTCTTTTCATCTGTTCCCTGGTGCTTTCTTTCATGTTCTCTCCTTGACCAGATGTGTGAACCACATATAGGATTTGCTGTATCTTTGCTTTCTATATGTTGCTCTTTGTATACCCTAAATTTACCTTGTACTGGATCATGATATGCTCGGCACAGGAACTTGCATTGTCGTCATTGCTATGAGCTGTTTTTAGAAGTTGTATTTTAGCGCCACGCTGTTGGTGTGGCAACGCTGCGTGGTGATGCCTTAAATGTGCGCCGGACGCGCTCAAACTTTATAGTGGCCTGATGAAGGGCTAAAAAAGCGCGAAACGGCCGTCGCCGCTGTTCAGCCGCACACTTGACATGTCTGCCCCGCAGCCTGCTATTTATTGATGTTCCGCTGAGGGAACGATTAAAGGATGGACGTTTAAGCCGGTCAGTGCCGCTTGTGCTTTCTATCTCCCCTGGACGTATTTATACATGACTGCCCTTTGACAAGCATTGCACCGAATGAGCCCATTGGTGACTGAAGGCTACATTTGCCACATGTGAGACACAAATCGCCGGTGTGTAGCAGTGCCACCCTTTTCTCTTTATCTCTCTTGTTGTTTGATATAATACAGGATGTAACTAAGGATCAGTACAGGATAAGTAATGTGTGTACAGTGACTGCACCAGCAGAATAGTGAGTGCAGCTCTGGAGTATAATACAGGATGTAACTCAGGATCCGTACAGGATAAGTAATGTATGTACACAGTGACTCCAGAGCTGTACTCACTATTCTGCTGGTGGAGTGACTGTGTACACAAATTACTTATCCTGTACTGATCCTGAGTTATATCCTGTATTTTTCTCCAGAGCTGCACTCTCTATTCTGCTGGTGCAGTCACTGTGTACACACATTACTTATCCTGTACTGATCCTTAGTTACATCCTGCATTAAACTCCAGAGCTGCACTCTCTATTCTGCTGGTGCAGTCACTGTGTACACACATTACTTATCCTGTACTGATCCTTAGTTACATCCTGCATTAAACTCCAGAGCTGTACTCACTATTCTGCTGGTGGAGTATAATGCAGGATGTAACTAAGGATCAGTACAGGATAAGTAATGTGTGTACACAGTGATTCCACCAGTAGAATAGTGAGTGCAGCTCTGGAATATAATGCAGGATGTAACTCGAGAACAGTAATGTAATGGATGGCACGGGTACTGATGTTCATGTAGCTTATATTCTGCACTAAGCGGAAGCAGTGGATATCAGATGCTAATTCTGCCATCTTTGTTTTGTCAGAATACTCCATCCCTGTTCCAGTGTTCTTCTTCTTCCCTTTGTTCTTCATTGGAATGATGGTCTGGACATTAATGGAATATGGAATTCACAGATATATCTTTCACATGAATCCTCCCGCCAGCAACTATTTCCTCATCACCCTGCATTTTATGCTTCATGGACAGCACCATAAGGTGAGGTGGAGGGTGGTGGACTAACACCCGGGCATCACTGTTGGGCGTTTGAGGAGGCATATCTTTAGGTTTTGCAGCATGATGTAAAATGAGACCACGTCCTGACAGTGCTTTCTTCTACTTCCCGCTCCTAGGCTCCCTTCGACAGCTCTCGTTTGGTTTTTCCTCCAGTCCCAGCTTCATTTGTGATCATACCACTGTACATCCTCCTGCAGGTGGTCCTCCCTCCGGTAGTGGGGCTCTCCCTTTTTGTCGGGGGGCTGTTCGGATATGTGGCATATGATATGACACACTACTACCTTCACTATGGTTCACCCTCTAAGGGGTCTTACCTTGCCTGGCTCAAGTCTTATCATGTCCGCCATCACTTTGAACACCAAAAAACAGGTATGTGGTGAATTCGTCCTATATCTGTACAGTTTTTTTTCTTGCTGCACTTGCATAAAGAATATGGAAATGTAAGTTGCTGTTCTGATGGATCCTAATTACATGACATGTAGAGAAATGCAAACTGTTATGTTATGTCCTGGGAGGAAGATACAGATATAGAGTTCAGTGAAGTTCTGAGGCGGGGCTGTGACAACTCTCTGTTCTCAGGTGGATGATTCCCTTTCAGTATTACATGCTGGAAGTAAGGTCTGTGTGTCCAGGATGCTGTTGTCTTCACTAGCTCCCATGTATCAGCACAGCTTCATTCCTGTATTGATTTCTCCTTCTATAGCTCATGAGGGATCTCCTAAATTGTACTGACAGCCACTGATACTGAGGAGTATGTGACCCCCCCCCCCCCCAATAGGTTCCTGCAGGTGTTCTGCTTTCTTTCTACACTTGGCTTTGTGATTCTCCCCCACAAACTGCCTTATGTATGCTTTACTCCCTGTCCACAGCCCGTGTGAGCCCCTTCATACTCTGTTCTTTCCTGTACAACGTCCTCCCTGATGCAAAGAAGACAGAGATGGAGATCAGAGAGAGTGAACACAGTCAGGAGCATTGTGCTGTCAGAAGCAGCAACACCACTAGCTAGGTGAAGGACTTACACAGGAGGCGGTCCACGTACCATCGCCATTTTTTTCGCGACCCACTGACCATTCTACCGTTCTGCAAAAAGGTAGAACATGTGGTATACTGGGCCACAAAAAGCAGACCACGGACCCATTGAAGTTAATGAATGCACAAATCATACAGATGCAACGCGGGCAGTGTCCGCATTTTTGTGGATCCGGAACTTGCAGACTGCAAAACGGATACGGCTGTGTGCATGGGCATATGGACTATAAAAAAGAAAAATCAGTGCACTAAGGGGTACGTTTATTAAGACCGGTGTTAATAAAGCCCCATCGCTGGCTGTGGAGCCGCTGAAGTTATGAAGAGGTGCCGGTCTCTCCATAACTTCGGCGCATCCAGCGCCAGTCCTAATGTAAGCCAGCTTCCGAGCTGTCTTACATTTAGACCTGGCGTGAGCGGGGCAAAGTTGCAGATAGCGGCGCAACGGCTAATTTAGGCGTATTTCAGTATAATAAATGGCCCCATAAGTATCTAAAGTATTCATTAATAGAAGAACTAGTGTGCATGGCAGAGCAGGGAACAGAAGGGGGAGCCTCCAGTACACCAAGGGGGCATTTACATACAGTACATGGTAACATTTTCCATAGAAATGCCCTGTATGGATGATGGATGTAGAAGCCTCCCTGGTGTATTGGAGACTGATATCAGCAGATGATCCACAGGGCCGTTCACCATCTCCTTTTCTTTCCCCTCCCCATCTAGGATTCGGCATAACCAGCACTCTATGGGATCGTCCATTTAATACCCTCATCCCCGAAGACGCCATTAAGGATTACTAGTTGCTTCAGAAAATCACTGACTGTGATGCCTGCTGACTGCAAGCGACATGTTGGGGGAGGAGAAAAAACAATTGTATTTCAGTCATGTGTATATTTTATTATTATTTTAGTTTTTTGTTTTTTTTTATTTCTTTTCCATTGATCCCATGGAAGCGTTTCAGCAGGAATTATTTATTTAAATCTAAAAGAAAAATTTAAGAAAAGAATCTCAGAGTGTTTCTAAAGGGACTGGTTACCAAGTGCCCGACCTCTTCCGGTTGGAACCGCGCTGCGTACACCAAGTGAGACGTTGACCCGACCATGAAAACAAAAAAGACGGACTCCTGTTCAAATACCAAAATGGCATGACCGTTAGAGCGTTAACCCTGTGAAATGCTCGCTGTAAAATCTGTAATATGTACAAATGTCAAGAAATAAACTAACGTGCCTTTTTTTTAAAAAAAGAAATTCTACTTTGTATTTTTTTGAAAAATGTAAAAAATCTCTTTCATGTAAAGCATGGGAGAGAGGACATTAACCTTTGAATTTTGGTTGCTGTCTCATCAAACTGCCTCAGACTGCCAAAGATAAAGCAACAAAATTTAGTCATAACTATATCCTGATCATAGACATGTCATGATGGAGCTGAGCAGCAGTGTAAATCATGGTGGAAGGATGACAGCAGCCCGAGCCTTTGGTGAAACTGGGATGTATTTTATTTCTTTTTTTACAAAAATATACAGTACAACTCTGACGGCAAAACTCTCATACAGTATATATGGTCACTTATCACATGGCACAGCAAGAAATCATGCCGATTTCATGCGAACTGACACCTATAGCAATATAAGGGATATACGGGAGGAGTGTCGAGAACAGACTGGCAGGATTAATGACAAGACAAAAAGAAGCAATTAACTCTGACAAACAGGGATTCTCCAAACCTGTAATTCTGGATCAGGACGTGAGAGACAATTAGTTTTATATTCCTTAAGCAACATTGTCTGAGCAACAGGCCAATATATACACCGCAAATAATCACCTAATCCTGTAACCAGTCACTGTTGGTGCAGAAGTAATGTGATAATTATAGGACAATAAATGTCATTCGGTGCTGTACTCTGGATGCCATTTGTAGTGGACTGTGCCTCGCCTCTAAAGGTGCAGAAAACAGCATTATAAATACTGTAGAACGACCTCCTATGTACACGTATATAAGTACTATAATACTGCTCCTATATACAAGTATATAACTACTATAATACTGCCCCCTATATACAAGAATATAACCACTATAATACTGCCTCCTATGTACAAGAATATAACTACTACTGCTCCTATGTACAGTAATATAACTACTATAATATTGCCTCCTAAGTACAAGAATATAACTACTATAATACTGCCTCCTATGTACAAGAATATACCTACTATAATACTGTCTCCTATGTACAAGAATATAACTACTAGAATGCTGCCTCCTATGTACACGAATATAACTACAATAATACTGCTCCTATATACAAGAATATAACTACTATAATACTGCTCCTATGTACACGAATATAACTACTATTATCCAATGGAACCCGGCAGGGTTGCCCCCTGTCACCCGCGCTATTCATTAAGGTGATGGAGACCCTCTTGTGCCGGATTCGCCAAGACCCCGGGATAGAAGGAATCTCTGTACACAATCAGACCCACCTCACTGCGGCCATTGCGGACGACCTGTTGATCACGACCTCCAACCCCCTGAACTCTTTCCCCATACTGCTCTCCATCTTTGAGGAGTTCGAATCCCTGTCAAATTTCAAAATTAACTATAGTAAATCCCAGGCCCTCAATATCTCTTGTCCACCGGCTATGGTCAAATCTCTCAAACGGTCCACCCCGTTTACCTGGGCCCCCATTCCATTGAATACCTGGGTATTCACATTTCAGCTAATGTGAACGAGCTATTTAGCTTGAATTATCTCCCGCTACTCAAAGCTGTCAGACTTCAACTACAAACATTGAGACTCCTGTTCATTTCTTGGATAGGGAGGAAGAATTGCCTAAAGACGTATATTGTCCCTAAGTTTATTTACCTTCTACAAACACTCCCCATATGGATACCCAACTCTTACTTCACTGAAATCAAAAGACTGTTCTCGTCTTTCATCTGGAAGGGTAGAACAGCCAGAATAGCTTATACGACCCTAATTAGGGAAAAAAGATTTGGTGGCTTTGGACTCCCTGATATTCGTACTTACTACAAAACCTCTCAACTGAATAGACGACTAGACTTGCTAGCGGGCCAACCGACGTCAATGTGCTCCCAGCTGGAATCAGCTCTTCCATCCAATAGAGAAAAGCTTATTTTGTGGGGCATTCATACCTGCTCATTTAATACTGCCAATAAATCCCCATTGTGGAAGGGGATGCTGACAGAGTGGACCAAGATGTATGTCACTAAAGAGCTGAGGTTTCCACAAGCGGGCCTCCATTTACCCCTCCTACAATTATACCTTCACGACGACAAAATAACCTCCTCAGGTGTTTGGGCCTCTCTACAAGGGTACACGCTGGGAGACATCAGGGGTCCACATGGAGATCTTGACTGGGATGCTATCCTTGGTTGGAAGGCAAATTAGGCTCACGACTCCCTAATAAAAAAGCTCTGTCCACCATGTATAAGGTGCTTCTCTCTTCCGCACCCCCAGCCATCCACTATTTAGACGCCTGGGAGCAGGATCTCTCTACTAAGCTATCTGCACCCGAAAGAATGGCGATATTGGCCAATTCCCATGGCTTTTCGCACTGTATCATGATCCAAGAAAACTCATATAAGCTCATAACACGGTGGTATAAAACCCCAGTGTTTCTTCATAGATTGAATCCGGACATTCCGGAAACCTGTTGGAGGTGCGGAACAGATCCGGGCACGTTATTACATATCTGGTGGTCCTGTCACAAGATAAGGCCTTTCTGGTCTCAAATCGAAACTTCCATTGAGGTTTGTTCTCCTCGCACACCGATACAGCTTGATCCCAAACTGATCTTGCTATGGTGCCCTAATGTATATCTTATCCCTTCAAAAAATAGCCTTCCAACAATGCCCATTACCGCCGCGAGAATGTTAGTTCCTCTTTTCTGGAAATGCGACTCCCCCCCTTCCTTGGAGGCCTGGATAGAAAAAACAGACCAGCTATACAGGTTTGAGGAACTCGCCACATGGGAGACAGGCTCCCGACAGAAATTTTTAGACATTTGGTCATCATGGAAACAATATAGGAACTTCGCCTGACCTATTGACAACCCCCCCCCCCCCACACCTATACCCTACCCTGTCCCCCCTCACCTTAGGTCTCACCCTGTCTGCTATGTGTATGTGTTTGATGTTAATTGGTTTTCCAGTTGTTGTTAGAGACATGGCTACACAACAAAGAATATTCTTGCTCTCCGCTATTTTGATAGCTAGAATTGAACTGTCTATCTAGACAATGGCGAATTTAATGTTATGTTTCGTACTGTATCTTATATCTGGAAACTTTATTACTGTATCCGGTCTAACCATGTCTATTATGGAAACGATTGTTCACGTACAAGAATATAACTGCTATAATACTGCCTTCTATGTACAAGAATATAACTACTATAATACGGCCTTCTATGTACAAGAATATATCTACTATATTACTGCCCCCTATATACAAGAATATAACAACTACTATCATACTGCTCCTATGTACAAGAATATAACTACTATAATACTGCCTCCAATGTAGAAGAATATACCTACTATAATACTGCCCCCTATATACAAGAATATAACAGCTACTATAATACCACTCCTATGTGCAATAATATAACTACTATAATACTGCCTCTAATGTAGAAGAATATACCTACTATAATACTGCTCCTATGTACAAGAATATACCTACTATAATACTGCTCCTATGTACAAGACTATAACTACTATAATACTGCTCCTATGTACAAGAATATAACTACTATAATACTGCTCCTATGTACAAGAATATAACTACTATAATACTGCTCCTATGTACAAGAATATAACTACTATAATACTGCTCCTATGTACAAGAATATAACTACTATAATACTGCTCCTATGTACAAGAATATAACAACTACTATAATACCGCTCCTATGTACAAGTATATAACTACTATAATACTGCTCCTATAAACAAGAATATAACTACTATAATACTGCCTCCTATGTACAAGAATATAACTACTATAATACTGCCTCCAATGTAGAAGAATATACCTACTATAATACTGCTCCTATGTACAAGAATATAACTACTATTATACTGCCTTCTATGTACAAGAATATAACTACTATAATACTGCCCCCTATATACAAGAATATAACAAATACTATAATACCGCTCCTATGTACAAGTATATAACTACTATAATACTGCTCCTATGAACAAGAATATAACTACTATAATACTGCTCCTATGTACAAGAATATACCTACTATAATACTGCTCCTATGTACAAGAATATAACTACTATAATACTGCTCCTATGTACAAGAATATAACTACTATAATACTGCTCCTATGTACAAGAATATAACTACTATAATACTGCTCCTATGTACAAGAATATAACTACTATAATACCGCTCCTATGTACAAGAATATAACTACTATAATACTGCCTCCAATGTACAAGAATATAACTACTATAATACTGCCTCCAATGTAGAAGAATATAACTTGAAGTTGCTCCTGAGCAGTCTCTGGTGATGTGATTTGTATTTTAGGTGTTAAGCTCATTCAGCAGGATGGTTGTGATGTGTGAACAGGACTGTACGGTAGTATTACCTAGCAGAGGTTTATATGAAAAATTTCGCTATTAATCGTACATTTGCTATGTGTAAGGCGTTGATCGAATATTTCAGTGATGTAGCTGTGGCCGGATCGGGTCTGCCTTGTTCTGTTGGCGGCACATGGCTGCTGGGCGTTCGTTTTATAGCAACTAGAGATGAGCGAATTTCAGGTTATGAAATTCGTTCACGCTTTATTTGGTGGTAAAATCAGAATTGCGTTATGGATTCCGTTACCACGGAACATAACGCAGTTCTATTCTATGACGGAATAACTTTAGAGGTATTCAGTCATTCATTGCGTCTTAATATGTCTATGCGTATTAATAAGTCTATGGCCTGCATAACGGATCCGTCCCGTTTCCATTATATGCAGGAGAGGACTCCACTGCATAACGGAAACGGGACCGATCCTGCCATTACAATGGACCGGCTCGTGCCATTTGGCAGAGCGCGAAGCCAGTCGGTCACTAGGAGTAGCGATCCGGACAACTGACCTCTCAGATGCCGTGGCCACAATTGACCAAGGCATCTGAGGGGTTAAAAGTCTGTGATCGGATAACCATCTTTAAAAGACCCAACATCCGGCATACATGTACGCCTGATGTCAGGAAGAGGTTAAGGTATTGAAGATAAGTTATCAATATCGGGAGCAAGGAAAACCCCTTTAATATATATTTTTCTTAGAGTTTCCTCTTTAACCCCTTAGTGACCAGCCTGTATGAGGGCTTGTTTATTGTGGGACAGGTTGCAGTTTTTAGTGGTGCCATTTTGGGGTATATATAACTTTCCGATAAACATTTATTAACTATTTCTGGGAGGAAGATGGGGAAAAAATAGCAATACTGCCACTGTTTTTACGTTATAAATTTTGCAGCGTTCATTTATTCAACATACATAACATGATATCTTTATTCTCTGTGTCATTACAATGATACCAAATACAGATAGTTTTTTTTTTTTTAGTTTTACTACTTTTGTGCAATAAAACCCCTTCTTTTTTAAGAAAGAAAATCTTTTTGCATTGCCGCATCCCAAGACCCATAACTTTTTTGATTTTTCTTCCTATGGAGTCGTGTTAGGGCTTGCGGGACAACGTGTAGTTGTCATTGGTAAATTTTGGTGAAAATAACACTTTTTGATCGCTGGTTATAAGTTTTTTTTGGTGGCGACTAAACGAAAATGAGCAATTCTGTCTTTTTTTTGTTATTTTTATTGTTCACCGTAGGGAATAATTTACATGATATTTTTGTAGTGCGGGTCTTTGCAGACACGGTTATAACAAACGTGGTGGAGATTTTATTTTTGCAATTTTTTTCATTTAAAAGTGTTTTTTCAATGGAACAAAAAGCAATTTTTATTTGAATGTTTTTATTTAATACATTTTTGTAACCTTTTTTTAACCAACTATAGCAGGCAATTTTTTGGTTGCTTCTAAAATCCAATGCACTATCCCTTTAGTATATTGCATTTTAATGTCAGTGCTATACTGACATTGACCAGCAGCATGCGCCAGAGAGGTGCACCCTGCTGGAGAACACTCAAGGCAGGCCTGGGGCCTACACCAGGTCCCAGCCTGCTTATACACACATCAGCACCCAGCAATCTAATTTGCGGGTTGCCAATGGGAGACAGAGGAGGTTCGCTCCCTTTGTCACCGCTTACATGCGGTGGGCACCATTGCCTGCGGCATGTAAGGGGTGTTGTGGGAAAGGTGGCGGCCGAGCCTAAGGTCCCTTAGTGACCACTGTAAAGACATATGGGTGGTCACTAAGGGGTTAAAGAGCACTGGTCATCTCTGCTGACATGTCTGTTTTTAGTAACTATCTGCATTCCCCATGTAATAATTCTGGAGCATCTTTCTTATGACTGTGCTGTTCCTCTATTGTTCCTGCTAGAATTTATGAATAAAGATGCAGATAGGTGTTACCAGTTGAGTCGTCTGACATTATCCAATTAGTGCTGTCAGATTGTGCAGGGACATCCCTCCCCCAAACTGGTAACACCCATCTGGACCTTCAATGCAAACTGCTAGTAATTCCTTCATAACTTCTAGCAGGAATAACAAAGGAAATGCACATAATAGAGTCACAAGAATAGATGCTCCATAATTGGTAATACATGGGGAATGCAAGTAGTTACTAAGACAGCCATGCCAGGAGATGTGAGAGCTCCTCTTTAAGAATGAACCTGTAACATTGTAAACATTTCCAGTTTTATCACTTCATTCTCCTGGGGAGCGGGGTCCCTCCCCATTACTATGGCACCCCACATCTATCCACCTCTAGGGTTCTTGGATGATGAGTTGTCCACAAATTGCACAAAGGACCTAGAAACAGAGTATGTAATACAAAGCTTATGGTGACCATGGAAAGCTCGCCATTGGCGCGTTACCCCTGCGGCAGCCCCTGGGGCCATGTTGGTATACAGAGCTGGTGTTGAAGGAGGGGTGTATGACTGCCCCCATTATTCCTACCTCTGACGACCGGCCCGAGCTGTATCGCAGGCCGCCCATATCACTAGCATCGGGGGGGATACACAACGTAACCGGGGCTCTGCAGAAGTATCTTAGCGGACTGAATGGGGCTCTCAAACAGCGAACTTCAGACCCTGAAAGGCTTCAGCCACCATCACTCAAGGTCAATAGCCCAGCCCTCGTATGAGCAGGTAATAAATCTAACTGCAGCGGGTGTGATGGTAAATAATTACCCGCCGCTGTCACCTGCTGCGCCCATTACTAGGCCCCGTGGGCAGAGAACTTCGAACGTTGGCAGGTAAAACAGTCGCAGTTTATGGACACCACAGCCATAAAGTCCTGAGCTGCATACCTGAGTCCGGAGATTCCTCGCGGCGCCCGAATAACCCTTTAATTGCCAGCAGCCACAGAACATGACTGGTGCTGTAATATATATAGGCGAGGGTGGCAGACAAATACATATTACAGGATGTGTCCACGTCTAGGAAAGCCGGATGACAACCCACAACCTGTTATAGCTGCCTCAGACTCTCTGGACGAAGCCTTAAAGGGGTTGTCAGGCCACTCCTTTTTATTTCTTTTTTTAAAGGATCAGAATGGCAGAAAATCTTGCTCCCTATCCATCGCTGTTCCAGTGCTTGCAGTACTCACGCCTGCCACTAGGGGCAGTCACAATCTGCCGATCGCTTGTATTGTATGTAGTGATCGGATGAGGAGAACTGGTTCATTATCATTAGAGGGTGAGCGAGTTCATGGCATTGTGCTGGAGGAAGGTAGATAAGGTAGCATAGCAGCAGTGGACAACAGACACTAGCGGTATACATACTTCGCAAAGCAAAGATGGACTAAGCTTGCGGTGCCACGCCTCTAACAATTTATCTCCATACATGCCCAATCTTGTTTAGTCTCCTTTGTGCGCCCACTCACTAATAGTGCCCCCTTGTACGCAGTGACTATGCCCCTATTGTGCCCCCACCGACTAATGATACCCTCACATAGCATGAATGCCCCCTTGGTGACTCCCCCTACAGTAATGTCCTCTTATTGCCCCAACACGGCAGTTTTGCCCCCGTAGTGCTACGTCACTAGTCCTCCAACACAGTAGTTATGCCCCCCGTAGTGCTCCCTCACTATAGTGGTGACATGCTGCATCCTCCCTGGATCGCAGGACAGCAGACAAAATCCGGGACTAGCCCACCGGATCTGGGACTGAAAAATTTGCTGTGGGGCCCAGTCATTTCTAGTCAGGCCACTATATATATATATATATATATATATATATATATATATATATATATATATATACACACACACACACACACACATACTGCGGGCACAGTTAGGGCATATATACTTCTAGGGGTACCATGGGGGGACGTAATATACAATGAGTGCACTTCAATCTGTTTTTAATGGCCTTTTAAAATGGCTGTTAAAAACTGATGCAAAGCGGACAATAAAAATGGATGCACACCGTGATGCAGAATCGCCATGAAAGACTTTCGTGTGAATGTATCCTTAAGGGCCCTTTACCGAGTAGATAATTGATTCTTTTGAGAGACAAGTTTTTATTTGAGTCATTAAAGGGTAACTGTCATATTTTTTTATTTGCTAGTTTATTAGAGCTAGGCCTGTAGACCTGAGTTAGTCTGTCAATGATTGTCAAAAGGTCTGTAATTACCTTATAATAACAGCTTTCATTAATGTCCTCTGTCCCTTTCCACTGCTCCCTTAAAAGACCACTGCTAGGGCTTGTCTGCCTCTGGCTAAGGGTACTTTCACATTTGCGGCATAGCTATCCGGCGGGTGACCGCAGAGATCCCCGAAATAAAAAGTCGGACCTGCAGTACTTTTAGTCCGGAGATCTCCGGCCGTGCTGCGCCTTAGCTCCGCCCCCCGCCCCATTATAGTCAATGGGGAAGGAGCGGTAGCACGGCAGTGCACGGGTACTTGCGGCATGGCGGCTCTGGCAGGCTGTTCACCCGCTGAAACAGCCTGCTAGATAGCTGTGCCGCAAGTGTGAAAGTACCCTAAGAAGATAGGAAGACGGAGGGGCAGCACACAGCATGCCTGCATTAGGCTTCAGAGTGAGGAGGCGTGTCCCTCAGTAATCCAATCTGATTGGCTGGCAGGGAGCTGCTGGCTACAGCAAGTGTGTGGGAAGTGAGGGAAAGCAGTTTTGGCCTCAGAGAGCTGGCAGAGGAGAGAAGGTCCTCATATTGTAAATGTCAAAACAGCCGTAACTAAGGGAAAAACTCAAGGAAAACTGTGGTATGTGAAGAAACTAAAGATTGCTTTATGCATAATGCTGCAGCAACATATACTAAAATAGATTTTTTGATGAAAACATGACAGTTACCCTTTAACATTTGAACCCTTTAGATGCTGAGGGTATCGTGCAGTAGATCGTTTGTCAGGCAAACAGCTGCATTTCTACCCACTAGTGCAGTGTTCCCCAACTCCAGTCCTCAGGGCCCACCTACCGGTCAGGATTTGAGAATATCCCACAGAATGAATGCCTGAGGTAAGTCCTGGTGCATCAACACTAATTGTATCACCTGCTCAATACTAAGGAAATCCTGAAACATGACCGGAAGGTGGGCCCGAGGGCTGGAATTAGGGAACACTGCACTAGTGGAATCGTCTGTGCTGTAATAGACACCTGTTCACACAGGTGGACGACAAACGATGATTCAGGTTTCTACATCAGCAATCACAAGAACGACAAACTAATTGATTAACACTTGTCATTCAATCATTCTATGCTTTTACACTACTCAGTGATCACTTCGATTTTATGCCTTTTTTAAGGGGTTTTTACAAAATATTTTTACTGAGACCTATCCTCTGGTCTACACCCGGGACCCCCACCGATCAGCTATTTGAGAAGGCACCGATGCTTGCAGTAGCGCCGTGGCCTTCTCACAGCTTTTCCTAGGCCAGTGACAACACATTCATCAGTCACGCGGCCTAGGAGCAGCTCAGCACCATAGAAGTCAATTGGGTTGAGCTGCGATACCAAACACAGCTGTAACGCCCCAGAGTGGCATTACCACTTCTGCACCCTGCTACTGTCTTTATTGCGCTAGCAAAACATCATCTTATGTATTTTGTTCAAGTCCTATACACTGTGCATTTCTAATGTTTGTAACTGTTATGGTCCCTTGTAATGTGCCTGGTTCACCAGCAGGTGGCAGCAAACACGGCAGAGCTGTATTTAGAGAGAGTGGAATTTACCATTCCATTCTAGCCCCCCTCTGTAGGGCAGTGGGCCAGCCCTACTTCCTGCAGGAAGGGTGGGGCAGAAGTTCTAGTGAGTCTAGCTTACCCCCTGCTAGGGCAATGTGTGCAGGGCACGTCTCTGCTGGACGTGCCCTAATCAGCCACAGCACCCTCAGCTCTGCTGGCCATGGAAGCCAAAGCCTGAAGCCTCAGGAGGCAGGAAGATAGTTCCCTGGCATACGTTAACCCTGGGTTCAGACCTGCGCGTTTTTGTCGCGCATATTTCAGCGCGTTTTTGCTAATAGGAAACGCGCGTAAAACACGCGTTCTTGTGATTGACTACTGTGGTGTCAATCACAAAACGCGCGTCAAACGCCCCAAAAGAAGCTCAAGTACTTGTTTATGCGTTGGGCGTTTTACAGCGCGTTCAAACGCGCTGTAAAACGCTCAAGTGTGAACCACTCCCATAGGGATGCATTGGTTTTAATCTGTTGAGCGTTTCGCTCAGGTGTGAACCCAGGGTAAGAGTCAGACTACAAGTAAAGAAGTGCAGCAGACAGAGGAAGCAAAGTTATATAGCCAGCCTGTCAGTACAGCAGGGCCAGAGAGAAACAGATGTAGCAGAGATGAGTTTGCCTGCCAGTTTTAATGCTAAAGCCTGCTTAGACCAATATATAGCTTAAATATTGTTTCTGATGAACATTTATTCAAGTAAAGCTGCTGTTCAACTATATGCAAGGTCTGAACTCAATCTTTCTTTTCAATCCCTCAATTATTTGCTCTATTTATTGCTTTGGAGCCAAAGCCTGGGGTCCAGCTGTATCCAGGTAGGAGCACCGTAACACATGTAAAAGGGACATTTTTTTGGCGCGCTATACCTACACCTTGGTCGCATTACATAGAGGGTGCTAGGGGGGAGGCGGCCGTTGCACAGCCACTATACAATGTGCGGCGCTGTACTTGGTGAGCTAAGAGAAGGCTGTGGTGCTACTGCTAGTGCCAGTGTCTTCTCAAACAGCATATCAGTGGGGTTTTTGAGTGTCGGACCCCCATGAGCAGATACTGAAGAACTATCCAGAGGATAGATCATTGGTTACAAAATCTCAGAAAACCCCTTTACACGAGTAGTTAATTGGTTATTGTTGAGCAAATTGACGTTAACAAAGTAGACTGATCTGAATTCAGGAAAAATTCGATTTGCCATGAACCTGACTTTCCTTGCGCTTCATGGCATCGCTGGCTGGGCGCAGTGACGTCAACGCGCCCGGGCCAGCGTGACGACATGATGAAGTCACACGTTAGCGCATGCGAGATTTGGTGCATTTTCCTCAATCAAGATGGCCGCAGCGGCCTCTCCCCTAGCGAATAGATTAGTTATGTATTTTTTGTTTTTAGCCCCTGAAAGGCATGATTGTGACTGTCAGATTCTGCGATCAGCATTCAACGCGTCATCTGAGAGGTTCAATGACAGGGGGGCGGCCAGTGCTTGATTGCTGCAGCTGCTAATAATGTCTCCAAAGCCCTAAGGCAGTGATGGCGAACCTATGGCACGGGTGCCAGAGGTGGCACTCAGAGCCGTCTCTGTGGGCACCCGCACCCTGGAAAAAGTCCATGGAGTACCAATATGCGCAGGGCGCACTATTAACAGCGATAAAGTACATGGAAGATATACTATATATAGACTGTAGTATTCAGGGTAAATTGACATGTTGGCGCTTTGTGATAAATAAGTGGGTTTTTGGTTGCGTTTGGGCACTCAGTCTGTAAAAGGTTCGCCATCATTGCCCTAGGGTCTACAGTTCCAGCTATGATATGTTATCTGTGGTGCTAGCTCCCAACAGATAAGTTGTCAGCCAAGTCTATGGCCCTGATAACCACAGGTAAATCGCTCTCTGGCTTAGACCGGGGATAATGCTTCCAAGTAAACGTCTGTGGGTTAAAATATGAGTGAAGTGTACGCTTTGGCTCAGAGCTGGATAAAATAATGGAGACCTTATCCGATATCTTGGGTTGACTGAAGTCCGATCCTGCTGGAATATGCTGAATATGTTGCATTTCCGATTCTCAGAGGAGACGGCTTTCAGACGGTCAATTATGAGTTCCACCAAACTAGAGGGCCCTTCTTAGGGGGACACTTGTTAATTCCCTATTATTGTGCTGCTGGTTAGGACCTAAGGGAAGCACAGATTTCCAACATTCATCTGTTTTCCCTTAGTCCTAACAGCACCACAAGCTTCCCATGCCAAGTATATTTTATAATATAGACAGGGTAGGAGGGCCTAAACACCCTTCTATAGTCTCTGGGGGTCCCCGTTTAATTAGTGATTAATTTGATTAATTAAAAATTCCATCTGACATACTATTACATAGTAACATGGTAACATAGTATATAAGGCCGAAAAAAGACATTTGTCCATCCAGTTCGGCCTGTTTCCTTCAAGTTGATCCAGAGGAAGGCAAAAAACCCCTGTGAGGTAGAGCCAATTTTCCCCACTTAAGGGGAAAAAATTCCTTCCTGACTCCAATCAGGCATCAGAATAACTCCCTGGATCAACGACCCCTCTCTAGTAGCTATAGCCTGAAATATTATTACGCTCCAGAAATACATCCAGGCCCCTCTTAAATTCCTTTATTGTACTCACCATCACCACCTCCTCAGGCAGAGAGTTCCATAGTCTTACTGCTCTTACCGTGAAGAACCCTTTTCTATGTTTGTGTACAAACCTTCTTTCCTCCAGACGCAGAGGATGTCCCCTCGTCACAGTCACAGTCCTGGGGATAAATAGATGATGGGAGAGATCTTTGTACTGACCCCTGATATATTTATACATAGTTATTAGATCTCCCCTCAGTCGTCTTTTTTCTAGAGTGAATAACCCTAATTTTGATAACCTTTCGGGGTACTTTAGTTGGCCCATTCCAGTTATTACTTTAGTTGCCCTCCTCTGAACCCTCTCTAGCTCTGCTATGTCTGCCTTGTTAGGCACAAACCCTGTTATTGTTCTGCTGTTAGGACTAAGGGAAAACAGTTTGACTTTTGAAGTCACAGGAAACACTCAAAAAACAATCAATCAGACACATTGGAGATAAGAAAAGTTGTACATGTTCGCACATGCATTTCACATGAAAATGACTCCTGAGCCCCTGCATTGTATGGAGGAGTCCCTGGCGCTCAATACAGATTTGAGCAAAAAAACATTGTTGCCAACAGTTCTGAATTTGCAGGGACTGTCCTTAATTTTCAGAGACATTCCTTGCAAATTCAGGTTGTCCTGGGTTGAAAATGGGCAGGGCTTGCAGTAACTCCACGCATAAGAGGGTGTTCCTGGGGGGAGGGGTTAGCATCCCTGGAGCGAACATTTCACGAATTACCATCTGCAGTTTTGGTAAGTTTGCAAACTGGACAAATCAAGAGAAATAGCCAGCGTTTTACTCTTGTGTCTCTACCACTAGTTTACGCTGCCCTCTCTCTATGTGGCGCACTTCGGGTTAGGACTCACATATAAAATGCGAGTCTTAATAAATTCCCCCCTTTGTGATGAAGATTCTATTTCAGAATTTTTTGTGCCGTTTGTGGGCAACTCTCATCATCCAAGAGCGCTAGGGTATATAGACGTGACCTCTGGTTGGGCATGGGGAACAAACACCTACCCCCATGAATAATGCAGACTCCTCATATGGCATTATTTCCCAGTGTACTAGACAAGAGAAACTACTAACGTGCAACCCGTCTGAGATGACGGGCTCCCCTGACAGAAGGGTTTGCATGCCGCCATCTGCACTACAGAGGGTTGTACAAAATTACAAAAAAGGTGGCACTTATTTTTGTTACAGGGCGCACATCAGCTCGTCCATTGGCTGTGCCTAGTATTGCAGCTTGGCCTTATTCTTTAAACTAAGGCCTCTTGCACACAAACTTTTTTTTGCGAGTGTACGAGCCATTTTTTTGCATTCCGTATACGGACCCATTCATTTCAATGGGTCCGCAAAAAAAAAACGGAAGTGTTTCCGTGTGCATTCCGTTTCTGTATTTCCGTTCCGTTAAAAGATAGAACTTGTCCTATTCTTGTCCGCATCACGGACAAGGATAGTACTGTTCTATCAGGGGCCAGATGTTCCGTTCTGCAAAAAACGGAATGCACACGGATGTCATCCTTTTTTTGCGGACCGCAAAACCATACGTTCGTGTGCAATAGGCCTAAATCTTGTAAAACCCGATTAATGTGACTAGTCAACGGGAAGTTATACCCGCCATGTAGTGACATTACTCCCGGAGAGACTTTGCAGCCACTGATCTGCTAACAGGCCATTTTAGGCCCCTTTCACACGAGCGAGTTTTCCGCACGGGTGCAATGCATGACGTGAACGCACAGCACCCGCACTGAATCCTGACCCATTTATTTCAATGGGTCTGTGTACATGAGCGTTTTTTTTCACGCATCACTTGTGCGTTGCGTGAAAATCGCAGCATGTTCTATATTCTGCGTTTTTCACGCAGCCCTAGCCCCATAGAAGTGAATGGGGCTGCGTGAAAAACACATTGCATCCGCAAGCAAGTGCGGGTGCGTTGTGTTTTTCACTGATGGTTGCTAGGAGATGTTGTTTGTAAACCTTCAGTTTTTTATCACGCGTGTGAAAAACGCATCAAATCGCATTGCACCCGCGCGGAAAAAACTGAACGCAATCGCAGGCAAAACTGAATGGCTTTGCCTGTGAAATCGCACAGTTTTCACTGAACGCATCCGGACCTAATCCAGACACGCTCGTGTGAAAGAGGCCTTATGGCTCTACTTTTTGCACATCATACTCTTTGCAGATCGCTTATTTTGCTGTAGTTATACACAGTTTCTCCTTGTCTTTTACTCTAGTCAGACCCAGAGCTGCATTCAATCTTGTAGCTGTTGCATGTGGTGCTGTAGCTCTATTCACTTGAATGGAGATGAGCCTTTAGACCTAGGCAGGTGCCCAATTTTGCCCTCATTATAATCTGCTCCTGGCAATAACTGTCACAAGCTATGGTATGGGCAAGGGTGGCCCTCATTCTAGAAGAATGCAGCCATGTTTTTCTAATATTGCACAGTCCTCTTAATCCCATCTGGTTTCAAGGCAACCACCAGGAAACCAGCAAAGCCGAGAATGCAGCTTTGGATGTGACTGGAGAAAAAAAAAAAAAAACAGTACAAGAGAAAAGTAAAGAAAAATATATGTTGTTTGTTCATCGATGGTGGAGTTTTCCTCAATGCTACACATCAGTGATCACAGCGATTTACAGCATGACGTGTAAGAGGTGTGTTACACGCCGATTTGCAGTGGATTTGACTCCATGCACCACAAAGGGTACATCCTGGTGGATCTCCACAAAATGACTCACGGCAGATTTACAATCTTCACTGCAGGTCAGTTTAAGGTGGGAGGGGTAGAGAGTCTCCATTTACTGTGGCCTTGTATCAATAAATAGAAAATGGGTGCGGAAACCATGGCTGGAACTTTGAGGGGCCGAGTGACTCAGCTGAGTGATACGAGAGCTTGTCACATAGTGATACCAGAGAAAACCATCCGGGAACAGCGCAGAGAGGACACTCCCTGCAGTCATCCGTGTCACCCATGACATGCACCTTTCTTTCCGTCCAGACTGCAGGAACAAAAAGCACCACGTCCCGTATGAGCGCCTGGCTTGTTTGCCCTTTATCCCACACACACGTTCTCCATAGTCATTGGAACAACCAGAGCCAACAGGAGGCAAACAAACAAAATTTCGTACCAGGGCCGCTCAGTGTACAACCAAGTGTCCTGCAGCTTTCGAATAGATTTTGCATTTCAATTCATCACCATTCTTAAAATCTCTGCTTTCTGTTAGTGAATTACTAAACCAGAGTTACAGCGCTGCAATACACAGAGATTAGGTGCATGATAGGCCGCGGATGTCTACCCAACTTCAGCCCCTCCTTCCATTTTAGTTTTTTTTTTGTATGAAGAGGCTACGGTGCTTCATGAGCACCACAGTCGCATCCTAGGCCATATGACATTTCCAGACAAAAAAAAATACCCCAAATCTAAAATACATATAAGTATAATAAAAAAGACTTGGAGGAGAATGCAGCACCACAGGCTCGGACTGGCCCACCGGGGAGGCAGGGGATTCCTCGGTGGGCCTCCAGTCTCCGGAGATAAGACGGAGGAGTAATTTTTTCTCTTAATTCTCAGGAGAGATAATTATTGTAGCCACTAGGTGGCAGTGTCACACAGTGATGCAGCCTTCTTCTGGTGTAAATTGTACAGGAGGCCCCACGGTATCTCCTGAACCTCCCGGCTGCTGGCAGTGAAGGAGGAGAGAACATGTCTGGCCATCCTCCTGCCCTCCCTGCTGTCAGAAAACTATGGTTGCTGGAGAGAAGGACTCCTCTGCGGGGCTGGGCTGATTTCTCAGGTGTGTGACAGTAGTGAGCTGTAGGAGACTGTAAGGGGGAAATAGGGGATTTGTTTATAGCAGACACAGATCTATGAATGTGTGCTGCTCTCTGCAGAGTTCAGAGTGGCATTGGGGGGACTCTGCCCTAGGTCCCCACCAATGCCTGTGCTTTCGGTGCACCCTCATTAGTGCCACAGCTCCAGATGCCCCCTAATGCCCCCACGCTAATTGCACCCATAATATTGCCTCTTCTCCAGTTGCCCCCCAATACCTCTGCTCCAGGATCCCCACTATTACCCTGCCTCAGGCGACCCTAATGCCTCTGCTTTAGGTGCACCTCCATAAGTGCCCCAGCTCCAAATGCCTCCACTCTAAATGCACCACTAATATTACCCCTGCTTCAGGATCCCCACTATTACCCTGCCTCAGATGACCCCAATGCCTCTGTTTTAGTTAGTCCTGTTCCCCCTTTTTGATGGTGACAGGCCATACATATGCCCTGCTGCTCCATTCATTCTCTTTGGGACCACTGGAAATAGCCAGCGCTGTACTCTGCCATCTCCGGCGACCCCATAGAGAATGGCCACTCAATCAAGAAGTGGGGTCTCCAGCGTTCAGACCTCCACAGATCTCTGAGAAAAGAGAGAAAAGTGGACACCGGCCATTTAACAGACGAGCATTTCTATTTTAGTTTGACACATATTTTGGGCCAGATTTTTAATTTTTATATTATTTTTTTTTTTTTTACACCCAAAGAAAACCTTTAGAATAGCTAATGTGAGAAGGTGAAACAGCTATGATACGACAGGTGATAAGTGTCTGATTGATGGAGTCTGACTGCTGGGACCCCCATGATCAAGGGAACGTGGTCTTTAGACCCCTTTATTCACGATCAGTGGGTGTCCCAGCAGTCAGACCCCAGCAATCTATTTATCACCTATCCTGTAGATAGGCGATAGGTCATTATGGTAGGACAACCCTTTTAAATATACTGTAGATTATGTACAATATGAGGAGGTTAAGATTTGGCAAATTTCTTGCCAGACATTTATGCTTAATGGGGTTAAAGGGTTTGTCTCACTTCAGTAAATGGCATTTATCATGCAGTTAATACAAGGCCCTTACTAATGTATTGTGATTCTCCATATTGCCTCCTTTCCGTCACATTATACACAGCACGTATCCGTGGTTAAGACCACTGTGTAATCCAGCCGCGGTGGCCGTGCTTACACACTATAGGGAAAGGCTAGAAGTGCGCATAGGCCAACACCTTTACCTATAGTGTGTAAGCACGGCCACCGCTGTGGGATTACACGGTGGTAATGACCAGAGATACGAGCCGTGTATAATGTGATGGAAAAGAGTCAATATGGACAACCACAATACATTAGTAAGGGCCTTGTATTAACTTTCTCTACATGATAAATGCCATTTACTGAAGTGAGACAACCCCTTTAAGTGTGCTACACTTAATAGGGTTAGGCATACATGTCTTGGCGTGTGCATTGCGTGTTTCCTATGTGTGATTGGTGTGTGCTATATATGTTCTATGTATCAGTGGTGTATGTGCAGTGTGTGACATATGCATCAGTGGCATGTCACCCATGTATACGTGTCTTATGTGTCATGTGTCCAATGAGTGATTGGTGTGCGCTGCACGTGTCTTGTTTCTGACTGACTTAAGTGTGTAAATTCTGCCACATGTATGTTTGTGCACTTTGCTGTGAATGTCTGCCATCATACTTCATCTTTAATATTTCTGTTATCACTGTAAGGACTCACGAACACAACCATTGGATGTTTTGCAGTCAGCAAAATGCGGATACGTAAAACACAGATACCGGGCGTGTGCATTGCCCATTATGCGGAACAGAACAGCCGGCCCCTAATAGAACCGTCCTATCCCTGTCTGTAATGCCGACAATAATAGGACATGTTCTATTATTTTGCAGAACGGCCATGCAGACATACAGACACGGAATGCACACAGAGTCATTTTTTTTGGTTGCCCCATTGAAGTGAAGTGAACGGCACAGTTAATGTGCAGGAGCCCTAAGGTGGGCCCCCAGAATCAGTTACACTGGTGGGCCCTAAGTATCCCAGTCCAACACTGCAGCACCACATACCTCTTACATCCAGTGACATCTGTTGTCATGTAGACCTTCTCTTTCCTCTTCTCCTCCGTTTGACCCTGACCGCCATGACAAATTCTTTCAGCCACATCTCGTCTCTACAGAGTTTGTTACACAGACACATTAGATTTCTCAATTATTCCATCAACCTCCCCATCCTGGTGTCCTGACCATGTCATCTTGCTGCCATCCCCAATACTGTGCCCGTGGTGCTCCCCAATGTCCCAGGTACTATACTGTTGAAAAAATAGTGACCCCAGTAGACATAATTGGGGTCATTTATCAAAGTGGTGTAAAGTAGAACTGGATTTCCAAAAAGGCTGTGAAAAATTAAATGTGGAACATTATTTGTTGCTATGGGCTACTGTACACCAGTTTGATAAATGACCCCAAATGTCCCTATAGTGTCCACAGCAGTTATAATGTCCCCTAGAGTGCGCCCAGTAATAACACCCTATCCAGTTAATAATCCCTGTGTAGTGTCCCCAAAAGTAATAGAATTGCCCCTACATTGCCTCCCCAATAGTAACGCCCCCACGCTGCCCCCATATAGTAATTTCCCCCACATAGTAATTTCCCCTACACTGCCCCCATATAGTAATTTCCCCTACACTGCCCCCCATATAGTAATTTCCCCCACATAGTAAATTCCCGCACACTGCCCCCATATAGTAATTCCCCCCACACTGCCCCCCATATAGTAATTTCCCCCACATAGTAATTTCCCCTACACTGCCCCCATATAGTAATTTCCCTCACACCGCCCTCCCATGAAATAATTTCCCCCACACTGCCGCCCTTTGAAGTAATTTGCCCCATGTAATAAACTGCCCCCAATGAAGTTATTTGCCCCCACACTGCCCTCCCATGTAATAATCTGCCCCCCATGAAATGATTTGCCCCCATGTCCTCCCTCCATTTTAATTTAACTAAAATGGAGGGAGGGGCCCGAGTTGGGTAGACCGCCCCGGGCCTCTCATGCTTTTAATCCGCCCCTGCCTCCTAGTATATTATTTCATTGCTCAATGCAATTAAAATTTTAGAAATGTCTATATTTAGATCATTTGTGCACTATTTCGTAAGAGAAAACGATTGAAGTGTACAAATATGTAAGAAAAATCGATCTTTCACGCAATGAACCATAAGTATCCCGCTATGGAACGTCCAAAAACATGGGAGGTATGCATTTGACGTGCCACCATTGTGTCATTGCAGCAGGGAGTGACGTCATCATCTTCAGCTCATAGGTGGTTTTGCACCATTCACGTCTCAGCGAGGTGTACATTCTGTAAAGAGAGAGAAATCCAAAGTTTGGACCCCACTGATCAGACACCGGATGGCATATCTTAGCCATTCAATATATACCAGCAGCTAGGGAGAGGTAATAGCACGGATATGCCCCTCCAATGTATAGTGCAAGTGTCTCACACCTAAGTACTTTATGCCTTGTGCACCATTTGATATCGGAGTAATTTTCACATACGCCTCCATGCATCTTATGACTATCCCAATGATGCCCATGTACATCGCTATGGAGGAATGGCCGCTCCTCTGCTCTTCTGTATGGCTGGTTAAACATCCTCCACAGCCCGGAAAAATTGGTTATTTTTAGGCATATGACTAACAAAACAAAAAAAAACTGTTGTGGTAATTGCCCAGGACGTGTAGAGCAGGTTGTCTGCAATATCCAGGTGTACAAGGCGTAGCCATTTCTACTTCTGTGCCAATGATTTGCCTGTAAATCACCCAGGATTACAACATCTTGGGCTCGATAGTAAGGGCGGTAAGGCGGCGGATTCTTTATGGTGTGCTATGTAATATCTTACTTTTCCTCCTCAGCCTCTTCCTTCTATACATAATAATAAACATGTAACATCAGTCTGCTGCATGTAAAGCTAGAAGAAAATGATCTTGCTGTGGACTGAAGAGAGCAGACTGCCATTTGGCCCCTTGATAAAGTCAATTTGAGACCTCACCCGTGGTGTATCATTCGTGCAACTAGGTTTCCATTCACCTTGGGCAGAGATTCAGTTTGCTGTCCTAGTGCAGCGAGCCAGTGGTTTACTGCACAAGGACAGCGTGTCGGAATCTCTGTCCAAGGTGAATTAACTTTGTCTACACGATAAATGCCATTTTTTGTAGTGAGACAACCCCTTTAATTTTCTTGCCGTAGGAGTGGGCTGGCCCCAGCCCCCTGAGACGTGAAATGGAGTATAGTGAAATGTGCAGCTAGCAGCCCACGAGTAAGAAGCAAAAATGGCTAGCTGAGGCTTGAAGGAGAAGCAGCCGGCTGGGATACAACAGCCCTGTGGATAGAGAGCAGCTATAAAAGTGAGCCTTTGAAGGAAGGAAGCATTGGACTTTGCAGAAGGTTGAGGCCCATTAGAAAAGGACAGTACATGGGCAAAGCATCAGTGAAGGTAACACATAATTAGAGATTGTGGTCTTTACTGGGATGCGCTTCAGGTACCCTACTACAGTACTGAGACAGACTGACCATGTGTTAGACTACACCCCACAGTTGGGCATTGTAGTGCTATACGGAGAGTGAGGATTTGCACACCATGGCTGAACTGGGAAGTTTCCTTAGAATAATTGAAAATAGACATTGTACGGCCTATACACCCAATATACAGCCTTAGGAAACCCGTATATGTGTGTGTGCCTGTGTGTGTCTTCTGTCCAAATTGCCTAAGTATAGTACAGTGGACGTGTTACCCCAAAACTGGCCACATCATTGCCTGGAATCGTCAACCTACACATCATTGTCCTTCCACCAGTATCTCAAAGGAACCCTGCTTTGCACCCCAAAACCCAATGACACCAAGGGCACACCACCTACCACCAGGCAGAAGACTGCACACCTCCCATCACTGCAAGGCCCAGGGAGTGCCAGAGTGAGGACTGCTACCATGGGCGTAGCTATAGGGGGTGCAGAGGTAGCAGTCGCTACCGGGCCCAGGAGCCTGAGGGGGCCCAAAGACCCTTGTGCCACATAAGAATAAACACAAAGCACTGAGGGAAGGGGGGGCCCAAGCTGAACTCCTATTCTCACCACCACTCCTTTCCTCCACACTGCTTGGCTTGTTGCACTAGCCCTGTATCCAACAGCCCTGGCCACGCAGATTGTTGTGTTGTACTAGCACCCAGTGCACACTCCCCATACCAGCTTCACTCTGATCCAGTTTATACGCCCTATCCCAGCATCATCCCGGCCCAGTGCAAAGACCGCATCTGAGCTTTACCCCAATCCAGTGCACATACCCCATCCCAGCTTCACCCCAACCCAGTGCACACACCCCATCAGTGCCCACACCCCATCCCAGCATCACTGCGGCCCAGTGCACCCATCCCAGCTTCATCCCAACCCAGTGCACACACCCCATCCCAGCTTCACCCCGATCCAGTGCACACACCGCATCCCAGCTTCACCCGAATCCAGTGCACACACCCCATCCCAACTTCATCCAGATCCAGTGCACACACCCCATCCCAACTTTGTCCTGATCCAGTGTACACACCCATCCCAATTTCATCCCGATCCAGTGCACACACCCCATCCCAAGTTCATTCCAATCCAGTGCCCACACCCCATCCTAGTTTAATCCGGATCCAGTGCACACACCCCATCCTAGTTTAATCCCGATCCAGTGCACACACCCCATCCTAGTTTAATCCCGATCCAGTGCACACACCCCATCCCAAGTTCATTCCAATCCAGTGCACACACCCCATCTCAGCTTCATCTAGGTCCAGTGCACACACCCAATCCCAGCTTCTCCCAAACCCAGTGCACACAACCCTTCCCAGCTTCATCCCGATCCTGTGCACACACCCCATCCTAAATTCATTCCAATCCAGTACCCACACCCCATCCTAGTTTAATCCCGATCCAGTGCACACACCTCATCTCAGCTTCATCTCGATCCACTGCACACACCCCATCCCAGCTTCATCCCAACCCAGTGCACACACCTCATCCCAGCTTCATCCCAACCCAGTGCACACACCTCATCCCAGCTTCATCCCAACCCGGTGCACACACCCCATCCCAGCTTCACTCCAGGGATGGCCACTAAGTTATTTTCCATCTTTACAGCATGTCGAAATACTCTCCGCAGATACTGCAGAACTTCTTTCACATATGTTAGTTGTGAGCAGTAGGCCCACTACTCATCATAAAGAGGTTCTAAAGCAGTCGAAGTGTATATTAGGAGGGAAGTGCTCGCTGCTGTACAATAAATTAAGTCCAGACCATGTGACACTATAGTATGCGGCACTGCACCGGGAGGTTATATACCACAGCCTATATAATAACTGCTCATGTATCACATCCAATGATATGTGAGTGGAAAAAACAGTTATAAAGAATAGTCAGGTTGACAGGGAGAGCTTGGAGGGTTATATGCAGCCCACAGGCTTCTGTGCCAGCACGTTTTGGGGGCCCGGTCCTTTTTAAGTCAGTAGATACATTGTATCCGCACCATCAGGCAGGTTACATTGTATCCATGTAAGCAGGGGTGGGCTCCCCAGGATACAGCAAAGTCATAAGGGAGGAAAACAACTCCACCACCAGCTTTTGCCAAAACTAAATTTTACTTAAACGTGGTAATAAACACAACCACAAATGCTGGGAACATACAATAAATTTACATACACTCTGCCGAAGGCTGAGACCCTTGTGCTGCACAGCCCGGCGCCCTCCGATGGATGCAGGAGGAAAGCGTGGTAATTTACCTACTGGTGGGCATGACTAAACTGCCACACCTTACCTGTTATTACCCTAAAAAACAAGAATAACTGTATGGGTGTGTGTTGCTGGCTAGCCTGCGGCACAGCACAACAGCTTACAAACTTACAAAGCTCTACAATATTCCCCCTCCCATAACTGGTCCTGTAGCACGTTCCTGAGTATTCCTTCTGAGCAAAATGTCAGCCTGGCTTGAGTTTGTGGGAAGTTTATCAGGTCTTCAGTGTGAAATGTCCCTTTAAGTTATGGAGTCCTTGCAATGGACAATAGCAACACTTGGGGCCTGAGAAAAACAAAAACCCTAACTAACTAACTAAATACAGGCCTGGTCTCAGTCTCTAGGCACCAACACTGTGATGAGGTGTGTGCACGATCTTACCGACCTGGGTCTTCTCTGCTGGTGACTCAGAACTGAATAAATGCCTCTCCATCAAGCATGCGGTGCCGCAGTGATTTTAGCTTTGCTCCCAAGCTCTCATCAGTGTTCCTGGAAGCAATCCTCGTTCCTCTGGACAGGATCAGCATCTTGGACATAATCAGCTTCACTTAGCTGCAGCTCTGGTCACTGAGGTAGGCTCTCACACCTGGATGCCGTCGGATCATCAACTCACACAGTTCCTCAGTCTCAGCTCCCTCTAAGATGGCTGCTCCCTTTCTCTTCCTCTCCAGGCCCCGTGTAACTCTATCTCTCATAAATATAGACATATATGCAGTCTGTAGCTGTGTTTAGGAAACAGCGGCATCTTGTGGCCAAACAGCAGAATGTAAGTCCAGATCATTTAATTTACACAAACAGTGTTCACACAATGAGAGCTGTTTCCCCATCTCACATCCGCACCAACAGGCAGGTTGATACATTTAGGGCAGGAGATACATTGTATCCTCACTATCAGACAGGTTGCTGCTACTTGTTGGTCAGGAGATACATTGTATCCACACCATCAGGCAGGTTGCTACATTTGGGCAGGGGTGGACTGGTCATGCCCAGAGGGCCGCCTGGGCCCCACTCAAAGCCGCCATCCAGCTAAGTAATGTTCTAACGCACGACTCCTGAATTTAGCTGTATTGCCATCTTGAGACAACTGGAATAGGAGGAAGGAACATGGCAGCATGGGCTGGCCCCCACAGAGGGGCAGTTTCTAGGTAGGTATTTCTTGCTGCAATATGGAATTGCTGGGTCCACCTAATTGTGTTGCCCCTGACTTAAGTCAATTTGGACCCACCAACAACATGGGGCCACTTTAAGTTCCCAGTCCACCTCTGCATTTCGGTTATGAGATACACAGTATTAACACTATCAGGCAGATAGCTGCATTTTTCTCATTTGATGCTTTGTATACACATTATCAGGCAGGTTGTTACATTTCGGTCAGGAGATATGAATGTAACGCCCCAGAGTGGCATTATTATTATTATTATTATTTATTTTTAGAGCGCCATTCATTCCATAGCGCTGTACATACGATAAGTGGTGCACATACATAATATAGGCAGTCGCCTTAAGCATGAACGAGACAAGTTACAGACTGGTACAGAAGGAGAGAGGGCCCTGCCCGTGAGGGCTTACAATCTACATGGTATGGGGGAAGGAGACAGTAGGCGAGGGTGAAGCTTGTCATGGCGGTATAGAGGCAGCGGTGTCACTAGTCGTGGCATTACCACTCTTGCACCCTGCTACTATCTCTAATTGTCTAACGCCATGTCATCTTATGTATTCTGTTCAGGTCCTATACTCTGTGCATTTCTAATGTTATGTTCAAATATAATGTGCCTGGTTCACCAGCAGGTGGCAACAAACATGGCAGAGCTACAGTTAGGTAGAATGGAGCTTTCCATTCCATTCTAACCCCTCCGCCCCCTCTGTGGAGGAGTGGGCGAGCACCACTTCCTGCAGGAAGGGTGGGGACCAGTTCTAGTTAGTCTAGCTTACCCCCTGCTAGGGAAACGGTGTAAGGGCACGTCTGCTGGACATGCCCAAGCCAAGCCAGCCAGAGCACTCAGATCTGCTGGCCATGGAGGCCAAAGCTTGAAGCCTCAGGGGCCAGGAGGAAAGTTCCCTGGCATAACTTAAGAGTCAGACTACAGAGAAATTAGTGCAGCATGCAGAAGAAGTAAAGTTGTACAGCCAGCATGTCAGTACAGCAGAGCCAGAGAGAAACAAGTGTAGCAGAGATGAGTTTGCCTGCCAAGTGTAATGCTAAAGCCTGCTGGGACCGAGTTAAAGCTGAAAGATTGTCTTGGATGAACATTTATTCAAGTAAAGTCAAGTAAAGTATATAAGGTCTGGACTCGATTCTTTCTTCAATACCTCAATTATTCCCCCTATTTATTGCTTCAGAGCCAAAGCCTGGGGTCCAGCCGTATCCAAGTAGGAGCACCGTGACACACTTAAAGGGACATTTTAGGCCGCACTATACCACTCGGCATTCTTACACCTGGGACGCGCGTCATACTTCTATTAAGGGCCCTGTACTTCACGGCTTCAGCTGTAGATGACATTACGACATGTGACAGAGGAATTGGGCAGAGTAAGATAAGAGATAAGATCAGCATTGTGCAGCCGCCCTCCGGTCTATATACTGGAGGTCACCAGGCACTTAGAACATGAAGATTCAGGAGCAGGGCTCCCCCTACTGTCCATGGACAGAACTTCACCCCATAAACAGATGTAGAATCAGTGTACTACTAAAGTAGATGTTACCTGCCGTCCCATGTAACCTCTCAGATCACACATGATGATAGGATTAGATACACTGGCTCAGCAGACAGTATCATACATGAAAGAATTAGATACAGCAGCGTAGCAGACAGTATAACACATGATATAATTAGATACACAGCTCAGCAGACAGTATCACACATGAAAGGGTTAGATACACTAGCTCAGCAGACAGTATCACACAATAGGATTAGATACACTGGCTCAGCAGACAGTACAACGCATGAAAGTATTAAATACACAGCTCAGCAGACAGTATCACATATGAAAGGATTAGATACAAATCTCAGCCAACAGTATCACACATGATAGGATTAGATACACTGCTCAGCAGACATTATCACACAAGAAAGGATTAGATACAGGATCTCAGCAGGCAGAATCACACGTGAGAGGATTAGATACAGCATCAGGCATGATAGGAATAGATACGGTCAACCTATTGAGGCTGAAGCACTAAGCGGGTCGTGATAATTCATGGGCCTCTGTTGGGGAAGCATTAGTGGGGGGGGGGGCATTTTAATACAGGGGGCACTACAGGGCGGTTATAACTGCTGCAGGGGGTGCATTATTAATACTAGGACCATTACAGGCGGGCTTTTTACATACTGAGGCTACTAAAGGAAGTATTGTAACTATTGGAGCTACTGCTGGGGGGCATAATAAATAATGGGGACACCATAGAGGGATTCTGTTAGTAATGATTTTGCATTGTATCGTATTGTATGCGACCTGTCAATTGGAAATTTTTTCGGTGTCGCCCATATATCTGGCCATGTTTGAGACCCCTGATATAAATACCAGCAGCGCCTCACCTCTGCATTCACGTCTCCTTTTCTTCACAGGTCTGCAGAGGTGTTATTGCCTGGATAGCATCTCAGAGGAAACCCTGCCAGCACAGGTGTCCATCAGTGACCATCAGATCAGCTGCAGCGCTGCCCCATCTCATTACATGTCATCTATCGCCACCTAGTGGATAAAAAGGAAAACTATGTATTTCTTTACATCAGGTCTTCTGTTTTTCCAAAATGGTTGAAATTAAGTTTTTTATTTGGAATTTTTGGTGATTCTTTAAAGTTTTCCACATCAATATCTATATTTTAAATAATAAATCTTAAAATCATGCAGTTTTCACACTGTCCTCTAAGCTTAAAGGGGTTGTCTCATCACAGACAATGGTTGAATATCGCTATCTGCCCCCATTGTCTTATAGGCCATCTCTGGGACCCGCACCTATATCGAGAATGGATCCCCAAAAGTGGTGGAGGGCGCACTGCGCATGCGCAGCCGCTCTCCATTCATTTTCTATGGGGCTGCCGAAAATTTCCATTGAGTCCATATAAGTGAATGGAAGTGGTGGCCAGCCATGCGCGGTGCGCTCCCATTCGCTTCTAGGGGGAGCGCACTTGGTTAGGCCGGACCAGAGTCTTCCAGCCACCACTTTTTGGGGCTCTGTTCTCGATATAGGTGCGGGTCCCAGTGGTGGGACCCGCACTTATAAGACAATGGGGGCATATCCTAGCGATATGCCCCCATTGTCTGTGATGAGAATACCCCTTTAATAACATGTCTTCCAATTGTCCAGGTTCCAGCAGGACTCAGATTTCAGCCTCTGTTCCAAGAGATGTCCTGACTTCAGGTCTATGTGTGTCCTTAAGATATACTATGGAGGTCATCTCTGAAGAGCGCTATGGCTGTGTTAGGGTTAAAATAGTTGCAAATCCCTTGTTGTGACTTTTTTAATGCCCATGTTTTTGTGCCGCGTTCGACATTTGGGCATGTTCTAGCTCTGCCAAATTTACTAACATTTACACCTGAAAACAAAGAATGGAGTGTGTTTAGTCATCAGGTGCACAATGCCAGAGATGTTCCTAATTTATGACGAGGAGCACGCCTTATCATAAGGTAGGTACAAGCTAAGATAGCACAGAGGAGAAACAAATAGGAGATCTGGTTGGCACTTGGGCTTGTGGCAATGCATGTGGAAAGGATGCTTTCCTGGTCTTTTTAGAAACCAGATGTTCCCAGCAGCCACTTTCTTCAATATGCTTTTATTATCAAGACATCAGTTGCTACATTAGGAAGTGTCTCCACCCATGCAGAGCCTTTAATAACTATATACAGCCAATCAGCTATTAAAAGTAGCCTGGCGCTCCGTGATGTCACAGTTAGAGATGAGCGAACTTTAAAAAAAAGTTTGGCGTTCGGGTTGTGGTAACTCGCGCATCCCGTTATGGATTCCACTATCGCGGCATATGGAATCCTTAAGGGGCGGCTTCCACCAACCCGAACTGTTGAACAGCCGAAGGACCTGGGGTGACGTCACCGTCATGTGATCAGTGCAGGGGGCGTGGCTCAGCACGGGATCAAATCCAGTGTCAGAAAATGGTGACATTTAAGTTATTTTTTTTTAAAGTAGTAGATAAAAAAAAAAAATATTAAAGTTTTGTATGGCAGTATTTGTATTGAGTCTCAGAATAAGGATGTTAAGACATTTTTGGCACACAGTGAACGCTGTGATGTCAAACCCCTGAAAATCTTGGCGGAATTGTAGATTTTTTTTCCGTTATAACTCCCACAAATAATTTTTTCAATTTTCCAATAACAGACATAGTAAATTGAATGGTGCTCTTAAATAGTACAACTTATCCCCCAAAAAATAAGCCCCCATATAGCTATATGAATGGAAAATTAAAAATGTTATGGCTATTGGAATGTTGGGAGGAAAAAAACTAAAATGCAAAACCAAATATAATAGAACACATTAAAATTGGAAATGGCTTTGTTCTGTCAAATGGAAAACTACTGAAAGAACAGAAATTATATTTAACACTGTAGACATTCAGGTGTAAAATCGAAAACTATACAAATATATACTATGAACTGGATTGTATTTTGCTTTAATTATGTATTACGGTTAATACCAGATGGGCCGAACATGGTGGATGGATGAAACATGGCCGCAGAAATATTGTCATAAGGGACAGGAGCCTGTAAACTAGTAGCCGCCATATAATATGGTGGCCAAACAGGGGCTGTTGCTGGTATGGGGTTTGGCTGGTTAAGTGCGTGGCACAATATGCCAATTATTGCTGTTGTGGCCTGCAATCTCCTGAAAATGCCCCTTTCGTATGAGAATGGGGCCACATGGGGCCACATGGGGCCAATAGTTGACCACTATATACATTTTACCTAATAATTAGTTATACTTATCTTTAACCCTTCCATCCTGAAACTATATATGAAGAATACCTTGTGGTACAGCAGGTGACCGGTCGTTTGGGGGGCATTCCCGGAGTGACAAGAAGAAAGTCCCCCCCACCACCAAACTCTATTCTCCAACCCCAACTGCTCTTCTGCCCTACAGGTGGAGGAACCCTTCTTCTACCATCTGCTTTTCCTCCTTTTCCACATCATCTAATACCGATAAGTCATCTGGAACATCTAGTTCCTATTCTCTCTGCATCTTGCTGACTTTTCTAGGACATGGAGACTTTGAAGGATGATTTGGATTGTCATCATTAAGAACTGGTCCCCCTAAGGGGTGCACGAAAAAATAATGATTTCCATATTCTATTACATACCACCTCCATACTCAACTACATCGGAAGGGAGGGACTGTAGTACTAGTAACTTGGCCAGGTGCACGTTCAGCTTCTGCGCTGTTGGATGAGTGCACACATACTGTGGTCTTTTTGCAATCACCTCGGTGATCGATTGCTGTCGAAATATGTAACAAGGAGAAGGAGGAAGAGCATCAGGAACAATAGACGACATTGAAGTCGATGGGAAGAAATAACAGCTGACTGCTAGAGAGGGGATGTGGGCCGGTGGGAGATGCAGCGGTTCCCCTAGGAGGGCCCAGACAACTGTCTGCTGGCCATAGTGTACAGTAATGGTGTAATGGTACCATTAATATAACTGATTAACTATGAATGTGGCAGCAGTTGAACAAGATGCATGTGGCCCTTTAATACTGAGGCACAGTAATTCAATGTATAAACTAAAAAATTAACTGGATTGTGTCAGCAGCTCAGCTCACAGTGTAATGGCGGAGACCGCGCCAAATTAGGCTTTTTATAGGGCTGTGACATCACAAGGGATGCTACCTGCCGATTGGCTACCTGCATAGCATTATGGGTCATATCGCGTTCCCGGGCTTCTTACTCTTAGGCCCCATTCACACGTCCGCAAATGGGTCCACATCCGTTTCGCAATTCTGCGGAACAGGTGCGGACCCATTCATTCTCAATGGGGCCGGACGTAAAGCGGAGAGCACACTATATGCTCTCCACTTCCACATTTGCGGAGTGCGGCCCCGAACTTCCAGGTTTACAGTTTCACATTTTAAACAGAACCCATTCATCAATGTACAATTAACAACCACCCTGAGCATTGTCTGTGACCCAATCAACAAACACAATGGCATTGTCCGTGAGACAATCAACAACACAATGGCATTGCCTGTGATACAATCAACAATATAAAAGTTATGAAAAGTTATGAAACAGTACCTTTAAAATCCAATATGCCCAAATAGTGTCCCAGGGACCAAAGTCACAGGGCAAGAGGCTGGCAGTGGCAAGCAGGCCTCTCCAGCAGCCCCAGTGACGGTTCAGTCCGTCACATCTCTCCCCTCCCAACAGTAGACTAACCAGGTACCTGACCTCCTGTCGGTCGGTGCCCGAGTTAGTTGAGTAGCCCACCCATAAACGCTGGTCCTGTTGAACTCTGGGGCCTGGCTCTGTTCTGTATGTCCCCAGCTGTTGAGAGAGCGTCTGCTACTCCTTTCTGCATTGTTGTTCTCTAGCTTGGAGCTGTGGTTGCTTTGTGGGCAGAGATCAGCGGAAATCTGCCCTGGTGCCAGCGCTCCAGCTGGGGTAGCCTGTGGGGAGTCAGGCTCTGGACAAGAGGAGGGCAGAGGCCGACTGCGCTCTGCCCTGGTGCCAGCGCTTCAGCTGGGGTAGCCTGTGGGAAGTCCAGCTCAGGGCAGGAGCATAGGGGAGGGCAGAGGCAGATTGCGCTCTGCTGGGATGCCAGCTGTTCCGCTGGGGTAGCCTGTGGGAAGTTAGGCTCTGGACATGAGGATAGGGGAGGGCAGCTGGTAGTGAAGCAGGGGATACCTCAGTTGGGTCTTCCCAGCTGTAGGGGTGTAGGTCTGGGACCGCCACCCAGCTCTCCGGCAGTGTATATTGGGGCTGAATTGAGCTGAAGAAGTATTGGCAATCCTGCTCCAGCTCCCACTCCCTTGTCACTAGAGATGCCAGGTCTTGTCTCACCTCTTTCACTGTAGCCCAATCCACATACCCTCCCTGTAGTCATAGATATCACAGAACCGAGACTCTCCAACATCTCCGAACTCTGGTTCTGCGAAGGCCTTAAACACCAGGCCAGGGCCATCATAATTCTCACCCTTGGGTCTGTTGTGCTCAGCCATCCAGCGGGAGTGCCGAATAGAGTACCACCAGAGGGCCTGGTAGGCGTCGTCCAGCCAAAGCTCCCTCCATACCAGGTTCTCAAGTTCTGTCACCCACTCTTCCAGGGGCTGCTCTCCCAGGAGGGGCATTCGCAGGGCCACTCGCATCTGCAACCGCTGCTCTTCACTGGGGAGACTCTTGCTCCGCCGACGCTGTACATCCTCCAGGGCCTCGTACCAGATGCCTTTCCGGACTGCATCCCTCCAGTCCAGGTCATCATCCTCCTCGAAGTGTAACGCTGTTTGGTAACTAGCTGATTCCATACTGCTGTAGCCAGGGGCGCTGTACTGGGACAAGCATTGCCCTCAATCCACGAACGGTGTCTCCGAGCTGCTTCTCCTCACACTAGGATGCCATCCCACTGCTGCCACCAGTGTAACGGACCTCCTGGCACCCCGACTTGGTACCTCCGTTGATGGATGCTCCTAGTGCTTCCTGAGTGCTCCAAGCACTCCGCTTGACACTACACGCACTGCAGACCCCCTCAAACCGCCGCAGCTTGGTTTGGGTCTCGCCGTCTCCTACCCACTCTGGACCTACGACAAGGCTCCAGGCTCGTGTGGGTGAACCTCTCTTCCTTCAGAGAGCAGGAACCAGGAACAAGCTCTTGAAAGAGCTCAGTTATTATAGCCAGGGGAGTATACAGCGTATAGCAATCCCCAGGGTAGATGCAGCCTTTTCCCCCACACATGAGACGAGGCTCTATGTTGGGGTAAAACAGGAACTCCTTTAATGACCACACAAGCATTTCCTTTTATACACATTTTCCAACAAGGTTACCACCCACGTGGACCTTGTTGGGAACTAAGGACATAAACATATCAGCCAATCATTCACAGTTTCACATTTTAAACAGAACCCATTCATCAATGTACATTTAACAACCACAATGAGCATCGTCTGTGACCCAATCAACAAACACAATGGCATTGGGTCGCAGACAATGCCATTGTGTTTGTTGATTGGGTCACAGACAATCAACAACACAATGACATTGTATGTGATACAATCAACAATATAAAAGTTATGAATCCAGGCAATAACAGGGGTTTCTGTTCCAGTTAAAAGTCCAAGGGGCAGAAAGAGTACCTTTGAAATCCAATATGCCCAAATAGTGTCCACGGGCCATAGTCACAGGGCAAGAGGCTGGCAAGCAGGCCTCTCCAGCAGCCCCAGTGACGATTCAGTCCGTCACAGACAAAATAGTGTTCCAGCAGAAACCAAAGCATATTTTGAGATTGGCAAATAAATGGTTCAGTGACAATAAAGCAGAGGTGCTGGATTGGCCCCCAGACGTCAACTCAAACACTTGTGGGTAGCCCCTGAGAGTTTTTTTTTTAACATCAGATGAATCAGCATGCAGCGCTTTTTAGCTATTCTCAGGAAACAGCGGCATCTTGTGGCCAAACAGCAGAATGTCAGTCCAGATCATTTAACTTCATTTACATAAACAGTGTTCACACAATGAGAGCTGTTTCTCCATATCACAAATTGGTCCCCAGAAATAACACAGTACATAGAAATCTTACCGCCGCCAACACTGCATTATTCCTAAAGTAAACTGTCAATAGCAGTATTCACAGTGTTTGTAGAAGTAGGACATTTCATTGAGCCTCATTTATTTTTTTTTAATTAGTTTTATAGAACAAGTGAATAAAAGCTTACAGTACACAAAGTGCAAAGCAGATACATCATACCATAAATATAAGAGAAAACAATTGACATAGATTTGGTATCAACATGTACAGACCGAGCATTGCAAAACTTATGCAATACTTAACAAGGACACATACAAATATTGTTATCCTGGGACAGCCATGGACCATGCATTTTGCTGAATACATAAATAAGCTGAGTACATAAATATATTGACAAGAGAATGGCAGACACACATCCCCCATCAATTACCTAGTGAGATCCAAAGGGCCTCCACCTATAAGCTGACGAGATCACTAAGATCACAGAGGGCGATGAACCTGTAGGAGTCAGACAGGTAACCTCGACCAAAGAGCAGCAGGGGAGTATAACGCGTCTGGGGAGGAGCACCACTTTCCCCATACTTTGTCAAACTTAGTATCACATTCCCTGTGTTTGTACACGATGTACTCGTATGAAATAATAGTATTAGTTAGATTCTTCCACTGAGAGATGGAGGGGCATCTGTCTCCCATCCAGTGGCGTTGCGAGGGGGGTGCGGGCCGCACCGGGTGACACCAGTCTGATGGGGTGACACCCGGACCCCCCGACCCAACACCAGTAGCATCCCCGGGCCCCTCACCCCCGGCGCTGCACTGACAGTACGGTAGATGCTTTTTCCTAGCCAGCTAAAGGACCTTCCGATGATGTCATGATCATGTGACCAGACTCCAGTAGGCGGAGCCAGTCTGGAGTCTGCAAGAAGCACAGTTGATTTCCCGGGCTTATGAGTGGTTTGCTGGTGAGGACAAGGGCAGAAGCCCTTTAGTAGCAGGTGAGGTTTTCTCTTTGTGGGTGTATGGCTAAGTAATACTCTGCAGGGGGCCTATAGAGTTAGTCTGGAGTCTGCAAGAAGCATAAGCCTCTGGGGAAATCAACTGTAATTGGTTTGCTGTAATGCTCTGCAGGAGGGGGGTGTAATGCTCTGCAAGGGGGTGGGGTTGCTGTAATGCTCTGCAAGGGGGTGGGGTTGCTGTAATGCTCTGCAAGGGGGTTGCTGTATTGCTCTGCAAAGGGGGTTGCTGTAATTATATAGGGTGGTCTGCGCAGTATATGGGGGGCTGTCTGCGCAGTATATGGGGGTGCTGTCTGTGCAGTATATAGGGGTGCTGTCTGCGCAGTATATAGGGGGCTATGTATGCAGTATATTGGGGGGTCTTGCAGAGCATTACAGCACCCCCTTGCAGAGCAATACAGCAACCCCCTTGCAGAGCATTACAGCAAACCCCCTTGCAGAGCATTACAGCAACCCCCCGCAGAGCGTTACAGTAGAACCCCATCCAAGAGAGCATTATAGCAAACTAATTACAGTTGATTTCCTAGAGGCTTATGCTTCTTGCAGACTCCAGACTAACTCTATAGGCCCCTGCAGAGTATTACTTAGCCATACACCCACTAAGAGAAAACCTCACCTGCTACTAAAGGGCTTCTGCCCTTGTGGGGGTCTTTCGCTGATCTGAGGTCTGATGGGGGCTGAGTCGGGGTCTTTGGGCTTATCTAAGGTCTGATGGGGCTCTGAGTGGGCTGATCTGAGGTATGATGCGCTCTGAGTGGGCTGATCTGAGGTTTGATGGGGCTCTGAGTGGGCTGATCTGAGGTCTGATGGGGCTCTGAGTGGGCTGATCTGAGGTCTGATGGAGCTCACTGCCCACTTGCCCAGTAGTCTGACTCTATACTACAGTCACTCACCCACCTCGCCTCGTTCTCTCTCTCTCTGCCAGACATTTCTGCCAGGCCCAGGAGCAGCACTCATTCAGCCTGCCTGAGCCCAGCCTCCAGCATTCAGCCTTGCCAGTTGCCAATGACTTTCAGTACGTCGATTCAGCAGCTTTCAGCCAGAGCCAGCTCAGGTAACAGTTACTATCTGGCCTTGGTATGTTCTGTATATTATTATATGTGAGCTGGCCTGGTATGTTAAGATGTATAACTTATACCAGCTGTACATATAATAATATACCAGAGATACCCAGGTTATATCATCAGCGTGGTCCACTATATCACTATATACAAGAAGATGTTATACCATATATCATCCTCTTGTATATAGTCATATGTAGTGTTGAGCGAACTTGTGTTTTAAGTTCGCGTCAAAAGTTCGGGTTAACTGAGAATTCCGTAGTGGATGCCGCTACCATGGACCGTACTGGATTCTAAGATGGCGTGCACCTCAGAAGCCCATAAGAGGCATTCCATCATAATAGAAGTCTGTGGCCAGCATGTAATACGGAATGCCTCTTATAGGCTTCCGTGGTGCACGCCGTCTTAGAATCTCGTTATGGTCCGTGGTTGCTAGCGGCATCCACTACAGGATTCTTAGATAACCTGAACCCGAACTTTTGACGCCGAACTTAAAACACAAGTTCGCTCAACACTAGTCATATGGTCCATGATGATGATATAACCTGGGTATTTCTTGTATATAATTATATATTTACAGCTGGTATAAGTTATACATTGATAATGATATGAGTGCAGGTCTGTATGTATGTATGCAGAGTGTATTTGTGTGTGTATATATATTTTTATATACACACACCCACACGTATGTGTGTGTATATATACACATACATGCACACGCGGCGTGTGTGTTTATGCTTCACGGTGCACACCCTAATGCAATAGGCTGCGCACGCCTATGCCCCCCCCCGGTAAGCGATCTGACTGCTCGCCCCCCCTCACCCCCCGTCGGCGATCTGTCTGCTAGCAGGGGGGGTGACACCATTTTCTACCGCACCGGGTGACACCAGCCCTAGCAACGCCACTGCTCCCATCCACCGCATCGCAATAGCCTTCCTAGCCAAGAATAATGTTTAACGTAGGAAGATCCTAATGTGATGTGTGTATACTCCCTCATCTAGGATGCCAAATAAACAATTTAGGTTCCCTAGGGACAGGTAGCCGAAGCAAGTCTGCTAAAAATGTAGTCACCTCAGACCAAAAGGACTCAATATAGGGGCATGACCATATGAGGTGCCAGAAATCAGCCAATTCCCTGGAACATCTATGGCATCTTGTATTTTTTATGAAGTCTCAGTGGGGAGAGAACTGATGAAGGATACACATTTGAATAAATATATTATTGATGGTCGGTGACACACAGACGGGCGACTCTAGAGCTCCCTTTTCATCAGGACCTGCAAAAGGAGGAACTGCTTTAAACTTTTGCAGGTCCTGAAAAAAAATAAGGTGCCGGCTGTGCGATCAAGTGGATGAGGTGAGCTTTTTTGTTAACCCCTCAATAGACATCCTATTTAGCATTCTGTTTTAAGAATGTTATTATTTTCCGTTATAGCCATGTTATAACGGAAAATAATAAAATCACCCAAACACCGAACCTGGGCTTCAGTGAAAAAGTCTGGGTTCGGGTCTGGGTTCCTAAACTCGCAAAGTTCGGTATGAACCTGAACTTTGCAATTCGGGTTCGCTTAACTCTAGTGGCCAGGAAAGAACTCTACAAGCCCAGCAATCAGATTGTGCACAAGCTTAATTCCCACTAGGCCAAATTGTTGTCGATGCAGCCGTTGCTCTACCATTTGGTCTGCAAATCCACAATGTTCCAACTCACTGCACATTCTAGAACATCTGTACATCTGTACGAGCAGCTTAAAGCACTGAATAATGTTGTCATGCATCAGGCCACCTTAGCAGGAAGCATGTGTTGTTTTGAGGTCTAGCATTGGACACTAGTCATGTGTTGAAACCCTGCAAAGAGGCTACAACATATGTCAGTAGGTACAACTGCGGCACTACACTGTAAGATGGAGAAACAGCTTATATTGTTTCTGTTCACATTGCTTTATTAGAACTGTTATTTTGCTGTTTGGCCACTACAGGCCGGTGTTTCCCCACACAGCTAACTTACTGCAAAGTATTTAAATATGCATAGAAGGTGAAGCTGCTGCTGAGAAGGAGAACCAGGAAAGGACTCGGCAGACGTGTTTTGCAGAGACAGAAGCTGGAAGGCAGCATATGGTAGCATCCAAGCGCCAGTGAGACCTGGAGTGGCCAGAGTCACTGTTGGAAGTGACTGATGACTGTCAGCAATCCAGATGTCGTCCCAAAAAGAAGAGGATCAGTTCCCAGAAGGCTGGAAAAGCAGTGGAACGGATCTACAGACCCTACATGGCCTCGTTGTGGATGGGAAGACTTGTTTTTCGGTTTAAGTTACCATCGGATGAAGAACAGACCCGAGTTGCTAAGCCAGATCGGGTACGCACCACAGTATATTGTGGGAACCTGGAAAAACTGGAGACTGAACTAGCCTGCATTTAGTTAGTCAGATAGGGATTCTGTGTGAAGGAGGCTACAAGGATCGTGTCGCAAGTATTGTGTTGCAAGGATTGTGTTACAAAGATTGTGAAATTGCCCAACACCAAACCTACGAGTTAAAAGTTTACAGTTGGCTCCTGGATCAACAAGGGACTTCACTGCAAACTTCAGCTACTCCAGCGTCTGGACTGAGTGCATTACAGACACGTGCTACAGTGTCGTTTTGGAAAAACAGTGGTCTGACCTCTAGGCCGAGCATATGTAACTTTATTATATGTTCATTATATTTTAGATTACGTTTATTACTACTGTTCAGTAAAGTTCTGTTTTTTTAAAAGCTGGTGTCAGTGTTGCTTTCCTCGTTCGTGAATTCGCTGTATCATGGGGAGCCCTCCCCGTTTCACGGTCTTACAACACCACAACCTGCCATCTCCACTGGCACAAGCAGCAGAAGCTACAGCATCAGCCAGTTTATTCTCATGAACATGATTGAACAGTATTTTCACATGCCAAGCCAGGCTGAGGCAAATCAGCAAATGGAGAGCTAGCGCCTCAATGCCCAAGTTCAGTCCTACTTAAACTCTGGGCTGTCTCCAGTGCATACCCTGTTCACTGACCCCATAGACTTCTATGCGTGCAGACTAGAACAGTGCCTGAGGCTGAACTGGCACAGCAAGCTCTTTTTCTTCTTTCTTGCCAATCTTTCAGAACAAGCCAGTCTTCCTTCCGACAATTAACACTTGTGTGTGCGTCATATGGGCAGGTATTCTGCCCCCATTAAAGGGGTTGTCTGGGTCCAGAGCTGAACCCAGACATACCCTTAATTTCAGCCAAGCAGCCCCCCCTGACTTGAGCATCGGAGCAGTTCATGCTCCAATGTTCTCCCTTGTCCTGCGCAGGATCGCGCAGGGCAAGGGCTCTTTTATTTACTATAACACACTGCCGGGCTGAGGCTTCTGCCCAGCAGTGTGTTTGGAGACATCATCGGCTCTGGTGGGCGGGCTTTAGCACTGCAATAGCCATTTTACAGGCTAAGGCAGCGTTAAAGCCCGCCTATCAGTGGAGTGATGTCACTGGGCTCACTGTTGGGCGGAAGCCTCTGCCTGGCAGCCCGAAGGAGAGCCCAGTTCGTCACCGGAACTCCACAAAATGGCTTTTCCCATAACACATGCTGATCTAAACACCATCTGTCCTAGGAGACTAGAAGGTGTTATATACCAATTTTCAATTTTTGGTTCAGGTCGAATCAATTCGGGTCAGAAGCAAACTTTTTGAAAAAAATAAATAAAAAAACTGCAAACCTGAGGTGAATTAAATCTCATAAGGTTTGTTAATTTCTAGTATATTTTAATTATACAACAGAAAAGCAGTGATACTTACAGTACCCCCTGCTTAGAAAGAATGCAATCCAGGGATTAGAACTGCATATGGGTGAGCACCTCTGGGTATTATGAACCTGTCCTATGGAGCACAGGCCTGGATTGACATGTGCACATGTGGTGACCAGTGGCGTACATAGAAAAGTAAGGGCCTCATAGCAAGAATCAAGCCAGGCCGCCGACACAGGACAGAAGGGATTCTGCCTAAACCCTTTTCAATGACCCTTGGGCCATTTTTCCACTGCATCATTTGCTAAAAGTTGTTCCTTTAGAGGGTAGAGTCCTGACCAAGTTTTCACCTCCAGTAGAAGAGGAGAGAATTCCAGCTAAGGCTACTTTCACACTTGCATTTTGGCTTTCCGTATGTGAAATCCGTCATGGGCTCTCACAAGTGGTCCAAAACGGATCAGTTTTGCCTTGAATTCTGAATGGAAAAGGATCCCCTCAGAATGCATCAGTTTGCCTCCGATCAGTCTCCATTCCGCTCTGGAGGCAGACGAAACTGAGCCAATACGGATCCGTCCTGATACACAATGCAAGTCAATGGGGATGGATCCCTTTTCTCTGACACAATAGAAAACGGATCCGTTCCCCACTGACTTTCAATGGAGTTCATGACGGATCTGTCTTGGCTACGTTACAGATAATACAAATGGATCTGTTCATGACTGATGCATGCGGTTGTGTTATTGTAACGGATCCGTTTTTGCAGATCCATGACAGATCCGCCCAAAACGTTAGTGTGAAAGCAGCCTAAGACTGGGCCCCCTTTTTCCTTGGGCCCCATAGAAGTAGCATAGCCTGCTGCTATGGTAGGTACGTCCCTGGTGGTGTCTAATTTGCGCACTTTGAAGCCTTAGTAGGCTTCCTTGTCATTTAGCTCCAAGCTGCACAGGCCATTTAATCACACCATCACTGTATCCTGTGTTATATGCTTTGATGGTGGAGGGCGTTATTTCTGAAGAATGGGAATAACCCCAAAACACATCATTATTGAACTTAATAAGCGAGAGAGCAGTAATTGAGCGCTAATGGATTTTACATAGAGTTTCCTGGGTTTATGTACCCAGAGCACTCGGCAGCTCTCCTATTGCCTTATTCTGCATAAACTTCCTAACCCAGTTTCTGTTGATTTACACGTGGGCAGGTGCCACAGGGACGGCATCATATATACCATGCACATGTGTTTTATGTCAATAATGATGTCAGTACAAACAGTTCCGTAGATAAATAGCAACTAGAAATGTAGCTGTGACCTCAGATCTCCTTCTGCAGCTAACACTTGAGCTGGAAGAAGAGCATCCACTGGTGACTGCAGCGCACAGGACATGGCGATTCTGCCGCACATTCTGCTCCTCAGCCTCTTCATTCTAACACCAATCGCAACAGGTGAGAAACAGGGTGCAAAATACTAGAGGGCAGAATGCAAACCATGTAATATTCCTGTATATGGGAGCAGTATTATAGTACTGATAATCTTGTACATAGGAGCAGTATTATAGTAGTTATATTCTTGTACATAGGAGCAGTATTATAGTAGTTATATTCGTGTACACAGGAGGCAGTATTAAAGTAGTTATATTCTTGTAAATAGAAGCAGTATTATAGTAGTTATATTCTTGTACATAGAGGGCAGTATTATAGTAGTTATATTCTTGTACATAGGAGGTAGTATTATAGTAGTTATATTCTTGTATATAGGGGCTGTATTATAGTAGTTATATTATTGTCCAGCAGAGGCAGTATTATAGAATTTATATTCTTGTACATAGGAGCAGTATTATAGTAGTTATATTATCATACATAGGAGGCGGTATTAAAGTAGTTATATTCTCATACATAGGATGCGGTATTATAGTAGTTATATTCTCATACATAGAAACAGTATTATTGTAGTTATATTCTTGTAGATAGGAGCAGTATTATAGCAGTTATAGTCTTGTACATAGGAGCAATAGTATAGTAGCTATATTCTTGTACATAGGAGGCGGTAGTATAGTGGTTATATTCTTCTACATAGGAGCAGTATTATAGTAGTTATATTCTTGTACATAGGAGCAGTATTATAGTAGTTATATTCTTGTACATAGGAGGCAGTATTATAGTGTTCAGATTAGCCCTAGGGCTAAATAGTTCCCGTTACGGTCAATATTTAAGACTTAACATTTATTAACTGTTATTAAAAGATCAAACACTAATCTGATCCTAACCTCATCAAGGTAGTACCCTTTAACCTTAAATGTACAACACTATGGTACACCAATCTCTTGTAAAAATTATCAATCTTTATTAAATATCCTTAATATACACATTAATTACAATAAATAAGAGGAGAAACAAGAAAAATATGCGCCATACATCTTGCTTTGCTACATAAACGCAGCACAGTGTTGATCCCTAACTAGTGGTACACTATTAATAACCCTTTGGTGATCAGACCTATTCCGTCCTAAAAAGACAAACCCGTCTATATGGGACTAGACAAGATCTACCTGACGATCAAATAGTTATTCCCCCCAGTGGAAAAACACTTGCAACTAGTGCCTACCTCAGCCGCATACACCCAGTCAAGCAAGAAGGCGCACCCCTCGACGCGCGTTTCGCGTACAGCTTTTTCTGGAGGTGTTATTAAAAGATGCAACAAGAAACAAAAGAAAAGACCATTTAAAATAACATATGGCCGGACACCATAACAGGAGAAACTCTAATCACACTGTGGTTAGTTTATATGGCTGTTAGAGAGATGACCTATGGGATATTCACGGCATATCCCCGTGGTTAAACTCGCTCAGATTATAACTGACTGACTATCTCCTAGGGATTGGTTATCCCTGTCTTGTGCATATGCTTAGTGCCTGCAGTGCACGACACTCTTAAATATTGACCGTAAACTGGAACTATTTTGCCCTAGGGCTAATCTGAAAATTCTTGTACATAGGAGGCAGTATTCTAGTAGTTATATTCTTGTACATAGGAGGCAGTATTCTAGTAGTTATATTCTTGTACATAGGAGGCAGTATTATAGTAGTTATATTCTTGTACACAGAAGCAGTATTATAGCAGTTATATTCTTGATCATAAGGGGGCAGTATTGTTGTAGTTATATTCTTGTATGGCAGCAGTATTATAGCAGTTATGTTCTTGTTGTTAAGTAGTTATAGGTTAAAGATTTTACAGATTACTATCTTCTTAAAGGGCTTCTGTTACCACCCAAGTCATTTTTAATTTTTGGGCTTACTAAAATCCTTATAGTGCGATTATTATTCAATATATAGGGTTCTTACCTTTTTCTGTGGCCTATTTTCCTTAAAAATCGCACTTTTACAATATATTAATTACCTCGCTACCAGCAAGTAGCGTGGTTACTTGCTGGTAGCCACCGCATCCTCCTTTCAAAAAAACGCCCACTCCTTTCTGTTGATTGACAGGGCCAGCGAGCGCTCTCCACCTCCGGCTGGCCCTGTCTCCGTTCCAAATCTCGCGGCTGCACCGTACTGGTCCTCCTGTCAGTGCGCCTGCGCCGACTGAAGACTGGTACGGCACAGGCGCGAGATTTGGAACGGAGACAGGGCCAGCCGGAGGTGGAGAGCGCTCGCTGGCCCTGTCAATCAACAGGAGGAGGGGGTGTTTTTTTGAGAGGAGGATGCGGCGGCTACCAGCAAGTAATCACCCTACTTGCTGGTAGCGAGGTAATTAACATATTGTAAAAGTGCGATTTTTAAGGAAAATAAGCCACAGAAAAAGGTAAGAACCCTATATATTGAAAAATCGCACTATAAGGATTTTAGTAAGCCCAAAAATGAAAAATGACTTTTGGGGGGTGACAGAAGCCCTTTAATAGCAGCACTCTTATTCAGTATGGTAGTGCGCTGGCCACAGTGCCAAATATATTCAAGAATGGTGTGACAAACGTGATAAATATTTCAAGTGATGACTTGGTACTAAATTCCCCAGATCCCGGACTGATCGAGCAGCTGTGAGATTTGCCCCTCTTAACAACTTGCAGGATCTTCTGTTATTGTCTCCAGAACACCTTCAGAGACCTTGTGCAGTGGGGGATTGATTTTAAAGGGAATGTGTCATCAGAAATTGCCTATTGTTTAAATAAAGTTTTTTATTTATTTTTTATGTCCCTATCCATATGTAGAAAAATTCTAACATCATGCAGTTTTCAGACTTGCCACTTGGCCTAAAACATAAGACTTCATATTCTTTGACAGCAGCCACATGGGCCACAGACACAATGGATAGGAGGAGATTTATTGACTTCCTAGGAGATTTTTCTAGGTATCTTGACATGTGCAAAGGTCAGGAGGGAGCTGTTAAGCTATGATATCACTTATTGTGAATGGAGGAGCCATTTTCCTATACAGACGTGTTACCTGACATTGTAATCCTGCCTGTGATGATAATGTGATAGCTACTGAAAAGTTACCTGTACATAACAAGAAGTCTCGACATATTAGGCCTAGTGGCCAATGTAAAATTTGCAAGAGTTTAGGTATTTTTTTTAAAAAATATATATGGTGTGAAGGAAAATTAAAACAAATCAACAATTCTAAAAAAAAAAAAAAAAAAAAAAAGTCACTTTCTATGGCACATTCCATTTAATGTTACATCTGACTGTCTATGTTCAACTAGTACAAAATTAATGTTCCAGTAAGGAGAACCACAAGAGAGGATGTGCAATGCTATATAATGGGAATATTTCCAATAGTAATATTACTGCTATTGAAATAGAAATAAACATTTTTCTGGCTAGGTCAGAATGATGAAAGGCCGCTAGTGACCACGAAATACGGACAACTACAGGGCGTTAAGGTGCAAGTAAAGGACACATCAAGAGTCGTTGACGTATTTTATGGGATCCCGTTTGCAAAACCTCCAGTCGGACCACTGAGATTTGCTAACCCGGAACCTCCTGAACCCTGGAGCTCCGTTAGAGACGCCTCCGAGTATCCCCCCATGTGAGTCCTTGTATTTGTGGTGCTTTCTTTGAATTCTAAGAACTTCTAATGAGAATGTGTTTGTCCTGATATGTAAATCCATAGAATTCAAAGCAGATGTACGTGGTATTTCTCATGCCTCTATATAATGTACATGTGACTTCTGAGCTTAGTTGTCGGGACCAAATGTTTGTTAGGGGTTTCATAGCCGAGGGACGAACGCATAGGCACTGACAACTTTTCCGTTTTTATTTCTTTACGCACAGTATGTTTTCATTCCATTGTAACAATGTGGACTATTCTCGGGTCCATTATGTAAAATATAAATTAAAATCAATTTCACTTCTAGGTTGTAAAGCAACAAAACAGGAAAAAAAGGTGGTGAATACTTTCACAAGAAACTGTACAACACCATTCTATTCATTGCCTCTGTATATTTCAGGTGTATACAGGCAGCAGGGTTTATGACTGAATTAAAAGCATATTACCAATCCTCCATTATGCTGCCCCCGATCTCGGAGGACTGCCTGTACCTGAATGTGTATACTCCAGCTGACAGAGACCAGAAAATCAAATTACCTGTAAGTGCCAAAAATCAGAGGCTAATACCTTGATACTTCTTGCAATAAGGTAATTTTCAAATGTTAATTCTCCAGCTATTGTGACCCTCGGGTCACAAGAGCTGTGCCGTGCTTTGACAACCACAGTTTTGCAGACAGTTATTCTTAAAGGAGTCATCCCATGACTAATATAAAAAATAAAAATCAGACATCGTGTAGGACATGACAATCTCTCTAACAAAGTAAGACCCAGCCCTGTACCTCACATGGATCCAGAGATCTCCCCGTTCATTGCTCTGCTAGATCTATATCAAGCTGACAGCTCAGGGGGCGTGTCTCAGCTCTCCCTATGACAGCTCAGGGGGCGTGTCTCAGCTCTCCCTATGACAGCTCAGGGGGCGTGTCTCAGCTCTCCCTATGACAGCTCAGGGGGCGTGTCTCAGCTCTCCTATGACAGCTCAGGGGCGTGTCTCAGCTCTCCCTATGACAGCTCAGGGGGCGTGTCTCAGCTCTCCCTATGACAGCTCAGGGGCGTGTCTCAGCTCTCCCTATGACAGCTCAGGGGGCGTCTCAGCTCTCCCTATGACAGCTCAGGGGGCGTGTCTCAGCTCTCCCTATGACAGCTCAGGGGGCGTGTCTCAGCTCTCCCTATGACAGCTCAGGGGGCGTGTCTCAGCTCTCCCTATGACAGCTCAGGGGGCGCATCTCAGCTCTCCCTATGACAGCTCAGGGGGCGTGGCCATGCTCTCCCTTTCACAGCTCAGGAGGCAGTTGAAGGATGAAACTGAGCATGTGCGGCCATTTCAGTGAGCAGGACAAAGAAATAAAAAAGAAAAAAACAGCAGGTGGCGCTTTACGGATACATTTTATTTAATAACTCAGTGGCTATGCAAAATTTTTAATTATATGCAATTAGAAAATAATTCAGACCCAGGTGCTGGTTTGAAAACTGTAGAATATTTTTCAGTGGACAACCCCTTTAAAAATTGTCTTCTAGTCATTATACAGTATTGCTAGTAAATGGAGAAAAAACAGCGTCATTCAGTGCAGGTACCATAGAGCCCCACTTAACACCATACATGTGAGTGATGTTAATAGTCCCCTATAAACTGTCGCCCTATTTTGGGGTGCTCAAATATGAGGTAGTGGCTCCTTAAGAATGAGTTTCTAATAAATATTAACCTGTTCCCCTTTTTTTCCCTAGGTCATGTGCTATATACATGGTGGTGGGCTGCTCTTTGGGACAGGCAGTACATATGATGGCTCTGCACTTAGTGCCTATGAGAACGTAGTGATTGTGGCCATAAACTACAGGCTGGGGATCCTAGGATTCTTAAGGTAAAGATTGCAGTGGTCGTACTGAACTTTACGGTTTTCCGCACCCGGACATTTCTGTAAAAGTTCGGGTTCATTGTACGGCGATTTCTTCCCGCTTTTTGAAAGGCTGCAGGGCAGCCAATCAACAAGCGTTTCACTACTTTGCTCTAAGAAGCCATCACAGCCATGCCTACTATTGGCAGGATGTGACCCAGCCTCTATATAAGCTGGAGTCACATAGCGCCGCACATTACTCTGCTGCTCTTAGTGTAGGGACAGGCTGCTGCGAGGGAGAGTTTAGGGAAGAAATCTGTTGAACTTGGTGGTGTTAAATCTTCAAACTACAGCAATTATTGAGGGTACCATGCTACATATTTGTACCCAGCTCTGAACCCAGTGATACTGCAAAATAATTTTGAATTCATCTGTTACTGAGGTGGGGGTCGGCAGCCATTTTAGCAACTGCAGTGTCCTTGGAACTGCATGTGACCTGCATGTGTGCCAGGGACATCAGTCTAATTATTTTTTGGTAGCTCAGTGGAGGAAAAATTCATTTTTTTCTGGCAGGTCAAGTCCCCCTACATTACCCATTTTATAATTTAGGGGTGACATAGTGCATTTCTGTAGTTGGGGAAATAAACCCATATTGTCGTACCACAGAGCACCTTTGCATACACCGCTGAAAAACCTGGGCAAATAGATGCCCGATGACGGGGACGCTCCATGACCCCTTTTTTCTTTCAAACTACCCCTGCCCTGCATACCTGACTGGGAAATATATGCTGTAAATTAGGTGACGTTCAGATTGTTGGGTGATCTGTAGCCCTTCTTTCTTTCAAAGTACTGCATAACAGACAGGGAACTTAGTTCATTACAAATGGCGGTTACATTGACATAAAGCCTTTTTTGGCTGTGAAGCGAAAGGTAGTCGCCAACAACAATGTGTTTTGTTTTCTTTTTTTTTTTAAATATAAATTGAGGTAGACCCCAAAACATTGGGAAATATAAAAAAGAAACCAAAGAGTTAGTGCACTGTGGTATCACAAGGGTTGTGTGAGGCCAGTATACATGTCTATTCTGCATAAGGTACGAACAAGTCCTGTGGGATCCATGAACGTGAGATTGTCCATGTTGGCGCTTGTCTGTGATGACGACCCCAGCTGTGCTAAACACACGTACAGACAATACACTGGCTGCAGGGCAGGCCAGCACCTCCAAGGCGTAAAGGTCAAGCTCAGGCCATGTCCCCAAAGTTGAATGCGGCAGACCCAGTGGCGTAGCTAGAAATGACTGGGCCCAACAGCAAATATTTGAATGGGGTCCCCTACCCCAGTAATTTTTTTGCAACCCCTTCCATTCATGCTGCCCCCATTCCTGTGGCTACTAAAGTTCGATCTCTCAGACCAGGCAGCTGTTCCATCCGTTTTCTACACTGTCTATACTGCCACTGTATATAATTTCATTGTATAATACTGTTGAGAGGGCCCTGACAAAGTCTTTTAGTCCTCCTCCTCCTGGATGGGCCCCTTCTTGGTCAGGACCCCAAAGCAGCCGCTTTCCCTGCTTCCTCTGTAGCCTCGACCCTGGGTAGACCCATCAGTCAGTACGTGTAGGCGTGTGCACAGATACTATTCCACCATTTTGCGGAAATGCTGCCTCTTGCTAAGACGCTCCATATCAGCTGGTGGTGCTGGTTGTTGTGGCGTGGTGACAAAGCTTTTCCACATTTCAGCCATGCTAACCCTGCCTTCTGAGGTGCGGGCGATGACCCAGCTGCGTTGGCGACTTCTTGCTCCTCCTCTTCTGCTTTAGCCTTGTGCTTCCACTGAGCCCCCGATGTCAGGTGTGAATGCCATCAGCAGCACGTCTACCAGTGTTGGCTTCTTCAGATCACGCTTCAGTGATGGAATTAAGGACGGCACGTTGTCGTTGTAACGGGGATCCAGCAGGGTGGCCACCCAGTAATCTGCACAATTTAGAATGTGGACTACTCGGCAGTCATTGCGCAGGCACTGCAGCATGTAGCCGTTCATGTGTGCCAGGCTGCCCAGAGGCAACGACAAGCTGTCCTCTCAGGGAGGTGTATCATCTGTGTCCTCCGTATCCCCCCAGCCACGCTCAAGTGATGTCCGTGATCTGCTTTGGGTGCCACCCTGCTGTGAACACGGTTTCTTCTCCTTCTCCAGAACTGTGCCCTGGCTGGACAATTGTGTACCTGGCCTATGTTGGTGCAGGAACCCACCCTCCGAGCCACTTGTATATGACTGGCCTTATAAGTTAAGGGTAAGGCATGTATATATAGTTTTGTTTGTTTATTTCATTTATCTGACTGTTAAATATGTTTATAAGTAAATTTGTAAATAAATTGTGAATGGGCATTATTGAGTGGTTTGAGTGAAGGGGGGGGGGGGGGGTTGCAGGGTGGATGGCTGGTCAGGTTAATTTTATCTTTTTGAAATGTTCCTTATATAGTTTGTTACGATTTATAATAAAAAGTCTTGATAACCGTGGAAACGTTAACCAACAATCTAAACGACAAATTTAATAAAATTATTTGCCTGTCACATCTGCGGCTCAGGCCGCAGGAGTCCTTGAGCACCAATAAAAAGTGAATTTGTCCCACCAGAATCTAAGAGCTGGATTAACTCAATTGATTTTCACTGTCAGGTTATTTCCCTATCCAAATTTGTTTGCAGGTCACTTGTCCTACTCGTACCCCAATTTTGCTTCAATGTCGAGCCCTCTAGCCCTTTCCAGGACTTTTTGAGAGCAATTTTAGTGCTCAAAGTCCGGGTCCCCATTGACTTCAATGGGGTCCGGGTCAGGGTCAAATTCGGGTCCCGAACTCGAACTTTACGGTGAAGTTTGGCCGAACCTGGACTTCCAGGTGTTCTCTCAACTCTAAGTAAAGATCTATCACTGCTATATAATGTATCTTCACCATTCCTCATCATTGTACAGGTTATATATAGGGTTAATTTACACAAAATACTGAGTATTTTGGAAATATATTTCAGTGCTAATCTTCCATCTGTATTAAACTCCAGAGCAGCATTCACAATTCTGCTGATCTATATAGAAAACAGTCAATACACATTGACCTAACACTTTATCTTAGATTAATGCAGGGGAGAGCACAGTTATATACTCTACATATAATTAGCTGATGTAATAATATATTTCAGCTAACAGAGACAAAACAGACTATCAACCCTGCTTATCCTGTGTCTGGGTTAGCATCTCAGTTCCCAAGGACACACCCAATGCATACCACACACAGTTTAACAGTTTCAACTGCAGATATTGGTTCTCCCAAAACATACCCTTCTCACAGTACACAGTGACTCCAGCTCTGGAATATAATACAGTGTGTAACTCAGGATCAGTACAGGATGAGTAATGTAATGTATGTACACAGTGACTCCACCAGCAGAATGGTGAGTGCAGCTCTGGAGTATAATACAGGATGGCAGTCAGGATCAGTACAGAATAAGTAATGTATGTACACAGTGACTCCACCAGCAGAATGGTGAGTGCAGCTCTGGAGTATAATGCAGGATGTAACTCAGGATCAGTACAGGATAAGTAATGTATGTACACAGTGACTCCACCAGCAGAATGGTGAGTGCAGCTCTGGAGTATAATGCAGGATGTAACTCAGGATCAGTTCAGGACAAGTATTTGTGAGGTATATTTGTTTTGTGTAATAGTTTTCAGAGGTCATCGTAGGCTTCACACTGAGACTTTGTATACAATTTACCAGTTTTTTTTTTTTTAATCTTAGTACTGCAGATGTACCTGGTAATTATGGGCTTCAGGACCAAGTTGCTGCCCTCCGATGGGTACAGGAAAACATTGCAGATTTTGGTGGGGACCCCGACTCAGTCACTATATTTGGTGAATCTGCCGGTGCACTCAGCGTCTCCGCTCTTGTAAGTTCTGTCTAGTGTTTATCTAGTTATCCGCACTGAGAATCTATAGCTCCTGGAAAACTTTCCAGCCTGTGTCTATTTTCATAGGAATGACATTTAGGGCTCATGCACACAAACGTGTGTCGGCCGTTCCATGCATTGGGGACCGCAATTTGCGGTCTCCAATGCACGGGGACATCCGTGCGGCTGTCGCAGACGGATCCAGACCCATTCAACTTGGTACGGAGGTACGGCCAGAAACAGCACGGAAGCACTCTGTTGTGCTTCCGCGGGGTTCTGCTCTGTCCTTCCGCGCCACATCTCCTGGATCGTGGACCCATTCAAGTGAATCGGTCCGTGATCTGTGATGCGGCTTGCACACTGGCCGGTGCCCGTGTATTGAGGACACGCCGTATGCGAGCCACAATACAGCCACGTATGCATGAGCCCTTACTCTGAAATTTCCTTTTCCTCGATTCTGAGGCAGCACCTGGGGTATTTACTGTACCTCTGCCAAAGGACACAGAATACAGAAGCAGCCATTTATCCTGCAGTGAATTATGGAAGCGCTCACTAGTATGCAGGAGGCTCAGGGAGCTGTGAGTGAGAGCTGTACTCACCCCTTTCTGGTCTTCTCCGGGCCCGTGCGGCACTGGAGTTCACTGCGGCTTGAAAGAAGACCAGGGAGCGTGACTAAAGGAATTACATTATTTTGGGTCTGATATACAGGGTCTAACATGGTGGTCTGATGGGGGTCGGATCTGAGGTTTGATATGGGAGTCCAATCTGAGTATCTGATATGAGAGTCTGAGTATCTGGTATGAGGGGGTATAATTTGGGGATCTAAGATGGGGTCTAATCTGAGTATCTGGTATGGGGGGGGGGTCTGATTTGGGGATCTGAAATGGGGGTCTGATCTGAAAGGTAACGGGGATCTGATTTGAGGTCTGGTACAGGGGTCTGATCTGAGGATTTGATATGGGGGTCTGATCTAAAAGGTAAGGGAGTATTTTTTATATTGGTGTACATAAGAGGGTATTATTTGTACTGGTGAACATTATATGGGTATTTTTGTACTGGCCCACATTATAAATTGGTATTTTTTTACTGGCACAAACCAGAGGGCATTTTTCTACTGGCAACCATTATTACTATAGGGGAACAATGGCATTATTACTATTGGGGCCACTGTTAACACTAAGTGCACTCTAGTAGAGAATCATTACTATTGAAGGGACTACACACCGCACAAGATTTTGTTCTGGATCTTCAAACAAGATGGCTGCTGATAGCAGTTCTGGTAATGTGCTCCAAAAGTATATCCTTGGAGACGGCCTAGATGAGCCAGTCATCCAAAACCAAGTTAGTCGGCACAATAAATAAGATAGATAAATGTCCAGGTGCACGTCTCCATGGTTGCATTGTGTTTTTGCATTTTCAGCCACATCTATGCATTTACCTCATTTCATAGGATGTGCTGACTAAAGAGAAATGCAAAGGCTTTGACTTTGATTTCCTGTTTCTGGAAACTCCAGATGATGGTCTGGAGATCTGTTATACTCAAACATAATCAGCCAGGGCAATAAGAACAAAAGCCCAGGAGGGACGAGGAGAGGTTGGTTAGAAGTCCCTGCACTATGTTGGTTCAGGGGAAAATCTTCTGCCTAGCACGTCAAGCTGGCGTCTTATACAACCCTTACCACCTTCACAAATAGTGGGTGACGTCATTAATCAGCAACAGAATCCTGCACAGGCGCACTTGCTTCCTGGATCTAGTGTCGGGATGGGTACACCGGCCATCTCCCCAGCACATGCGCAGAGGCCCAGGATGGAAATTCCTACATCAGTGCTGCGGAGATAGCAATGGAAGAAAGGGGAGTTGGAGCAAAACATGAAGAGGGCAAACTGAACCCTGGTCACCGGATGACCAAACAGCTTCACCACGATCTCAGGGGTCACATCGTTCTTCTGTCATCAGGTAAGAAACGGGAGTTTAGGGTACAAAACGCCGGACATGAGCTCTGCTCTGTCAGCAGGAACCTTCCTCTGTGTAGACCGGCAAAAAAAAAAAAAAAAAAAAAAAGAGTAAAACTGTATGAAAACCATTGCTCAGGGCTACCAGTACTAGCAGGAGGAGGTAAAAATCAGTTTGCTTTGGTGAAAGCTAGGCCAATATAGCGGTGGTTAACCCTTTTATTGCTGTCCTTTGGCTAGAGTGAAATAAATACTTTGCGGAAGATGATGAAAAGGACTTTCTATTCATAGAGATATTCGAAAAATGCTCAAAGTACAATTCTCAAATTTCATTCTATCATCAGAAATGATCACATTGTTCTGTCTATGCCATAAGCAGAATACAGGACAATGCTCAATGAATGTGCCCGATCCAAGGATTTATGATGAGAATAATCAGAATTTTCTTTTCTTCTAGATGCTCTCTCCCTTAGCCAAAGGTCTGTTCCACCGCGCCATCGCAGAGAGCGGATCAGCAACCAAGCCAGGCTTTATAGTCAGCAACTCTGAAGATCTCATCCCCTACCAGAAAGTAAGTATATAGTCTATAGACAGTGGTGTATCTGCAATATGGTCAGACCATGCAACTGCTATGGGGCCTGGAGGCCTGACATGGGACGTTTTCGTCTCCTCTCAGCACGAAAACATTGTATTTGGAAGCAGCCACAACTAGAGGGCGCTCAAAGAAAAGGGATGATTACAACCTCCATGGTAATTGTATAAATTCCAATGCAGGAAGATATTACTACTACTACTACTAGAGAGATACTACTACTTCTTATTACTAGATAGATACTACTAGGAATATCAATACTCCTTGACAGATACTCCTACTGCTGCTGCTACTACTAAATAGATTGCTGCTGCTGCTGCTACTTAGATATTACTATTACTGGATAGGTACTTAACTACTACCAGTACTACTGCTACTAGATAGACACTACTATGACTAGATACTGCTACTTCTGCTACTGGATACATACATACTACGGTAGATAGATAAGTAGATAGCACTGCTACTACTACTACTAGATAGATAATACTACCATTAGATACTACTAGATAGATAGCGCTACTACTAGTGGATAGATAATACTACTACTACTAGACACTGTGTCACAGACATTCGGGTGACCAGGACTAGGAGATCAGTGAGACTGGTGACACAAGATGTGATCTGACAACTTCTTTGTTTACACTTGCTTCTGTGTTGTTTCTAGTAATGACCACACCCCTTGTCTCAGGTGTTGCTTAGTGGTCATTCCACCTCCTCTATTTAGTGTGGCTTCACCGATCATGCTATGCGGTTGATAGCTTTATTCTAGTATTGAAAGTGCTGGTGTTTGGACCTCTGCTGAGTTCCTGCTCGTCCATTTACTTTTGGAGCTAAGGGTCATTTTTCTATTTGTATTTTGTTGTATTTCCCTGTCTTTTGTTACTAGGCCAGAGGGAGACTCATGTTCATTCATCTGGGAAGGAACAGGTTGTCTCAAGTCCTGACACCATCTTTAGGGCCCTATAGGTTGTTCCAGGGTCTTAGGTTCTGGTGTATGAACATTCCTACCATCAAGGTCTGTTAATACTGATAGTAGTCAGGGCTTGGATTAGGGTTTCTCTAGGTGGTGACCTGTTTTCTTTCCCTAGCTTCCAGGCCTAGTTCCTTTTCCCTTCCCTCTTGTTGTCGGTGTGAAGTTCCCTCCCACACCTCAACACACTGCTACTGGATAGATGCTACTACCACTAGATAGATATTATTATTATTACTAGTTCTAGAAACATGCTACTGCTACCAGATACTACTACCGCTAGCTACTACTAGATACATACTACAAGATAGATACTTCTGCCACTACTAAACTACTAAATAGATACTACTACGATATGCTACTGCTACTACTACTGGATGTATATTACTACTAATTGATAGATACTACTACATCCTACTGCTACTACTACTGAATTTATATTACTACTACTAGATATATAGTAACTACATCTAATAGATACTTCTATTGCTAGATAGAAACTTCTACTACTAAAGACATAATAAGTCTACTAGACAGATACTACAGTTGCTACTAGATACTACTGCTATGACTACTACACTGTCTTTACAATTAGTAACATAGTTTATAAGGCCGAAAAAAGACATCTGTCCATCCAGTTCGGCCTGTCATCCTGCAAGTTGATCCAGAGAGAGGAAAAAAAACAAAACTGAGGTAGAAGCCAATTTTACCCACTTTAGTGGAATAAAAAATTCCTTCCCGACTCCAATCAGAAGAACTCCTTGGATCTACGACCCCTCTCTAATAACTATAACCTGTAATATTATTACACTCCAGAAATACATCCAGGCCCCTCTTGAATTCCTTTATTGTACTCACCGTCACCACCTCCTCAGGCAGAGAGTTCTATAGTCTCACTGCTCTTACCGTAAAGAATCCTCTTCTATGTTTGTGTACAAACCTTCTTTCCTCCAGATGCAGAGGATGTCCCCTCGTCAGTCACAGTCCTGGGGAAAAATTAGATGATGGGAGTGATCTCTGTACTGACCCCTGATATATTTATACATAGTTATTAGATCTCCCCTCAGTCGTCTTTTTTTTTTCTAAAGTGAATAACCCTAATCTTGATAATCTTTCAGGGTACTGTAGTCCCCCATTCCAGTTATTAATTTAATTGCCCTCCTCTGAACCCTCTCCAGCTCTGCTATGTCTGCCTTGTTCACAGGAGCCCAGAACTGTACACAGTACTCCATGTGTGGTCTGACCAGTGATTTGTAAAGTGGTAGGACTATGTTCTCATCACGGGCATCTATGCCCCTTTTTATGCAACCCATTATCTTATTGGTCTTGGCAGCAGCTGCCTGACACTGATTTCGACAGCTTAGTTTGCGGTTCACTAAAATTCCTAGATCCTTTTCCATGTCACTGCTACCCAGTGTTTTACCATTTAGTATGTGCGGGTGACTTGCATTATTCCTTCCCATGTGCAAAACCTTACACTTGTCAGTGTTAAACCTCATCTGCCACTTATCTGCCCAAGCCTCCAATCTATCCAGATGCATCTGTAGCAGTATACGGTCCTCTGTAGTGTAATATATATATATATATATATATATATATATATATATATATATATATATATATATATATATATAAATAATCTCTCTATCTCTATCTATTATACTATCCTCTGTAGTATTTATATACAGTATACTGTCCTCTTCCATGTCAAATACTTTACTCAGCTTATTGTCATCTGCAAAAATTGATATTTTATTGTGCAAGCCTTCTACAAGATCATTAATAAATATATTGAAGAGAATAGGGCCCAATACTGACCCCTGAGGTACCCCACTAGTGACAGTGACCCAATCTGAGTGTGTACCGTTAATAACCGCCCTCTGTTTTCTGTCACTCAGCCAGTTACTTACCCACATACAGACATTTTCTCCCAGTCCGAGCATTCCCATTTTATATACTAACCTTTTATGCGGTACAGTGTCAAATGCTTTGGAGAAGTCCAGATATACGACATCCATTGATTCGCCGCTGTCAAGTCTAGAACTTACCTCCTCATAGAAACTGATTAAATTAGTTTGACATGACCGATCCCTCATGAAGCCATGCTGATACGGCATTATTTGCTTATTTTCATTGAGATACTCCAAGATGGCATCTCTTAGAAAATCTTTAACAGTTTACCCACGATAGATGTTAAACTTACCGGCCTATAGTTTCCGGGCTCTGTTTTTGGACCCTTTGTGAATATTGGCACCACATTTGCTATACGCCAATCCTGTGGAACACTCCCTGTCAGTATAGAGTCCGTAAATATTAGATCATTACTCTGTAAAGGGCCGACACCTTTAGATTTATACTGGGGCCCTCCAGTTTCTGTTATCTATCTTCTGTATTGTTCATCGGTTACTGTGCTATCCCAGTATTAGACTGATACAATTTGTCCCCTGATGAACCTTGTTTATCACAAAGGGAAACTTTGTACCCTGCATCAGAGACGGGATTGTGTATATTGTATTAGATTAGGGATAGGGCAGCATAAGGACAGTTAGCTGGGGCACATGGACAGAGTACTCCTATGATCAAGGTGTTGTTCCATTTGTGCTACCCGTCTAGTTGCTAACTGTCCCGTGTGACAGCTTTTCTGATTTAATTGGGACTTTGTGCATTGTATCAGATACAGGAGTGCATATATTGTATCAGATCAGTGATAGGGCAACATAAGGACAGGCTAGCCGAGGCACGTGGACAGAGTACTCCTACCATCAAGATGTATCTCTGGGCTGGTCAGATTATTTTAGGGTAATTATAGGGCTAGGCATCTCCTCTAGTTGCTAACCGTCCTTGTGTGACAGCTCTTTGATATAACTGCTGTACTACGGCTATATTGGTCCTGTAGGGACCTGTCTTACTGGATGTAATTTTACAAAATAGTTATTAAAAGTAAAGTTTTAGAAAGTTGCCCTCAGTGATATTTTCCTTCTTCTGTTTTGCCAGATTGTGGCCTGATCTCTGCCAGACCTCATTATAGTTAATGGGGCTGGCGGGCATTCTGTCTGCATCCAGCGGTGCTGGAGCTGTCCGGCAGGCTGTTCTCTGCTGGAAGAGCCTGCCAAAATCACTAACTCAGATGTGAAGGTAGCCTAATACAGGTCCACCTACCTCTTACATCCAGTGACGTCTCCTTTGATGTAGATGTTCTCTGTCCTCATCTTCTCCTTTCAGACCAGACCGCCATGATGATTTCTTTCAGCCATCTCTTCTCTCTGCAGAGTTTGACAGACATCTTAGTTTTCTAGTTTTCCACGATCCTCCTACCTTCTGAACACTCCATCCTGCCACCCCCAATACTGTGCCCGCGGTACTCCCTATACTAGTTACACACAGATAGTTCCCCTTCAATAATTATTGGCACACAGTGTTCTAAAAAAAATAACTGCTCCCAGGAAACTGTCCCTGACACTAATAGTGTAAACAATGTTCCCCAAAAATAATTAGGGAGCGGTCCGCCCTGGGTGCCGGCTCTCAGGGGGTGCCAGAAGCAATGAGCGCTTCCATCAATATAGGTGGAAGCGCTTATTGCTGGAGCGCAGGGAGCTGGGTCCTGTCATTCACCGCTCAGCTCCCCGCACTCCTCCCCTCCTTCAGGCCTTTGTGGGTGGAACCTGCAGCTTGGAAATCTGCATAAGCTCCGCCCACACCGTGCTGCAGAGTGATCTGTGCCTGCAGGAAAGAGAGGAATGTGAGCTTCAGGAACGGGACCAGGTGAGTAGTTACTGTGTTTTTTTTTTTTTTAATACAGAGGGGGCACAGAGGGCATTACTACTGTGGAGGGGCACAGAGGGCATTACTACTGTGGAGGAGCACAGAGGGCATTACTACTGTGGAGGGGCACAGAGGGCATTACTACTGTGGAGGGGCACAGAGGGCATTACTAACGTGAATTGGGCACAATGGGCATTTCTACTATGGAGGGGGCACAGAGGGCATAATTACTGTGAAGGGGGCACAGAGGTCATTACTTGCACATAGTGATGAGCCCATATTAGATTTTGCGATATTTGACGAATAATTTGCATCATATTCGTCATATATTCTCAATTTCGCATTCAATATCATGACTTGTGGTCGGGGCTACATGACACGTAACAGTCTACCTGCCTACCTAACTAGGCTAAGCGGCTTGAGTTGTGCCGTAACCGCTGCGTAGGAGGAATGCCTGAAGGGGGCCAAAAGAGCCAACAACTAAATGATACACAATAGTATGTAACAACAACACTAACATGACCAATCTCTGGAATGCAAGAACATTTCTCAACTAGGCTGAGGTAGGAACCTGCTGAACATGCAGAGCGCCTAATTTCAGGATAACATATGTCCATAACTGAGAAGTGGTGAGTGGTGCCGTGAGGACCACAACAGATTACTCTTAGGTCTTGGTCTGTTACTGCTGCCAGTAATTACTAAAAGACACGAAGCCGGGCACTCTGAAAGGAATGTCGGAAAGAGAATGATTATATTGGGGCCAAAAATGGCAACGAAACCAGTGCCAGCAACAACACCAACATGACCAACCTCTGGAATGCAAGTTTATTCAAGCGACGAACATTGGCAGGACAGTTTTACCTATTGAATCTCTACTCTGACAGGAATAGTGGGAACTGTGAAAGAAGCAACTAAGGTTGGGGAAATTATGTCTGAATATAATTTTTTTTTTTCTTTTTTTCTCTAGATACAGTTTCCCTATCATTCACTATCCATCCCAAGAGCGAATATACGTAATTGCGAATATGGGGTCAAGTATTTGACATTCGCAAAACTCGAAATTACGATATTCGAGATCAAACTCGCCTTGCGAATACTTGCGCCCAACACCAGTGACGAGTGGGCCGTGGGAAACGCAACAGAGTGCTTGCAAGGCCTTGGTTTGTTACTGCTGCCAGTAATTGCTGAAAGACACGAACCGGGCCCCCTTAATGGAAAGTCGAAAGGAGAATAATTATAGGGGGGCCAAGAAATGGCAACAAAAGCAGTGCCAGCGGAAGCATCAGAAAACAAAATGGTTGAAACCGCCGTGACCTGAGCGACATGTACAGTTTGACGTTGTGATACCGCAAACTGATGAAAACGTGACTTACCCAACACTCTAAACCTATAGCAGTCTTTGAAGAAACATCAAGTAGCGAGTTTGTAAGCTGATAAGGTTTCACATATACTTTATTTTCCATTTAATTTGAGTTTGTTTTTTTTTCTAAACGCCCCCTTTTTTTCCCCGCTACCTTAGCAACAGATGTAATTGACCACACCAACTGAGAATGGCGAGCTGTGACGCAACCTGAAGAAGCAAATGACATGCAAAGATGCTCCTGGCTGCGGTAGTATGCCGACACTGACGTGAGGCCTGCAGGCATCAGAACCAACGAAATGGTTGAAACCGCCAAGGCCCGAGTGACGGGTCAGGTCTGATGTTGTGACACCGCAAACTGATGAGAAATCACTTACCCAACATTCTGAACCTATAACAACCTAAAAAATAAAACGTCAAGTAGCAAAGCCAGCAACCTAATGGGAAATCCACCCGTGATGTGATTTTTTTTTTTCCCCCCGTCCTACTACCTTAGAAAAAGATGTAATTGAGCACACCAACTGAGAATGGCGAGCTGTGACATGACCTGGAAAGCAAAATTACATGCAATGAATGATGCTGGCTGTGGTAGTATGCCGACACTGACATGAGGCATCGGAACCAACAAAATGGTTGAAACCGCCGAGGCCTGAGTGACGGGTCAGGTCTGATGTTGTGAGACCGCAAACTGATGAAAATGTGACTTACCCAACATTCAGAACCTATAACAACCTAAAATAAAACATCAAGTAGCAAAGCCCGTAACCTAATAGGAAACCCACCTCGTAATGTGATATTTTTATTTTTCTTTTCTACTACCTAAGCACGAGATGTGATTGACCACATCAACTGAAAATGGCGAGCTGTGACATGACCTGAAAAGACAAACCTGACTGTGGTAGTATGCTGACACTGACGTGAGGCATGCAGTAATACAAACCACCTGCACCACACTGCTATAGGTGAGTACATGCAAACGTCGCCACCATCAGCACATGCGCCCAGTATATTTTTAGCACAAATAAAGCAACAAAACGAGGCAAAATAACAAGGTCCTCATGGGTCTCTGCAATTACCTTTGTAGCAAGCAGCTCCCCCAGTGTCCAGCTAACACTCTGAACTGAAGATGGATCCCCAGCACCTTGCACAGGTGCTTATTAAGTACACAAACTCAGGTTCACAACCTTAAAGTGATACACACACATTTTACATTTCCAAAACAAATGAAACAAGACAAATGAAATATACCTCAACACAGAGGAGCTTACCGTCTACTTAATATACATATCGCAAAATAGCATTTATACTAAAGAAACAATAACACTCTGAAAACAGCAACTCTGCTCCACCTGGATTAATCAGCTGCCTCACCCTCTATAATGCAAGTAAGGATTTCAGTGTGAACAAGGCTTTAGTCTGTCTGCAGAAATAATAGCGGATAGCGAGAGAGGTTTGCTGGGAAGATACCTCAACACAGTGGAGCTCACCGTCTACTTAATATACATATTGCAAAATAGCATTTATACTAAAGAAACAATAAGGCCCCTTTCAGATGAGCGAGTTTTCCGCGCGGGTGCAATGCGTGACGTGAACGCAAAGCACCCGCACTGAATCCTGACCCATTCATTTCAATGGGTCTGTGTACATGAGCGTTTTTTTTCACGCATCACTTGTGAAAATCACAGCATGTTCTATATTCTGCGTTTTTCACGCACCCCTAGCCCCATAGAAGTGAATGGGGCTGCGTGAAAAACGCATTGCATCCGCAAGCAAGTGCATTGCGTTTTTCACTGATGGTTGCTAGGAGATGTTGTTTGTAAACCTTCAGTTTTTTATCACGCGCGTGAAAAACGCATCAAAACGCATTGCACCCGCGCGGAAAAAACTGGACAACTGAACGCAATCGCAGGCAAAACTTAATGTCTTTGCCTGTGAAATCACACAGTTTTCACTGAACGCATCCGCAACGCATTCGGACCTAATCCGGACACGCTCGTGTGAAAGAGGCCTAAAACTTTGTAAACAGCAACTCTGCTCACCTGGATTAGTCAGCTGCCTGAACCTATCCCTCTATAATGCAAGTAAGGGGATAATGCTGGATGTCAGTGTGAACAAGGCTAAAGTCTGCCTGCAGAAATAATAGCGGATAGCGAGAGAGGTTTGCTTGCAAGCAGCGAAGTGAAAAGCAGACAAGAAAGACATGCAGATATACACGAACAGACTAAGCAAGGTGACCTGTGCAAGACATGGAAGCCTGCGAGAAAACGAGACGGATTCACGCTGACCCCTGCTGCCTAAATGTGCCGCCGTGTGGGCGCCAAACATGGGCGTGCCAGGCAGGATCGCTCCGGTGCAGTGCTGCTCCTACTCACCAAAAGAGCCGACACACCGCCGGCCGGACTAATCGTGCTGCCACGTGGGCGCCAAACGTGGGCTGCCAGGCAGATCGCTCCGGTGCAATGCTGCTCCTCCTCACCAAAGGAGCCAACACATCGCCAGCCGGACTGTAACAGAATGATGCTGCACGAGCTTGCCGCAAACCCTCACCCGACCGAAACAACCTCATCTGGGATCCTGGATGCTGACTGGGTATGGAAGCTGCAGATTCAGCCCATGCGCTGCAACAGGTGGCTCAGACTGCACACAACTACGCAGCACCGTCGACACACCCAAGGGACACGCCTGCCTGGTATAAATGTGCTACTTACGCCCCTCCCACAAATACAGGCCAATAAACTGGCCTTCTAACTTGCGATTCATTTTTCAAGTTATATTCGCGTGCGCATACAATCTATTCGTTATTAATAATAACGTTTAAACAGCTTTACAGGTATTGAAAGCTTGAAATGGCGGGAGTCATTTGTGCGAATGGAAAGGTGCGAAAAAGACATATACGAATTTTCGCAATACATGTACCGTACTGGAGTCTGACACAACCTGTTAATGCTTCGTAGGAAAGGGAATACAAACCGCGAATAGATTAATCCGAATATTCAAGTGACAAACATTCGCAGGACAGTTTTTACCTATTAAGTCTTTACTCTGACAGGAATAGTGGAAATTGTTATAGAAAGCAATTAAGGTTGGGGGAATTATGTCTGAATCTTTTATTTTCAAGATACAGTTTCCCTATCACTCACTATTCATCTTATGAAAAAACGAATATTCGTAACTGCGAAATGTATTGTCATGTATTCGACATATTCGCGAAATCTCGAAATCACGATATTCATGATTAAAATTCGCTTTGCGAACATTCGCGCTCAACACTACTTACACAGTGTGCATTACTACTATTAAGGGGGCACAATGGGCATTATTACAATGAAGGGGGCACAGTTGACATTATTACTGTGAAGGGGCACAGTGCGCATTATTAATGTGGAGGGGGCACAATGGGGATTTCTACTATGGAGGGGGCATAGAGGGCATTACTAACACAGTGGACATTACTACTATTAAGGGGGCATAATGGGCATTTTTACTGTGAAGGGGGCACAATGGGCATTATTACTATGAAGGGGGCACATTGGGCATTATTACTGTGAAGGGGGCACAGTGGGCATTATTAATGTGGAGGGGGCACAATGGGGATTTCTACTATGGAGGGGGCATAGAGGGCATTACTAACACAGTGGACATTACTACTATTAAGGGGGCATAATGGGCATTTTTACTGTGAAGGGGGCACAATGGGCATTATTACTATGAAGGGGGCACATTGGGCATTATTACTGTGAAGGGGGCACAGTGGGCATTATTAATGTGGAGGGGGCACAATGGGGATTTCTACTATGGAGGGGGCACAGAGGGCATTACTAGCACAGTGGACATTACTACTATTAAGGGGGCACAATGGGCATTATTACTGTGAAGGAGGCACAATGGGCATTATTACTATGAAAGGGGCACAGTGGGCATTATTACTATAAAGGGGGCACAGTGGGGATTATTACTATTAAGGGGATACAATGGGGATTATTACTATGATGGGGGCACAATGGGCATTATTACTATAAAGGGGGCACAGTGGGCATTATTACTGTGAAGGGGGCACAGTGGGCATTATTAATGTGGAGGGGGCACAATGGGGATTTCTACTATGGAGGGGGCACAGAGGGCATTACTAGCACAGTGGACATTACTACTATTAAGGGGGCACAATGGGCATTATTACTGTGAAGGAGGCACAATGGGCATTATTACTATGAAAGGGGCACAGTGGGCATTATTACTATAAAGGGGGCACAGTGGGGATTATTACTATTAAGGGGATACAATGGGGATTATTACTATGAAGGGGACACAATGGGGATTATTACTATGATGGGGGGACAATGGGGATTATTACTGTGAAGGGGGCACAAAGAGGGCATAACTACTGTGACGGGGACACAATGTATTTAAGTATTGGGAGGGGGGGCAGAGAAAGGACCCGTCCTGGGGGCCAAACACCCTAGGCACACCACTGGTACTAGATACTGCTTCTATTAGATAAACACCTCTACTACCACTAGATAGATACTTTTACTACTACTAGATTCTAATGGATACTTCTACTACTACTACTGCTACTAGATAGACACTACTATGATGGTACTATTAGATAGATTGTCGTGCTTTTTCATAAGGATACATTTATATACAAATTTTTTTAAGTATAGTGATTTGATTATACATATAAGGGGCCATATTGTTGCATGTAAAGATAGCCAAAAGAAGGTCATGAGAAGGGCGCTATTCATAAGGTTTCTTCTCATGGGTGTACCAGAGGGTGATTTCTGTTTAAGAGTATTTATTCTAGCAGATGTCTACGTGTGAAAGAAAGGGTTCACTTCTGTTTCATTATAAGTTATTGCCACAGATGTGGGCATATCTGTAGGGAGTGTAATGACTCTTCTTCAGACATGTCTGTCTGAAAGGAACAATGGTTAGTTAATGGCAAAGCTATGACAAGATAAGAATTTATATCCTTAAGACCCATCTGATGTGTAGTGTCTATTCATATAATCACGCGTATAATATATATTCATATGTGTATTTCATTTAGTTTTTAGTGTGAACACATTGATAATTTATATACATATATATATATATATATATATATAATGTTTTATATACATGTATTAAGGTATTGATATATATTTTATGCCATGCGTATCTTACTGAGAGGATATCATCTTAGGAGGTAGAGAAAATGTTTAAAATGGTTTGCTGCTAAAAGGATTCTCTCAGAGGAGATAATATTAATCCAAATGTAATTACTCAGTCGTTCGGTCAGCTAAGTGATACAAATCCAGCTGCTGAGTAAAGGACCATTGTGTTTGTTATCTATCCCACAAATCCGACCGTCTGGGAAGCTCACGCTGACTCCAATGTTGGAAAGTTGTTTCAAAGTATCAAACAAGTGTACCTCCCTCAGTGATGTAGGTTGGAAAAGGTCAAAGGTACATGTGAAAAATGAAGTCACATTATATGGAGTATCACTTAAGAGTATGATGTTAATATGCTGTACGACAGTGCCATCTGGAGACAGATGGATATCATGACACCATTCACAACAATATTGCATTCTGGGAAATATGATCTCATAGAGTCATTAACATACGTTACGCCCTCCTCAGTTGATTGGAAGATCATAATCCAAGGGGATGTAACGTAAGATAGGAAGGGGGATAATTACTGTTGGAATAATGAGATCCAACACCCAAGAAAAATGAAAAGAAAGGAGGAAGGGAGAAAAAGAAGGAACGAAGAGAACACATAGGAGCAGGGCCGGTGCAAGGATTTTTGCCGCCCTAGGCAAAAGAAAAGTTTGCCGCCCCCCCCCCCTTATCATTCTCCCCCCCCCCGTCATTCTTCACCCCTCCTTCTTTGTCATTCTCCCCCCCCGTCATTCTTCACCCCTCCTCCTTTGTCATTCCCCCCTTGTCATTCTTCCTCCCCTCTTGTCATTCTTCTCCCCCTCTTGTCATTCTTCCTTCCCCCCTCTTGTCATTCTCTCCCCCACCCTTGTCATTCTTCCTCCCCTCTTGTCATTCTTCCTCCCCTCTTGTCATTCTTCTCCCCCCCTCTTGTCATTCTTCCTCCCCTCTTGTCATTCTTCTCCCCCCTCTTGTCATTCTTCCTTCCCCCTCTTGTCATTCTCTCCCCCTCCCCTCTTGTCATTCTTCCTCCCCTCTTGTCATTCTTCCTCCCCTCTTGTCATTCTTCTCCCCCCTCTTGTCATTCTTCTCCCCCCTCTTGTCATTCTTCCCCCACTCTTGTCATTCTCCCCCTCCCTCCCCGCCTGTAATGTAGCGTGGCCGGCGCTTTATGGTCCACGGGTACAGGAGCTTTAGATTCCTGTACCCTGTCGGACTGACAGGCAGTGCACACTGTGTGCGCACTTCATGTCAGTCCGGCCGGGTACAGGAGACACATGCTCCTGTACCCGCGGCCATACAGAGCTCGGCCGCGCTACAATGGACTGACAGGAGGGAGCGCTGAGCGCTTCCCTCCTGTCAGCTCCTCTCTTCATGCTGAGCCCGGGCGGTGCGTCCTCATGGACGCTCCAGCCCGGGGAGTGCTGCAGCCGTCTGAGGCTCAATTCAGAGCGCTCGGGCGGCTGCAGCATGATAGTCCGCTTATAGGACGCGCCGGCCCTGCATAGGAGCAACTACATTACAAGGAAAGAAAACCCTGGATTAGTTCCTGACTACCAGAGAATCCCTGAGAGCTGGTTATCCTTTGCAACTCTGCCTATCCTTTGATCTGGGAACGTAGATATTTTTGTTCGTGTAGTATTCATAAATAATTCCGCTTGGTATATAGTTTAGATCCCCATTTTGTGTGGATACGTAGCGTTAAGTGGCCACAGCAATATTATTATTGTTTAGTGAAAGTGCACATCACTAAATGACAAATATGATATTGCTATCAGAGAAAGAATGTCTGACTGGAATTTTATATTCCAATACCAAGTAAGAAGAATTTCTAAGTTATCATACTACCATATACCCAAAACTGATCATAGGAGGCGGAGCAAAGGGTTCACATCTCTCCTTTCCTGTGTAAATTCGTACGTTGGTAATTGATAACCTGTTTGTTAAATTTACATACAGAGGGGATATTCCATCATAATATTATGGTGTTGTTTCACGTTGATTTGGAAGTACTGATGAAGTTGGTATTATAGCACCATCTAGTGGTGCATCTTGGTATCATTTTGTCATTGTTTCCATTACATCCTTCCTGTGTTATTGCATTAGTATTGATTTGATATCTAACTTTTGTAAATAAATTATCATATATTTTTGGATAATTGATTGCCAAAATAAAAGAAAAGGCGTTTTATATCCGCCTAGTAAATTTCCCGATTGATTACGTAATTTATTGATAATATGTCTTATATGACGAATTTCTTCTTCACATAACAGATATATTTCGAAACTACCACTACTACTAGTGTAACAACTTCAACTTCTTACTAGATATACTACTACTAGATACTATATATATACTACTACTAGATACTGTATATACTAATGGTACAACTACTACGACTAGGCCGATACTTCTACTACTACTAGATACTTTTACTACTATGATTATTACTGCTACTAGATAATACAGCTACTAATCCTGGATAGATACTACTACTAGTACTAGATAAATAATACCACTACTGCTACTGCTACTAGATAGATACTGCTGCTACTACTACTATATAGATACTATAACTGGATAGATACTGATAGTACCAGATAAATACTACTACTAGAAAGAAGCTATAGATAGATACTTATATCAGTAGATAGATAATACTAGATGAATACTAATACTACTGGATACATACTGCTACTGCTAGATACTACTACTACTAGAAAGGAACAATTACAGTACATCTAATAGATAGATACTACTATTACTAATGTATCTATACCACTAAAAGTAGATACTACTTCTGCTAGATACTACTATTTCTACTACTGGATATATAGTACTACTAAATATTACTAAATAGATACTACTATTAGCGGGGGCGGACTGGGAACTTTAAGTGGCCCTGGAAGAAATACTAAAAGTGGCCCCGTTTTGTAGTGGGGTCCAAACTGATGGAAGGCATGGCCAGCAATACCATATTGCCATATACCACCCCAACAGAGCCAAATACCACAGTCCATCACAAAATACTGCCAACAGCACAAAATACATCTCCAAAAACGTCCACTGGCCGGCCAGGAGGAGGGCCCAGGTGACCCCCTGACTATTAGATAATACTACTATTACTACCAGACTACTAGAACTAGACAGATAATACTATTAGATAGATACTTTTGATAATACTACTAGATATATACTACTCTTACTAGATAGATACCAGTCCACCCACCAAGGGTTCCTAATGGTATTTTTTTCTAATTCAATCTGAGATAATATTTTTTCATTAATTGGCAGCTGAACGACCTCCACGACCTTCACAATTCCCAATTTTGCGTCTCCTGATGTTGCTCGGTAGTTTTAGCACCTCTGGGGGAGTGAGAACCGCAACGGTAATATCTGATTAATCCAAGTGTTTTCATCCACAGAAAGTAGCAGAGATATCAGGCTGTGATCTCGCCTCCATAGCCGACTGTCTGAAGAAGAAATCAGAAGAGGAGTTTCTCGCGATGGCCGAAGCAATGGTAGGTGTATCATCCAACAATAGTGTGTCCGGGGAGACTTATAAGGAAACTTCTTCAATGTTCTGTATGTCTCATGCGCTGCTTCTCTCTGCAGGGCATGCTGCCTCCCTCTGCCTGGGTGGACGGGGTTTTTCTTCCGAAACCAGTGAAGGAAATCTTGGCTAACAAGGAAGGAAACAAGGTCCCGCTTCTCATTGGAATCAACAATCATGAGTTCAGCTGGATGCTTCCAAAGGTAGGTGCAAAGCTCCCCTTGCAGTGGCAGCCAAGGTTAAATGTGCCAAACGTTTTTCATATCCTGAACATGTCCACCGTCAGCAGTAGTCTGGAGGGTCCTATGGTTAGCACTGAGCACCATCTAGGTATAGTCTCTGTATAGCTGTATGCAGGAGGATGGCCAGGTTTGACCTGCTGTTTGGTTTTGGATGACAATGGCTACTTACTGCCCTCAGTTATAGAGCAGTTCTGGAGCACAAAATGCTGCTCTAATGAATAAAATACAAAAAAATTGGAAAATTCATTTGGGTGGAGTGATGGTAATATTCTTATTATCTTTTCATTTAGCTATATAATATAACAGGGATAACAGGCGGAATGACGAGGGAGACGATGATGCTGAAGGTCCAAGATGCTGAACCGGTGAGATGAGCTCATGTCCTTTATATTCTCCGTCTTATTATCTATAAGGAATTAATTCCCTTCATTGTGGTTAAAGGAGTTTTCTGGGATTTTAATATTGATGACTTATCCTCAGGATAGGTCATCAATATCAGATCGGCAGGGGGTCCGACACCCAGCACCCCCGCCGATCCGCTGGTTGAAGTGAAGGCAGCGCTCCGTGCACTGCGGACAGTGAGCAGGTATAACTACAAGCCATCCCATACATTTCTATGGGACAGCTCATTCCTATAATCTTAAATGGAAGTGAATGGGAGGGCTTGTAATTACATCGTTCTCCATTGCAATGTCAACGGCGAGCAGGTAAACAATGAAGAGAAGGCAGCGCTCGCACGGGGTGTGGCCTTCCCTTCAAGCAGCTGATTGGCGGAGGTGCCGGGTGTTGGACTGCAGCCAATCTGATATTGATGAGCTATCCTGGATAGGATAAGTTGTCATTATTTAAATCCCCAAAACCCCTTTAATGTCTATATTCTAGGGTCTCAGTCCTGAAATCATCCCTTTCGCTGTTGACGAGTATCTTGGTGACATCACTGATTCACTGGAGATTCGTGATCGCTTCTTGGACTTGTGTGGTGATGTAAAGTTCGTTATACCGGCTCTTGAGACTGCAAAATACCATCGAGGTACAGTCCATTCACATTGTAGCTGATATGTAGAAGTACCGCCCGTCAGGGCATTTTAGGAGTTGTAGTATTTACAACTTTCAATTATTATTAATGAGGTTCTGGACCCCCCCATCATTTCCAGTATGTCAGCCGCTCTCCTCCCCTCTCAGCCGCTCACCTCTCCTTTCAGCCACTCACCTTTCTCCTCTGACGCTCTCCTCTCCGTCGCTCACCTCTCAAACGCTCTCTTCTTCTCTCCTCTCTGCTGCTCTCCTTTCCTCTCTTCTCCTCTCCTCTCAGACGCTCTCTTCTCCTCTGTGCTGCTCTCCTCTCCGCCCCTCTCCTCTCAGCCCATCTCTCACCTCTCAGCCGCTTTCTTCTTCTCTCCTCTCTGCTGCTCTCCTTTCCTCTCTTCTCCTCTCCTCTCAGACGCTCTCTTCTCCTCTGTGCTGCTCTCCTCTCCGCCCCTCTCCTCTCAGCCCATCTCTCACCTCTCAGCCGCTTTCTTCTTCTCTCCTTTCTGCTGCTCTCCTTTCCTCTCTTCTTCTCTTCTCTCAGCCGCTCTCCTCTCCTCTATGCTGCTCTCCTCTCCACCCCTCTCCTCTCAGCCCATCTCTCCTCCTCTCCGTCGCTTACCTCTGAGCCGCTCTCTTCTTCTCTCCTTTCCTCTCTTCTCCTCTCCTATCAGCCGCTCTCTTCTCCTCTCCTCTCAGCCGCTCTCTTCTCCTCTGTGCTGCTCTCCTCTTTGTCACTCTCGTCTCAGACGCTCTCTTCTTCTCTCCTCTCAGATGCTCTCTTCTTCTCTCCTCTCAGCTGCTCTCTTCTTCTCTCCTATCAGCTGATCTCTTCTCCTCTGTGCTGCTCTCCACTCCGTCACTCTCCTCTCAGACGCTCTTTTCTTCTCTCCTCTCAGATGCTCTTTTCTTCTCTCCTCTCAGCCGCTCTCTTCTCCTCTGTGCTGCTCTCCTCTCCGCCCCTCTCCTTTCAGCCCATCTCTCACCTCTCAGCCGCTTTCTTCTTCTCTCCTCTCTGCTGTTCTCCTTTTCTCTCTTCTCCTCTCTGCTGCTCTCCTTTCCTCTCTGCCGCTCTCCTCTCAGCCGCTCTCTTCTCCTCTTCTATCAGCCGATCTCTTCTCCTCCGTGCTGCTCTCCTCTCCGTCACTCTCCTCTCAGCCGCTCTCTTCTCCTCTCCTATCAGCCGCTCTCTTCTCCTCTCCTATCAGCCGCTCTCTTCTCCTCTCCTATCAGCCGATCTCTTCTCCTCTGTGCTGCTCTCCACTCCATCACTCTCCTCTCAGATGCTCTCTTCTTCGCTCCTCTCAGACGCTCTCTTCTTCTCCCCTCTCACTCTCTTCTCCTCTCTGCTGCTCTCCTTTCCTCTCTTCTCCTCTCCTCTCAGCTGCTCTCTTCTCCTCTGTGCTGCTCTCCTCTCCGCCCCTCTCCTCTCAGCCCATCTCTAACCTCTTAGCCGCTTTATTCTTCTCTCCTCTCTGCTGCTCTCCTTTCCTCTCTTCTCCTCTCCTCTCAGCCGCTTTCCTCTCTGCTGCTCTCCTTTCCTCTCTTCTCCTCTCCTCTCAGACGCTCTCTTCTCCTCTGTGCTGCTCTCCTCTCCGCCCCTCTCCTTTCAGCCCATCTCTCACCTCTCAGCCGCTTTCTTCTTCTCTCCTCTCTGCTGTTCTCCTTTTCTCTCTTCTCCTCTCTGCTGCTCTCCTTTCCTCTCTGCCGCTCTCCTCTCAGCCGCTCTCTTCTCCTCTTCTATCAGCCGATCTCTTCTCCTCTGTGCTGCTCTCCTCTCCGTCACTCTCCTCTCAGCCGCTCTTTTCTCCTCTTCTATCAGCCGCTCTCTTCTCCTCTCCTATCAGCCGCTCTCTTCTCCTCTCCTATCAGCCGATCTCTTCTCCTCTGTGCTGCTCTCCACTCCGTCACTCTCCTCTCAGATGCTCTCTTCTTCGCTCCTCTCAGACGCTCTCTTCTTCTCCCCTCTCACTCTCTTCTCCTCTCTGCTGCTCTCCTTTCCTCTCTTCTCCTCTCCTCTCAGCTGCTCTCTTCTCCTCTGTGCTGCTCTCCTCTCCGCCCCTCTCCTCTCAGCCCATCTCTCACCTCTCAGCCGCTTTCTTCTTCTCTCCTCTCTGCTGCTCTCCTTTCCTCTCTTCTCCTCTCCTCTCAGCCGTTCTCCTCTCTGCTGCTCTCCTTTCCTCTCTTCTCCTGTCCTCTCAGCCGCTCTCCTCAGCTGACCTCTGACTGAAAATGAAACTAACTGTCCAGCCACATGTAGCTCCTCCCTTTTTGTCTCAATCTGAAGCACCAATCAGGAGTCAGACCAAGCACCTGTTTCTTCCTGTCTTCTCTGCTGGCTGCTTAATTATCATTAAATGGACAGTTACCTCATAGTCTCATCTCTCATTAGATATGGGGCTCCCCATCTACTTTTATGAGTTCCAGCATGCACCAACCTTGCTGGCTCATATGAGACCAGACTTTGTGACGGCCGATCACGCCGACGAGCTCATCTCTGTGTTTGGAGGACCCTTCCTGAGGGATGGTGCATTCTATTCTGGTGAGTAGTCCTATACTCTTCCTAGACTCTAAAATCTGCTGCCCCAATCAGAGCCTGTGAAAATCTGCTGCCCCAATCAGAGCCTGTGAAAATCTGCTGCCCGCCAATCAGAGCCCGTGAAAATCTGCTGCCCACCAATCAGAGCGCGTGAAAATCTGCTGCCTGCCAATCAGAGCCTGTGAAAATCTGCTGCCCACCAATCAGAGCCCATGAAAATCTGATGCCCACCAATCAGAGCCCATGAAAATCTGCTGCCCACCAATCAGAGCCCATGAAAATCTGCTGCCCACCAACCAGAGCCTGTGAAAATCTGCTCTCCTTAGCAATTGTGCGCAGTCTCTAGCCAAACCCTCTTTACAGCCAGTCAGGAGCCGAGCAGGGAGACACACCTCCCTCAGAAGCATGACGTCAAGACCGGAAGTGACGAGGGCAGCAGATTTTTACAGGTAGCAGATTTTAACAGAACACCGGCAGGCAGTTCCGTTGTCGGATCAGTGTGACAACTGACAGAATTTGTAGACGGATCCAGGTGCGGATCCGAGGGACGGTGCATTCTACCCTTCCTGACTGGAAGGACGGATCCGTCCTTCAGTTGTTTCACAATGTCGGATCCGGCACTAATGCGAGTCAATGGACATTAATGCGATCCAGCATTCCGGCGACTGATCAGGCATTTTGGATGGACATAATACCGCAGCATGCTGCTGTATTATGTCCGCTGAAAACGCCTGACAGTGACTGAACGGAAGGCATACTGATGCAAACTGAACGGATTTCTATCCATTCAGATTGCATGGGGATATGCCTGATCAGCCCTTCTGACGGAACTCTATGCCGGAAAAGAATAACGCAAGTGTGAAAGTACCCTCAGTCTCTCCAGAGATTATATAGTTCATACTATTGCAAATCTTGTTGATATTTGTTGCAGTATAATATTACAATGTAGCAGGGTGATTCTTACCGCCTTCAGACAGACAGAACTGCCTAATTTCTGAAGCTGTATAGTGCAGAGGCCGGTGCTTCCATTCAAAGCTCACTGCTGTGATTTACAGGAGAAGCCGGTGCTTCCATTAAAGGGATTCTCCGGTCCAAGTCTTTCTACTGCAGGATAAAACTAACCTCTGGGGGGAAGATTAGTTCTGTAATACTTACCTTCTACAGTGCAGCCTGTTCGAAGATCCGCTTCCCGGTCACGTGATCACTCCTGATGGGTTTTCTTCCCTTCCGGCTGAAGTCCGTCTTCCTGTCTTCTCTTCCTTTCTGCAGCAGGAGACGGATCGTCATGAGTGATGTCACCGCCTTCTGCTGGGGAAAGTGCTGGCCGACAGTCTTCACAAGCACACTAGTCGGAATGCCAGTGCGCATGTGCGGGACCGCCATCCGGCTGGCTGTCAGACTCTGCCGCGTGCGGGCTTCTATGTGATAGGAAGATGTATTTCGTTAATTTCTATTATATTTTGTTTCAGTTCCTTGCTATATTCAAGAACTCTGCTTGATATCAGCAAATAGGGCCATTTACGCTCAGAGGATGACAAACTGTCCTGACCTAGTCTTTCTCATGTGGCTGACAATTTTCTACAATCTAATCTAGAGAGCCTGGACTCCAGACTGATACATTTTACCAGCACTGATACATTGTAACAAACTATCAGGACGGGAACGAGATTTGTGCTGCTGTGGGGATTGTAGGTCAGTCAGAAAGGCTACATGCACATGACCGCAAATTGGGGATCTGCAAAACACCGAAGCCACCCGTGTGTGTTACTCAATTTGCGGAATGGAACGGGCTGCCCATTATAGAAATGCCTATTTTTGTGCGCAAAACAAAATATTTTATTGCGGGGCTACGGAACGGAGCAATGTAGTGCTGTCTGCATCTTTTTCGGCCCCATTGAGGTGAATGGGTCTGCATCCGAGCTGCAAAAACTGTGGCTCAGATGCAGACCCAAACAACGGCCATGTGCATGTAGCCTAAGGGCTCATGCACACAAACGTATTTTATTTCCGTGTCCGTTCTGGAGTTTTTTTGCAGACCGTATGCAAAACCATTCATTTGAATGGATCTGCAAAAAAAAAACGGAAGTTACTCTGTGTGCATTACGGACAAGGATAGGACTGCTCTATAAGGGGCCAGTTTTTCTGTTCTGCAAAATACTGAATGTACACGGACGTCATCCATATTTTTTGCGGATCCGTTTTCTGCGGACAGCAAAATACATACGGTCATGTGCATGAGCCCTAATAGTGATGTTTTCATCTTTCTTAGGACCTGCAACTCCTGAAGAGAAAGCCCTGAGCAGGAAGGTTATGAAATATTGGGCGAACTTTGCTCAGACTGGGTAAGTAACCCTAAACCACAATGACCGCACATTCACTGCCGTCACCTAATTATCTGCTCATCATTAATGCCTCATTATTCACTGCAGAAACCCCAATAGTCCCGACCTGATAACATGGCCGCAGTACGACACAGAAGAACACTATATGGAGATGAACCTAAATCAGAAATCATCTTCAAAGCTGAAGGAGGAAAAGTACGCGTTCTGGCTTAAAATTAATCTTGAGATTATTATCCTTACAGAGGAAATTGAGGACGAGAATGCCATTTGAGGGGATCGCACAGAGCTGTAGATCCTGACAAAGAAGCTTCCTACACATCGAGAGGAGTTCTTAATAAAGTTTACTTTTATGGAGTTTTGAAGCTTTCTTTCACAATCATTAGGGTGTATTCAGATGGTTCAGATAAAACCGCATCCAAAATGCATAGAAAAGCGCACGAGGTGTACAATGTGGTTTCAGTTTCTACAGGCGGTATGATCTAGAGCAGTGCCCACAGATACCTCCCATTTTGCTGAACCAAATGGCAATGTGTAACAGATAAATGTCCCAATCTACTAGTCACAGTTTCAGGGTCAGTGTCACATTGAAGTCACTTGGGCCCACCAGAGGAAATTATTCTGAGAGCCCACCCTCTGTGTTGTGCTAGGTGTCAATCATGAAAAGTATCACAGAAAGAGAAGATAATAATGCACTCATAAATTAGATGCAAGCATTATATATGAACTAAGACGCATTCTAATATAATAAGGTCTGAGACTCTTAGTTAATATATTTTGATCAAAACACATCTAAGCCCACCTACCAGACGTCAAGGTGGTCTCAGGTCAGGTGGGTTCCTACGCTAAACCTATCTATGCAGTTGTGCATTTATATTCAGGAGCGCAGACGCTCCACATATAGTGTGCTGCTCCTAGTCACCTCTGTGTGCATCAGCAACCAATGAGTGGAGGAGCACGCACACCTATATGTACCACCTAATCAAGATCGCCTCTTAGATAGGTGAGGCAAAAGTGCACAGGAATGCTACTCCCAAGATAAAATAGGAATGCATTCACACTTGAAGGTGCCATTCCCTCAAGCAAATCCTACATAATAGACAAAAATCACAGAAAACAAAGAGTAAAAGATGAAAACAACCTGCACGATATAATAAACAAATATGCGGATGTCCCTGGCTACATTTATGAAAAAAATCACAGAAAGAGAAGATAATAAAGCACTCATAAATTAGATGCAAGCATTATATATGAACTAAGCCCTCATTCTGATATAATAAGGTCTGAGACTCTTAGTTAATATATTTTGATCAAAACACATCTTTTCTGACCTACCAGGCGTTAAGGTGGTCTCAGGTCAGGCGGCTTCCTACTTTAAACCTATGTATGCAGTTGTACATTTATGATCAGGAGCGCAGACCCTCCACATATAGTGTGCTGCTCCTAGTCACCTCCGTGTGCATCAGCAACCAATGAGAGGAGGAGCACACAGAATGAGGGCTTAGTTCATATATAATGCTTGCATCTAATTTATAAGTGCTTTATTATCTTCTCTTTCTAAGATTTTTTTCATAAATGTAGCCAGGGACATCCGCATATTTGTTTATTATATTGTGCAGGATGTTTTTATCTTTTACTCTTTGTTTTCTGTGATTTTTGTCTATTACTTGTCAATTATTGTCAGAGCCTGGGCCCTCCGGAGGATTATTTAGTATTTTGGCACTGACAAACTCTATTTGGGGATTGACATAAAGTGGAAATTGTCCTCAAAGCTGAAGGAAAAAAAGTTCAAGTTCTGGACTGAGTTCCTTCCAAGGAAAATCCAGTCCCTGACAATGGTGGAATTGATTGATCACACAGAGCTGAAGATTCTGACAGAGAAGCTTCTAGATGTGAAAAAATAAACGATCCAGAGAAGGCTGAGGCACATTTTAATTCGGAAAACTCTCTCTAATGTGTCCAGTTCTTAATCAAGTTTACTTCATGTAATTTTGAAGCTTTTTTCACATTCTATAGGGTGTCTTCAGATGGTGCAAATGATACTAAAGCCAAAAAGCATGGAAAAATGCATTAGGTAGATCATGTTCCAGGCAGAATTAATGAGAGGAGTAAAGCTGAAATATCCATTTAATTATGTTAATGCTTTGCTAAACCACACACAAATATATAAAAATGTGGACAAAATTGTTTATACCCCCCTACCACATCGTTAAAGAAAAAAAAACTCAATGGTCACTGAAATAACTTAAAACTGACTAATCAAGAAAAAAGACAGGCAGTAACGTAATAAAACTTAACATTTAAGTACGATAAGGGCTCCAGTCAGATATCCTAATGGCGGGGGGGTTATCGATTCTGACTAGATTTCTGCAGGAGGCCAGTAGGGGTAAGAAAAAGCACAGGGAAGGAAATACTAACCCTGTTATGCCCTACTTGGCCTGGTAAGACCTATTCAAGTCCTAGACACGGGGTCCAAAAAGCCCCCACGGGGTCCGAAACCCTAAAAGTAGCCCTACCCAATGTAATATTAGGTGGCTTAAAGGGTGCTATGTTGAGGGCCAAAACAAAAGGGTTGTCCTGATCACAAAGCCCTAAATAAAGCCATATCCGTAATGGTGTCCGGTGGCTATAAGGGTGCCTGAGCAGTGGCTAGTATGTCTACTTTCATTCGTTTTTTTAAAATAAATTATTCTGTTGAAAGACAATTCAAAAGCAATGTCTGATTTCTATTAGTTGACTTTCAGTAAATGTTTTTTTATTATTAATCAAAAGTGTGGTGTCGCACTAGAATGGCGGGGAACAGAATATAGGTGCTCACAGTCCACGGGTCCACCGGGTGCTATAATTTTTTTATTATTACTTTTGTCATTTCAAGTTATTTAAGTGACCATTGTGGGTACCAACAATTTTGTCCACATGTTTATATAGTTTAGCAAAGCTTTAAAGGTTATGTACACCTTTGTAGTTTTTTTTATTGCATTGTACTTATTTTGGGCTAAAAAACATTTTTCTAGTTGGTCCTTATCAAAAATATGGAACCTTTTTTCTGTACAGAGCTGAGGTGCTCTAGTAGCACCCTTTGGATTTTTTTTCTCATCTGAGGAGCAGACGGACTCCTTATCTCTGCTCCCTGACATTACAAATACTTATTAAAGCGCAATCCTTTTCCTACTGATTAGAATGTGGCTTAAATAAGTGTGTATGACCTCTTAGTAAATTATAGATAAGGGTTATTAGATGACCAGCACAAAGTGAAAGTACCAGCCACACAGCTAGAAAAACAGTTAACCCTTTGTGACAGAATGGCTCAAAATTTCTAATAATAGGCCAAGTAAAAATATGATATTTAGCCAAAAATGAATTAAATGCAATCATGAACAAAAATTGCCTTCAAAGGTGTTCACAGTCTTTAACATTGATTAAAGGGGTACTCCAGCTTTACTCCTCTCTTTAATTCTGCTTGGAGTGTGGTCCACCTAAAATAAGAAATGGACTCATTTGCTCCCTGATGTTTGTATCCAGCGCAGAGGCTTTGTTCAAGTCCTTGGCCTGTAAACTTCTGGAGATTTGTCCTGCCGCATGTTGTGGGGTTGTTTTGCTGCCGGAGGGACTGGTGCACTTCACAAAATAGATGGCATCATGAGGAAAGAAGATTATGTGGAAATACTGAAGCAACATCTCAAGACATCAGCCAGGAAGTTAAGGCTTGGGTAGAAATGGGTCTTCCAAATGGACAATGACCCGAAGCATACTGTCAAACTGGTTACAAAGTGGCTTAAGGATAACAAAGTCAATGTTTCGGAGCGGCCACCACAAAGCCCTGATCACAAACCTATTGAAAATGTATGGGCAAAGCTGAAAAGGCAGGTGCGAGCAAGGCAACCAACAAACATGGCTCAGTTACACCAGTTTTGTCAGAAGGAATCATTGGCGGATCCGGGGGGGGGGGCAATGGGGCACAGGGAGAGAGATGAACGCTTTCGTAGCGGAAGCGCTCATCTCCATAGTCATCTGTATCGCAATGGGATGGTTGTTTTATCATCTGTCCAGCACATGTTTCCCCTGATGAGTCAAATCGAAACATGCATGTAGGGACTAGCTGCACTAGGGCAATATAGGGCCAAGTAGCTTTGAGGGCGAGGTTCCGGACGAGGTCGTTCTTTTCAGGACGGTGCTTCGTGGCTAGGCTATCAGGGCTAGGATAGCACCCGTTACTTAGGGACGTCTAGGGCTCTATATGCACCTCTCCAGCACCTGCCCCCTACACCCCTTTTTTAGGATCATACCTACCGCTGTGATCCCAGGATGTCCGGCTGAACCACTGTCTTTATTGGTGCACCTTCTTTGCTAAGAGATTTATCGAGTACTCTATGCAGTCAAACATTGTTTTTCCAGTACAGTTTGTACTGCACATTGTAACTGGCTCTTACAGCCTAGGAGTTATATAATACATTCACTTTGAGTCAGTTGGTATTTAATTTGGAACACATCTCTCGGAATATTTAATTTAAAGGTTGAGCTCCCGTGTGTGATAGTTCCACCAGATATGCAGCAGCTTGCATCCAAAGCTTCCACACACAGCACACTACCGACCTGCCAACAACCACATGAAAAGGAAGTTTTGGATGCAAGCTGCAGCCTATGTGGTGGAGCTATCACACACGGGAGCTCAACCTTAAAATTAAATATTCCGAGAGACGTGTTCCAAATGAAATACCAACTGACTCAAAGTGAATGTATTATATAACTCCTAGGCTGTAAGAGCCAGTTACAATATGTAGGACAAACTGTACTGGAACTGCAGAACTGACTCAATGGCCATCGTCAACCGAAGCAAAACAACAGGCATGGGCTGTCAAGACGCTAGGCCATTGCTCATAAACTGGATGCAGAACCCCAGGTGCTTCTTAATAAATTAGAATATCATCGAAAAGTTCACTTATTTCAGTAACTAAAAGTCATATTCTATCTCCCGTGTGATAGGCATAATGGGGGTGGGGGCTGAGGGGCATAATATGGGCTGAGAGGCATAATATGGGGGGGGGGGGCTGAGGCATAATGGGGGGCTGAGGCATAATGGGGGGCTGAGGTATGAATTGGGCTGAGAGGCATAATGGGGGGGCTGATACTGATGAGTAGGTCGAGGGTTAGGCAGGTGCTAAGGGGAAATGCTGCTGGACAGGTGGAGCGTTAGGCAGGGTCTGCAAGGTAATACTGCTGGACAAGTGGAGCGTTAGGCAGGGTCTGCAGGGTAATACTGCTGGGCAGGTGGAGGGTTAGGCAGGAGGATTAGGCACGGTCTGCAGGGTAATACTGCTGGGCAGGTCGAGGGTTAGGCAGGGTATGCAGCGTAATGCTGCTGGACAGGTGGAGCGTTAGGCAGGGTCTGCAGGGTAATACTGCTGGGCATGTGGAGGGTTAGGCAAGGGCTGCAGGGTAATGCTGCTGGGCAGGTGGAGGGATAGGCAGGATCTGCAGGGTAATGCTGCTGGGCAGGTGGAGGGTTAGGCAGGGTATGCAGGGTAATACTGCTGAGTAGGTCGAGGGTTAGGCAGGTGCTGAGGGGAAATGCTGCTGGACAGGTGGAGCGTTAGGCAGGGTCTGCAAGGTAATACTGCTGGACAGGTGGAGCGTTAGGCAGGGTCTGCAGGGTATCACTGCTGGGCAGGTGGAGGGTTAGGCAGGAGGATTAGGCACGGTCTGCAGGGTAATACTGCTGGGCAAGTTGAGGGTTAGGCAGGGTCTGCAGCGTAATGCTGCTGGACAGGTGGAGCGTTAGGCAGGGTCTGCAGGGTAATACTGCTGAACAGGTCGAGGATTAGGCAGGTGCTGAGGGGAAATGCTGATGGGCAGGTGGAGGGTTAGGCAGGGTCTGCATGGTAATTCTGCTGGGCACGTGGAGGGTTAGGCATGGGCTGCAGGGTAATGCTGCTGGGCAGGTGGAGGGATAGGCAGGATCTGCAGGGTAATGCTGCTGGGAAGGTGGAGGGTTAGGCAGGGTCTGCAGGGTAATGCTGCTGGGCAGGTGGGGGGTTCACTGTATAGGTGACAACTTTATGAGGGCAGGCAGGGACACTGGTACTGCACAGGGGAGACTCTCCAAGTGTGGAGCAGCTGCCAGTCTGATCTATAGGAGACTCTGGCAGGTGGGCAGGGCCTCTATTCAGAACAGGACAAGCGGCTGCTTCCAGCTCATAAAGAGCAGACGGGGCCCAATCAGCAATACACTGAACACCCACCTGGCAGAGGAGCCCAACACAGATGAACATGGAGATGTTCCTGATGCCGCAGCACCCTTGGACAGGGCAGGTGCAAGGGTTTTTGCCAACACAAGCGAAGCTACATTTTGGCGCCCCCCCCCCCCAAACTCCCCCTAACACCAGCCTCCCACCCGAACCCCACTCCAATCACCTGAATGCCTGCCTCGCAAAACCCTGCAGTCCACCTACCGCACCCACCTCCTGTGCATATACTGTATGTTTCTTCAACTTATTTTTCTTTTCTGTAAAAAAAAAAAAAAATCGTGTTTTTTGTTAAGTCCGTTTTATTAACAGTTTAACAAAATAAGTTATACATCTATAAAACAAAGTTTTCAACAATGAGTAAAAGTGCAGGAAATAGTGCAAACATGCTTGTCTTACAACAGCGTAAACACTACACACAAACAGTGCTAGACTAAAACAGCTCGTTCAAGGCAAAACATTACTAGTTATTGGTCAAAAAGAAGTGCAAGAAGGATCAGTGAGGTTTCAAACCAACACAATGATCCCATTTTTCCTTTCACATTATAAACATATTTTCAAACTATAACATAAGAACTTAAGTTTCCTGCGAGTTAACTGAGTGCAATTCAACTAAAGTGCTAGATAATACACACATTCAAAGTGAACTCTATAAAAATTGAACTTTTCTTGCTTTGTCGCTGACAACATCATAAAGCAAAGTCGGAAAATCAATGTCCTGTGCCCAGGGCTGGGACAAGGTCCACCACCAACAGAGGCTGAGCTGCCCAAGTGCGCCCCCCCCCCCCCTCCAACTTGTGGATGACACTGCTATGGGGGATCTGTGGATGACACATATGTGTTATCCACAGATCCCCCCTCCCCATAACAGGGTCCGTGTAGGAATGACCCCCAATACAAGGGGCGAGGCTGTGGGGTTGTATCTGCTTTTTTGATGACAGCTCCAGCGGGGCCCGTGCAGTGACTGTATTCTACTACAAACCCCCCCCTTCCCCCGACCACTGTATATAATCTTAACTATATAATTGTAGTGAGCGTGGGGGGGGGGGGGTGTAGTAGAATAGTCACTGCACGGGCCCTGCTGTCATTATAAAATAGCATATGTGACCCCCACCTCTTTTATTGGTGGTCATTCAGTAAATTAACCCTGTTTTGGGGGGGGGTGTCTGTGGATGACACTGTAGTGTCCCCCACACAGTTATGTCCGCCACACTGCCCCCCACACAGTAATGTCCGCCACACTGCCCCCACACAGTAATGTCCCCACACCCCCTCAACCACACAGCAGTGCCCCCACATAGTAATTTGTCATGCTCTCCCCCTCTTGTCATTCTCCCCCCATGTTGTCATGCTCTTTCTGCCCCCCCCATGTTGTCATGCTCTTTCTGCCCCCCCATGTTGTCATGCTCTTTCTCCCCCCTCATGTTGTCATGCTTTCTGCCCCCCCCATGTTGTCATGCTCTTACTTCTCCCCCCCATGTTGTCATGCTCTTACTTCTCCCCCATGTTGTCATGCTTTCTGCCCCCTCATGTTGTCATGCTTTCTGCCCCCCATGTTGTCATGCTCTTTCTTCTCCCCCCATGTTGTCATGCTCTTTCTTCTCCCCCCATGTTGTCATGCTTTCTGCCCCCCCATGTTGTCATGCTCTTTCTGCCCCCCATGTTGTCATGCTCTTTCTTCTCCCCCCATGTTGTCATGCTTTCTGCCCCCATGTTGTCATGCTCTTTCTTCTCCCCCACGTTGTCATGCTTTCTGCCCCCCATGTTGTCATGCTCTTTCTGCCCCCTCATGTTGTCATGCTCTTTCTGCCCCCCCATGTTGTCATGCTCTTTCTGCCCCCTCATGTTGTCATGCTCTTTCTGCCCCCCATGTTGTCATGCTCTTTCTGCCCCCTCATGTTGTCATGCTTTCTGCCCCCCCATGTTGTCATGCTCTTTCTGCCCCCTCATGTTGTCATGCTTTCTGCCCCCCCCCATGTTGTCATGCTCTTTCTTCTCCCCTCCATGTTGTCATGCTTTCTGCCCCCCATGTTGTCATGCTCTTTCTTCTCCCTCCATGTTGTCATGCTTTCTGCCCCCCCATGTTGTCATGCTCTTTCTTCTCCCCCATGTTGTACTGCTCTCTCTTCTCCCCCCATGTTGTCATGCTTTCTGCCCCCATGTTGTCATGCTCTTTCTTCTCCCCCAATGTTGTCATGCTCTTTCTCCTCCCCCATGTTGTCATGCTCTTTCTCCCCCCATGTTGTCATGCTTTCTGCCCCCATGTTGTCATGCTCTTTCTTCTCCCCCCATGTTGTCATGCTCCTTCTCCCCTCCCCTCTCCTCCTACCTCTGCTGTAGCGTGGCCGAGCTCTGCATGGTCTGCGCCTCCGCGGGTACAGGAGGAGGAGCTTTTGTCTCCTGTACCGAGCCGACTGACTTGAAGTGCAAACTGTGTGCGCACTTCCTGTCAGTCCGGCCAGGTACAGGAGACTGATGCTCTCTGTACCTGCGGACCGGACAGAGCTCGGTCACGCTACAATCAGGAAATGACAGGAGGAAGCGCTGAGCGGTTCCCCCCTGTCAGTCCCTCTCCCTCTGGCCGGCCCCTGCCTGCGCCCTGAGGCTGGAGCGCCCTGAGGCTGGAGCCTCCCCAGCCTCTGTGTCGGCCGGCCCAGCCTGTGCAATACGGTTTTCAATAGAAATCATTGCAAGTCCCACCAATGTCTCTTGTGACATTGTTGAACGTAGTTAATATTTGATTAATTTGAGCTTTGGAAAGCTTCGTTCACCAGATGCAACAGATATTGGCAATGTCAATAATACCCGCAGTGCTATAGAGACATTGGGAGCAAAGTCATTTTTAATTGCATATGCTAAAATCTGTGTAGGGTCATTGTCGGTTTCAAGATAGGGGCCAATATGGTGAGCTCTTCACACAGCTGTGCTCCATCCAGATCAGTATCTTCTGAGTTTTTATCAGTCAATACAGTTTGCAAATCTAAACAATACTTCGTAAGTGTTTCACATGGTACGTTTTTAAGTTTCTGAATATCGTAAAGAGACTGAAAGTGCCTGCTGACCTGGCCTTGGTCTGCAGCAGCTCCCCTTCTCCTCTGTGTGGTCCTGGTATCGTCTCTCCGCTTCAGACAATCGCTGGTTTGAGGACCTTTCCTGCTGAGCCAATCTCTGGCCTGACACGTGACACAGCTGCGGCCACTGATTGGCTGAGTGGGAAAGGTCCTCAAACTTGTCGAGAGCCCAGAGAGAAGATACCAGGACAGGAACTGTGGCTGATGCTGACCTACAGCAGTCTGTCTGGCTATGTGAGTCACCAACTCCCTGCTGCCCCCCTCCGCCGCGGCACCAGTCACCCCCCCCCGACCCTGTGTTGCCGTGTGTGTGCTGCTCGCTCTGTGAGTGAGGGGCTGCACGGCACACGCAGCACACAACACAGCTGTCAGAGCACTCGCCGGTGGCGCAATGATTTATATATTTTTTAAAAGTTTCATTTTTCCGCCCCCCCCCCCCTTGGCTCGGCATCTCCATGCCCCCCTAAGGCAGCCGCCTGGTCTGCCTTATTATAGTGCCGGGCCTGCTCCTGGATGCCCTGGAATAAGAGAGCCGCGGAGCAAAAGCCTATTACAGGCACTGCCAGTCTGCGCTCCTGGCGCTCCCAGCTTGCTGATATGTCACCACGTGAAGCATCAGGTCCTGCTGCATCTGCTGAGTGAGATGTATGTTCCACATCTCACTGTAACTTTTGCTGGCTTGCAGGGCTGGCACTTTCACTGCTCATGACCCGCATAAGTGCACCCAGTTCCCTACAGTTGGTGGAGCCCTCTTCATTTAGTTAAGTGATGGAGGGTCCCGTGTGCAATACTTTTAATCCAGCATTGCGCATTGCCGCCTCTCACTTTCCACTAGAAAGCGCCGCCTGAGGCAAGTACCTCACATGGCCTCATTGACGGTGTTCCCCTGTCTGTGTCTGTCTGTCTGGCACTTTAGCCCTACAGGGAACGTCGACCAGTTGGGGACTTGCCACTTAGAGATTGCACTGCAAGTAGGCAGGGAAAGTGGTTTGGGTTCAGTCAGGGCTCACTGTCTGTGTGTGTTTCCCTGCATACTGTGCTGACAGCTAAACTGCTTTCCAATAGACTTTTTGACATTCTCTATTTATTAACCGCAGGGGACCAGGATGGGGTTTGTAAGACATTTTCAAACGTCAGATGGAACGAGAAGATTCATCGACTTGATGGAGGTTGTTGTCCCTTTCTCATTTCTTCATCAAAATACGGCATTCCTAACAAAGATTTTTACAAATAGAAGTGGTACTGTGCAGTGTCCATATATACAGAATAATAAGAGCAGATACTGAGAATTACACCCAGTATATAGGACAGGAGAAGTGGTACTGTGCAGTGTATATATATATACAGAATAAGATAAGATACTGAGAATTACACCCAGTATACA